>CM038146.1:433551742-434270531 GCA_021437245.1 Aegilops speltoides
AAAGCGGGTTTAAGGAAATTTGGAAGCACAAGTAGTATCTCTACTTGGCGCAAGAATTTAGCTAGCATGAGGGGAAAGGCAAGCTCAACATGTTTGGAAGGTCGATGACAATATACTTTAAGCTGAGATGTGAGAAAACATAAACCATTACATTGTCTTCCTTGTCCAACATCAACTCTTTTAGCATGTCATACTTAATGAGTGCTTCACAATCATAAAAGATGTCCAAGATAATATATTTGTATGTGAACCTCTCTTTCCTTATTACTTCCTATTAATTGCAACGATGACCAAAACTACGTTTATCAACTCTCAACAACTTTTATGCCTCATACTTTCTATGTGTGAAGTCATCACTAACCATAAGATCAATATGAACTCTTTTATTCTTTCTACTTTCTCAAGATCATAGCAAGATAGCAAAGCCCTTGACTCAACACTAATCTTTACTATAGATAGCTCACGGACTCGATTACATAAAGAGATCACAAAGCAAAACTCAGAACTACTTGATACTAAAACTTCAATCTACTAGATCAAGATACTACTAAAAGGATCGAACTAAATAAAACGGTAAAGATAGGAGTGTGATGGTGATACGATACTGGGGCACCTCCCCCAAGCTTGGCAGTTGCCAAGGGGAGTGCCCATACCCATGTAATTATGTCCTCGGAGGTGGTGAAGTAGGAGTTGTTGATGATGTAGGCTTGTCGTCCATCTTCCAAGGCATAGGATCACCATCATAGAAGGATGATCGAGTCTCCGGGATCATTAAATCTGCAGCCAAACTCATCCTCTTGAATCTATATTCATACTCATAGTTCTGGTTTTGCAGGTCATAGATCTGGGCTTGGAGGTGCTCAATTTTCTCTTGAAGCTTGAAGATGGTCTCCCGAATGACTTTGGCATCTAGCTTGTGGTTGTTGGTGAACTCCATGATCATCATCTGGTTGGCGTTGAGGCCACGCTCCACCATCCCTTGGCACTTAAAACTTGCTGCTCCACGGCTTCGAGCTTTATCTCCATGCTTTCGGTATGCCTTGGTCCCTCCACATCGCGGATGTGCAGCACCCCCTCACGCATCTCAATGGTTTGAGGGTGTTGCAGCACCTCCGCAAGATAGGGGTTGATAACCCTCTCGAAAAACTTGTTCTTGGGAGCGCTTGGAGACGTCATGACGCTCTAGATCTGAAACAGAAACAGCTCAAAACGAAAACAGAGGATATTTGCATGATACGGTGGTCAAAACCTTTGGGAGTTTATATAATGAATTTTTACCGACCAAAATACGTAACGTGCAAGAAAATGGAGTCCGGGAGGCACACGAGGTGGCCACGAGATAGGAGGGCGCACCAGTGAGGTGGGTGTCAGTGTCAAAACCGGTGGATCTCGGGTAGGGGGTCCCGAACTGTGCGTCTAGGCGGATGGTAACAGGAGACAAGGGACACGATGTTTTTACCCAGGTTCGGGCCCTCTCGATGGAGGTAAAACCCTACTCCTGCTTGATTGATATTGATGATATGGGTAGTACAAGAGTAGATCTACCACGAGATCAAGGAGGCTAAACCCTAGAAGCTAGCCTATGGTATGATTGTTGTTCGTCCTACGGACTAAAGCCCTCCTATTTATATAGACAACGGAGAGGGCTAGGGTTACACAGAGTCGATTACAATGGTAGGAGATCTACATATCCGTATCGCTAAGCTTGCCTTCCACGCCAAGGAAAGTCCCATCCGGACACGGGACGAAGTCTTCAATCTTGTATATTCATAGTCTTGGAGTCCGGCCAATGATGATAGTTGACTATCCAGGACACCCCTAGTCCAGACTCCTCGGTAGCCCACGAACGAGAGCTTCAATGACGGCGAGTCCGGCGCATATTGTCTTGACATTGCAAGGCGGGTTCCTCCTCCGAATAATTCATAGAAGATTTTGAACACGGGATAGTGTCCGGCTCGCAAAATAAATTCCACATACCACCGTGAGAGAATAATATTTACATAAGTTCAATCTGCTGGCGATTTGCAGCATGAGCGTCACCTACGACCAAGCCTTTATTGAATTGTTTTTTATTGTTCCACCTCGGTAGCGTTTAGCGGCGGTTTCCTTAGCACGTCTAGGCAAAGAGATCGTGTCCCCTTATTCCGGATTCTCGTCAATACGGGCGTGGGTAACCCAACCGCGCCATTGATTGCGGCGCTTGGGAGATAAGCGAGTTTCTTGGGCTCGTGGGGGGCATAGTTTAAATCGCTCATATATAAAGGATAAGGATCCACCTTTTCACCTCGCCTTCTTCCTCCTTTGCTTATCCATCTCCCGCTTTTCGAGCTCCAGGCCCAAGTCCGCACATCTCGCCTCAACCTTCTCCAACCATGTCCGGAGCGGGAGGCAAGTGGATGGCCTCCTCCGTCATGGAGGGGCACATCAAGAGGTTGCACAAGGCCGGATACTTGTCCAACGATATCGCGCACCGACTCCTCGACGAGGGGCAGCTCATCCCCACCCCCAGGCCCCATGAGAGGGTGGTGTTCCTTCCCCATTTCCTCCGTGGACTGGGCTTCCCACTCCACCCATTTGTCCGGGGACTCATGTTCTACTACGGCCTGGATTTCCATGATCTGGCACCGAATTTCATCGTCAACATCTCGGCATTCATCGTCGTGTGCGAGGCCTTCCTCTGCGTCCAGCCCCACTTCGGCTTATGGCTGAAGACTTTTAATGTCAAGCCGAAGGTGGTGAGCAGCTGCCAAGCAGAGTGCGGAGGCGCCATGGTGGGCAAGATGCCCAATATTACATGGCTCGAGGGCGCCTTCGTGGAAACCATCGAAGGGTAGCAATCGGGGTGGTTCTATATCACCGAGCCGTGTGACCCTAAATGGGCAGTGGCCCCCGAATTCATATCTAGGATCCCCACACGGCTCACCTCCTGGAAAGAGAAGGGCCTGATGTGGGGTGATTCGGAGGAGCTGACCGGACTTCAATCCTGTGTCCAAACCCTAGTGAACAAGAAGCTCAAGCTTGTCAACGTAATCCAGGTCATGCTCATCCGCCGGATTCTCCCGTGCCAACAGCGGGCTTTCAATTTGTGGGAGTTTGATCCGGCACGGCACCCAACCTTGAGCAGGCTCTTCGACACTATGTACAAAAGGCGCTGGAGGGTGCTATTCAAGGGCGCCGAGGCTCCCCATCCGCTTCTCGAAGATCGCGGATTCAGCTCATGAGCGTAGCCGCGGCGAGTAAGCTATTTTATCCTTTACGGGACATTAAGCTTTCCATAGTCGACTCCATATGGGATCTAAGACTCTCATTACCTTTGACGAGATTGGCGGGAGACATCGAGATAGGTTAACTGTCAGCTCCTCTTCGAAGACCAGCCGGACGCTTGCGTTTAGCCAGGGCTGCTGGTTCCGGCGCCTTACGTGGTGCCGGAGAAGAAGGCCACGGGAACCCAGAGGAGTTCCCTGTGCCAGGTGTTATCGGACTCATCGTCCGACGACTCCGAGGCGGACTCCTCCCATGAGGATGAGGAGGATAAGAAAGAGGCCTCTCCCCCAGCAGGGGGAGAGAAGAAGAGGAAGGCTTCCCCAACGGGGGAGGCCGAAGGATCCAAAAAGGGAAGGACCCTCCCTCCGGACTGTTCCACCAATGCCGACGATGGCGAAGAGGAGGTGGCCTTCGAGGGCCAAGCCCCTGGCGAGATCGTAAGTGTCCGGATCCCCAAAATAGCTTATGATTTTCCTTTCATCGCATAGTGTCTTCTAATGTCGAACACAATCATGCAGCCCACCCAAGGATGATCTCCCCGCTTCGTCGAGCAGGTCCCTTGGTCCGTCGGATGTGAATAGCACTTCACTTCCGACCGCCTCCTCCCCTCATGAAGCAGACGACGCCGAGGCGGGGTCCCAGAAGGGGACCCTCCAGGAGGAGGAGGCCCCGGAGGTGCCACAATGCAACCTCCTGGGCTTTGGGCCGGACTCCGTGCTGGAACTTTTGGTGGTTCTGGAGTCCGGCGGTCGACCCCTTCATAAGAAGGGCGAGATGGCGCGCCCGATGACCTCCGTCCAGCGGGCGCGAGATAACTTGCTTTGGAGGCGCTCATGGCGCTTCCATCAGGAGAACACCGCCTTTATTATGAGTGCGGTGATTCAGAAAGTTCGGTCCGCCAAGAGCAGGCTGACTGAAGCCTGCACCAACCTTCTAACAGGCTTTGAGGTATGTGATTAGGATGTGTAAAAATAGTACCGCATAGATAGTAGCCCGTGATGCTCAATTCAGTGTTCGGAAAGAAAAGCCGAACTGAGGATCTAAAAATATATACGCAGGAGTCTAAAAAATATGTCAATATGGGAATGCAGGCTGCTTGACCTCTGCCGCCTTGTTGCGGAGTCAATGCCTTGAAGAAGAGCCTAGAGCGGTCCGAGAGCGAGCTCGGCCGTGCCAAGAAGTAGCTCGAGGACAAGGAAGGTAAGTAGTACCTTATTAAAAAAGGGATTTGGTTGCAAAAAATGACAGGAATAACGTGGATATTGTAGGGGCCACGAACGAGGTGGCGAACCTGAAGGAGGCGGTGTCTACGGTCGAATGCAATGCAGCCGCGGAACACACCGAGCGAGAGAAGCAGGAGGCGCGGGTGGTGGAGGTGCGGCAAGAGCTCCAGGCTCTCGTGGAAAAACACGAGAGTTTGGAGCTTGACTCGAAGACTCGAGAGTCCGAGCTTGCGTCGGCTCTTGAGAGTGCCAAAGCCACTAAGGCCGAAGCCCAAAAGGCCCTCCAGGAAATCGAGGCAGTAAAGAAGATAGCGGCGGGTAAGGCATTCTTCATGCAAAGTAAGCATGTGAAAGTGAATTACTTGGTACTTACCGTCGGAGCTCTCAGGGCGTTCGCAGATCTGCCCGTAGCATGTCCGATCTTTGCCGCGTTCTCTGAGAGCCAAGGAGGGAGCTCGGCAGAAAGGTGTTACGGTCTTAGTATCTTGAGGCGGACATTGGTGCCTGACGACCAGTGAAGCAGCTCGTCGAACTCCACAAGGTGGCGAACATGCCATGAAGGGCCTCATAGTTTGGCTTTGGCCCAAAGAGGCCATGCACAGGAGCTACCAGTCTGATGCAGTGCGGGCTGGTGGGCCTTTGTCCATGGGTTGACGTCATCAAGCACTCCGCCTGTATTGAAGGTGCCTGTCGGGCCCTTACCCGCGCTAAGGTGCACTGGGGCAAGATGGACGCCGAAAAGCTTGTGACGGACACGCCACCGCTGGGCAAGGAGTATCGCACGCCCGAGATGTATTATAAGGGTGTCCTGAAGGGTGCCCGCATTATTGCGGGTGAGAGCTCCAAAGATGTAATTTTTGAGTAGACTCATGTTTTGTTATCCTGTGCGCTGAAAACTTTGTTCATATGCGCTAAGCAACGCTTGTTAATTTAAAATATTACCTTTTGTGCGGCCGTTTATCAAATCTGAGAGATGGCAAGTCGTTGGTTTCGGCCCCCATGCCACGAGTGCTGGGGTGTTTAGGATAAACTTGAGCGCTCTTGTTCCCATTTTTTGGGTCCTTCTAGGGAGGCGCTCAACACAACGAACGAGGCAACCAGACTTATAATGCTTGAACACTCTCACTTAGCCATAGAATTCTATAATTTTAAATTTCACGAAGCCCCTGGTATTCGGAAGGCCGAATTCGGGGCGCTATCCACGCCTAGGGCCAGACAAAGCCGGCTCCTCGCTCTAAGCGGCATAAGTCTTTAGGGACTCGAAAAGACCTCTCGAACAGCGACCGGCTCTCGCCTTATCATGACGGTCAGTTTTAGCTTTCTCCATTGAGGTGCTCAACCCAGCTCAAGCCGGGGCACAATCGCGATGATTCTCCCAGCCTTACCTTAGCCGATATAACAGAACATAAGGTACCACAACATGGGAGCCGGGCAAACCCAACTATTGACCCAAGACATGATTCGGAGCCGATGCATATAATGCTATAATTTCGGGGTGCCGCACTTGTGAAAGTGTTCAGACTTATCACACCATATTGTGGGGAACTTAAGCCCCTGGTGTATTTGGCCGTACCAAGGTGTACGGGTGCAACATGTCATTAGTGAACATATATAGACAGGAATGCAATGAATGCAGAATGATACAAATAGTGCGATAAGCAAGGGGTGGGACTATTTAACATGTCCCCCTCCAGGGGTAGGCTGCGGAATGGTGTATAAAACAGGTATAATGCTCGTAATGGAGACCACCTGGATACTCGTCGTAGCTTTTCTCCTTCCCTGGCTGTTGCATCGTGAGTTCGGCGGTCTATTGCGAGACGGGGCTTCTAACAAGCGAGTCCTGAGGATAAGAAAAAAAAGAAAAGGAAAACGGATGACACGTTTGGGAGCCCCTGGTGTGGTTGAGCCGCACACTGGGCGTGCCGTGGTCGTGCCCCTCCCCCTATGTCCATGGTATCTTCAAAGCGTAGTGATGTACGCGTGGTACTAGTCTCGCAATTTTGCGAGGGCTGGGGTTGGGGCCGCATTACTCTGGCGATGCTCGGGCGTGCGGGTGGTCTTGTTGTAGGTTACTCGGGCGCGCTTGGCGGTGTCCATTAAACAACGGCGGACTCGAAATTGCCTTAGAGGCTGCTCTGTACTTCTGCCGCAAGAGCATTGTATGCTCCTCCGTTCGAAGAGGCGTTGAGTGTTTAGATTGGCCGTGATGACTCCTCGAGGGCCTGGCATCTTGAGCTTGAGGTATGCGTAGTGTGACACCGCATTGAATTTTGCAAATGCGGTACGTCCGAGCAGTGCATGATAGCCGCTGCGGAACGGAACTATGTCGATGATTAACTCCTCGCTTCAGAAGTTATCCGGGGATCCGAAGACCACTTCAAGTGTAACTGAGCCTGTACAATTGGCCTCTACACCTGGTATGACGCCTTTGAAGGTCGTTTTTGTGGGTTTAATCCTTGAGGGGTCTATGCCCATCTTGCACACTATATCCTGATAAAGCAGGTTCAGGCTGCTGCCACCGTCCATTAGGACTCTAGTGAGGTGAAATCCATCGACGATTGGGTCTAGAACCAATGCGGCGAATCCGCCGTGGCGGATACTGGTGGGGTGGTTCCTTTGATCAAAAGTGATCGGGCAGGAGGACCACAGATTGAACTTTAGGCGGTGGCTCCATCGCAGCAGTATCGTCCCTGACGCCTTCCGCTCCCTTTTGGGTATGTGGGTTGCGTATATCATGTTCACCGTCCGCACTTGTGGGGGGAATCCCTTCTGTCCTCTGTTGTTCGGCGACCGTATCTCCTCCTCGTCGTCGCTATGCAGCCCCTTGTCATTGCCTTGGCGATTAACTTGCTGCTGCTTGAACACCCAACAATCTCTGTTGGTGTGATTAGCTAGCTTTCAAGTGCCGTGTATCCGCACAGCGATCGAGTATCGGTCCAAATTGGGACGGGCTGGAGTAGTTCTTTAGAATGGCTTTTCGGCGACCGGTTTAGAGCCTCTAAATCCGGCGTTGATCTGCGTATCTTGATATTATCGCCGTTAATGCGGCGTTTATGCTATGCGGCAGCGACCTGCCATTCTGTCTTTGGTATCCGAACTACGAGTTTTGGTTAGGTTATTCTACCGCCGAGCTAGCCAGCTGTCTTTTCCCGCCTGAAGCGGGTCATAGTGATGTGAGGCCTACCATTGATTTCGGCTTTTCCTGTCCTAGGTGCCGAGCAAACCATTCGTCGCGGATGTTGTGTTTGAAGGCTGCAAGGGCCTCTGCGTCAGGACAGTTGACGATTTGATTTTTCTTGGTTAAGAACCGTGTCTAGAATTATGCGGCGATTAAATGCGGCTGCTGAATTATGTGGCTTAGGTCATCGGCGTCGGTGGGCCACATATGTGCCCTGGAAGTTATCGAGGAATGCGGCTTCGAGGTCCTCCCAACACAAATTGATTACGCGGCGGAGCTGTTGAGCCAATGCCGAGATGGTCCTTTAAGCTTGAGGGGAGGTATTTGATGGCGTGAAGATCATCACCATGGGCCATGTGGATATGAAGGAGATAGTCTTGATCCAAACCGCGAGGATCTGTTGTGCCATCGTAGGATTCAATGTTCACGGGTTTGGACCCTTACGGGATTTGATGATCCGATTACTTCATCGTGAAGCATAGTGGATGTGTGGCGCCTCGTATTGGGCTATATCACGGCGCAGCTCAAAGCGAGCTTTGTCTCTGTGTTCAGCCGGCGGTTTCTTGTATCCGGCGTGGCGGTTGTCGTCGCGTGTCGTAGGGCACCGCGCCAATCCGTAGATCGATCTTGTTTGCCTCGCCTTATCCTCCAATATGTCTACAAGTCCGGTGCATTCCCCGTGGCTTTGTACTTTTGAAGCGGCCCGAGTGCGGCTTTAGTGGAGGGCCTAGAGGCCTCTCTGTCATGACCACGAGGTGGCTGATCGGCCCGTATTGTCTTGTTGGTGATTGTGCTTCCTCCTCTAATCGGGTAGCAGCTTGCGTTTGGGAGTAACTTTGGAGGGCGTTCTAGTTCATACTCTTCGACGCGAGGACTTGATCCATCTGTCGGCTAGCAAGTCTTAGTCGACTTTAAGCTGTTGATGCTTTCTTGAGGCTGCTTGTTGTGGCCACAAGCCTGCGTTTAAGCGCTCTTGTTGACGGGATCCTCGGGCACGACAAATTAATCGTCGTCGAGGCTTGCCTCATCTCCGGAGGGAGGCATGTAATTATCATCCTCTACCTCTTAAATCGCCGCTCTCTCACGAGGGATGGCTTCTCCGTCCTCTGTGTTGAATCTTCTTTGGAGGGGTTATCTTGGCCTTGTCCGGGTTTTATTATCTTGGGCGAAATCTCCATTTTGTTGTGGCGGGATTTAGGCGGCACCGCGGCGCCTTGGCGCTTAGGCTGTTTCTTGGAGGGTCATCCTCCGCTGTTCCATCGCCATTCCCATCCTTTGGGAGGTCCACCATGTATATGTTGTATGACGAGGTGGCTTTCCAGTGCCCCGTAGGCGCTGGTTCTTCGTCGTCTCCGCCATCGTCGCCCATACCATCGATGTCTTCGGAGTCGAAGTCTAGCATGTCAGTTAAGTCGTCGACAGTGGCTACCAAGTGGGTGGTGGGTGGGCTTTGAATTTCTTCATCGTCCGCATCCCAACCGTCCTGACCGTAATCCGGCCAGGGCTCTCCTGATAAAGAGAGATACTTTAGCGAATTCAGGATGTCGCCAAAAAGCGAAAGTCTTTGAAAAGATGTCCGCAGCGGTGCACTCCATGATCGCGCCATCGAATTCGATTGGAAAAGCGCGGGAGGTTCGAATTCCGGCGAGGAGTCCGGCACCTCGGAGTCACGAGCTTCACAAGGGACAGGGTCGATATTGGACTCCATCGTCGTAGGGGTAACAGCCCCCGAGGCGGTGTCTAGCCACCATCCTGTCGGCGCGGCAACTCTCGAGATAAGGGTTGGGCGGACTCTTGTGCGGCCTCGAGAGCCTTGTCGGCAGCGAGCTAAATCATGCCCATCGTGACGGTCGGGCGGGCGCTCTGGCGTGGCTCGAATCCGTCGAAGATCAAGTCTCTGCGGATGTCGGCCGTATAGTTCAGACTTCAAATCGACTGATGGCGAGGCGTAACTTCGATCTACTCGGATGGCCAAGCGAATTGGCCTGCGATGTGAAACCGCCCGAATACAAAAGATCTGTCCGGGAGAAAAGTCTCACCTGGACGCGTCGTTGTTGATGATCGAAGGAGCCATCGGGCCTATAGGTGGCGACACGGAGGAACTCTCAATGAAAGCACCAATGTCGGTTGTCAAAACCGGTGGATCTCGGGTAGGGGTCCCGGCTGTGCATCTAGGTGGATGGTAACGAGGAGACAAGGGACACAATGTTTTTACCAGTTCGGGCCCTCTCGATGGAGGTAAAACCCTACTCCTGCTTGATTAATATTGATGATATGGGTAGTACAAAGTGGATCTACCACGAGATCAAGGAGGCTAAACCTAGAAGCTAGCCTATGGTATGATTGTTGTTAGTCCTCACGGACTAAAACCCTCCGGTTTATATAGACAGGAGAGGGCTAGGGTTACCGCAGTCGGTTACAATGGTAGGAGATCTACATATCCGTATTGCCAAGCTTGCCTTCCATGCCAAGGAAAGTCCCATCCGGACACGGGCCGAAGTCTTCAATCTTGTATCTTCATAGTCTTGGAGTCCGGTTGGCCGATTGTACTAGAGTAGGGGTACCCTAGTATCCGAACTTGTGCACGGCGATCCTTGACACCCAGCAGCAAGGCTTGCGGGTGACCGCCAAGGTCCTCCGTGGTTCCTTTGGAGCAATTCAAGAACAAAGTATTCAAACCAAGGAGACAAGGCCCGGCAAGAGGAGCTTGCCGGAAGGCCAACAAGGCATCCCAAGGAACTTACATGACAGCATGCAGCGTCCGGCGAGGCGATGGCGACAAGCTTTCGGACGTGACAAGACAACGACCGCGGCAAGGCGCTTGCCGCGTCAAGCTACCACTCTGTACCCACACTCCAGCACATCCACCAACGTGTCACCGTGGGACCTTTCCAGGCGCGCGTGGGAGGAGGCTGTGCAGCCAGCGGTGTGCGGTGGCAAGCGGCGCTGACAAGATTGCCATCATGGCAAGTGGTGGCGCTCCTGACGATCCCTGTTTGCACTATTTGGGCGACGCAGACGGGCATTTAATGCCCTTGTCCCTTGCCGTCAGGGTTAGGTATGATACACTGTACAAGTAGTTGTACCAACCGCAACACCTTTTCCATTTTTACCCTTGTCTGCGTTGCCACCTGTCGGTGACCCCTTGAGCATATAAAAGGAGGCCCATGCACAACGTAGAGGGGGGGTTAAAAGGCATAAAACACTCACGCTCGGTCTCGTTAGCAGCTAGTGTGCACTGTAGCAATTAGCGCTCCCGAGCAAGAACTCAATACACTCAGACATGCAGCAATAGGAGTATTATCTCTCCGGAGATCTCTGAAGCTGGGTAAATCGCTCGTGTGCTTCGCCTCGATCTCTCTTCGTGCGATCTCCTCCCCCTGCCGAACCGAAAGGGGCTCGATCCGTCGGTCCCATAGGTGTTCGTGGATCGGTTTCCCCCGACATCTTTGGCGCGCCAGGTAGGGGGCGTCGAGGCTGCGTGAACCTGATCCGGCGTTCACACGAGCTTCATCTTCATCTTCTTCATCGACATGCCGTCGAAGAAGAAGGCTTCGGAGGCGGCTGTTCCATCCTCGTCGATCCCACCACCGCCGGAGCAAACGGGTGGTGGGGTAGGCGCCCGTGAAGCGAGGCGTCGATGAGGGAGCTCCACAGTGCTGCGGGTCAAGGACAAGGTTGCGCGAGACCTCGGCGTCCGTGCATGCAGCGCCCATCTCGGGGCGTGGGACCGACAGCGTCATGGTACTCCGCGGTACCATACGTTTGTTGGACCAAAGATCGAGCTGGTGGATCTCGGGATGCTCAAGACCGGCACTGCGCCAACATCTTTGGCGGCGTGCGTGCGATCGCTGGGCGGGATCTGCTCGCCGACATAGTTAGAAGTCCGACCATATCCGCTCCTTGCACGTTCGCCCTTGCCACCCACCACTCCAGCGAAGCTTTGTACGAGCTCAACTACTCTGGATTACCCTCCAGCGGCGGAACAAGATCGGCGAATGGAGGCCACCATTCGAGTCTCGCCGGCCGCCAGCGGCTGCTCCACAACAGCGAGTACACGCCGCGGCCGCGGCAAGATTGCCGAGCGCGAACCGATGGCGACAAAACGGTGGGGTGCAACCACCGTGCACTCTCACCCGAAGGCCATGATCGCCGACTCGCCGGATCTACCTCGACAGCGACTCCACCGCATCATCAGATCCGCGAGCTCGTCGCGATCAACGCCAAGTTCTTCACGAACGACAGCAAGAAGACTCTCGTACTCGCATCGAGCATCGAAGAGAAGCGCAGTGTCAATCGGACCAGCGCGCTGGGCCCTCTGTCGACATGCATGCGCCAGGAGAACCAGGCGACTTGCCGTACGCGGTAGGTTGCCCTGCGTTCACTCGTGAGCTGCGGCAAGTCCAGTGGCCCAGCACGAAGAATTTCAAGCAGGCGTACCAAAAGAAATGCGGCAAGCTTCGCATCCGTCGGAGTTCCTCGGCATCTACACCATCGCGGTGCAAGCAGCTGGGGGGCGGGACGACAAGATCCTTGCCAACTACTTCCCGCTGGTGCTCAAGCCCAATGTCAGGTCCTGGCTCATGCACTTGCCGGACAACTCCATATCCTCCTGGGCAGACCTAGGCCATCAGTTTGTCGGCGCCTTTACGGTGACCACAAACCTCATAGCTAAGCGACCTTCATCTACTCACCCGAAGGAAGGAGAGCCCTGCGCAAGTACATTGAGAGATTGATCGTGTACGGCACAACATCCCGGATGTCCACCACGCGCGAGTCATCGGTAGCGTTCCATCGAGCGTCGCGAAACCACGAGATCACGGGAGGAGATGGCGATGTGCAAGATCGAGAGCGTCGATGAGCTATATGCCTGGCCGACAAGTGTGCACGTCTTTGAGGAAGGAGAAACTCCCGGAGAGAATCTGGGGCGGGAGGATCGGCGGCGAGGATGCTTTGCCCGGCAAAAGAAAAACCGGCGGCACAACAACAGGAAGAAGAAAGGCAAAGATGTGCTAGTCGTTGAGCAGTCCGGCGACGGAGGTGACGCCAAGAAAGCCAACAGCCAGGCTGTGGCGGTTGCCAACAAGCAGGACGGCACCAACAAGCAGTACTGCAAGATCCACCGCACCAAGGGCCATGATCTCCAGAGCTGCAAGAAGGTCGAGCGGCTTGTCGAGCAACAAAAGGCTGAATCTGACGGCGACAAGGAGAAGGCAAGAAGGTCTGGAGGATCGGCAAAAACACCCGGCCGAGGAGGATGCCGCGGCAAGGCCAAGCGGCGGCAAAGAGCGAGGCCTCCCCGCGGCGCGACAAGGATGAAGGCGGCGGCGGCGATGAAGATATGGATGATGGCGAGACCGATGAGCGGGAGTTCGAGAAAGCCCAGAGGTCACTGTGCGTTGACGGCGGTGCTTCTCTGCATACTTCACCGCCAGCTCAAGAAGTGGGTGCGGGAAGTCAATCGGCGAGAACCACCCGTTGAGTCCGCAAGCCTCTGAAATGGTCATACGCCTATCATCTTTGATATTGAGGACCACCACGATCGCATAGCGTGGTGGCGTGCTTGCCGATGTTGGTTTCACCAACTATCCGCAACCTCAAGGTCACTAAGATGCTAGTTGGCGGCGGGGCGGCTTGAACTGACCTCCTCCAGCGGTACTCCGAAACTCCGGATCCTGACGGCGAGCTCGAAGTGGCGGCACATTCAAGGAATCAATCCGGAAGGAGCAAGCGAAGGAAAGATCACGTTGCGGTGACATTCGGCGATGAATTGAACTTCAGGACTGAGAGGGTCACTTTTGACGTTGCTGACTTTCCATTGCCTTACAATGGGATACTCGGTCGTTCAGCACTCGCCAAATTCATGGCAGCCTCTCACTACGCATACAACATGCTGAAGATGCCAAGCCCGATAAGTGTCATCTCTGTCCCTAGCAACAAGAAGGATGCTCTTATCTGCGCCAACAAGATCTACGGGGAAGCAGCAGCCGCAACAGATCACAAGTCACTTGCCCTTGAAGCTCCCGGGGGGAAGAAGAAGACCAAGTCCGGCAAGAGTTCTAATGCCCACTCCGGCAAGTGCACCTCTTCGGAGTGCTACGCTACCGTCGAGGACGCACCATCGAGCTCCACCGGCAAGTGTAAGAAGACAATGGCAGCTCCGCCAGAGACCAAGAAGGTGTTCGCCAAGGAGGACGGCACTGGTGGTGCCTTCACCATCAGTGCCACCCTCGACCCTAAATAGGGAAGTGCGCTTGTTGCTTTCCTGCGGGCGAACGTCGACGTGTTTGCGTCGCAGCCGTCTGACATCCCCGGTGTTCCCAGGAAAGTAATCGAGCACCATCTTGCCGTCTGTCCTCATCTTGCGGCCCGTCAAGCAGAAGGTCAAGAAACAAGCGGTGGGCGCCAGAATTCATCGCATGGAAGAAATCAAGAAGTTGGAAGCAGCGAGGCCTTGTCGGAGGTGCTCCATCCTCGTGGTTGGCCAATCCGTAGTCGATGCGCCAAGGCAAGCGGAAATGCAGGCTTTGTATCGACTTTACCGATGTCAATAAAGCTTGTCCCAAAGACCCATTTCCTTGCGGCGCATTGACCAGATTGTTGACTCCACGGCGGATGTGACTTGCTTTCATTTCTTGATGCATACTCGAGATACCATCAGATCTTCATGGCGAGAGGATGAGGAGAAGACCGCATTCATCACTCCATGTGGCACATCTTTATTTCGTATCGGATGCCTTTCGGTTTAAAGAATGCTGGTTCAACATTTGCAAGGGTAGTCCATGGCGCTTTTGAGCCACAAATACACGAAATGTGGAAGCCTACATGGATGACATAGTGGTCAAGAGTAAGGACAAAGGCAACTCGATTCAGGATTTAGCGAAACCTTTGCAAATCTGCGCAAGATCAACCTCAAGCTTAACCCCGAGAAGTGTGTGTTTGGAGTCCCCTCCGGCAAGCTTCTCGGGTTCTTCATCAGCAGGGGAATTGAAGCCAATCCCAACAAGATCAAGGCCATTGAGCAGATTGAAGCACCAAAGCGCGTCAAGGATGTCACGAGACTTGCGGTTGCGTGGCTACTCTTAGCGAGTTTATTTCTAGGTCTGCTGGCGCATACTGCCGTTTTCAAAATATTGAAAAAGCGGTTCAATGAAATGGACTCGGAAGCGGAGGCTGCGCTGAGACTTAAAGAGATACTGTCCTCCACTCCAACACTTGTCGCACCTAAGCCACAAGAGAAGTTGCTGCTGTATATAGCGGCAACCAATCAAGTGGTTAGTGCTGCGTTAGTAGCGGAGAGGGAGGCGGATGATGAGCCAGCGACCACGGCAGATGCATCCAGCGACAAGCAGAGGACTTCACAGGCAAGCTCTGGTCCCGACAAGGGTGGATCTGCGCAGGCGCATGAGGAGATGCAGAAGAAAATGGTGCAGCGCCCATTTTACTTTGTCAGTTCCCTTCTGCAGGGGGCTAGGTCAAGGTACTCTGGTGTGCAGAAATTGTTTTTAGGTCTTCTCATGGCCTCGAGAAAGCTGCGCCATTACTTCCAAGCACATGAGATCACAGTTGTCACTCGTTTTCCGCTGAAGAGGATACTGTAGAATCCAGAAGCAACAGGCAGGATTGTCAGTGGGCCTTTGGAACTGTCAAGCTTTGGCCTCAAGTTTGAGAGCACTTCAACTATCCAAAGCGAGCATTGGCAGAATTCATAGCAGAATGGACGCCAAAACCAGATGAAGAAATTCCAGAAATGAGCATCCCGTCAAGGAAGCAAGCAAAGAGTGGCTGATGTACTTTGATGGTGCCTTCTCGCTGCAAAGGCGCCGGTCTTGGCGTGCTACTTGTTGCACCACGAGAGCACCTCAAGTACGTAGTCCAGATGCACTTTCCCAAGGAGCAAGCAACGAACAATACTGCAAAGTATGAAGGTTTGCTTGCCGGTCTCAGGATCGCAGCAGACCTTGGGACCAAAAGGCATATGTCTATAAGCAAAGGTACCAAAAGGGCAAGTAAAAGTAGTTTTCAATTGATCCTTAGCTGACACAGGTATTTGAGAAAAACCAGAATAACCATCTAGAAAGCAGAAATGTGTATGTTTGGATAGTCTTTCTAGCATTTGATCAATAAAAGGTAAAGGGTAATGATCTTTCTTAGTAGCTTTATTTAATTTACGGAAATCAATTACCATCCTATAACCTGTAATAATTCTTTGCGGGATCAATTCATCTTTATCATTAGGAGCAGCGATAATACCTCCCTTTTAGGAACACAATGGACAATGCTTACCCAATCACTATCAGCAACGGGATAAATTATACCTGCCTCAAGGAGCTTTAGTATCTCCTTTCTTACCACTTCTTTCATCTTGGGATTCAGTCGTCATTGAGGATCTCTAACGGGTTTGGCATTGTCCTCCAAATTAATTTTGTGTTGGCATAACGTGGGACTAGTGCTCTTAAGATCATCCAGAGTATATCCAATGGCAGCACGGGCTTCTTCAGAGTTTTCAATAATCTTTCTTCTTCTTGCTCTGAAAGGTTAGCACTAATAATAACAGGATATATTTTCTTTTCATCAAGATAGGCATACTTAAGATTATCAGGCAATGGTTTGAGTTCAAACACGGGATCACCCTTGGGTGGAGGGGGATCCCCAAGAATTTCAACGGGAAGGTTGTGTTTCAACATAGGTTCCTGTTTAAGGAACACTTCATCTATTTCCCTTCTTTCCTTCATAAACATATCATTTTCATGGTCAAGCAAATATTGTTCTAACGGATTAGTAGGAGGCACGGCAATAGAAGCAAGACCAATAATCTCATCCTTACTAGGTGATTCTCTATCACGAGGTTGTCTATGAAACTTAGCAAAATTAAACTCATGAGACATACCCTCTAAGCCAATTGTAACAGTATCCTTTTCACAATCAATCCTAGCATTAACTATATTCAAGAAGGGTCTACCAAAAATAATGGGACAAAAGTCATCTTGTGGGGAACCAAGAACAAGAAAATTAGCAGGATATTTAACCTTCCCACACAAGACTTCAACATCTCTAACTATCCCAACTGGTTTAATGGCATCCCTATTAGCAAGCTTAATAGTAACATCAATACCTTCCAATTCAACAGGTGCAATGTCGTGCATAATTTCTTTATATAAGTCATAGGGTATTGCACTAGCACTAGCACCCATATCACATAAGCCATGATAAGAATGATCTCCTATTTTGACAGAAATAACAGGCATTCCTACCACAGGTCTATGTATCTTAGTATCTGGTCTAGCAATATTAGCAGTCTCACCACAGAAATAAATAACATGCCCATCTAAATCATCATCCAAGAGATCTTTAACCATAGCAATACTAGGTTCAACTTTGATTTGCTTAGGAGGTGTATAAGTCCTAGTATTACTCTTACGAACAACAACCAAAGTTTTAGCATGATCCTTTATCCTAACAGGAAAAGGAGGTTTCTCAACATAAGTAATAGGAACAATAGGATCACTATAGGTGACAGTCTTTTCTTCAACTGTAATAGGTGCAACTACTTTTATTTCAACGGGAGGATTATATTTAAACCACTTCTCCTTAGGGAGATTAACGTGAGTAGCAAAAGATTCAAAAAAAGAAGCTACTATCTCAGATTCAAGTCCATACTTAGCGCTAAATCCACGAAAAGCATCGGTATCCATAAAAGATTTAACACAATCGAATTTAGGTGTCATACCTGACTCCTTACCATCGTCGGAACCCCAATCTTCAGAGTTGCGTTTAATTCTTTCCAATAAGTCCCATTTGAAATCAATAGTCTTCAGCATATAAGAACCAGCACAGGAAGTATCGAGCATGTTGCGATCATTAAGAGAAAGGTGAGCATAAATTTTTTCAATAATCATTTCTCTGGAGAGCTCATGATTGGGGCATGAATATAACATTGACTTAAGCCTCCCCCAAGCTTGAGCGATGCTTTCTCCTTTGCGAGGCTAGAAATTATATATGTAATTACGATCACGATGAACAAGATGCATAGGATAGAACTTCTGGTGAAATTCCAACTTCAATCGTTTATAATTCCAAGATCTCGTATCATCACATAGCCTATACCATGTCAATGCATCTCCCTTCAAAGATAAAGGGAAGACCTTCATTTTGACAACATCATCGGGAATACCTGCAAGCTTAAATAATCCACAAACTTCATCCACAAAGATAAGGTGTAAATCGGGATGCAATGTTGCATCTCCTGCAAATGGATTAGCTAGCAGTTTCTCTATCATACCCGAAGGAATCTCAAAGTAAATATTTTCAAAATGTTCAGTAGGTTGAGGAGCAACTCTTTGCTCTTCTGGTAGGGTGAAGATACCCCGAACAAGCCCCTCAAAGGATTAGTTTCCATAGTGACAAGTAACAGAAAATTTCAGCACACTATATAAATGTTTCCTTACCAAGTTCCACTCACCAAAAGCGCTACACTCCCCGGCAACGGTGCCAGAAAAGAGTCTTGATGACCCACAAGAGTAGGGGATCTATCGTAGTCCTTTCGATAAGTAAGAGTGTCGAACCCAACGAGGAGCAGAAGGAAATGATAAGCGGTTTTCAGTAAGGTTTTGTCTGCAAGCACTGAAATTGTAGGTAACAGATAGTTTTGTGATAAAATAAATTGTAACGAGTAACAAGTAAATAAAGTAAATAAAGTGCAGCAAGGTGGCCCAATCCTTTTTGTAGCAAAGGATAATCCTGGACAATTTCTTATAATGAGAAAAGAGCTCCAGAGGACACACGGGAATTATCGTCAAGCCATATGATTCGCGTTCGGTACTTTGATAATTTGATATGTGGGTGGACCGGTGCTTGGGTACTGCCCTTACTTGGACAAGCATCCCACTTATTATTAACCCCTATTACAAGCATCCGCAACTACAAAAGAAGTATTAAGGTAAACCTAACCACAACATTAAACATATGGATCCAAATCAGCCCCTAACGAAGCAACGCATAAACTAGGGTTTAAGCTTCTGTCACTCTAGCAACCCATCATCTACTTATTACTTCCCTATGCCTTCCTCTAGGCCCAAATAATGGTGAAGTGTCATGTAGTCGACGTTCACATAACACCACTAGAGGAAAGACAACATACATCTCATCAAAATATCGAACGAATACCAAATTCACATGACTACTAATAGCAAGACTTCACCCATGTCCTTAGGAACAAACGTAACTACTCACAAAGCATATTCATGTTCATAATCAGAGGAGTGATAATATGCATAAAGGATCTGAACATGTGATCTTCCACCAAGTAAATCAATTAGCATCAACTACAAGGAGTAATCAACACCACTAGCAACCCACAGGTACCAATTTGTGGTTTGGATACAAGATTGGATACAAGAGATGAACTAGGGTTTTGAGAGGAGATGGTGCTGGTGAAGATGTTGATGTAGATTGACCCCCTCTCGATGAGAGGATCGTTGGTGATGACGATGGTGATGATTTCCCCCTCTCGGAGGGAAGTGTCCCCGGCAGAACAGCTCCGCCGGAGCCCTAGATTGGTTTCGCCAAGGTTCTGCCTCGTGGCGGTGGAGTTTCGTCCCGTAAGCTTGCCCATTATTTTTTCCAGGGTAAAAGCCTTCATATAGTAGAAGATGGACACTAGAGGGCCACTAGGGGGCCCAGGAGACAGGGGGCGCCCCCCACCCCCCTGGCCAGGGTGTGGGCCCCCTGAGGTGTTTCTTCCGCTCAATAATTCCTATTAATTCCAAAAATAAGTTTCGTGTAGTTTCAGGATTTTTGGAGCAGTGCAGAATAGGTTTCCAATGTTTGCTCCTTTTCCAGCCAGAATTCCAGCTGCCGGCATTCCCCCTCTTCATGGTAAACCTAGTAAAATAAGAGAGAATAGCCATAAGTATTGAGATATAATGTGTAATATTGGCCAATAATGCAATAAATATTGATATAAAAGCATGATGCAAAATGGACGTATCACCATGCGCCTCCGTCAGGGCGCTGTTGAGCGTGTCCTTCTCCTTGGACAGCTTCAGAGTTTGCTCCTTCTGCTCATCCCACTCCGCCTCCAGCTCCTTCACCTTGCCGGCGTGAACCAGAGCCTCGGCATCGAGTGCCTCCTTGTGACTCTGCTTGTCCACCTCTTCATCCTTGCCGCGGAGTGTGGCAGCGAGCTTCTCCTTGTGCGCGGCAAGGTCCTCCTCCTGGGAGTTTAGTGCGGCTTCATGCTGGGTCCGGGCGGCTTCGGCGGCAGCGGCCAAGTTCTTCGCCGCTTCTTGGGCCTTCTCAATGTCGGCCAGCTTCATGGTGAGCTGCACATCACGCTTGGCCAGCTCGCCCTGGGCGGCCTTCAGCTCGTCTTGAGCCTGGCAGAACCAGTCCTGCGCCTTGGTGATGCGCTCCTGGAGGTCCGCCTCCGCCTTCTCCACCACCGCCGTCCTGGACTTGGCCTTGTCCAAACGGGCGCGGTGGAGCGCCTGGAGCTTTCGGAAGCTGGCGCCCATGGCCTGGAGCAGCTGCTCCTCCTGGGAGTCATCGCCACCAATGCTCGGCTTGTCGATGACCTCGAGCCCGGCGACAGCAAGCACTTCGTCGTCGAACACCTCTCCCTCGACGGGTGTCCTGGTAATCGACGCGCCTATAAGGTGGACGAACAAGTCGTCACCCATCCTCAGGTACCTGCCGGAGCCGGAGGCGGCGGAGGAGGAGGGCTGGTCATCAACCACCTCCTTGGCAGCGGCTTTGCCAGCCTCCCCGGCAGGTCCCTTGCCGGGCTCGCTGGCGAGCCCCTTGGCGGCGTCCTCAGCAGTGCCCTTGGCGCTCTCCTCGGCGGTGATCTTCTAGGCTTGTGCCGTGGCATCCTCGGCCAATATCCTTGATGACGGTATCGATGTCCTCTGGGTCCATCGAGGGGAAGTATGAATGCCAAGAAGGGGATAGGGTGGGGCCAAGATCAAAGCCCAGTAAGAAAGAGGAAATAAAGAATGCAAGCAGAAACGGAAGGTGAGTGGCTTACCCGTGCCAAGCCGAGAAGCAGAAGTCCCCTCTCTGCCAAGGTTCGGCGTCGAGGCGAAGCCACCCGCGCTCGCGTTCTCCTCCTCCTCCTCCATGTGCATGGACTCGGTGCTTGGTGCCCTTGCCGGGGACGCCCCTCGGGGCGGCGTGGTCGATGGGGGCAACGCGTTGGGAGAAGCCCTCCGTGGCTCCCCTGCTGCTGCTGCCCTCCTACATCCACGACATGGTCAGTACCAAAGTATCATACCCCTAGCACACGTCAACGAGGGACGGGTGGTGGACTCATGCTGGGGGCTGGGCCGGGGGCTGCTGTCCGGGCTGCTCAACACCACCAGCAGCGTGACAGAGGTGCCTGCCGGGGGCTGGCCGCTCGTCGAAATCCTGGCCCTCTTCGCCCTTTGGGCCAGCGTCTCCACATCCCTGCGGGATGAAGATTCAGAATAGGCGGCACCATTTGAGGAAATGGAGAAAACAAAAAAGAAAGGAAGGGGGAAAAGCAGAGCTTACTCTTCCTCCTTCTCCTCCTCCTCCTCTGCTGCCTTCCTCTTCCTCTCCGGGCTGAGGGGCCCAAAGTCAAAAGCGATCCCCGTGCCAACGTATGCTGGTGAGGGGGGAGGCGGTGGCGTCTGGACACGCTTGGACGACGAAGAAGCGGATGCCTTCTTCTTCACCGCCACGACCTTCACAGCCTTCTTCGTCGCTGCAGCCCTCGTCTGGCGCGCAGACATCTCCTGGGCCTGTCGCAGCTGCGCGGCCCGACTGGGATGGACTGGCTCACTGGAGGTGGCCCGCCGCAGCACTCGCCCTCTTCCAGTGACTAGAGGGTCGGCGGTCGCGGTCTCCTCCCCCTCGTCCTCCTCATCTGACGAGTCGTCGACCACGTCCTCGATGAGGGGAACCCCGGTGCCGGCGCCGCTGGCCTCCCCAGCGGCCGCCAACCACTGAGCAAGCTCTTCTTCCTCCGCTTCTGCTGCGGCCTTGTCCTCCACGCCGCTGGCACTGCTAGCCTCCTCGGCGAGCTTTGCCTCCGCCACCCTGGCGGCGATGTAGTCCAGCTCTGCCTGGGAGGTGTCCTGGATGAGCCGCGGCTTGGCGGTTACGTACCCCGCGTGCAAGGTGTCGAAGAATTCCTGCACTTGGAGCTCGCCCGGCTTGACCCAGCTCGGGTCAAGTGCGCATTGAAGTACGACATCATGGCGATGATGTCAAACCGGCGAGAATTGTTGCACAGCGGGACCACTCCCACCGGCAACTTGAAAACGGGCTCTTTGACAACCTTGTCGGCCTTCGCGGCAGCCCTTGCAGCCTTGCCGGACCGCTCAACCTCACCGTCTTCATTGACCTCAAGCTGGAAGATCCGTTGGCAGAGATGGGCGTGCCTCAGCGCCGTCAGGTTGTGGTCGAGGCCGGGGCAGAGCCTCATGGTGTCAGCAGCATTCGTGAAAAGCCAGGTCGGCCTCCCCTTGTTGTGCAGAGGGGCGATTCGGCGGCGGATGAAGTCCGCCCCAATCATTTCAAGGGTGAGCCTAGCGTCGGTGAGCCGGAGGATCCTGGTGGTGGCAATCATGAGCTTCTCGTCATCGGTGTCAACGTCGCCCCAGTCTTTTACACGGACCGGCGGCTCCCGGCGAACCTTGCAGAATGCTGGCAGGTTCTCCTCCTCAATCCAGCACCACCGGCCTAGCCACTATTCTCACCTCTCCTTCGTGGCGCCCTCCAGGTACGCCCCTTGGCCCTTGGGATCCAGGCGACACAACCGGAGATGGCGCCCCCCTTTTGGATCTGAGGGGAGAAGTAGTGGCAGAAGAGCGCCGTGTTGGGGTGCACCCCGGTAAAGCCCTCCCAGAGGTGTGCGAAGAGAGCCATGCACGCCACGGCATTCAGAGTGAAATCCAGAAGGCGGAAGCCGTAGGTGTGCATGACGTCCTTGAATAAATCGGAGAAGGGGGGACAGAGCCCACAGGAAAAGTAGTCGACAAAGAAGGGGTACCGATTTGGGGCGGCCTCAGTGCAGACGGGGATGACACACGTGGATGGATGCCTGGTCGTTTCTCCCCCCGTCTTCACCCCCCACAAAGGTTTGAAGAACTCCCGGAGCTCAGACACATCGACCGTCGAGGGGAAGTAGGCGAACTGCGCCCGTCGCCACCAGATTGCTCTCCGGCTGCTCCGTCGCCCCGACATCCTTGGCCACTCCCTTGCCTTTGCTAGATTTGGGCGCCATGGCAGCTGTGAGAAGCAAGAGGGCAGAGGATGGTTGAAGCGCAGCGACGGTGGACGAAGACGGGGGGGCTCGAGAAGGAGGAAGAAAGGGGGCAGCGGTTCCAAGATTGGAGAAGACGCAGGGAGGGAGTAAAGTGAGCAGCGCTCCTGTAGGATCGAAAGTATGTCTAGAGGGGGGTGATTAGACTACTTGTCAATATAAAAATTCTGCCTTTTGACAAAGAACAGTTTTTGGCAGATTCACAATTATGATCAAGTCAAGCATCACCCTACACATGCAATTCTAGAGTATAGGCAGCGGAAAGTAAATTGCACATGTAGTAAAGAGAGGTGGAGAAGAGCAAAGCGCAATTTTGGAGACGCGGTGATTTTTCCGTGGTTCCGATAGGTGGCGCTATCGTACATCCACGTTGATGGAGACTTCAACCCACGGAGGGTAGCGGCTGCGAGAGTCCACGGAGGGCTCCACCCACGAAGGGTCCACGAAGAAGCAACCTTGTCTATTCCATCATGGCCTCACGCCCACGGAGGCTAGCCTTACTGGGGTAGATCTTCACGAAGTAGGCGATCTCCTTGCCCTTACAAACTTCTTGGTTCAACTCCACATCTCGACAGCGGAGGCTCCCAGCGACACCTAACCAATCTAGGAGGCACCACCCTCCAAAAGGTAATAGATGTTGTAGATGATGATGAACTCCTTGCTCTTGTGCTTCAAATGATAATCTCCCCAACACTCAACTCTCCTCACTGATTTGGCTATGGTGGAAGAAAGGATTGAGTGGAAAGCAACTTAGGAAGGCTAGAGATCAAGCTTCATATGGTGGGAGTGGAGCAACTTGATCTCAACACAAGGGTAGGTAGTTCTCTTCTCAAAATGTAAGGTAGGAGTGGTAGTTCTTTCGATGGCTCTCTCCACGAATGAAGAGGGGTGGAGGGGTATAAATAGCCTCCACACAAAATCCAACCGTTACACACATTTGAGCAATCTCGGTGGGACCAAAGTGGACAACTCGGTGAGACCGATAGTTCAAATAATGTGAGCGTTGGGATTTTGAGTGGGACCGAATACAATCTCGGTTAGTCCGATTAGTGCAATGACAAGAGCATGCCAGTTTGGTGGGACCGACTTCATCATCTCGGTGACACCGATTTGATGTGAAGATTCTGAAACTTGGCAACTCATGTTTGGTGAGACCGAGTTGAGAATCGGAAAATCCGAGTTTACTAGGGTTTGGCTTATGGCTGAGGTGGTTCATCTCGGTGTGGTGAGTTTGGAATATCGGTGGGACCGAGACTACTTATGAGTGTCTATGGCGGTGAAAGTTCTTGATAGTTTAGGAGATGTATCACTAAGCACTTGAGCAACGGATCATCATCATAACCTCATCCCCTTTTAATAGTATTGGCTTTTCCTATGGACTCAATGTGATCTTGGATCACTAAACCAAAAATGGAGTCTTGAGCTTTTGCCAATGCTTGCCTTAGCATTTTGGGGGTCCACTTCTTGAGTCCTTGCCATACCCATATCCTTGAACTCTCGAAATGATTCTCAAGTAACTATTAGTTCAATGATATATATGTTGTTATTAATTACCAAAACCACCCGGGATTAGTTGCACTTTCAATCTCCCCTTTTGGTAATTGATGACAACATATAGATCAAAACTTCGACAAAGGATATAATCAATGAATAATATCATCGCTTTGAGAAGTATGTGATAAGCAAGAGCTCCCCTAAATTTGTGCATTATTTAAGATTTGCGTTTGAATGCAAATGCACAATCGATTAGGATCATGGGTCACTCTTCCATGTCACATACATCTTGGTGGGCGCACAAAATGATAAGAATGAACAGCATGCACCCAATCACCAAGACATGAGTAAATGGTCATACGAGATAGGAATGGCATATGATAAGCATTAAGCACACATTAGAGCATAGTGCGACCAAGCACTCATTAAGGTAGAATCAAGCGGAGTATCAAACACACTGAATGTCTCGAAAACCAAAAGTATCTCAAAGAAACCGCAAAAGAACGAAAGAGCAAAAGCGCAAAGACAACAACACTCTCTCTCGAAGCCCTATGATCTATACAATTTCTCCCCTTTGGCAACAAGTTACCAAAAGTTCGAAAAAGCATAGAGCTAAGCGTCCTTTGTGGACTCTGCTGGCGGCTCCGTGTCAGGTTGATGTCGAGTGGATATGATGACATCGGCGAAGACTTGGTGATGTCTGTCTTTGGAGGAGTGGACTTTGGAGCTGGAGCTGGAGTAGGAGCAAGCTCTTTGGGCTGTGGGAGTCTTTGAAGCTGTAGTCTGGTGTCGATCCTTTGGAATAGCGGTGATCGGGATCCTTTGGGAACCGGAGCGATCTGTCGATGAGAATCTGGACTAAGTCATCCTGCAACTCACGCATAAGCTCGCCTTGTCTGCTTTGCTTCCTCAATGTCGCCTCGAGCTTGTTGGCGGTCACTTGTACTTGATCGACTTCACGTCCAGAGCGTGGATCTTCTCATCAACAATCCTCTCTAAGCTCTCCCGAGACTGTTCAATGCTGGCCAGGCGTTGTTCAATCCTTTGAGTAGCTTCAAGAATTTGCTCTCCGAAACTCTTTGGTTTAGCTGCTGCTGCTGTTGCTTCCTTGTCAGCTTTGGCTTTCTTAGCAGCTGCGATCTTGGCTTGACCTTCAACAGATGTCGGATCCTCCTCATCCATCACAACAACATTGTCTTCATGCTCTGGCTGCAGCGGTAAATGTTCTCTATCCAACAAGAATGTGCCCGTGCCAAACTTGGCATTGATAAGCATCTGAATCTGCGGGGCAAATCCACATGACCTTTTACGGTCATTTGCGGTCCTCTTAATGGTCTCTACCATCAAGTCCATCACCTTGAAAGGTGCTCTCTCATCAAGTATGTGCAGCATGTTGATAGAGTATCCTCTGATCATGCGATCATCTCCAGATTTGGGCATCAAGGTATGCCTCAAAATGGTATTAGTGGAAGGTAAGCCTGCCTGGAGATGGTAGACTGAGCCGAGCTTCCAGATTTCCAAATCCTCTTTCTCTTGGTGGTTTTCTTCACTTTGCTTGCAGCTGCCTCTCCCAAATTCAGCTTCTTAGCAACAGTTGACTGCTTGACTTTGCTGGTGCCCTTCTTAGATTGTTGATCTTGTTGCTCTTTGGCAACAACCTTCCTTTTAGGCTTTGAGGTCACCTCTTCCTCAACAACAAAATCTGAATCCGCATCATCTAAATTCCTCTTCTTCTAGCTCTGGTGGCTGCAGGAGGCATACCACTTCGTGTACTCCTCTCACCATCATCAGATGAGCTACTAGGATCAGGACTAGTACTGCCTCTGGAATGTCGCAATGGGTGTCTCGACCTGTTCTCACTTTATCCTTTGGCATCGACATGGGTGACAACTTTGTGAATAGATAAGGTGTAGGCGAGAAGAAGAGTCATCACAAAATGCGAAGTTTTTGCAAAAAATGAGTTCAAATTCTAGTATTAAGTTTTCACGAGAAGACATTTCGGTCGAGACCGAGTTTAAGGTTGGTGAATCCGAAGTGTTAAGCAGGAGCTTGGCACACCACTTTCGGTTTGACGAAGTGGGTTTCGATCTGCCGAAAACACTAGGGTTTCACAGAATCTTCATTTGGTCACACCGATTTTGCACAACTTCG
Organism: Aegilops speltoides; assembly: GCA_021437245.1. Classification (NCBI taxonomy): domain Eukaryota; kingdom Viridiplantae; phylum Streptophyta; class Magnoliopsida; order Poales; family Poaceae; genus Aegilops; species Aegilops speltoides. Next base: position 433,578,342 of record CM038146.1, read on the forward strand.
GTTGGACCGAAGGTGCGATGCAATAGCCATAGGCCAAATCGGTCATACCAAAAATATAAAATCGGTCTCACCGAGATGTGTTCCATGAAACCTAACCCTAAAACTTTTACTCAAATCTAGTTCAAGCGAACCAATCTGGTGTCTGGGAGGATTTCAATCGTGGCAAGATACTAGGCAATCCAAGCGTGCATTGAATCGGAGATGGGAGCACGAGTGGGATCAAAACTCACCCTAACTTGGTGGAGTTTTTCTCTGGCGGCAACGGCGGAGGAGATGGCCGTTGATTGCGATGGAGACTGCGGCGAGGTGCCTGGCGGACGGCGATGATCCGGAGACCAAAGCGGCGGCGGCAAAAGGGTGGGGGCGAAAGCGTTTGAAGGAGGAATCAACAGCGGCCCTCGGAATATATACCCCTTTTGTCGGTGGGACCGAGTTGTAAAACTTCGGTGGCACCGAGATGGATAACTGCTAAGCGATTATGCACTTGATCACGCCGAAAATCACAACTCGGTTTCACCGAGATGAAAACCTAGATCAGTCTAAATGCTTTCGGTTCGACCGAGTTTGAGTGAGTTAGTGCGACCGAAATCAATTAGAAGGTTTTGGAAATTAGCCCTTGATGGATCGGTGGCTCGAGTGCTCCTCACCGGAGGGTCGAAAATGACTTGTTCAAAATTTGTGATGTAAGCATGAATAGAATTTGAGACAAGAAAGCATAGATAGCTAGGGGAGGTACTTAGGCATTCTTGTCCATCCATTTGGTCGAGAAAAATCAAAAGCGACCAAAACAACAAATGGATGTCCTCGAATGGATAAAATCATGCATCCAACATGCTCACACAATAAGATAGCAAATGAAATATGTGTCAAACATGCACAACCAAAACTCTAGCAACTAACACACAATTTGTCGATGACTAGGTCATCTTTATATGAGTATATTGACTTAGGAGCCAAATGAGAACATTTGATCATAGGTCATACTCATCGTTTAAGCACAAGTGGGGTTACCACTTTTACATAAAGCATTGATGTGTTCACATCATTTGAAGATGCTTTAGCTCAATTTTTTAAACAAAGCTCCCCTAGATGTGAGAACCCTTTTAAAGGGTCAAACTAACCTTGGGTTGTCGTAGAAGACTTCATGTAGATGTTGAAGATGTGGATGCTCAATGTTGATGGAGATCATCAAGAGTTGGGAGCTATCCTTTGGATTCGGGCACTTTCAATACCTACATGGGTTAGTCCCACAAGGAACAAACAAGGATATCCATAGACATAGATTGAAGTTCACAATAGATGATGTCCATGAAAGCACTGATTACCTTGTCCCTTGACTTACCAACAAGAGGGTTTGTGACTCCATGAACTAGTGCACGATGTGGAAGTTGATTGCACAAGTTTTTGCCAAAATGAATGTGAGTGAAGTATGTTGGCGGAGTCACCCTCAAGAAATTTCTAGTTCTTCTTCTTCGGGATCCACATCATCTTGATGGGAATCCTTGGGGTTGTAGTTGAGCTTGACGAAGTAGAACTTGACGTTTCCTTAGGAACCCACTTGACCATGGCTTGAGGTGCTTCAACAAATGCATCAATCTCCTCTTGAAGCTTGTCCTTGCCTTTTAGCTTGTGGTCTTGTGGCGGAAGGTCATCTTGAGCTTGTTCCACATTGGAAGAAGTAGGATCATACTTCTCCTTTTGAGGAACAAACTGTGGAGTTGGATATTGACCTTCTTCCCTCAACGCCTTGGCGTTGAACTTTCGCTCAAAACCAATTCCTTGATTCTTCGGTGCCTTCCTTGCTTGCGAACAATTTCCTCAAAGTTCTTGCTTCCGGCAAGGCTCTTGTAGACACCTTTCTCTATGATCCCTTTCAATAAACTATTCTCTTGCTCAAGTGTAACTTGGCTTGAAACATGGTTAGTGGAATCAAGAGAACTACTAGAAGCAACAACATTGGATTTAGCATGGTTATTATTACTGCTAGAGGAAGAATTTTTCTTATGCTTGTCATGCTTAGTCTTAATGGGTGGCAAGAAATTAGACAAGAGAAGTCGTTTGGCAAGATATGAAGAACTCTTCTTTGAAGATCGTCATTGATTGCTTTTAGAAACTCATGTTCTTGCTCTAGAGTGAGCTTCTCGAGCGTAGCTTCTCATGAGATCTTAGGAGCTCTCTTGATCTTCTTGAGTTGTTTCATGAGCTAACTTAAGAGTGTTTAGTTCTTTAGTTAGGCGCTCAATCTCCTTCATAGCATTGTCATTCGACTCTTCTCGACTATAAAGACTACTAGCATGTTCATCGTTACTAGGCTCCTTTGGATTTATCATGCAAGAGCTCATCTTCACCAAGCAAGTCATCCTCATCACTATCGAAGTCAATGAATTCAGGGTGTGATACCTTGGGGCCTTTAGCCATGAAGCATCTTCCAATTCCCTCATTTGGTGAATCAAATAAGTCGTAGGAGTTGGAGTTGGAGGATCTGAGAGCAAGACCGCAACACCTTCATCTTGGTTGTAGTCGGAGTCGGAGTGATAGCTTCCTTTGGATTGATTGTCGGAGTCGGGCCGGAGACACATTCACCTACATGAGCTTGATGTTTTCTTCTTGTGTAGCTCCTTGATGACTTGTCTTTCCTCTCCGAATCCTTGCTTCTCCGAGAGGGTCTTCGTTCATAACGATCATCTCTGCTCCTTCTCTCTTTCGAGGTGACTCATCTCTTGAGCTTCTTCTTCTTGGAGATTCTTCTCTTCTCTTGTGGGGAGCCGTACACTCATTTGAGTAGTGTCGGGTCTTCCACAATTGTAGCAATTCGATCACGACTAGAAGATCTCTTTTCATCATATGATCTAGACTTTGAGCTTCTCTCTTTGCCTCTATTCTTGTAGAATTTGTTGAAGTTCTTGACCATTAGGCTTATCTCTTCATTGGAAACTAACTTGTCACTTGAGGTTGTGGGAGCATCACTTGTAGCTTTGTAAGCACCACTTGACTTGTTGTGAAGCTCTTCCTTATCCTTAAGTGTCATCTCATGAGCAACAATTCTTCCAATGACTTGGTTGGCTTGAGAGTCTTGTAGTTTGGCATCATTTGGATCAAAGTGCACACGGTGTCATACTTTCCATCAAAGCTCGAGAATCTTCTTGATGATGAATCGATCGGTCATTTCTTCGCTTCCTAAGCCGGCAATCTCATTTGTGATGAGAGCAAGCCTAGAGTACATTTCAGCGACTCCTTCACCATCCTTCATCTTGAACTTGTCAAGTTGACCTTGAAGAATATCTAGCTTTGATTCCTTCAAGGACTTGGTACCTTCGTGCATTTCAACCAAAGTATCCCAAATCTCTTTTGCATTCTCAAGACGGCTGATTTTGTTGAACTCCTTGAGACACAAGGCATTGAAGAGAATGTCACAAGCTTGAGCATTGTTTTGCAACATCCATAATTCTTCGATGTAACCGCGATCCGGAACTTTTCCTTCATCGAAGAATTCACCTTGCATACCAACACAAATAATGCCCCATGCGGCTGGGTTATGACCAAGAATATGCATTTTCATTTTATGCTTCCAACTAGCAAAATTTGTACCATCAAAGTAAGGACCTCTCTGAAAATTACCCTCACTAGGCGCCATACTCTCCTAGGTTGTGAAACCAAGCTTATGGAGTCAATGCAATGGAAACCAATACAATGGAGACCAAAGCTCGATACCACTTGTAGGATCGAAAGTATGTCTAGAGGGGGTGATTAGACTACTTGTCAAAATAAAAATTCTGCCTTTTGACAAAGAACAGTTTTGGCAGATTCACAATTATGATCAAGTCAAGCATCACCCTACACATGCAATTCTAGAGTATAGGCAGCGGAAAGTAAATTGCACATGTAGTAAAGAGAGGTGGAGAAGAGCAAAGCGCAATTTTGGAGGCGGTGATTTTTCCGTGGTTCCGATAGGTGGCGCTATCGTACATCCACGTTGATGGAGACTTCAACCCACGGAGGGTAGCGGCTGCGAGAGTCCACGGAGGCTCCACCCACGAAGGGTCCACGAAGAAGCAACCTTGTCTATTCCATCATGGCCTCGCCCACGGAGGGCTAGCCTTACTCGGGTAGATCTTCACGAAGTAGGCGATCTCCTTGCCCTTACAAACTTCTTGGTTCAACTCCACATCGCGATGACGGAGGCTCCCAAGCGACACCTAACCAATCTAGGAGGCACCACCCTCCAAAAGGTAATAGATGTTGTAGATGATAATGAACTCCTTGCTCTTGTGCTTCAAATGATAATCTCCCCAACACTCAACTCTCCTCACTGATTTGGCTGTGGTGGAAGAAAGGATTGAGTGGAAAGCAACTTGGGAAGGCTAGAGATCAAGCTTCATATGGTGGGAGTGGAGCAACTTGATCTCAACACAAGGGTAGGTAGTTCTCTTCTCGAAATGTAAGGTAGGAGTGGTAGTTCTTTCGATGGCTCTCTCCACGAATGAAGAGGGGTGGAGGGGTATAAATAGCCTCCACACAAAATCCAACCGTTACACACATTTGAGCAATCTCGGTGGGACCGAAGTGGACAACTTCGGTGAGACCGATAGTTCAAATAATGTGAGCGTTGGGATTTTCGATGGGACCGAATATACAATCTCGGTTAGTCCGATTAGTGCAATGACAAGAGCATGCCAGTTTTGGTGGGACCGACTTCATCATCTCGGTGACACCGATTTGATGATGAAGGATTCTGAAACTTGGCAACTCATGTTTGGTGAGACCGAGTTGAATCGGAAAATCTGAGTTTACTAGGGTTTGGCTTATGGCTGAGGTGGTTCATTTCGGTGTGGTGAGTTTGGAATATCGGTGGGACCGAGACTACTTATGAGTGTCTATGGCGGTGAAAGTTCTTGATAGTTTAGGAGATGTATCACTAAGCACTTGAGCAACGGATCATCATTATAACCTCATCCCCTTTTAATAGTATTGGCTTTTCCTATGGACTCAATGTGATCTTGGATCACTAAACCAAAAATGGAGTCTTGAGCTTTTGCCAATGCTTGCCTTAGCATTTTGGGGGTCCACTTCTTGATCCTTGCCATACCCATATCACTTGAACTCTCGAAATGATTCTCAAGTAACTATTAGTTCAATGATATATATGTTGTTATTAATTACCAAAACCACCCGGGGATTAGTTGCACTTTCAGCTCCCGCGGTTATTCCTTTTTATGAGGAAGGCGCGGGCCGCCTCCTCCCATTAACTGCGATACGACGCATGCATGCGGGAACCGCCCCACGCATGCCTCCCACGTCACGCACGCTCCTCCATGACGCGCGTTCAACGCGGGTCGTGGGGAAGCGCAGCGGACGAAACAATTACTGCGGTAAAATCCACCCCGCCTGCCCACGCACCATTTTGGGCCTGGCCCAACAACGTGTCGCGCTTATGTGTGGCCCAGGCCCGGGGGCTCCTGTCGGTGTACAAAAGTGGGGGCTCTCCTTTTGACCCCTTTACTTGTGCACGGGCAGTCAGAGCCACGCGCCATGGCCGCACATAGCAGGGCAAAGGAGGGGAGCCGGAGAGAAGCCGAAGGCACAAGACAATCTGCACAGTGCCAAAGACCGAGACCATAGAGAGCAGATGGACGAAGCAGGTTCCCCCGGCAAGACCCTTGCCGGGGCAGCCTCAGTAGCCCCGGCAAGCCCCTTGCCAGGGCGGCTCGCCCACACCAGTGGAGTGAGCCACCCTCGAACCCACGGTCTCCAACACCATCAACTATGTTGGGCCAGGGCTCGGGAGGCACCTCCATGGTGGCATGCAGATATTTGTGAAGACAAAGAATATTCAATATCAGATGAGGGTTGGAAGGCAACGATCCACGACAAGATCCTTGCCGGGGAAACCCGCAAGACCCCCGAAAAGATCCTTGCCGGGGACGACAATGTCTGCAGCAAAACCCTTACGGGTCACCGGCAAGACCCTTGCCAGAGGCGTCGGCTGGGGACCTTGCCAGCCCGCACCAACCAAGTCTCCACCGCCGTTCACATGCAGCTGCCAGCCCAACCAGCAGGGCAGGCACCTGGGTGGCAACATGCAGCTTCCAGACCAACTTAGCACACGCCTGCGTGGCGGCATGCAGATATTTGTGGAAGCTCCACCACCGCGCCACCTCAGCTGCTTCCCTGCCTACATGGTGCCGCATGCATCGCTGGCCAGGGCACGTGTTGAAGCGAGGAGGAGCGGTGACGGACGGGACGGGCCTCGCCCCCGTCCCTGGTAAAGCAAGAGGGCACCTAAGCTACACATTAAATGTGCCTTGTCCTGTAATACGAGCGATAAGCTCATAGCACGATAGGTCTTTCCACCTCCTGTGTGCCACTGTGGCAGCCCCTTTCGACTATAAAAGGAGGCCCATGGCGTACTGGAGGGGGATTCGGCTCTTTGGAACCACGCATCCACCGTAGCTAGTTCAGGAGCTCAAGAACACTCAATACATCCACCAAAGCAGGACTAGGGTTTTATGCGTTCCTCGCGGCCCGAACCTAGTGAAAGCACATTTGCTCCCTGGGTGGTTTTGGTAATTAATGACAACATACCTTGTGGTTGGACTAATGCTTTTATCAAGTATGTTTCAGGAAATTCAATCACATTGGCTGGCAAAAGGACTGAAGAGGTGGACCCCTCAAAATGCTAAGGCAAGCATTGGCAAAAGCTCAAGACTCCATTTTTGGTTTAGTGATCCAAGATCACATTGAGTCCATAGGAAAGCCAATACTATTAAAAGGGGATGAGGTTATGATGATGATCTGGTTGCTCAAAGTGCTTAGTGATACATCTCCTAAACAATTAGCAACTCTCACTTCCATAATACACTCATAAGTAATCTCGGTCCCACCGATTTCCTAAACTCAGTCACACCGAGATGAACCACCGCAGCCATATAGCCAAACCCTAGAAATCTCAGATTTTCCGATTCTGAACTCGGTCTCACCGAAACTTGAGTTGCCAAGCTTCAGAACCTACGTCATCAAATCGGTGTCACCGAGATGATGAAGTCGGTCCCACCGAGATTGGCAAGCTCTAGTCTTTACACGAATCGGACTCACCGAGTTTGTATTTTCGGTCCCACCGAAAATCCCAACGTTCACATGATTTGAACTTTCGGTCTCACCGAGTTGTCAACTTCGGTCGACCGAGATTGGTCAAATGTGTGTAGCAGTTGGATTTTGTGTGGAGGCTATAAATACCCTCCACCCCCTCTTCATTCGTGGAGAGAGCCATCGAAAGAACTACCACTCCTACCTTACATTTACGAGAAGAGAACTACCTACCCTTGTGTTGAGATCAAGTTGCTCCACTCTCACCATATGAAGCTTGATCTCTAGCCTTCCCAAGTTGCTTTCCACTCAATCCTTTCTTCCACCACAGCCAAATCGGTGAGGAGAGTTGAGTGTTGGGGAGATTATCATTTGAAGCACAAGAGCAAGGAGTTCATCATCATCAACACCATCTATTACCTTTTGGAGGTGGTGCCTCCTAGATTGGTTAGGTGTCGCTTGGGAGCCTCCGTCGAGATGTGGAGTTGAACCAAGAAGTTTGTAAGGGCAAGGAGATCGCCTACTTGTGAAGATCTACCCGAGTAAGGCTAGCCCTCCGTGGGCGTATGCCATGATGGCATAGACAAGGTTGCTTCTTCGTGGACCCTTCGTGGGTGGAGCCCTCCGTGGACTCTCGCAGCCGTTACCCTCCGTGGGTTGAAGTCTCCATCAACGTGGAATGACGATAGCACCACCTATCGGAACCACGAGAAAAATCTCCGTGTCTCCAAATTGCGTTTGATCTTCTCCACTTCTCTTTACTACTTGTGCAATTTACTTTCCGCTGCCCGTACTCTAGAATTGCATGTGTAGTATGCTACTTGACTTGTGTGATATGCAAAATCTGCCAAAAACTTGTCTTTGTCAAAAGGCATAATTTTATCTTGTCGAGTAGTCTAATCACCCCCCTCTAGACACTCTCACCTTCTTCGATCCTACAATTGGTATCAGAGCCTTGGTCTCCATTGCTTTGGTTTACACACCATTGGAGGAAGATGGACGTGTCTACGTTTGGGAGTGTTAGCCATAGAGTACCTATTCTTAATGGAGTGTCCTATAACTCGTGGAGGATTGAAATGCTTATTATCTTTAAGATGTATAACTTGCGCAAATATGTTGAAACCCCATATGTGCCTCCATTTGACCCCTTGCACCCTACAATGGATGAAGAGCTTGATTTGCTTCGTAACCTTAGAACTGTAAATCTTATCATTAGAGGGTTACCCGATAATTTGCTTAAGCTAGTTACAATTTGAGTGTGCCTATGCTATGTGGAAGTTCTTGGAAGAACTTTATCCGGACTGCTCTTTGAGAGGTCTTGATGAAATTCGATACAAGACTATTGAATTTGACATGATGCTCCCCAATGATCCCAACTTTGATAAATGCTTCTTTGAGCTTCGTGATCTTATGAAAAAGAAGGGTGATCCTTGTCTTATCAATGCTCTAATTAGAAATGCTCTTGTATTGCATTCCAATGATTATTGTCACATTGACAAAACTAATGCAAGTTGTTGTCAAATTGACCTAGGAGTTGATGATGAACTATCTATGGGTCAATATGATGATGAGCATGAGCATGATGATGATTCAGACACCGAGCTAGACAAGATCATGAAGAGTCTCAATCTCACGGCAAATCTGAGAGACTACATATCCGGCGGAAAAGAGTGGATTCTTGATAGTGGATGCACCGATCACATGACCGGAGACGAAGACATGTTTCGAGAGCTTGCAAAGAACGATGGTCCACGCAAGTATGTGACTTTTGGAGACAACTCCAAGGGTAAGGTACTTGGCCTTGGTAAGGTGGCCATATGTCATGATAGCTCTATTCAAAATGTCATGCTTGTTGAATCACTTGGATACAATTTACTTTCCGTGTCTAGATTAGCTGACTTTGGATTCAATGTGCTATTCACCGAGGTAGATTGCCAAGTCTTTCGTCGTGACAATCATAACATGGTATTTACGGTATCCGTAGAGGTGATCTATATATTGTTGATTTCACTAAGAAAGCCCAACCTAGAACTTGCTTCATTGCTAAATCCGCTAAAGGTTGGTTATGGCATAGAAGGCTTGGACATGTTGGTATCGTAATCTAGACAAGCTAATCAAAGGTGATCATATTCTTGGCGTTAAAGATGTTTTCTTTGACAAAGATAGACTTTGTAGTGCTTGTCGAGCAGGAAAACAAGTAGGTGGAAGTCATCCGTGAAGAACATCATGACCACAAGGAGACCGCTTGAGCTTCTTCATATGGATCTCTTGGTCCCAATGCTTACAAAAGCCTTGGTGGTAACTCCTTTGGTCTAGTTATAGTTGATGATTATTCCAGATTCGTGGGTATTTTTCCTTGATGACAAATCGCAGGTTCAGAGGATCTTCAAAACCTTTGCTAGAAAGGCCCAAAATCAATTTGAGGTGAAGATCAAGAAAGTTCGGAGTGACAATGGAGCGGAGTTCAAGAACGCCCATGTGGACTCTTTTCTCGATGAGGAAGGGATTCTACATGAGTTCTCGACTACGTACACTCCTCAACAAAATGGAGTTGTTGAGAGGAAGAACCGAGCAGCTCATAGAGATGGCGAGAACGATGCTTGATGAATACAAGACACCAAAGCACTTTTGGGGGAAGCCGTCGAGACAGCTTGTCATGCTATCAACAGCTTTATCTTCATAAGCTCCTCGGCAAGACATCATCTGAGCTCCTCACGGTAACAAACCCCAAGTGGGATACTTCCGTGTCTTTGGTTGAAATGCTATATCCTTGATAAGCATCGTCGGTCTAAATTTGCTCCTAAAACTCATGAAGGCTTTTCCTCGGTTATGGATCAAACTCCCACACCTGCCGTGTCTACAATAATTTCACCCGAAAGGTTGAAGAGGCGGTAGCGTGAAGTTTGATGAATCTAATGGCTCATAAGTAGAGCAAATGCCTATTGATGTAGGAGACAAGGACCCATCGGAAGCCATTCAAGATTTATCTATTGGAAAGATCCGTCCCATGGAAGTGAAGGAGAGTACATCATCTACATATGTGGAGCCCCCTACCTCACGGCAAGATGAACCTCAAGGCAACATGGAGGCCTCCACAAGTGGAACTCATCAAGATGAGGAAGTACAACAAGAAGATCCACCACAACCTCCTTCTCCACCACCTCAAGACAACACCAACAACAATGAAGAAGAAGAAGAGGAAGATGAGGAAGCTCAGCCACAACCACAACAAAAGCTATCCCGAGTTCGAGCAAGAGTCAAGAAAAATCATCCCGTGGAACAAATGATGAACGACATCGACTCCGGGAGAATTACTCGCTCTAAAACTCGCTTAGCTAACTTTTGTGAACATTACTCATTTATCTCTAGTCTTGAACCTATGAAGGTAGAAGAAGCACTTGAAGACCGGATTGGGTGAGCGCTATGCACGAAGAGCTACACAACCGAGAGGAACAATGTATGGACTTTGGTAGAAAGCCCAAGGATGATCAAAGCGTCATTGGAACCAAATGGGTGTTTGGAACAAGCAAGATGAAGATGGACAAGTCATCCGCAACAAGGCTCGTCTCGTAGCTCAAGGTTACACACAAGTCGAAGGTATGGACTATGGTGAGACCTATGCCCCCGTTGCTAGACTTGAGTCCATTCGCATTCTTCTTGCTTATGCCAATCACCATGACATTACTCTCTATCAAATGGATATTAAAAGTGCTTTCCTAAATGGTGAAATTAAGGAGGAAGTATTTGTGAAACAACCTCCCGGATTTGTGAATCCTAAAAAGCCTAATCATGTTTACAAACTTCACAAAGCTCTTTATGGTCTTAAACAAGCTCCTAGAGCTTGGTACAAATGCTTGACTAGTTTTCTTCTTGAAAAAGGATTTGAGATTGGAAAAATAGACTCAACGCTATTCACGAAAAGGGTTGATGGTGAACTATTTGTGTGCCAAATATATGTTGATGATATTATCTTTGGTTCAACTAACCCTCATTTTAGCGAGAAGTTTGGAAAGCTCATGTCGAAGAAGTATGAGATGTCCATGATGAGTGAACTCAAATTCTTCCTTGGGTTGCAAATCAAGCAATCTAAGGAGGTACCTTTGTCTCACAAACAAAGTACACCAAGGATCTCTTCAAGAAGTTCAACATGCAAGAAAGCAAAGGTATGAGAACCCCATGCCTACAAGTGGACATAATGACTTGACAAAGATGGAGAACCTGTTGATCAAAAGGTTTACCGATCTATGATTGGATCTCTACTATATCTCTGTGCTTCTCGTCGACATAATGTTGAGTGTATGCATGTGTGCTCGATATCAAGCTGCCCTAAAGAATGTCATCTTAAAGCTGTTAAAAGAATTGTGAGATATTTGATACACACACCAAACTTTGGCATTTGGTATCCTAAGAGGGCCTCTTTCGACCTTGTTGGCTATTCCGACTCGGACTATGCGGTGACAGGTTGATAGAAAGTCAACTTCAGTGCGTGTCAATTCCTTGGTCGATCCCTTGTATCTTGGTCCTCCAAGAAACAAAATTGATATCATTATCTCTGCGAAGCAGAATATATTGCTGCTGGTTCATGTTGTGCTCGATTGCTATGGATGAGACAAGCGCTTAAGGATTATGGGATACATGTGAGACATGTTCCTTTGCTTTGTGACAATGAGAGTGCGATTAAGATTGGACACAATCCAGTGCAACACTCTCGCACGAAACATATTGAAGTTCGTCACCATTTTATTCGTGATCATATTGCCAAGGGTGACATCAATCTTAAGCATGTTCATACTGACAAACAACTTGCAGATATCTTTACAAAACCACTTGATGAGAAAGTGTTTTGTCGCTTAAGGAGTGAGTTGAACATCATTGATGCTTCAAACTTGGAGTGAAAACTCCATTGATGCATGCAAGGCATGAGCCTAATTGACTAATCCTTGATATTTCTCTTATGATGATGATCATATGTCTTGGACACATTTGCCCCCTTGTATTGCATCTAACTCCTTGCAGGTACTTGGATGATCCACATTCCACAAGATTACCACACACTCAAATCTTGAGTAATCTTGTCATTGACCAAGTATCTAGCCCTTTGGGATGTTGAGTTCAAGGAACAAAATTCCACATATCCTTTTTGACACCTTATACATCTAGTATTTCACTCTTGTCATCTTGGATATCTTTGAGTATTTCCTTGCTTGCCTAACCCATGTAGGAAGATGAACTACACAAGTTGAAATGGTGCTCCAACTTCACATTCTATGAGCACCTACATCAAGTTCACCTACATGAACAAAGCAACAACAAGCCTAAGGTATGTTTTTCACATCTTTAAGGAGATTTGCTCAAAGACATGAGTACAAGCAGCTTCATAAGATGTGATCACATCAAATGCTTAATCGAAAAATGGCAACCCCATTTTGAGCTTAAAAGATGAGTATGACCTATGATCAAATGTTTTCGTTTGACTCCTAAGTCAATATACTCAAACATAGGTGACTTTGTCGCCGACCCCTATCTAGATGAAGTACATATGCTTTGGAGTTTTTCTATTTTCTATTATGTTCTCTCATTGAGTTTTCTTCTTAAACAAAAAAAAAACTTCATCTAGGAATCTTTTTCATTACTATTCTTCTGTCTTTGTGAATATCCTTTTTGGCTCTGATCATTTCCTCGAAAATCATTTCCAAATTCATTGCACATCCTTTGAAACATTCCTTGCAAAGTGAGCTGAATTATTTCTGTATTTTCTTGGAATTAAACTCGGCGTCACCGACTTAAATATTTCGGTCTAACCGAAAAGGATCTGCCCTAAGTCCATGACTTTCGGACCCACCGATCCATCTTATTTCGGTGCCACCGATTTTTCCTTGATATTTTCTTCTGCAGCTCCACTCAATGATTCTCTATGTATGTTTTCTTATTACCCTGTTGTGATTCTTAAGGATCCCACTTCTTTTCTTTCACCTTCCCTGACCTTCCTAGTTTGCTGTCCTTTTCGGCACTTGATGTCAAAGGGGGAGAAGACTTAGGGGGAGAAGAGAAGATTTAGGGGGAGAAGAGAAGATTTAGGGGGAGAAGAAGAGCAATCTTACCTTAAGGGGGAGAGAATCACATCAAAGCTTTGCCGTGTTCCACATTGGATATTACATTTGGCATCATTCTTTTGATTTTGCTTTTTCCTCAAAGGGAGAGGAATCTTCACAATTGATATCTTATGGAAAGCAAAATCTCTCAGAGTTCATTGAAAATCTTCTAGTTTCAGGAGACATGTTTGCTGATTCAAGCTTGTGCTCAATATGAGACACTCTTTATACATGTCATCCCTGGCTTGGTACTCTTGATGTTCTTGCAGTTGGTTGAAGAAATGCTCTTGTGTTATCTAACCTTGTTTTCCCAAGTCTATTTCTTCAGGTACAATGCCAAGGAACCTCAAGGTAAGTATATGCACCTTGCAGAATGTGCATGATGGTGACTTGCTTGTGAATACTTGTTTGCAAGAAATCACCATGCACATATGCATTATCACTCACTTCTTTTCATCTGCTCTGATGCATATAGCCAAGCTGCATGTAGCACATCTTGCTTTTCTCTCTTGTGTGCTTGTGGTAGTCCAAAACCAAAATCTATGAAAATCTTGCACACTTGTAGGGGAGCCTGTGTACTACATGTTTGTCAAAGCTTTGTGATAATTCATCTTTCTTTCAATAAGCTTTGATGTCTTATTTTGTGTGTTGCCATCAATTACCAAAAAGGGGGAGATTGAAAGCACATTTGCTCCCTGGGTGGTTTTGGTAATTAATGACAACATACCTTGTGGTTGGACTAATGCTTTTATCAAGTATGTTTCAGGAAATTCAATCACATTGGCTGGCAAAAGGACTGAAGAGGTGGACCCCTCAAAATGCTAAGGCAAGCATTGGCAAAAGCTCAATACTCCATTTTTGGTTTAGTGATCCAAGATCACATTGAGTCCATAGGAAAGCCAATACTATTAAAAGGGGATGAGGTTATGATGATGATCTGGTTGCTCAAAGTGCTTAGTGATACATCTCCTAAACAATTAGCAACTCTCACTTCCATAATACACTCATAAGTAATCTCGGTCCCACCGATTTCCTAAACTCAGTCACACCGAGATGAACCACCGCAGCCATATAGCCAAACCCTAGAAATCTCGGATTTTCCGATTCTGAACTCGGTCTCACCGAAACTTGAGTTGCCAAGCTTCTGTAACCTTCCGTCATCAAATCGGTGTCACCGAGGTGATGAAGTCGGTCCCACCGAGATTGGCAAGCTCTAGTCTTTACACGAATCGGACTCACCGAGTTTGTATTTTCGGTCCCACCGAAAATCCCAACGTTCACATGATTTGAACTTTCGGTCTCACCGAGTTGTCAACTTCGGTCTGACCGAGATTGGTCAAATGTGTGTAACGGTTGGATTTTGTGTGGAGGCTATAAATACCCTCCACCCCCTCTTCATTCGTGGAGAGAGCCATCAGAAAGAACTACCACTCCTACCTTACATTTCTCAGAAGAGAACTACCTACCCTTGTGTTGAGATCAAGTTGCTCCACTCTCACCATATGAAGCTTGATCTCTAGCCTTCCCAAGTTGCTTTCCACTCAATCCTTTCTTCCACCACAGCCAAATTAGTGAGGAGAGTTGAGTGTTGGGGAGATTATCATTTGAAGCACAAGAGCAAGGAGTTCATCATCATCAACACCATCTATTACCTTTTGGAGGGTGGTGCCTCCTAGATTGGTTAGGTGTCGCTTGGGAGCCTCCGTCGAGATGTGGAGTTGAACCAAGAAGTTTGTAAGGGCAAGGAGATCGCCTACTTCGTGAAGATCTACCCAGTAAGGCTAGCCCTCCGTGGGCGTATGCCATGATGGCATAGACAAGGTTGCTTCTTCGTGGACCCTTCGTGGGTGGAGCCCTCCGTGGACTCTCGCAGCCGTTACCCTCCGTGGGTTGAAGTCTCCATCAACGTGGAATGACGATAGCACCACCTATCGGAACCACGAGAAAAATCTCCGTGTCTCCAAATTGTGTTTGATCTTCTCCACTTCTCTTTACTACTTGTGCAATTTACTTTCCGCTGCCCATACTCTAGAATTGCATGTGTAGTATGCTACTTGACTTGTGTGATATGCAAAATCTGCCAAAAACTTGTCTTTGTCAAAAGGCATAATTTTTATCTTGTCGAGTAGTCTAATCACCCCCCCTCTAGACACTCTCACCTTCTTCGATCCTACACCTAGGTAAACGATCCTTGTGCTGGTTACTAATCCTGCTCTTCTCACAATCCCGCGCCCCGCAACCGCAGAATGGATCCTCGTGATCCCATAGGTGTCGTTTCCCACTGACAGAGGCTTACACCAAGTCAAGTCAATATTCGACCTCCCGCCAACGTGCAATTTCTGGCGCCGTTGCCGGGAAGGTCTTCGCTCAAGTCAAGACATGTCAAGTACCCATCACAAACTCATCTCCCTCACATTACATTATTTGCCATTTGCCTCTCATTTTCCTCTCCCCCACTTCACCCTTGCCGTTTTATTCGCGGTGTTACCATGTACCTTATTTATGCTTGCATCTTTGCTTGCTAAAAGTTTATGGATCCTCATCCACTTGCTAATCTCTTTAAGAGATCCAATTATGATGAACCTATTGCTAGTGAGTTGAGTGCACTAGATTATCCTTATGAGGTTTTGCTTGAAATTCGTGAATCTGGAAATTGTGATGAAGTACTTTATGAAGCGATTCTATTACAAATTCTATTGATGTCAATTGTTGCTAATAACATGGAAAACCCTAAGCTTGGGGATTCTAGTTTTGCTATGTCTACTACTTGTTGCAATGATCATGATTGGGGTGATGATGTTTCTTATGATCTTGAAATTTTATTTAAGCCCCATGATCAATATGAGAGTGATAATAATGTTTGCAATATTATTGAAACTGGGTTTGGAAGAGTGTCAACTTTAGGTCCCACATATTTGGAGAATTTTAAATCTTATGATTTTTTTATAAAAGTTGGTTTGGAGAGGTCATGACTTTAGTTAATGTTAATCCCACTATTTTGGAAGAGTGTCAACTTCGCATGCATGTGGATCGTGTTGAAAATATGTTATGTGATAGCTATTTTATTGAATTTTCCTATGATCCTACATGTAATTATTATGAGAGAGGAAAATATGGTCGTAGAAATTTTTATCTTACTAAATTACCTCTCGTCATGTTGAGATTGCTATCGTCTCTTTCTTCTTCCTTGCATTTGCTAGTTTTTGCTTATCTTGATAATTTGTTTGCTTATAAAAAGCCTATGCATATGAAGTATGTTAGACTTAAATGTGTTTGTCACATGTTTCATGATGCTCTCTTTGTGTTTCAATTATTATCTTTCCTGTGAGCATCGTTGAAATCTTATGCCTAGCTAGGGGCATTAAACGATAGCCCTTGTTGGGAGGCAACCCAATTTTATTCTTGTTCCTTGTTTTTTGCTTCTGTTTAGTAATAAATAAATCATCTAGATTCTATTTATATGTGGTTTTATGTTTTAATTAGTGTTTGTGCCAAGTAGAACCTATAGGATAATCTACGGTGATAGTTAATTTGATTCTGGTGGAAAACAGAAACTTTTGCGCGCACGAGAATAATTTTAATAAAACACATAAACGTGATTTTTAGTTTATTAGTTTTTGAAGTAGATCAATAGATAAATTTAACAGGACTTCCTATTTTGGTAGGATTTTTAGAGTTCCATAAGTATTCGAAAGTTACAGATTGCTACAGATTGTTCTGTTTTTGACAGATTCTGTCTTTCGTGTGTTGTTTGCTTATTTTGATGAATCTATGGCTAGTATCGGGGGGTATGAACCATAGAGAAGTTGAAATACAGTAGGTTTAACACCAATATAAATAAATAATGAGTTCAGGACAGTACCTTATGTGGTGGTTTTTCTTTCTTGCACTAACAGAGCTTATGAGATTTCCTGTTGAGTTTTGTGTTGCGAAGTTTTCAAGTTTTGGGTAAAGATTTGATGGACTATGGAATAAGGAGCGGCAAGAGCCTAAGCTTGGGGATGCCCATGGCACCCCAAGATATACAAGGACAACCAAAAGCCTAAGCTTGGGGATGCCCCGGAGGGCATCCCCTCTTTCGTCTTCGTTTATCTGTAACTTTACTTGGAGCTATATTTTTATTCACCACATGATATGTGTTTTGCTTGGAGCGTCTTGTATGATATGAGTCTTTGCTTTTTAGTTTACCACAATCATCCTTGCTGTACACACCTTTTGGGAGAGACACACTTGATTTGTAATTTATTAGAATACTCTATGTGCTTCACTTATATCTTTTGAGCTAGATAGTTTTGCTCTAGTGCTTCACTTATATCTTTTTAGAGCACGGCGGTGGCTTTATTTTGTAGAAATTGTTGATCTCTCATGCTTCACTTATATTATTTTGAGATTCTTATAGAACATCATGGTATTTGCGATGGTTATAAATTTGGTCCTAGAATGATGGGCATCCAAGTTGGGTATAATAAAAACTATCATAGAAAGTGAATTGGATGCTATGATCAATTTGATGCTTGATAATTGTTTTGAGATATAAGGATGGTGATATTAGAGTCATGCTAGTTTAGTAATTATGAATTTGAGGAATACTTGTGTTGAAGTTTGTGATTCCCGTAGCATGTACGTATGGTGAACCGCTTTGTGATGAAGTTGGAGCATAATTTATTTATTGATTGTCTTCCTTATGAGTGGCAGTCGGGGACGAGCGATGGTCTTTTCCTACCAATCTATCCCCCTAGGAGCATGCACATAGTACTTTGTTTCAATGACTTGTAGATTTTTGCAATAATTATATGAGTTCTTGATGACTAATGTTGAGTCCATGGATTATACGCACTCTCACCCTTCCACCATTGCTAGCCTCTCTTGTGTCGTGCAACTTTCGCCGGTACCATACACCCACCATATACCTTCCTCAAAACAGCCACCATACCTACCTATTATGGCATTTCCATAGCCATTCCTAGATATATTGCCATGCAACTTTCCACCGTTCCGTTTATTATGACATGCATCATCATTGTTATATTGCTTTTGCATGATCATGTAGTTGCCATCGTATTTGTGGCAAAGCCACCTTCATAATTCTTCCATACATGTCACTCTTGATTCATTGCATATCCCAGTACACCATTGGAGGCATTCATATAGAGTCATATTTTGTTCTAAAGTTGTAATCTTGAGTTGTAAGTAAATAAAAGTGTGATGATCTTCATTGTTAGAGCATTGTCCCAAGTGCGGAAAGGATGATGGAGACTATGATCACCCCACAAGTCGGGATGAGACTTCGGACTTTATATAAAAAATTAAAAAAAGAGAAAGGCCAAATAAAAAAAGAAAAAAAGAAAAAAAATGAGAGAAAAAGAGAGAAGGGACAATGTTACTATCCTTTTACCACACTTGTGCTTCAAAGTAGCACCATGATCTTCATGATAGAGAATCAACTATGTTGTCACTTTCATATACTAGTGGGAATTTTTCATTATAGAACTTGGCTTGTATATTCCAGTGATGGGCTTCCTCAAAACGCCCTAGGTCTTCGTGAGCAAGCAAGTTGGATGCACACCCACTTAGTTTCTTTTGTTGGCATTTCATACATTTATAGCTCTAGTGCATCTATTGCATGGCAATCCCTAATCACCCACATTGATATCTATTAATGGGCATCTCCATAGCTCGTTGATACGCCTAGTTGATGTGAGACTATCTTCTCCTTTTTTGTCTTCTCCACAACCACCATTCTATTCCACATATAGTGCTATGTCCATGGCTCACGCTCATGTATTGCTTGAAAGTTGAAAAAGTTTGAGAATACTAAAGTATGAAACAATTGCTTGGCTTGTCATCAGGGTTGTGCATGATTAAATACTTTGTGTGATGAAGATAGAGCATAGCCAGACTATATGATTTTGTAGGGATAGCTTTCTTTAGCCATGTTATTTTGAGAAGACATGATTGCCTTGTTAGTATGCTTGAAGTATTATTGTTTTTATGTCAATATGAACATTTATTTTGAATCATTTGGATCTGAACATTCATGCCACAATAAATAAAATTACATTGAGAAATATGCTAGGTAGCATTCCACATCAAAAAATCTGTTTTTATCATTTACCTACTCAAGGACGAGCAGGAATTAACCTTGGGGATGCTTGATACGTCTCCAACGTATCTATAATTTTTCATTGTTCCATGCTATTATATTACCCGTTTTGGATGTTTATGGGCTTTACTTTACACTTTTATATCATTTTTGGGACTAACCTACTAACCGGAGGCCCAACCCGAATTGCTGTTTTTGCCTATTTGGTGTTTGAAGAAAAGGAATATCAAGCGGAGTCCAAGCGGGATGAAACCTTGGGGCGATCTTTTTCGAACAAATGCAAACCAGGAGACTTGGAGTGGACGTCAAGCAGCAAACGAGGCGGCAACGAGGGTGCCCGGCGCGCCCTAAGGGGGTGGGCGCGCCCCCACCCTCGTGGGCCCCTTGTGGCTCAACCGACCTACTTCTTCCTCCTATATATATCCATGTACCCTGAAAACATCCAGGAGCACCACGAAAACCTAATTCCACCGTCGCAACCTTCTGTATCTGTGAGATCCCATCTTGGAGCCTTCGTCAGTGCTCCACCAGAGGGGGAATCGACCATGGAGGGCCTCTACATCATCTCCAAGCCCTCTCAGATGAGTTGTGAGTAGTTTACCACAGACCTTCAGGTCCATAGTTATTAGCTAGATGGCTACTTCTCTCTCTTTGAATATCAATACAAAGTTCTCCTCGATCTTCTTGGAGATCTATTCGATGTAACTCTTTTTGCAGTGTGTTTGTCGAGATCCGATGAATTGTGGGTTTATGATCAAGTTTATCTATGAGAAATAATTGAATCTTCTCTGAATTCTTTTATGTGTGATTGGTTATCTTTGCAAGTCTCTTCGAATTATCAGTTTGTTTGGCCTACAAGATTGATCTTTCTTGCAATGGGAGAAGTGCTTAGCTTCGGGTTCAATCTTGCGGTGTCCTTTCCTAGTGACAGTAGGGGCAGCAAGGCATGTATTGTATTGTTGCCATCGAGGATAAAAAGATGGGATTTATATCATATTGCATGAGTTTATCCCTCTACATCATTTCATCCTTCTTAATGCGTTACTCTGTTCTTATGAACTTAATACTCTAGATGCAGGCAGGAGTCGGTCGATGTGTGGAGTAATAGTAGTAGATGCAGAATCGTTTCGATCTACTTGTCACAGACGTGATGCCTATATACATGATCATGCCTAGATAATCTCATAACTATGCACTTTTCTATCAATTGCTTGATAGTAATTTGTTCACCCACCGTAATACTTATGCTATCTTGAGAGAAGCCACTAGTGAAACCTATGCCCCCGGGTCTATATTTTATCATATAAGTTTCCGATATACTATTATTTGCATCTTTTACTTTCCAATCTATATCATAAAAATACCAAAAATATTTATCTTATCTTATTATCTCTACCAGATCTCGTTTTCACAGGTTACCGTGAAGGGATTGACAACCCCTTTATCGCGTTGGTTGCGAGGTTCTTGTTTGTTTGTGTAGGTGCGTGGGACTTTTGATGAGCCTCCTACTAGATTGATACCTTGATTCTCAAAAACTGAGGGAAATACTTACGCTACTTTGCTGCATCACCATTTCCTCTTCAAGGGAAAACCAACGCAGAGCTCAAGAGGTAGCAATATACCTTTTATCTCAGATCAGAAGGCAAAGTGTTTGTCGCTAAGAATGGGTCCTTTCTCAAGAAAGAGTTTCTCTCGAAAGAATTGAGTGGGAGGAAGATAGAACTTGATGAGGTTGCTGAACCTCTACTTCAACCACTGAGTAGTGCAGCACAGAAAGATGTTTCTTTGACACCTACATTAGTTGAAGAGTAAACTAATGATAGTGATCATGAAGTTTCAGATCAAGTTACTATTGAACCTCGTAGGTCGACAAGGGTATGCATAGCTCCTGAGTGGTACGGCAACCCTATCTCAGAGGTCATGTTGTTGGACAATGATGAACCTACGAGCTATGGAGAAGCGATGGTGGGCCTGGATTCTAACAAATGGTTACAGGCCATGAAATCCGAGATGGGGTCCATGTATGAAAACAAAGTATGGACTTTGGAAGTATTACTTGAAGGGCGAAAGGCCATTCAGAATAAATTGATCTTCAAGAAGAAGACGGACGCGGACGGTAATGTCACCGTCTATAAAGCTCGACTTGTGGCAAAGGGTTTTCACAAGTTCAAGGAGTTGATTATGATGAGACTTTCTCACCCGTGGTGATGCTTACGTCCGTCGGAATCATGTTGGCAATAGCTGCATTTTTTTTATTATGAAATCGGGCGGATGGATGTCAAAACAACGTTCCGTAATGGTTTCCTTAAGAAAGAGTTGTATATGATGCAACCGGAAGGTTTTGTCGATCCAGAGAATGTTGAGAAAGTGTGCAAGCTCCAGCGATCCATTTATGGACTGGTGCAAGCATCTCAGAGTTGGAATATTCGCTTTGATGAGGTGATCAAAGCATTTGGGTTTATACAAGTTTATGGAGAAGCTTGTATTTACAAGAAAGTGAGTGGGTGCTCTATAGCGTTTCTGGTGTTATATGTGGATGACATATTGCTGATTGGAAACAATATAGAACTTTTGGAAAACATGAAGGAATATTTGAACAAGAGTTTTTCAATGAAGGACCTAGGAGAAGCTGATTTCATATTAGGCATGAAGATCTATAGAGATAGATCAAGATGCTTGATAGGACTTTCACAAAGCACATACCTTGATAAGATTTTGAGGAAGCTCAGAATGGATCAGTCCAAGAAGGGGTTCTTGCCTGAGGTGTGAAGTTGAGTTAGACTCAATGCCCGACGACTACGGAGGATAGAGAAAAGATGAGTGTCATCCCCTATGCCTCTGCCATAGGCTCTATCATGTATGCTATGCTGGGCACATGACCGGATGTCAGCCTTGCCATAAGTATGTCCGGAAGGTTTCAAAGTAATCCATGAGTGGATTACTGGACAGCGGTGAAGAATATCCTTAAGTACCTGAAAAGGACTAAGGAAATGTTTCTCGTTTATGGAGGTGATCAAGAGCTCATCGTAAAGGGTTACGTCGATGCAAGCTTTGACACCGATCCGGATGACTCTAAGTCTCAAACCAGATACATATATATTCTAAATGGGGGAGCGGTAAGCTGGTCCAGTTCCAAGCAAAGCATGGTAGCTGATCCTACATGTGAAGCGGAGTACATAGCTGCCTCGGAGGCAGCAAAGGAAGGTGTCTGGATGAAGCAGTTCATGATAGATCTTGGATTTGTGCCTAGTGCACTGGACCCGAAGACTCTATTCTGTGACAACACTGGTGCCATTGCTCTAGCCAAGGAAACAAGGTTTCACAAGAGGACGAGACACATAAAGCGACGCTTCAATTCTATTTGCGATTACATCAAGGAGGAAGATAAACATTTGCAAAGTGCATACGTACCGGAATGTTGCAGATCCATTGACTAAACCTCTTCCACGGGCAAAGCACGATCAACACCAGAACTCTATGGATGTTAGATTCATTATCATGTAATGCTAGATTATTGACTCTAGTGCAAGTGGGAGACTGTTGGAAATATGCCCTAGAGGCAATAATAAAGTGGTTATTATTATATTTCCTTGTTCATGATAATCGTTTATTATCCATGCTATAATTGTATTGACGGGAAACTCAAATACATGTGTGGATACATAGACAACAACATGTGCTTTGTAAGCCTCTACCGGACTAGCTCGTTGATCAAAGATGGCTATGGTTTCCTAGCCATGGACATGAGTTGTAATTTGATAATGGGATCACATCATTAGGAGAATGATGTGATGGACAAGACCCAAACTATGAACGTAGCATATGATCGTATTAAGTTTATTGCTATCGTTTTTCTGCATGTCAAGTATATGTTCCTATGACCATGAGATCATGCAACTCACTGACACCAGAGGAGTGCCTTGTGTGCACCAAACATCACGTAACTGGGTGACTATAAAGGTGCTCTACAGGTATCTTCGATGGTGTCTATCGAGTTGGCATGGATCAAGACTGGGATTTGTCACTCCGTATGACGGAGAGGTATTTCAAGGCCCACTCGATAATACAACATCACAATAAGCTTGCAAGCAATGTGACCAATGGGTTAGTCAAGGGATATTGTATTACGGAACGAGTAAAGAGACTTACCGGTAACGAGATTGAACTACGTATGGAGATACCACGATCGATTCTCAAGCAAGTAACGTACCGATAGACAAAGGAAACTGCATACGGGATTAGCTGAATCCTTGACATCGAGGTTCGACCGATAAGATCTTCATAGAATATGTAGGAATCAATATGGAAACCCTAGGGGCGCCACCCCTGTAACGCCCCAGATTTGATGCGCCAGGTGTTCGCCAGTTATTCGCCGTCATTGCCATGTCATTTTCTTCCGTGTTGCATTTTGCCATGTCATCATCTGCATCTCATCTGCATGTTTTTCAAAACTTGCATCTGTTCGGGTTCCCCCGGGTTCTCTCCATTGTCCGTTCTGAGCCCGACCACACTCGCACGCGCCCGCGGCACCTCCAAGATATTATTTTATAAGTGGCATAAAAATGTTCTCGGAATGGGTTGAAACTTGGCATGTGATCTTATCATAGTGTAGGCAGAGCGGCTGTCAACTTTCGTCACATTCGGAGCTCATTTGATAGCCCTACCGTTAAACTTATAGCGGCATCGTAGCCGGTCAAACGTCGGATGTTTTCGGTCTCCGGAAACAGTTGTCGGGCTGCACTCCTTCCCTCTCATCTCAGCCCAAGCCTATCTCTCATAGCCCACCTAGTCCCTCTCTGCTCCGGACCGTCAGATCGAGATCCGAGGGTCCGTAACAGCCTCAAATTCCCCTAACCTAGACCCCTGTCTATTTAAACCCCCCCTAACCTGCCATTTTTGGGGCCGGTCCTGAGATTTCAGGGGCCCGGGGCGAAACTACAATCTGGGGCCCTTCGGGGCCCTTAGTATAAATGTCTAACTATTAATCATCAATTTTAGATATAATTTTATCAAAGAAAACAATTAAGTGCATCCAAAATCAGTGTGTATATCATCCAAAATCAGATGTGTTGTCCACTACCTGATTGACATTTCAGGCCCCAAATGCACTCTTGCATTTATCGGAGTTGAAAAGCTTAAAGCAAAAACAGAACAACTTTTTGCGTGTTTTGAAAAAACTAACCATCTCCTATCACACACCTCTCCATTGCTCATTTTTCTTGAGTGTTTTAGCGTTTTTAAAAAATATCCTAAATTTTCATCCAACGGATATTTAGTGCTTTCTTCTTCCCTTTTAGGCCCCTTTTCCACTAATATGTCCCTGTCTTTGTTATCAAGACTACCCCAATTGCTTGGATCATAAATATCAATAGTCTAACCGGTTCCTCATCAACACTAGCAGATTGTCGTAGATGAGTTAAATATGGGCTCATGATCACTCACATTGTTATCATCCATGTTGATGTTAACATTTTCTTCTGTAAGAGTATGACCATCATCTTTCTGATTGACATTAGTCTGGTCATCGGCCAGAACTATCACCAACTCGTCTGGATTTCTTGAAGTGTAAATATTGCTCTTATAATATTTAAAAAGGGATCCTCTCAATGTTTCTTTCTTCTCATCTGCCTCATTCTTCCTTTTTCCTTTATCATCACTTCCAAATGGATACTTTCTACCCGAACTCGAGATGCCCCTGATGAAATTGAAAGGAACAAATAGTTATTAGAATTAACCCAAGGCTAATTAAAATATTAGATTTAAGTACGGAAGATCATCTAATATGATGACAAAATCTGCTAGGGCATAATAATTAGTATACTATCTTCTCTCTGTAATCTAATCTGCCTATTTGTGTGCAATGATTCGAGCGTCCTATCAACAATTCCCTGTTAACCTGTTTGATCGATCGAGAATTTGCAAATCAGGATTAGAAAGAAAAAAACAGGGAGAAGAACAGGCGAGGGAATAAGGCGCGACGAGAAGTACCTGTCGCCGCAGTGAGGGATGCAGAGTTGAAGCGGAACAGGCAAAAGGTCAGGGAAGGACCGAGCGATCCGAAGTTACAGGAGGAAATCGTGATTAGTTTCTTTTAGACAAAGGAAATCGTGATTATTATTTTTCAGAGAAAGGAAATTGTGATTAGTGAATCGAACGATTCGATTCCTTCCTTTTGAGGAGAGAAAGATTTGATTCCTACCTAGTCTCCACGTACTTACGTGCAAACATGGGCTAGGCCCATAGTATCTATTTTTACTTCCTAGGCATAGCACGCAAGAGGCTGAGCTGCTGCTTGCTGAGCGCTGAGGCGCTGCTGCTGACTCTAAGATTGGCTTAAATTTTCTTTTTCGCTCGAAGACGGAAGACCTGGGAGGGGGGCCCTGACTTTTGGGGGCCCGGGGCGGCCGCCCCGCTCGCCCTGCCCCTGGTCCGGCCCTAAACCTACCCTAACCCCCTCCTCCTAGCTCCAGCCGCCACCCCACCTCATTTTCAACGCTGATCCAGTGCCCCGCCGCCACTTGTCGTGTCCCCGCTCGTCAGCGCCGCCACAGTCGTCGCCCTCCTCCAACCGCGTCGTGCCACGCGTCCCTGCAGCCCCTCCTCCACCGTGGCCCTCCGCAGCCCACGGCTGGCCCGCAAGCGGGCCGAACCGGGCCCCGGGCGCCCCAGCAGCCCGATCCGTCGCGCGCCTCCCCGCAGCTCCCCCGATCCAGCGGGATCGAGAGGAGCCCAAGCTCCTGGACCCCCCCCCGCTAGCGTCGACCCCCGCCGCCTCGCCGACCTTCATCGACAGCGTTGGCCACCTCGACCCAGGCCAGCGCCGCCCCGCTCTCCCCTCCTCTCGTCTCCTTCCTCCCCTAACCTCCCTCTCCCTCTGCTGCAGCCCCGCCATGGCCTCCATGGAGCCGCCGCCAGTGCCGCCAAGTTCCTCCGCCGTTGGATCCGGCCAGAATGGATCCCGAGCGACCGGATCCGGCCACCCCCTCGCGACCCGGCCTCCTCCTCGCTGGCCCCGGCGAGCCCCAGCCGGATCGAGCCGCCGCCGCCCCCTTGCCATGGCTCCTGCTCGTGCGGGAGCACGAGGGAGACGATGAGTGCCGGCTCGTGGGCCCCTCCCCGGCCCAGCAGCGCCCGACCCAGCCGGCCTGCCTCCTCCTCCGTCCTGGGCCGAAGCCCGCTAGGTGAGCGCCCACTAGATACCGCCCCGGTCGCAGTTTAGTTATTTTGCGCTCGTCCATTTTTTTTCCAAAAATGACCAAGTCCCAGAGATTATTTGCATTCTGGAGCCCTGTTCATCGCATCATAACTCCATGCATACTTCTCCGTTTTGTGCGTGTAATATGTCAAAATGTTCGTGGTGAGATATAACTTGGTGCCCTAATCATTGTTGCAAGAGTGCTATATGATGTTAACCTGCTGAAACTGTTATAACTTGATGATTTGTCATTTTTTTCATGTTTGATGTGTGCACCCTATGAGGTTGATGTCTACATGTGTTTTGATCTATGTCCTACCATCTTTATAGTGGTGCCATCCATGTATTTTTGTGTGCCTTGTGGTGAGTGCATCGAGCTCATGAAATAGGGTACTTGTTGTTGCTGTTTTGCTAGGCTGATTCTGTTACAACATGATGCTATGTAAACCTGCTGCTACATGTCATTCTATGGATAATCTGGAGATGTTCACTAAGGATGATTTGTTACATATGTCATGATTTATCCATCCAGGCCCCTGGTTGCATTTATAACCTGCTGTAGCTTGTTGTAATCTTGCTCTCAAATTGCTAAATAATGTTGCTGTCAGCCTGTTAACATTAAGTTCAGTTTTGCCATGAGCTTTGCTAGTTATCCATGCACCCTATAAACTTTCTCTTGACATGCTTAGCTTTATAAACATGCCATCTTACTGTTTATCACCTTGTCATGCCATGTATTGCTCTGTTATGAGTGGTACAAGCTCACCAACAAGCCTACTTATCGTTGTTAATGCCATGTCTGAATCTGTCATATCATTTGCCATGTTTACATGGGTTCCATTAAATTTTATGTGCCCTTTTGGCTCATGGTCAGTAAGGGACTTTTGTTATCTGCAATTAGTAGATTCATTCCATGCCTTTCTTTGCCATGATAAGTTCTTGTAACATGTTGTTTTATAGCTCTAAACATTGCAACCTGATGTTATTTCTGCCAAGTCTGAAACTGTTATTATTTGCAATCTTGCCATGTCCTTTTGAGCATGTTCTAGTGATTTCTGGAGATAGCTCAGTGTTCATGTTCTGTCATGCTTAACCTGTACATCACGTCCATGCCTTTTGTTATTATGTTGAGGTGCTGTAGCATAATGTTTTGATGCTTGCAAGATGCCTAGTTGCTGTTTTCGGCAGATTGTTGTGGTAACTTGTATAGAGTGTATGTGTTAAACCGTTGCTCCGTTTTGAGTGTGCTCTATATGAAACTTGCTTAGAATTGCATGTAGTTTCATATTATCATGTTGCATCCTTGTTTTGAGGTGTTTGCTTGATGATTGAGTGCCTTTTGCATCAATGCCATGTTTAACTTGTTTTGCTCATATCTTCTAGGCCGTAGCTCCGAATTCAATGAACTTTATATGTAACTTGACTAGAATCTCGTGTAGATCATCTTGGTGCATCTTAACTTGCTGTTTAAAAACTTGAACATAAGTTTTATTCAGATCTGGACCAATTTCGAAACTTGTATATGAGGACTTACCGGAATGGTTATATGTTGTTTCCGACCTCATTTAAACTTGCCTTGATGTGTTGCTCTTGTTTGCATCATCTCTTGCCATGAGTAGCTTCATCTATCTTTGTCATACATCATGCTTGGTTGTGCATCATGTCTTGTATATGTGTGGTGTGTTTACCATGTTGCGTGCTTCTTCTCGATAGTTTCCATTTCGTTGCGATAGTTAGGATTCGTTCGTCTACGCTTGGTTCGTCTTCGTGGCTTCATCTTCTTCATGGACTCGTTCTTCTTCCTAGCACGTTTTTAGGCAAGATGACCGTCACCTTGGATCTCACTACTATCATTGCTATGCTAGTTGCTTCGTTCTATCGCTATGCTGCGCTACCTATCTCTTGTTGCTCAAGCCTCACCAATTGCCATGTCAGCCCCTAACCTTTTCATCCTTCCTAGCGAACCATTACTTGGCTATGTTACCGCTTTTGCTCAGCCCCTCTTATAGCGTTGTTAGTTGCAGGTGAAGTTGAAGATTGCTCCATGGTGGACAGGATTATGTTGGGATATCACAATATCTCTTATTTAATTAATGCATCTATATATTTGGTAAAGGGTGGAAGGCTCGGCCTTATTCCTGGTGTTTTGTTCCACTCTTGCCACCCTAGTTTCCGTCATACCAGTATTATGTTCCTGGATTTTGTGTTCCTAACGCGGTTGGGTGATTTATGGGACCCCCTTGACAGTTCGCTTTGAATAAAACTCCTCCAGCAAGGCCCAACCTTGGTTTTACCATTTGCCTCACCTAGCCCTTTTTTCCTTGGGTTTAGGAGCGAGGGTCATCTTTATTTTAGCCCCGGGCGGTGCTTCTCTAAGTGTTGGTGCAAACGAGCAACCTCGGGGGCCCCTCGGGAAACTTCGAGGTCTGGTTTTACTCGTAGCTTGACTTATCCGGTGTTGCCCTGAGAACGAGATATGTGCAGCTCCTATCGGGATTGTCGGCGCATCGGGCGGCTTTGCTGGTCTTGTTTTACCATTGTCGAAATGTCTTGTAAACCGGGATTCCGAGACTGATCGGGTCTTCCTGGGAGAAGGAATATCCTTCATTGATCACGAGAGCTTATCATGGGCTAAGTTGGGACACCCCTACAGAGTTTCGAGAGTCGTGCCCGCGGTTATGTGGCAGATGGGAATTTGTTAATATCCGGTTGTAGATAACTTGACACCAGATCCGAATTAAAATGCATCAACCGTGTGTGTAGCCATGATGGTCTCTTCTCGGCGGAGTCCGGGAAGTGAACACGGTCTTTGGGTTATGTTTGACGTAAGTAGGAGTTCAGGATCACTTCTTGATCATTGCTAGCTTCAAGACCGTTCCTTTGTTTCTCTTCTCGCTCTCATTTGCGTATGTTAGCCACCATATTATGCTTAGTCGCTGCTGCAACCTCACCACTTCACCCCTTTCTTTCCCATTAAGCTTTGCTAGTCTTGATACCCATGGTAATGGGATTGCTGAGTCCTCGTGGCTCACAGATTACTACAACAACAGATTCTTGGTACAGGTTATGCGATGATCATGACGCGAGAGCGATGTTTGCTTGTTTTGGAGTTCTTCTGCTTCTTCTTCGATCAGGGGATAGGTTCCAGGTCGGCAGCTTGGGCTAGCAGGGTGGTTGTCATTTGAGTTTCTATTTGTGTTTCATCCGTAGTCGGATGGTGCTCTTATGTAAGATGATGTTGTATTCGTGTGGCATTGTATGCCTTATGTATGTATCCCCATCTATTATGTAATGTTGATGTAATGATATCCACCTTGCAAAAGCGTTTCAATATGTGGTTCTATCCTTGGTGGGACCTTCGAGTCTCTTTAGGATAGTATCGCATATTGGGCGTGACAAGTTGGTATCAGAGCCTCGACCGACCATAGGATCCCCCTTGATTGATCGTGTAGTTTGGCCGTTGTTGAGTCTAGAAGAAAACTGTTTTCGGAGTCTAGTTATATGGGAGAGTAGGAATTCTTTTTACTCCTCAGCCCCTTCGTCGCTCTTGTCAGGAATCTTAACGTAGGTGTTTTGACTTACTCCTCTTCCCCTTCAAACTTTGTTTAGGATCACGCAGTGGTTTTTCGATCGTTGTTCCTCAGCTCTTTGCATCCGGTGCATTTCTCGTCAAGTTGGCTCGAGCCTCTTCATCGTTGCCAAGATCTATCCTCAGTTGTTTTCTTTTCCCACCCACCCACCCTTTTTTTCTTCTCGGAGCCGGAGTCCGTAATCGAGTATCCATCCTACTCGTGTGAAGTCTTTGCTTTCTTTTCTCCACAATTTTGGTGGTGTTTTCTCTTCAAGAGATTCGTCGATTCCCCGTCCCAGTTGCCTTTGTTTTCCCGCCCTCCCACCCTTTTTCTTCCCGGAATATGAATCTCTTTCGACCATCAATTTCATTCGTGCGGAGCCTCTTCAGTCTTTCGTCAATTGTTTCAACCGGTGAATTCTCTTTTGTTTGACATTCTTCATCCCCTTATTTTTCCGGTGCACACAATTCAAGTTTTCTTCGTTGTCGATCATATTCTTTCCCTCAGCTCAAATATTTCCCTTTGCTTGTTCGCCTCTCGCCAGTTTATCCTTCCGGAGTGTTCAAGACATCTTAGGAGATTCGTCTGTGTTCCAATTAATTCGAGGTTGTCACCTCATTCAAATATTTAATTGTTCCGGTGCATCATCTATCTGTTCAACAATCCTTTCCAACAATGTTTTTCTTTTAGTGGGCCCTAACCCACAGGTCTTTTCCCAGGATCTTA
Organism: Aegilops speltoides; assembly: GCA_021437245.1. Lineage (NCBI taxonomy): Eukaryota > Viridiplantae > Streptophyta > Magnoliopsida > Poales > Poaceae > Aegilops > Aegilops speltoides. The sequence goes on from CM038146.1 coordinate 433,609,113, forward strand.
CCTGACTCTTCTAATTCTCCCGGGGTTATTCTCAAATTCATCAGTCACATGCCTTCTCCAAGATCTCTTTCAAATTATTTTCATTGTTGGCTCAACACCCTTCGGTTTTCATTCTCTCGGAGTATCTCAGTAATTTTGGTGGTGTTTCCCGTCGTCATTTGAAGACCGAAGAAGAAATTTCCCCTAAATTCTGCCTATTCTCTCGAAGATTCGCGGTTCTAGCTTCATGTTATCTTTCTCGAATTATTCCATTTGTCAGATATTCATTTGCTTACCCATCCGGAGCATGTCAGGAGTTGTTTTTCCATTTCTTTCACCGGAGGTCATCATTCCAGAATAATTCTTTGTCCTCACATTTCAGCTACCATTATCCAATTATCCCGGTGCTTCGTTCAAGTGTTCTTTAATCAGCTCATGATCTCTTTGTTCTGTTGCACCTAAATCCCCCTCAAGCATATTTGTTCTTCTAATTCTTCCCGGTGATTCATTCTCTTTCATCATTCATTTTCGAATTCCTACGGTGGTTCGTTCAAGATTCTTTTTCCTTGATTATCATTCATTCGTTCTTTCCAATCCTACCGGTGGTTCATGAAGACTTTCTCAAGTTTTGTGCTATAAACCCCCTTAACCTTTTTCAACAATAATAAGTTGCTTGCCAAATCCGCGTCACCAATTAAATTGGATGAGGATAAGCATAACGTAATTCTTATTATTATTTCATCATCATCTAGTAATCCCTTTTCTTTGGAGTTTGTTCGTCAGGAATAAATTCTAGTTCCAAGTGTTTTCATCTTTTCTTTTCCGGAGTTCAAACTTCCTCGGTCATTTCGTCAGAAACTCCATCTAAATAATCACAAGCTTTAATCTTATTCTTTCATCCTTCATTTTACCTCGTCATCCTTTTTGTTACCAGAGTTCTTCATGGTGGTTCTTCATGATTTAATTCATTCTTCAAGAGTTCATCAACTTTTTGTTGGACAAATTCTAGTATCTTTCCTTCTTGCTTTTCGAAGTGTAATTAATTCTCCGTATTCTTTAGAAATGGAGTTTTTCATTTCTTCGTTCTTCTCAGCTATTTAATCTTTTCCGCTTGTGGTCGGCGATCACCTCATAATTTTGAGATGTTATCCATAAGACCACAACAAGCTTATTCTTTCGTTGTTGATTTTCTCAACAACTCCGTTCAATCCTTTCTTCTAAGGTGCTTTCAATTTCATTCGTGGCACAAGTTGTCATCTCCTTCTCCATTCTTTTCATTGAACTCTTCTAATTCTTCCGGAGGCTTTGTGTTGTTCCTCTCGTCAAGTATCATTCCATCTTCGCTAGTTCATGATTCGATCCTTTCCATGTTTAGCCGGAGTGCTGCCTAAATCCTTCCAGTCTTATTCGTTTCTTATCTTGCTCTAACCGGAGTGGTTTCATAGTCTATCTGATTCCGTGAGCTTTCGATTCTCGTCATTCTCGTTGTTCCTCTCTTCTTCTCGAGTGCTCTCGATTCTTTACTTCTTCTCTTGAGTTCTTGTTTCACCTCATCACTTTTTCCCTTCCGTCTCGGTCCTAAGACCTCGGGATGAGATCTCTTGTTAGTGGAGGAGTGTTGTAACACCCCAGATTCGATGCGCTAGGTGTTCGCCAGTTATTCACCGTCATTGCCATGTCATTTTCTTGCGTGTTGCATTTGCCATGTCATCATCTGCATTTCATCTGCATGTTTTTCCAAACTTGCATCTGTTCGGGTTCCCCCGGGTTCTCTCCGTTGTCTGTTCTGAGCCCGACCACACTCGCACGCGCCCGCGGCACCTCCGAAATATTATTTTATAAGTGGCATAAAAATGTTCTCGGAATGGGTTGAAACTTGGCATACGATCTTATTATAGTGTAGGCAGAGCGCCTGTCAAGTTTCGTCGCATTCGGAGCTCGTTTGATAGCCCTACCGTTAAACTTATAGCGGCATCGTAGCCGGTCAAACGTCGGATGTTTTCGGTCTCCGGAAACAGTTGCCGGGCTGCACTCCTTCCCTCTCATCTCAGCCCAAGCCTATCTGTCACAGCCCACCTAGTCCCTCTCTGCTTCGGACCGTCAGATCGAGATCCGAGGGTCCGTAACGGCCTCAAATCCCCTTAACCTAGACCCCTGTCTATTTAAACCCCCCCTAACCTGCCATTTTTGGCCTAACCTACCCTAACCCCCTCCTCCTAGCTCCAGCCGCCACCCCACCTTGTTTTCAACGCCGATCCAGTGCCCCGCCGCCACTTGTCGCGCCCCCGCTCGTCAGCGCCGCCACAGCCGTCGCCCTCCTCCAACCGCATCGCGCCACGCGTCCCCCTGCAGCCCCTCCTCCACCGTGGCCCTCCGCAGCCCACGGCTGGCCCGCAAGCGGGCCGGCAGGCCTCGGCGCCCAGCAGCCTGATCCGCCGCGCGCCTCCCCGCAGCTCCCCCGATCCAGCGGGATCGAGAGGAGCCCGAGCTCCTGGACCCCGCCGCTAGCATTGACCCCCGCCGCCTCGCCGACCTTCATCGACGGCGTCGGCCACCTCGACCCAGGCCAGGCCGCCCCGCTCTCCCCTTCTCTCGTCTCCTTCCTCCCCTAACCTCCCTCTCCCTGTGCTGCAGCGCCGCCATGGCCTCCATGGAGCCGTCGCCAGTGCCGCCAAGTTCCTCCGCTGTCGGATCCGGCCGGAATGGATCCGGAGCGACCGGATCCGGCCACCCCCTCGCGCCCCGGCCTCCTCCTCGCTGGCCCCAGTGAGCCCCAGCCGGATCGAGCCGCCGCCGTCCCCTTGCCATGGCTCCTGCTCGTGCAGGAGCACGAGGGAGACGACGAGCGCCCGCTCGTGGGTCCCTCCCCGGCCCAGCAGCGCCCGGCTCAGCCGGCCTGCCTCCTCCTCCGTCCTGGGTCGAAGCCCGCTAGGTGAGCGCCCACTAGGTACCTCCCCGGTCGCAGTTTAGTTATTTTGCACTCATCCATTTTTTTTCCAGAAATGACCAAGTCCCTGAGATTATTTTCATTCTGGAGCCCTGTTCATCGCATCATAACTCCATGCATACTTCTCCGTTTTGTGCGTGTAATATGTCAAAATGTTCGTGGTGAGATGCTCTTCATTTCATTCCATTATGCCATGCTTGTTTGAGTCTATCTTGGTGCCATAATCGTTGTTGCAAGAGTGCTATATGATGTTAACCTGCTGAAACTGTTATAACTTGATGATTTGTCATTCTTTTCATGTTCGATGTGTGCATCCTATGAGGTTGATGTCTACATGTGTTTTGATCTATGTCCTACCATCTTTACAGTGGTGCCATCCGTGTATTTTTGTTTGCCTTGTGGTGAGTGCATCGAGCTCGTGAAATAGGGTACTTGTTGTTGCTGTTTTGCTAGGCTGATTCTGTTACAACATGATGCTATGTAAATCTGCTGCTACAAGTCATTCTATGCATAATCTGGAGATGTTCACTAAGGATGATTTGTTACGTATGTCATGCTATATCCATCCATGCCCCTGGTTGCATTTATAGCCTGCTGTAGCTTGTTGTAATCTTGCTCTCAAATTGCTAAATAATGTTGCTGTCAGCCTGTTAACATTAAGTTCAGTTTTTCCATGAGATTTGCTAGTGATCCATGCACCCTATAAACTTTCTCTTGACATGCTTAGCTTCATAAACATGCCATCTTACTGTTTATCACCTTGTCATGCCATGTATTGCTCTGTTGTGAGTGTTACAAGCTCACCAACATGCCTACTTATCGTTGTTCCTGCCATGTCTGAATCTGTCATATCATTTGCCATGTTTACATGGGTTCCATTAAATTTTATGTGCCCTTTTGGCTCATGGTCAGTAAAAGACTTTTGTTATATGCAATTAGTAGATTCATGCCATGCCTTTCTTTACCATGATAAGTTCCTGTAACGTGTTGTTTGATAGCTCTAAACATTGCAACCTGATGTTATTTCTGCTAAGTCTGAAACTGTTATTATTTGCAATCTTGCCATGTCCTTTTGAGCATGTTCTAGTGATTTCTCGAGATAGCTCAGTGTTCATGTTTTGTCATGCTTTTCCTGTACATCACGTCCCTGCCTTCTGTTATTATGTTGAGGTGCTGTAGAATAACGTTTTGATGCTTGCAAGATGCCTAGTTGCTGTTTTCGGCAGATTGTTGTGGTAACTTGTATAGAGTGTATGTGTTGAACCGTTGCTCCGTTTTGAGTGTGCTCTATATGAAACTTGCTTAGAATTGCATGTAGTTTCATATTATCATGTTGCATCCTTGTTTTGAGGTGTTTGCTTGATGATTGAGTGCCTTTTGCATCAATGCCATGTTTAACTTGTTTGGCTCATATCTTCTAGGCCATAGCTCCGAATTCAATGAACTTTATATGTAACTTGACTAGAATCTCGTGTAGATCATCTTGGTGCATCTTAACTTGCTGTTTAAAAACTTGAACATAAGGTTTATTCAGATCTGGACCGATTTTGAAACTTGTATATGAGGACTTACCGGAATGGTTATATGTTGTTTCCCGCCTCATTTAAACTTGCCTTGATGTGTTGCTCTTGTTTGCATCATCTCTTGCCATGAGTAGCTTCATCTATCTTTGTCATACATCATGCTTGGTTGTGCATCATGTCTTGTATATGTGTGGTGTGTTTACCATGTTGTGTGCTTCTTCTCGATAGTTTCCGTTTCGTTGCGATCGTGAGGATTCGTTCGTCTACGCTTGGTTCGTCTTCGTGGCTTCATCTTCTTCATGGACTCGTTCTTCTTCCTAGCGGGTTTTCAGGCAAGATGGCCGTCACCTTGGATCTCACTACTATCATTGCTATGCTAGTTGCTTCGTTCTATCGCTATGCTGCGCTACCTATCTCTCGTTGCTCAAGCCTCACCAATTGCCATGTCAGCCCCTAACCTTTTCATCCTTCCTAGCGAACCATTGCTTGGCTATGTTACCACTTTTGCTCAGCCCCTCTTATAGCATTGTTAGTTGCAGGTGAAGTTGAAGATTGCTCCATGGTGGGCAGGATTATGTTGGGATATCACAATATCTCTTATTTAATTAATGCATCTATATATTTGGTAAAGGGTGGAAGGCTCGGCCTTATGCCTGGTGTTTTGTTCCACTCTTGCCACCCTAGTTTCCGTCATACCGGTATTATGTTTCCGGATTTTGTGTTCCTAATGCGGTTGGTGATTTATGGGACCCCCTTGACAGTTCGCTTTGAATAAAACTCCTCCAGCAAGGCCCAACCTTGGTTTTACCATTTGCCTCACCTAGCCCTTTTTCCCTTGGGTTTCCGGAGCCCGAGGATCATCTTTATTTTAGCCCCCGGGCGGTGCTTCTCTAAGTGTTGGTCAAAACGAGCAACTGTGGGGCCCCTCGGGAAACTTCGAGGTCTGGTTTTACTCGTAGCTTGACTTATCCGGTGTTGCCCTGAGAACGAGATATGTGCAACTCCTATCGGGATTGTCGGCGCATCGGGCGGCTTTGCTGGTCTTGTTTTACCATTGTCGAAATGTCTTGTAAACCGGGATTCCGAGACTGATCGGGTCTTCCTGGGAGAAGGAATATCCTTCGTTGATCGCGAGAGCTTATCATGGGCTAAGTTGGGACAACCCTGCAAAGTTTCAAGAGTCGTGCCCGCGGTTATGTGGCAGATGGGAATTTGTTAATATCCGGTTGTAGATAACTTGACACCAGATCCGAATTAAAATGCATCAACCGTGTGTGTAGCCGTGATGGTCTCTTCTCGGCGGAGTCCGGGAAGTGAACACGGTCTTTGGGTTATGTTTGACGTAAGTAGGAGTTCAGGATCACTTCTTGATCATTGCTAGCTTCACGACCGTTCCTTTGTTTCTCTTCTCGCTCTCATTTGCGTATGTTAGCCACCATATTATGCTTAGTCACTGCTGCAACCTCACCACTTTACCCCTTTCTTTCCCATTAAGCTTTGCTAGTCTTGATACCCATGGTAATGGGATTGCTGAGTCCTCGTGGCTCACAGATTACTACAACAACAGTTGCAGGTACAGGTTATGCGATGATCATGACGCGAGAGCGATGTTTGCTTGTTTTGGAGTTCTTCTGCTTCTTGTTCGATCAGGGGATAGGTTCCAGGTCGGCATCCTGGGCTAGCAGGGTGGTTCTCGTTTGAGTTTCTCTTTGTGTTTCATCTGTAGTCGGATGGTGCTCTTATGTAAGATGATGTTGTATTCGTGTGGCATTGTATGCCTTATGCATGTATCCCCATCTATTATGTAATGTTGATGTAATGATATCCACCTTGCGAAAGCGTTTCAATATGCGGTTCTATCCTTGGTGGGACCTTTGAGTCTCTTTAGGATAGTATCGCATATTGGGCATGACAACCCCCTCCTCCCTTCCCCTATATATAGAGAGGTAGAGAGAGGGTAGCCGCACCCAAGAGCACATCTCCACACCATGGCGCTGCCTCTCCTGTCCTCGCATCCCTCTTCCTCTCTCTAGTGCTTAGAAAAGCTTTGCTGAGATTCTGCCACCACCATGTCGTCGTGTTGCCGGAGGACTCGAGCTACTACTTCACCATCGCTTGCTGGATCGAGGAGGTGAAGGCGTCATCAAGTCATACATCTGTTGAATGCGGAGGTGCCGTCCATTCAGCACTTGGATCGGGAGTTCGCGGGACGGATCATGATTGGATCGCGAAGATGTTCGACTACATCAACTGTGTTTCTTAATGCTTCCACTTAGCGATCTACAAGGGTATGTAGATCCAATCTCTCCCCTCGTAGATGGTGATCTCCTAGATGGATCTTGGTGAGCGTAGGAATAATTTTTTTCCCATGCAATGTTAACCAACAACTATATGAGTGTAGTGTTAAAATTTGGAAATATTCAGGGTTCGTTAGGCCTTTTTATACATTAATTGAGTTTCTAAGCATTTAATGTGCATAATTCAAATTTGAACTACAAGCACATGCTCCAGTGCACTGAAATGAGTTTAAAAATCATATATGTGTCCTTGGGTGAGTGTTTAGGTCCCATGCAAGAAATGGGAATGGATTTCAAATACCTGGGCTTCGTGGCTCGGCCGAAATCGAGATACTTGGTTTTTAAATTCGTGTATATCCAAAAATGGCCTGAAGATAACGAAACTTGGCATGGTATCATGAAATGGCACCAACATGCCATGGTAAAAAATTTGTCCAATTTGGGACAAGTTTTGGTATAAGCTTCTTACTAAAAGGAGCTTCTCTGAAGAAGCCTCATGGTTCCGGGAGGGGACATGTCACCTCTATGTGCGAAATGACATACACCGCCTCTTCCTGCCTTGATTTTTTTTACAAAGTCAACATAGACCAATAGTGTATCGTGCTAATTTTTTGAATTAATCCGGGTTCATCTGGCCTTTTTTATATATTAATTGAGTTTTGTAGGCATTTAATATGCATAATTCAAATTTCAACTACATGCACATGCTCTAGTGCAACAAAGTTGGTTGAAAATCATATGTGTGTCCTTGAGTGAATGTTTAGGTCCCATGCAAGAAATGAGAATTAATTTCTAACATCTGTGTGTCATGGATCGGCCGGTAACATTGAGAAACTTGATTTTTTAAATTCTTGTAAATCCAAAACTTGCCTTATAATCACGAAGCTTGGCATGGTCTCATGACATGGCACCAACATGTTGTGGTAATTTTTTTTCCGATTTGGAACAAGTTTTGTTATAAGCTTCTTGCAAGCCGGAGCTTCTCTCAAGAAGGCTCATGGTTCCGAGAGGGAACATGTCACCTATGTGTGCGAAACGACATGCGTTGCCTCTTCCCACCTTGATTTTTTACAGAGGCAACATAGACCAATAGGAGTTCCGTGCTAAATTTTGGAATTATTCAGGGTTCGTTTTGCCTTTTTTATACATTATTTGAGTTTTCTAGGCATTTAATACGTGTAATTCAAATTTGAGCTACATGCACATGCTCTAGTGCGCCAAAATGGGTTGACAAATCATATATGTGTCCTTAAGTGAATCTTTAGATCCCATGCAAGAAATGAGAATGAATTTCAAACATCTGGGCGTCATGACTCGGTCGGAAACATTGAGCATTTGGTTTATAAATTCCTGTAAATCCAAAACTCACCTGAAACTCATGAAACTCAGCATGTTGCCTTCACATGGCACCAACATGTTGTGGTAAATTTTTTGTCCGATTTGCGAAGGCGCACACAACGACCAACAAAGTCATTTTGGAACAAGAGTTGTCATGTTACAATCGGAAACACAAGTATTATTGAAATCGTGGGCGTTCTACTAACCATTTATGTGCCGCCACACGTCCCCTTTTTTATTGGCTAGGAGGTGTCGTGCGGGGTAGCTATTTGAGTACGGGAGGCGTGCGAGTAGATCCTTGTGCATGCTTATCAGGAGGCAAGCCCTTTGACCTCCATTCGCCGCCCACCTCTCTCCAATTTCTCCATTAATGATGCCCGAGCCCCTGTTTTATGGTGTGGCCATATCTCACTCGACTGAGATTTACTACCTCAGTCCTAGTTTATTGGTCCTCATTATACTTTGTGCCAAATTTTCACCATAAATTTAACTAACAAAATGTCCATGCATGTCACCAAAATTTATTTCATTGGAAACTATGTTCAAATATGAATCCAATAATACATTTTTTGTTGGCATGCATAAAAATTTTGTTAGTCAAATATTTGGTCAAAATTTGGCACAAATTATTGAAGGGTAACGTAGCATGCAATTTAAAAAAAATCATATGCTCACGCAAGATCTATCTAGGAGATGCATAGCAACGAGGGGGAGAGAGTGTTTCTACGTGCACTCGTAGACCGTAAGCGGAAGCGTTTGACGACGCGGTTGATGTAGTCGAACTTCTTCTAGCTCCGACTGATCAAGTACCGAACGTACGACACCTCCGAGTCCTGCACATGTTCATCTCGGTGACATCGCTCGCCTTCTTCATCCAGCAAGGTGTCGAGGTAGTAGATGAGTTCTGTCAGCATGATGGCATGGTGACGGTGATGATGAAGTGATCCGCGCAGGGCTTCGCCTAAGCACCGTGAGAATATGACCGGGGGTGTAAACTATGGAGGGGGTGCCACACATGGCTAACAATTGACGTTGTGTTGTGCTAGGGTGCCCCCATATATATATATATATATATATATATATATATATATATATATATATATATATATATATATATATATATATATATATATATATATATATATATAGGTTGTGGGGGGAGGCCACCATGGGGCACCCCAAGTAGGTCGAATCCTACTTGGGGTCCTCTCCAATTCTGCCTCCCCCCTTCCATAAATGTCGGAGGGGGAAGGAAAGAGGGGGGAGGAGGGAAGGAAGGGGGAGGCCGAATCCCCCCTCTTTCCTTTATCCCTTCCCCTCTTTCCTTCTCCTCAGGTTCGAACCACATGGGGGGTGCACCAGCCCCTGGTGGCTGGTGTGTTTCCCCTCTTGGCCCAAAAGGCCCATATATTTTGCCGGGGGTGCCCCGAACCCCTTCCAGTGACCCGATATGTACCCGGCACCCTCCGAACACTTCCAATGTCTGAATACCATTGTCCTATATATCAATCTTTACCTCTTGACCATTTTGAGACTCCTCGTCATGTCCCTGATCTCATCCGGGACTCCAAACAACATCCAGTCACCAAATCACATAACTCATATACTACAATATTGTCATCGAACGTTAAGCGTGCAGACCCTACGGGTTTGAGAACTATGTAGACATGACCGAGACACCTCTCCAGTCAATAACCAATAGCAGAACCTGGATGCTCATATTGGCTCCAACATATTCTACGAAGATCTTTATTGGTCGAACCGTTATGACAATATACGTTATTCCCTTTGTCATCGGTATGTTACTTGCCCGAGATTCGATCGTCGGTATCTTCATACCTAGTTCAATCTCGTCACCGGCAAGTCTCTTTACTCGTTCCGTAATACATCATCCTGTAACTAACTCATTAGTCACTTTGCTTGCAAGGCTTCTTATGATGTGTATTACCGAGAGGGCCTAGAGATACCTATCCGATACTCGGACTAACAAATCCTAATCTTGATATATGGCAACCCAACAAACACCTTCGAAGATACCTGTATCGCATCTTTATAATCACCCAGTTATGGTGTGACATTTGATAGCACACAAGGCATTCCTCCGGTATCCGGGAGTTGCATAATCTCTTAGTCGAAGGAATATATATTTGACATGAAGAAAGCAATAGCAATAAAACTGAACGATCATAATGCTAAGCTAATGAATGGGTATTGTCCATCACATCATTCTCCCAATGATGTGATCCCATTCATCAAATTACAACACATGTCTATGGTTAGGAAACTTAACCATCTTTGATTAACGAGCTAGTCTAGTAGAGGCTCACTAGGGACACGGTGTTTTGTCTATGTATCCACACATGTATCAAGTTTTTGGTTAATACAATTCTAGCATGAATAATAAACATTTATCATGAAAGAAGGAAATATAAAGTAACTTTATTATTGCCTCTAGGGCATATTTCCTTCAGTCTCCCACTTGCACTACAGTTAATAATCTAGTTCACATCGCCATGTGATTTAACACCAATAGTTCAGATTGTCATGTGATAAACACCTATAGTTCACATCACATGTGACCAACACCCAAAAGGTTTACTAGAGTCAATAATCTAGTTCACATTGCCATGTGATTAACACCCAAAGAGTACTAAGGTGTGACCATGTTTTGCTTGTGAGAGTAGTTTAGTCAATGGGTCTGCCACATTCAGATTCGTATGTATTTTGCAAATTTTTATGTCTACAATGCTCTGCGTGGAGCTACTTTGGCTAATTGCTCCCATGTTCAATACGTATCTAGATTGAGACTTAGAGTCATATAGATCAGTGCCAAAGTTTGCATCAATGTAACTCTTTATGACAAACTCTTTATCACCTGCATAATCAAGAAACATTTCCTTAGTCCTCTTTAAGGTAACTAAGGATAATTTTGACCGTTGTCTAGTGATCTACTCCTGGATCACTATTGTACCCCCTTGCCAAACTCAGGGCAAGGTACACAATAGGTTTGGTACACAGCATGGCATACTTTATAGAACCTATGGTTGAGGCATAGGGAATGACTTTCATTCTCTCTTTATCTTCTGTCATGGTCGCGTTTTGAGTCTTTACTCAACTTCATACCTTACAATGCAGGCAAGAACTCCTTCTTTGACTGATCCATTTTTGAACTCCTTCAAAAACTTGTCAAGGTATGTAGTCATTGAAAATCTTATCGGGCGTCTTGATCTATCTCTATAGATCTTGATGCCCAATATGTAAGCAGCTTCACCGAGGTCTTTCACTAAAAAATTCTTATTCAAGTATCCTTTTATGCTATCCAGAAATTCTATAACATTTTCAATCAACAATATGTCATCCACATATAATATCAGAAATGCTATAGAGCTCCCACTCACTTTCTTGTAAATATAGGCTTCACCGTAAGTCTGTATAAAAAACATATGCTTTGATCACCTCATCAAAGCGTATATTCCAACTCCGAGATGCTTGCACCAATCCATAGATGGATCGCTGGAGCTTGCACACCTTGTTAGCACCTTTAGGATTGACAAAACCTTCTGGTTGCATCATATACAAATCTTCTTAGAGATATCCATTTAAGGAATTCAGTTTTGACATCCATTTGCCAGATTTCATAAAATGTGGCAATTGCTAACATGATTCAGACAGACTTAAGCATTGCTACTGTTAAGAAAGTCTCATCGTAGTCAACCCCTTGAACTTGTCGAAAACCTTTTGCAGGAATAACCCTTGAACTTCTCTAACTTAAATGAATAACCGTATTGCAATAAACATGATCTAATCATATTCATGCTCAACGCAAACACCAAATAACATTTATCTAGGTTCAACACTAATCCCGAAGGTAGAGGGAGTGTGCGATGGTGATCATATCAACCTTGGAATAATTTCCAACACACATTGTCATCTTGCTTTTAACTAGTCTCTGCAACTCCTGTTTTGAGTTACTAATCTTAGCAACTGAACCGGTACCAAATACCTAGGGTTTACTATGAACACTAGTAAAATACACATCAATAGCATGTATGTCAAATATACCTTTGTTCACTTTGCCATCCTTCTTATCCGCCAAGTATTTGGGCCAGTTCCACTTCCAGTGACCATTTCCTTTGCAGTAGAAGCACTTAGTTTCAGGCTTAGGTCTAACTTTGGGCTTCTTCACGGGTGTGGCAACTTGCTTGTCATTCTTCTTGAAGTTCCCTTTCTTTTCCTTTGCCCTTTTTCTTGAAACTAGTGGTCTTGTTAACGATCAACATTTGATGCTCTTTCTTGATTTCTACCTTCCCCGATTTCAGCATCACGAAGAGCTCGCGAATCTTTTTCGTTATCCCTTGCACATTATAGTTCATCACGAAGTTCTAGTAGCTTGATGACAGTGACTAGAGAATTCTGTCAATCACTATCTTATCTGGAAATTAACTCCCACTAGATTCAAGCGATTGTAGTGCACAGATATTCTGAGCACATGCTCACTAGCTGAGCTATTCTCCTCCATCTTGTAGGCAAAGTACTTGTCAGAGGTCCCATACCTCTCGACACAGGCATGAGTCTGAAATATCAATTTCACCTCTTGGAACATCTCATATCCTTCATGGCGTTCAGAACGTCTTTGAAGCCCCGATTCTAAGTCGTAAAGCATGGCGCACTAAACTATCAAGTAGTCATCATATCGAGCTTGCCAAACGTTCATAATGTTTGCATCTGCTCCTGCAATAGGTCTGTCACCTAGCGGTGCATCAAGGACATAATTCTTTTGTGCAGCAATGAGGATAATCCTCAGATCATGGACCCAGTCTACATAACACGAGATGGGGTAGTCATCAATGGTGAACATCTCTATATTGATCATATCTACTATATGATTCACATTCGACCTTACGGTCTCCAGTGTTCGGAGGCCATGTTTGTACATGCTAGGCTCATCAAGTTTAACCCGAGTATTCCGCATGTGCAAAACTATCTTGCACCTGCTCTATGTGAACGTAGAGCCTATCACGCCCGATCATCACATGGTGTCTCAGCATGACGAACTTCCGCAATGGTGCATACTCAGGGAGAACACTTATACCTTGAAATTTAATTAAGGGATCATCTTATAATGCTACCATCGTACAAAGCAAAATAAGATGCATAAAAATATAAACATCACATGCAATCAAAATATGTGACATGATATGGCCATCATCATCTTGTGTTTTTTATCTCCATCTCCAAAGCATCGTCATAATCTCCATTGTCACCGGCTCGACACCTTGATCTTCATCATTGCGTCATGGTCGTCTCGCCAACTATTACTTCTACAACTATTGCTAATGCATAGTGATAAAATAAAGCAATTACATGGCGTTTGCATTTCATACAATAAAGAGACAACCATATGGCTCCTGCCGGTTGCCGATAACTTTTACAAAACATGATCATCTCATACAATAACGTATATCACATCATGTCTTGACCATATCACATCACAAGCATGCCCTGCAAAAACAAGTTAGACATCCTCTACTTTGTTGTTGCAAGTTTTACGTGGCTACTACGGGCTTATAGCAAGAACCGTTCTTACCTACGGCACAAAAACCACAACGATGATTTGACAAGTTTGTTGTTTTAAGCTTCAACAAGGATCGACACAGTCAAACTTGATTCAACTAAAGTAGGAGAAACAGACACCCGCCAGCTACCTTTATGCAAAACTAGTTGCATGTCTGTTGGTGGAACTGGTCTCATGAACGCGGTCATGTAAGGTTGGTCCGGGCCGCTTCATCCAACAATACTGCTGAATCAAAATAAGACATTGGTGGTAAGCAGTATAACGATTGCCGCCCACAACTCTTTATGTTCTACTCGAGCATATCATCTACGCATAGACCGGGCTCGGATGCCACTCAAGGGTAACATAGCATGCAATTTAAAAAAAATCCTATGCTCACACAAGATCTATCTAGGAGATGCATAGCAACGAGGGGGAGAGATTGTGTCTACGTACCCTCGTAGACCGTAAGCGGAAGCGTTTGACAACGTGGTTTATGTAGTTTAACTTCTTCTAGCTCCGATCGACCAAGTACCGAACGTACGACACCTCCGAGTTCTGCACACGTTCAGCTCGGTGACGTCCCTCGCCTTTTTGATCCAGCAAGGTGTCGAGTGATGTCTGCTAGAACTACGTCGGTATTTCCCCAAAGAGGAAGGGATGATGCAGTATAGCGACGGTAGGTATTTCCCTCAGTGATGAGACCAAGGTTATCAAACCAGTAGGAGAACCTCCTCACACCACGTAAACAGCACTTGCACACAAATAACAAATACTCGCAACCCGATGTGTTAAAGGGGTTGTCAATCCCTTTCGGGTACGACGCCTCAAGATAGGCAAATAACATGAGGGAAAAGTGGTAGATAGGATAAATAGATCACAAAACAAATAAATTGCAGCAAGGTATTTTTGTATTTTTGGTTTAATATATCTGAAAATAAATGCAAAGGAAAATCGATCGCAAAGACAAATATGATGAAAAGAGACCCGAGGGGCGTAGGTTTCACTAGTGGCTTCTCTCGAGAAAAATAGCAAACGGTGGGAAAACAATTACTGTTGGGCAATTGATAGAACTTCAAATAATCATGATGATATCCAGGTAGTGATCATTACATAGGCATCACATCCAAGATTAGTAGACCGACTCCTGCCTGCATCTACTACTACTACTCCACACATCGACCGCTATCCAGCATGCATCTAGTGTATTAAGTTCATGAAAAACGGAGTAATGCAATAAGAACGATGACATGATGTAGATGAGATCCGTTTATCTAATGCAGAGATATAGATCTCATCTTGTTATCCTTAGTAGCAACGATACATACATGTCGGTTCCCCTTCTGTCACTAGGATCAAGCACCGTAAGATCGAACCCACTACAAAGCACCTATTCCCATTGCAAGATAAATAGATCAAGTTGGCCAAACAAAACCCAAATATCAGAGAAGAAATACGAGGCTATAAGCAATCGTGCATATAAGAGATCAAAGAAGACTCAAATAACTTTCATGGATAAAAACATAGATCTGATCATAAACTCAAAGTTCATCGGATCCCAACAAACACACCGCCAAAATACTTACATCATATGGATCTCCAAGAGACCATTGTATTGATAATAAAGAGAGAGAGAGAGAGAGAGAGAGAGAGAGAGAGAGAGGAAGCCATCTAGCTACTAAATACGGACCCGTAGGTCTACAAAGAACTACTCACGCATCATAGGAGAGGCACCAATGGAAGTGATGAACCCCTCCATGACGGTATCTAGATTGGATCTAGTGGTTCTGGACTTTGCGGCGGCTGGATCAAAATTTCATCGACTCTCCTAGGGTTTCTGGAATATTGTGGTATTTATAGAGCAAAGAGGCGGTTCGGGGGGCACCCGAGGTGGGCAGCACCCACCTGGGTGCGCCTGGGCCTCCTAGTGCACCCTAGTGGATGCTGCTCCCCTCGAGCAGCCCCCCAGATGCTTCCTTGGCCTACTGGCTTTCTTCTGGCCCAAAAAAATCCTCTAGAAGTTCCGTTGCGTTTGGACTCCGTTTGATATTGATTTCCTGCGATGTAAAAAACATGCAGAAAACAGCAACTGACACTAGGCACTATGTCAATAGGTTAGTGATACGTCTCCGTCGTATCTACTTTTCCAAACACTTTTGCCCTTGTTTTGGACTCTAACTTGCATGATTTGAATGGAACTAACCCGGACTGACGCTGTTTTCAGCAGAACTGCCATGATGTTTTTTTTTTGTGCAGAAATAGAAGTTCTCAGAATGACCTGAAAATCCACGAAGCAACTTTTCAGAATTAATAAAAAATACTGGCGAAAGAATTAGCGTCAGGGGGCCCACACCCTGTCCACGAGGGTTGGGGGCGGCCCCCCTGCCTCGTGGGCCCCCTGGACATCCACCTACCTCAACTCCAACTCCATATATTTGCTTTCGTGGAGAAAAAAATCAGAGAGAAAGTTTCATCGTGTTTTACGATACGGAGCCGCTACCCAGCCCTAATCTCGCTCGGGAGGGCTGATCTAGAGTGCGTTCGGGGCTCCGGAGAGGGGGATTCGTTGCCGTCGTCATCATCAACCATCCTACATCACCAATTTCATGATGCTCACCGCCGTGCGTGAGTAATTCCATCATAGGCTTGCTGGACGGCGATGGGTTGGATGAGATTTACCATGTAATCAAGTCAGTTTTGTTAGGGTTTGATCCCTAGTATCCACTATGTTCTGAGATTGATGTTGCTATGACTTTGCTATTCTTAATGCTTGTCACTAGGGCCCGAGTGCCATGATTTCAGATCTGAACCTATTATGTTTTCATGAATATATATGGGTCCTTGATCCTATCTTGCAAGTCTATAGTCACCTATTATGTGTTATGATCCGACAACCCCGAAGTGACATTAATCGGGATACTTCTCGGTGATGACCGTAGTTTGAGGAGTTCATGTATTCACTGTGTGTTAATGCTTTGGTCCAGTACTCTATTAAAAGCAGGCCTTAATATCCCTTAGTTTCCACTAGGACCCCGCTGCCACGGGAGGGTAGGACAAAAGATGGCATGCAAGTTCTTTTCCATAAGCATGTATGACTATATTCGGAATACATGCCTACATTACATTGATGAACTGGAGCTAGTTCTGTGTCACCCTATGTTATAACTATTACATGAGGAATCGCATCCGACATAATTATCCATCACTGATCCAATGCCTACGAGCTTTTCACATATTGTGCTTTGCTTATTTACTTTACCGTTGCTACTGTTACAATTACTACAAAACTGTTATCGTTACTTTTGCTACTGTTACCTTTACTACCATACTACTTTGCTGCAGATACTAAGTTATCCAGGTGTGGTTGAATTGACAACTCAACTGCTAATACTTGAGAATATTCTTTGGCTCCCCTTGTGTCGAATCAATAAATTTGGGTTGAATACTCTACCCTCAAAAACTATTGCGATCCCCTGTACTTGTGGGTTATCAAGACTATTTTCTGGCGCCATTGCCGGGGAGCATAGCTCTATTCTTTGAGTAACTTGGGATTTATATCTGCTGATCACTATTAGGAACTTCAAAGACAAAAGAACTAAGATTTTCCCTCAACTACGTGGGAAGCTAAGTAACTGCCATATAGCTCTGCACTAGATTCTCCTTCTGTTTTGAGTAAGCTTGCGACACCTAAACCTGCTACTGCTATGAATTCTAATATGTTGCATGTTATTTGTCGGGAGGCTACTGACCCACGGACACCTATGGGGACCAGTGGACCGGTCCCCTTTCGGTTCGGCGGGGGGCGGAGATCGCACGAAGAGCAGATCGAGGCGAAGCACACGAGCAATTTACCCAGCTTCGGAGCTCTCCGGAGAGATAATACTCCATCGCTGCATGTCCGATTGTATTGAGTTCTTGCTCGGGGCGCAAAGTGCTCTGAGACACACCAGCTGCTAACGAGACCGGCGTGAGTGTTTACGGCAATCCTTGAACCCCCCCACGTTGCACATGGGCGTACTTTTATATGCTCAAGGGTCACCGGCGGTGTGGCAACGATCAAGGGTAAAAAAGTAAAAAGAGTGCGGTTGGTACACCTACTTGTACAGTGTATCCTACCTAACCCTGACGGCAGGGGACAAGGGCATTAAATGTCCGTCTGTGTCGCCATAACAGTGTGAAAAGGGACCGTCAGGTGCGCCACCGCTTGCCACGATGGCCTTCTTGTCAGTGCTGCTTGCCACCTCGCACCGCTGGCTGCACTGACCTCTCGCCACGCAGCGTGCACAGAAAGGTCTGTAGGCGACATGTTGGTGGATGTCTTTGGGCGTGGAGTGAGTGGTAGCTTGCGCTGCAAGCGCCTTGTCATGATCGTTGGCTTGTCGCGCCGGAAGCTTGTCGCTCACCGGCCTTCTTTGGGGCCTTGCGGGCGTCGCGGCAAGTTCCTTGAGATGCCTTGGTTGGCCTTCCCGGCAAGCTCCTCTTGCCGGGGTCTTGTCTTGAATACTTTGTTCTTTGAATGGCTCCAAAGGAACCACGGAGGACCTTGGCGGTCACCCGGCAAGCCTTGCCGCGGGGTGCTGCGACTGCCCGTGCACAAGTTCGGGATACTAGGGTACCCCTACTCTAGTACGGCACAGAGCCCCGGCTGGGCCACACAGTGCCGAGAGCTGTTGGGCCAGGCCCAAAACAGGGCACGGGCACGCGCGGCCTGGGTTACGCCGTATCTTACAACGTATCCACTGCGCCCTCCCCGAACGGCACACGTTGAATGCGGCGTCGAGGGAGAGATCGTGGGTGGTTTCTTTATTCGGAAAAAGCGTAACGTTCGCCTCCTCCCTCTTTATAAGTAGGGGAAACAGGGGCAGTTCCCCCATCTCGCCAGTTGCTGTTCCAATCTCAGAAATCCTCCGCTGCTCCCCCCTTCTTCCGAAGCCGAAAGAGAGCAGCGCTCCGCCCCCCATCGCCACCGGTGCCACCAACGCCGTCGATCTCCCCCACCACCTCCGCCATGGCTCCGAAAGCCGGGAAGGCTGCGAAGTCGGCCGAGGCGCTGCGGCTCGAGGCGCTGCGAAAGGAGCGGGCAATCTTCCTCCCCGAGCTCGCCGCGAAGGAGCTGAGGGAGTACTACTACCTCTTCTGGTCGACGGAGATGCGAGCGCATTCGCGCACGAAGGTACTCTCCGCCGCCGCTTCAGAACGGGCTCCGAATGGATATCCCTTCTTTGCTTTGTTCTTCTACTGCGGGCTCTGCCCGCCCTTCTCTGAGTTCTTCTGCGACTTCATGAACACCTACGGGTTCCACCTCCTTGATTTCACCCCCAATGCTGTTCTAACCATGGCAGTTTTCGCGCATCTCTGCGAAAACTTTGTCGGAGTCCACCCAAACGTAGCTCTTTTCCGCCACTTCTTTATGCCCCGAGTAGAGATAGGAGAGCCTCTATCCGGCGGAATCGCCTGGATCTCGAGAGCCGGCAAGAAGGAAGCGTATCTGGAGGGAGAGCTCCGCAGCAAATGGGAGGAGTGGAGAGCAGACTGGTGCTGGATTGTCGAGGAGAACCCGCAGCCATTCACCGCCCAGCGCCAAACCCCAACAGTGTGCGGCAACGATTGGAGCAACTTGGCGCCGGAAGACGATAGGCTGAAGATTGCCGTCACTCGGATCTTGCGCCTCAGGCTTGCCGGGCTCACTGTAGGCGTCGTCGGGGCAGATTTTCTTCGCCGCCGCATCGCCCCCCTGCAGGAGAGGAGGAGACCCGCCTGGGAGTTCGGGGGTCCGGCGGACATCATGAGGCTGCGCCCGGGCCTCAACTTTAACTTCACTGTCCTGGAGATGGATGCGATGCTCAAGGAGCTGTTCAAGCACGACCCTCAGCATCCTGAATGGTTCAGGTTGCCGCAGGGCGTCGTTCCGATGTGCAACAATTCCTCGCTCGACCACATCCGTGCAATGATGCCGTTGTGCGAATCGCATGGAATTGTCCCGACTTGGCAAGAGCCCGCGGACGACATTGTGCAGGAGTTCTTTGACGGCTTGGTGGAGGTGGCGGTCCGCTCCGACGAGCAGAAGAGCCTCACCCGCGACACCACCGAAGCGGAGATGCAGCGCATCGCCACTAGGGCGGAAGAGGCGGCGGCAGCCGCTGCCGCGGGTGAGTTTGGATTCACCGTGGAGGAGGCAGAGGCAGCAGAGGCGGCAAGCCTTGCCGAGCGAGAGGAGTTTGTGAAGGAAATATGCCCTAGAGGCAATAATAAAGTTATTATTTATTTCCTTATTTCATGATAAATGTTTATCATTCATGCTAGAATTGTATTAACCGGAAACATGATACATGTGTGAATGCATAGACAAAACAATATGTCACTAGTATGCCTCTACTAGACTAGCTTGTTAATCAAAGATGGTTATGTTTCCTAACCATGAACAAAGAGTTGTTATTTGATTAACAAGGTCACATCATTAGTAGAATGATCGATTGACATGACCCATTCCCTTAGCTTAGCACACGATCGTTGAGTATGTTGCTACTGCTTTTATCCATGACTTATACATGTTCCGTAACTATGAGATTATGCAACTCCGTTTACGGAGGAACACTTTGGTGCTACCAAGCGTCACAACGAATGGGTGATTATAAAGGAGTACTACAGGTGTCTCCAAAGGTAGATGTTGGGTTGGCGTATTTGAGATTAGGTTTTGTCACTCCGATTGTCGGAGAGGTATCTCTGGGCCCTCTCGGTAATGCACATCACTGAAGCCTTGCAAGCACTACAACTAATGAGTTAGTTGTGAGATGATGTATTACTGAGCGAGTAAAGAGACTTGCGTAACGAGATTGAACTAGGTATTGGATACCGACGATCGAATCTCGGGCAAGTAACATACCGATGACAAAGGGAACAACGTATGTTGTTATGCGGTCCGACCGATAAAGATCTTCGTAGAATATGTAGGAACCAATATGGGCATCCAGGTCCGCTGTTGGTTATTGACCGTGAATAGTTCTAGGTCATGTCTACATTGTTCTCGAACCGTAGGGTCCGCACGCTTAAGGTTTCGATGGCGGTTATTATGAGTTTATGTATTTTGATGTACCGAAGAAGTTGAGTCCCGGATGTGATCACGGACATGACGAGGAGTCTCGAAATGGTCGAGACATAAAGATTAATATATTGGAAGCCTATGTTTGGAGTTCGGAATGGTTCCGGGCGAAAACAGGAATTTACCGGAGTACCGGGAGGTTACCGGAACCCCGAGGGTAAATGGGCCTCGGTGGGCCTCGAGGAGAAGAGGAGGGGCGGCCGGGGTGGCAGCGCCCTCTCCCCCAGTCCGAATAGGACAAGGAGGCGGCGGCCTCTCCTCTTCCCCCCCCAAACCTAATCCAACTAGGAAAGGGGGAGTCCTACTCCGGTGAGGAGTAGGACTCCTCGGCAGCCTAGCTAGGCGGCCGGCCTCCCCTCCCTCCTTTATATACGGGGCAGGGGGCACCTTGAACACACAAGTTTGATCTTTAGATCGTTCCTTAGCCGTGTCGGTGCCCCCTCCACCATATTCCACCTCGGTTATACTGTCATGAAGCTTAAGCGAAGCCTGCGCCGTGAAACATCAAGATCGTCACCACGCCGTCGTGCTGACGAAACTCTCCCTCGACACTCGGCTGGATCGGAGTACGAGGGACGTCATCGAGCTGTACGTGTGTCAAGAACTCGGGGGCGCCGGGATCGGTCGGATCGCGAGGAGAACGTACGACTACTTCCTCTACGTTGTGATCGCTTCCGCTTCGGGTCTACGAGGGTACGTAGACAACACTCTCCCCTCTCGTTGCTATACATCACCATGATCTTGCGTGTGCGTAGGAAAATTTTTGAAATTACTACGTTCCCCAACAGTGGCATCCGAGCCTAGGTTTTTATATGGTTTGATGTTTTGCACGAGTAGAACACAAGTGAGTTGTGGGCGATACAAGTCATACTACCTACCAGCATGTCATACTTTGGTTCAGCGGTATTGTGAGATGAAGCGGCCTGGACCGACATTACGCCAGACGCTTACGCGAGACTGGTTTCACCGCTGCGAGCACTCGTTGCTTAAAGGTGGTGGTGGGTGCCTGTCTCTCTCACTTTAGTTGAACTGAGTGTGGCTACGCCGGTCCTTGAGAAGGTTAAAGCGGAGTCTATTTGACGAAGTATCGTTGTGGTTTTGATGCGTAGGTGAGACTGGTTCTTGCTAAAGCCCGTAGCAGCCACGTAAAATTTGCAACAACAAAGTAGAGGACGTCTAACTTGTTTTTGCAGGGCATGTTGTGATGTGATATGGTCAAGATGTGATGCTGTATTTTATTGTAGGAGATGATCATGTTTTGTAACCGAAGTTATCGGCAACTGGCAGGAGCCATATGGTTGTCGCTTTATTGTATGCAATGCAATCGCCCTGTAATGCTTTACTTTATCACTAAGCGGTAGCGATAGTCGTAGTAGCATAAGTTTGGCGAGACGACAACGATGCTACGATGGAGATCAAGGTGTCGCGCCGGTGACGATGGTGATCATGGTGGTGCTGCGGAGATGAAGATCACGAAGCACAAGATGATGATGACCATATCATATCACTTATATTGATTTGCATGTGATGTTTATCCTTTTATGCATCTTATCTTGCTTTGATTGACGGTAGCATTATAAGATGATCTCTCATTAAATTATCAAGAAGTGTTCTCCCCGAGTATGCACCGTTGCCAAAGTTCGTCGTGCCCAGACACCACGTGATGATCGGGTGTGATAAGCTCTACGTCCATCTACAATGGGTGCAAGCCAGTTTTTGCACACGCAGAATACTCGGGTTATACTTGACGAGCCTAGCATATGCAGATATGGCCTCGGAACACAGAGACCGAAAGGTCGAGCGTGAATCATATAGTAGATATGATCAACATAAGATGTTCACCATTGAAAACTACTCCATTTCACGTGATGATCGGTTATGGTTTAGTTGATTTGGGTCACGTGATCACTTGGATGACTAGAGAGATGTTTTTCTAAGTGGGAGTTCTTAAGTAATATGATTAATTGAACTTAAATTTATCATGAACTTAGTACCTGATAGTATCTTGCTTGTTTATGTTTGATTGTAGATAGATGGCTCGTCTTTGTTGTTCCGTTGAATTTTAATGCGTTCCTTGAGAAAGCAAAGTTGAAAGATGATGGTAGCAATTACACGGACTGGGTCCGTAATTTGAGGATCATCCTCATTGCTGCCTGTAAGAGTTTCGTCTGGATGCACCGCTAGGTGACAGGCTCGATGCAGATCTAACCGGCGACGTTAAGAACGTCTGGCGAGCAAAGCTGATGACTACTCTATAGTTCGATGTGCCATGCTTTACGGCTTAGAACCGGGACTTCAACGATGTTTTGAGCGTCATGGAGCATATGAGATGTTCCAGAGTTGAAGTTGATATTCAACAGAATGCGGATTGAGAGATATGAAGTCTCCAATAAGTTCTATAGCTGCAAGATGGAGGAGAATAGTTCTGTTAGTGAGCATATACTCAGAATGTCTGGGTACTACAATCACTTGACACAATTGGGAGTTAATCTTCCGAATGATTGTGTCATTGACAGAATTCTTCAATCACTGCCACCAAGCTACAAAGGCTTCGTGATGAACTATAATATGCAAGGGTTAGTGAAAACTATGCCTGAGCTCTTCGCAATGCTAAAGGCAGCGGAGGTAGAAATCAAGAAGGAGCATCAAGTGTTGATGGTCAATAAGACCACTAGTTTCAAGAAGAAAGGCAAAGGGAAGAAGAAGGAACTTCAAGAAGAACAGCAAGCAAGTTGTTGCTCGGAGAAGAAACCCAAGTCTGGCCCTAAACCTGGCCGAGTGTTTCTACCGCAAGCGCATAGTCACCGAAGCGGAACTGCCCCAAGTATTTGGCGGATAAGAAGGATGGCAAGGTGAACAAAGGTATATGTGATATACATGTTATTGATGTGTACCTTACTAGAGCTCGCAGTAGCACTGGTATTTGATCTGGTTACATTGCTAATATTTGCAACTCGAAGCAGGGACTACGGATTGCTTAACAACGGCAAAGGACGAGGTGACGATGGCGTGGGAAATGGTTCCAAAGTCGATGTGATCGCGGTCGGCACGCTGCCTCTACATCTACCTTCGGGATTAGTTTTAGACCTAAATAATTGTTATTTGGTGCCTGCGTTAAGCATGAACATTATATCTGGATCTTGTTTGATGCGAGACGGTTATTCATTTAAATCAGAGAATAATGGTTGTTCTATTTATATGAGTAATATCTTTTATGGTCATGCACCCTTGAGGAGTGGTCTATTTCTTATGAATCTCGATAGTAGTGATACACATATTCATAATGTTGAAGCCAAAAGATGCAGAGTTGATAATGATAGTGCAACTTATTTGTGGCTTGCCGTTTAGGTCATATCGGTGTAAAGCGCATGAAGAAACTCCATCTTGATGGACTTTTGGAGTCACTTGATTATGAATCACTTGGCACTTATGAACCGTGCCTCATGGGCAAGATGACTAGAACACCGTTCTCGGTACTATGGAGAGAGCAACAGATTTGTTGGAAATCATACATCTGATGTATGTGGTCCAATGAATGTTGAGGCTCGTGGCGGATATCGTTATTTTCTCACCTTCACAGATGACTTAAGCAGATATGGGTATATCTACTTAATGAAACATAAGTCTGAAACATTTGAAAAGTTCAAAGAATTTCAGAGTGAAGTTGAAAATCATCGTAACAAGAAAATCAAGTTTCTACGATCGATCGTGGAGGTGAATATTTGAGTTCTGAGTTTGGTCTACATTTGAAACAATGCGGAATAGTTTAGCAACTTACGCCACCGGAACACCACAACGTAATGGTGTGTCCGAACGTCGAATCGTACTTTACTAGATATGGTGCGATCTATGATGTCTCTTACAGATTTACCGCTATCGTTTTGGGGTTATGCTCTAGAGACGGCCGCATTCACCTGAATAGAACACCGTCGAAATCCGTTGAGATGACACCTTATGAACTGTGGTTTAGCAAGAAACCAAAGTTGTCGTTTCTTAAAGTTTGGGGATGCGATGCTTATGTGAAAAAGCTTCAACTGATAAGCTCGAACCCAAATCGGAGAAATGTGTCTTCATAGGATACCCAAAGGAAGCAGTTGGGTACACCTTCTATCACAGATCCGAAGGCAAGACATTCGTTGCTAAGAATGGATCCTTTCTAGAGAAGGAGTTTCTCTCGAAAGAAGTGAGTGGGAGGAAAGTGGAACTTGATGAGGTAATAGTACCTTCTCCCTTACTTGAAAGTAGTTAAATCGCAGAAACCGGTTTCGAGACACCACACCAAGTAGTGAGGAAGTTGATGATGTTGATCATGAAACTTGAGATCAAGTTACTCTGAGAACCTCGTAGATCAACGAGTAAGATCCGCACTGAGTGGTACGGTAATCCTGTTCGGAAATCATGCTACTAGATCATGATGAACCCACGAACTATGAAGAAGCGATGGTGAGCCCAGATTCATAAAATGGCTTGAAGCCATGAAATCTGAGATGGGATCCATGTATGAAAACAAAGTATGGACTTTGGTTGACTTGCCCGAGGGTAGGCAAGCAATAGAAAACAAGTGGATCTTCAAGAAGAAGACCGACGACGGTAATGTTATCGTCTATAAAGCTCGACTTGTCGCAAAGGTTTTCGACAAGTTCAAGGGTTGACTACGATGAGACCTTCTCACCCGTAGCGATGCTTAAGTCCGTCCGAATCATGTTAGCGATTGCGCATTTTATGATTATGAAATTTGGCAAATGGATGTAAAGACTGCATTCTGAATGGATTTACGGAAGAAGAGTTGTATATGATGCAACGAGAAGGTTTTATCGATCCAAAGGAGCTGACAAAGTATGCAAGCTCGGCGATCCATCTATGGACTGGTGCAAGCATCTCGGAGTTGGAATAAACGCTTTGATAGTGTGATCAAAGCATTTGGGTTTTATCAGACTTTTGGAGAAGCTTTGTATTTACAAGAAAGTGAGTGGGAGCTCAGTAGCATTTACGATATTATATGTAGATGACATATTGCTGATCGGAAATGATATAGAATTCTGGATAGCATAAAGGGATACTTGAATAAGAGTTTTCAATGAAAGACCTCGGTGAAGCTGCTTACATATTGGGCATTAAGATCTATAGAGATAGATCAAGGCGCTTGATTGGACTTTCACAAAGCACATACCTTGACAAAATTTTGAAGAAGTTCAAAATGGATCAAGCAAAGAAAGGGTTCTTGCACGTGTTACAAGGTGTGAAGTTGAGTCGGACTCAATGCCGACCACTGCAGAAGATAGAGAAAATGAAAGGTGTTCCTATGCTTCAGCCATAGGCTCTATCATGTATGCAATCTGTGTACGGACACTGATGTGTGCCTTGCTATAAGCCTAGCAGGAGGTACCAAAGTAATCCAGAGTGGATCATGGACAGCGGTCAAGAACATCTGAAATACCGAAAAGGACTAAGGATATGTTTCTCGATATGGAGGTGACAAAGAGCTCATCGTAAAGGTTACGTTGATGCAAGCTTTGACACCGATCCGGACGATTCTAAATCGCAGACGGATACGATTTACACTAAACGGAGGAGCTGTCGGTTGGTGCAGTTCTAAACAAAGCGTCGTGGCGGGATCTACATGTGAAGCGGAGTACATAGCAGCTTCGAAGCAGCTAATGAAGGAGTCGGATGAAGGAGTTCATGTCCGATCTAGGTGTCATACCTAGTGCATCGGGTCCAATGAAAATCTTCGTGACAATCTTGGAGCTATTGCCTTAGCGAAGGAATCCAGATTTCACAAGAGGACCAAGCACATCAAGAGACGCTTCAATTCCATCCGGGACTTAGTCCGGTGGGAGACATAGAGATTTGCAAGATACATACGGATCTGAATGTTGCGAGACCGTTGACTAAGCCTCTTCCACGAGCAAAACATGATCAGCACCAAGACTCCATGGGTGTTAGAATCATTACTATGTAATCTAGATTATTGACTCTAGTGCAAGTGGGAGATGAAGGAAATATGCCCTAGAGGCAATAATAAAGTTATTATTTATTTCCTTATTTCATGATAAATGTTTATCATTCATGCTAGAATTGTATTAACCGGAAACATGATACATGTGTGAATGCATAGACAAAACAATATGTCACTAGTATGCCTCTACTAGACTAGCTTGTTAATCAAAGATGGTTATGTTTCCGACCATGAACAAAGAGTTGTTATTTGATTAACAAGGTCACATCATTAGTAGAATGATCGATTGACATGACCCATTCCCTTAGCTTAGCACACGATCGTTGAGTATGTTGCTACTGCTTTTATCCATGACTTATACATGTTCCCGTAACTATGAGATTATGCAACTCCGTTTACGGAGGAACACTTTGGTGCTACCAAACGTCACAACGAATCGGGTGATTATAAAGGAGTACTACTGGTGTCTCCAAAGGTAGATGTTGGGTTGGCGTATTTGAGATTAGGTTTTGTCACTCCGATTGTCGGAGAGGTATCTCTGGGCCCTCTCGGTAATGCACATCATGAAGCCTTGCAAGCACTACAACTAATGAGTTAGTTGTGAGATGATGTATTACGAGCGAGTAAAGAGACTTGCGATAACGAGATTGAACTAGGTATTGGATACCGACGATCGAATCTCGGGCAAGTAACATACCGATGACAAAGGGAACAACGATGTTGTTATGCGGTCTCGACCGATAAAGATCTTCGTAGAATATGTAGGAACCAATATGGGCATCCAGGTCCCGCTGTTGGTTATTGACCGTGAATAGTTCTAGGTCATGTCTACATTGTTCTCGAACCGTAGGGTCCGCACGCTTAAGGTTTCGATGGATGTTATTATGAGTTTATGTATTTTGATGTACCAAGAAGTTCGAGTCCGGATGTGATCACGGACATGACGAGGAGTCTCGAAATGGTCGAGACATAAAGATTAATATATTGGAAGCCTATGTTTGGAGTTGGAATGGTTCCGGTGAAACAGGAATTTACCGAGTACTGGGAGGTTACGGAACCCCGGGGTAAATGGGCCTCGGTGGGCCTCGAGGAGAAGAGGAGGGCCGGCCAGGTGGTGGCGCGCCTCTCCCCCAGTCCGAATAGGACAAGGAGGCGGCGCCTCTCCTCTTCCCCCCCCAAACCTAATCCAACTAGGAAGGGGAGTCCTACTCCGGTAGGAGTAGGACTCCTGCCGCAGCCTAGCTAGGCCGGCCGGCCTCCCCCTCCCTCCTTTATATACGGGGCAGGGGGCACCTTGGAACACACAAGTTTGATCTTTAGATCGTTCCTTAGCCGTGTCGGTGCCCCCTCCACCATATTCCACCTCGGTTATACCGTGTGAAGCTTAAGCGAAGCCTGCGCCGGTGAAACATCAAGATCGTCACCACGCCGTCGTCTTGTGAAACTCTCCTCGACACTCGGCTGGATCGAGTACGAGGGACGTCATCGAGCTGTACGTGTGTCAAGAACTGGGCGTCGGAGTGCTGGCCGGGATCGGTCGGATCGCGAGGAGAACGTCGACTACTTCCTCTACGTTGTGATCGCTTCGCCGGGTCTCACGAGGGTACGTGGACAACACTCTCCCTCTCGTTGCTATACATCACCATGATCTTGCGTGTGCGTAGGAAAATTTTTGAAATTACTACGTTCCCCAACAGTTTGCCGGCGAGGGAGAGCTTGCCGAGCCTGAAGCCGAGTCGAGCGAGCCCGCCGAGGGTGCGAGCGGCCCGCCATCTTCAGGCAGCTTGCCGCAAGCAGAGCCCCCAGCGCAGCCCCCAGCTCCACCAAGAAGGCGTGTCCGCAAGGCCGGGGACGTAGCAGGGCGGCAGACGAGTCAACAGCCGTTGCGCCGCGCGACACGCTCCGCCGCGACAAGCACTGTTGCCGCGGGAGCGCCTCACGCCGCTGGGTAATCAAGCGGGTCCTCCGGACCACCGCTTCGCTTCCTCTGCCCGCTGCCCCCACCAAGCGGTCAAGGGAACCCACTCCTCCACCCCGTCACGCCGAAGGTGGGCCGGACTTCGACCTTTCCGCGCTCAGCTCCGACGAGGAAGAAGAAGAGTAAGATTTTCTGCTGTACTTGTAGTTCTTCAATTCTTGCTGTTTTTGTCTTGTATCTGATTTGATTTACTCTGAACTCATTCCTTTTCAGGACCCTGGCCCAGAGAGCGGCGAAGAGAGCCAAGGCTCCGGTGATTGTCATCGAGGACGAGCCCACCGCGACAGTAGGGGGCGTGCCCGAGACCACCTTGCCGGACCCGGCAATCATTCCCCAAAGCAGCCCCCAGCGCAGCCCCCAGCGTAAGTACATGGTTTACTTCCCGCTGTTAAGCGCGCATGGGTGCTCTTTCTTTGCTGACATCTGACTGTTGGTTTCTGTAGGAGCAGAGCAACCTTACCAGGAGCACCCGGAAGCCGCCCCCGAGACGCTATCTGCTTCGACTACACCGCCAAGGGAGGATTCCCCAAAAAGGGAGCGTTCTCCGGCAAGGGAGAAGTCTCCGGCAAGGGACAGTTCTCCGGCAAGGGACGGTTCTCCGGCAAGGGACAGCACCAGCGACCCCCCAGTGGTGGAGCCCATGACTGCAGATCCCAAAGTACAGTAACCCTTCTTGCTTGAAAACTTCCCTTGGGTTCTTCTTCTTCTGATGTTCTTTTTGGATATTTGCTTGACTTTTTCTCCCTCTTCCGGCCGTCAGATCCATCTACCGCGGAGCCGATGGAGACCGAGGCCACCGGCGAGGAGAACACGCGCGGCAACATCGACAACGCCGCTGCCACCAAAGAAGAAACCGGCGCTGATGATCCTGCCAGCGAAGAGGCCGCCAAAGCTGCCGCTGCAGGAGCTGGCGAGGGGTCTGGCAATCGCACTGACGACCCTGAGGCCGCAGGAGCGCAAGACGCTACACCGACCGCCGATCCCTCCGCCGCTGCCACAGCGTCAGGCTCCGAAGAGCCCCAGCCCGGCGCCTATTTGAAGGCCGGCGATGGCGTCTTCATCAAGCTCCCCTGGGCGTCAAGCTCCAGGGCGCCGGTTGAAGGAGAAACTTTTGATGGAGAGGTGCTTGCCTCCGCTGGGCTGATGCTGGTCGACGCGCCGAGCAGCAGCAGCGAAGAGACCGAGGAGGAGGGGCTGCTGCGGAAGCTGGTGTCACTCTACCGCGCCCGACAGGCCAAGCTGGAATTCTGAGAAGCGCTTGTCGCGAGGGAAGGAGTGGACATTGAGAAGCACGCGGAGGAGCTCCGGGGCCGCAACCAGGAAGCCCTCCGGTCCCTGGCAGAGGAGCAGGAGCAACTCGCCGAGGCGCGGAAGGCCTTCCTCCTCGAGAAGGCTGAAGCCGAAGAGCAACAGCGGCTTGTCGCCGAGGAGTTGTTTGCGCGGGAAGGCGAGTTGACACAGCGGAAGGTCAATCTAGACAGCCACGAGGAGGAGCTTGCTGCACGTGAGCAAACATTTGGCGGGGCCCTCAAGGAAGCAAAGGATGCTGTCGCAGCTGCCGAGGCCGCCAAGAAGGAGTTGGAGATGAAAGTGGTGCAGCTGGAGGCCGATCTCAAGGCAAGCGGTGAAGAGCTTGCCGCGCTCAAGCGTGAGCACGAGAAGGATGCCCTCGCCCATGGTGAGCTGCAGGGTCATCTCGTCGAGAAGGGCAAGGAGCTTAGCGCCGCCAAGGACTCCAACGCAGATCTTGAGTTGAAGCTGGCTACTTTGACCAAGACGCTAGACGGCGCCAAGGAGCAGGAGATGGCCTTGAAGGAGGAGATCGAGGCCAACGAAGCGCTGCTGATGAGGGCCGCCGAAACCTAGAACACCTTTAGGGAGACTGTGGAGCTCTGGACAGAGGGTCTCATGAATATCGCTGCAGTCATCGACGGGGAGCTGGCGCAGCTGGGGATGGAAGATCTCGGGTACTCCTCCGACGAGAACCTCCAACCCTGCGCCAAGCTCACCTTGTTCTTCAAAGGTGTGGCGACGGCCCTCCAGCGACTCCGGGAAAGGATCCCAAAGCAGCTGGCCGATGAGTCGCGCACGATCTGTGCAAGAGTTCTGCAAAAGGTGTTGGTGAAGGTGGCCTTCCGCAACCCAGGCCTCAACCTCACCAACATCCTCAAGAAGCTGCCTCCGGATGCTGATCTGGAAGCGCTCAAGGCCCTTGTCACACCCATTGTGGACAAGGTGAACGAGGTCAAGAGGGTTGATGGCTACCGCGTAGATTAGGCCGCCCGTTTTCTCCTTTTCTTGTCGCTGCTGGTCATGTTACGAGAACAATCCATTAGAGCTGCGACAAGCTATCTTGTAATATAACTTTATTTTGGGTATCGATTGCTATGTTATTTCCTTTACTTGATTCCTTCCTTTGTATGTTTTTGCCCTACGCTTTTAGGGAACTTGTCGGTGCAGGCACCTTAGCCGCGAGCGCTGAGTGCGGGACGTCAGCAGCCTGCTGGCGGTGCCGCCGCCGACAAGAAACCTTGTCGCAACTAGTCGCAGCTCACTTAAGTTGTTGAGCGGACTCGAAACAAAGTAAGGGCGCAACTAGCTACGAGATGGTTCCTCCGCGCACAGGTTTGTCATACAAAGTACGGTCGTTCGAGGAAGATAACTTAAAAAAATTTAAAACTGATTGCTCAAACTTTGGCAACTTAGATTTTCTGTCGTTTGCTTCCCGGCAAGGCGAAACTTTCTTGAACGACGCCTGGTCCACACCATTATCTCCTCCTTCCCCGGCAAACTTGTGGGCGAGGGAACCTTCCCTTTCCTTGAGAAAAAGAAAGAAGAGAAAATAAAGATATGGAGCCTTGCGGCTCGTTATTGCTTACCGGGGTAGGTGCTGCACAAAGTGTCAGATAACACATGCAAAAAATAGAAAGCATGAAATCGACAAGATGTGCGGAGCACATGAGCTTTACTGATGCACGGGGTCTGCGCCCGCCTTTGTACAAAGGATTACATGCAACAGCGGCAAGACTTGTACAAAAGGTGGTTGCCGGAACAGGTTCCGGCAACTGCGCCCTACGGGTAAAACTTATGAAGATGCTCAATATTCCAGGAGTTGCTCACCGGAGTGCCATCTTCGGTCTCAAGGCAGAAAGCGCTAGGCCTAGTGACTCGTTTCACCCGGTAAGGGCCTTCCCACTTCGGCGTCAACTTGTTGGAATTCTTGGCGGACTGAACGCGCCGAAGAACAAGGTCGCCTTCCTCGAGACTTCTAGCATTAACTTTGCAGCTATGGTAGCGGCGCAAAGCTTGCTGGTATCGAGCAGCTCGTACAGCAGCCTGAAGACGGTCTTCCTCAAGGAGCAGCGCGTCATCTTGTCGCAGCTGCTCTTGCTTGAGCTCATCATAAGCGAGCACTCGAGGCGACCCGTATACGAGTTCCGTGGGGAGAACTGCCTATGCTCCATAGACTAGAGCGAAAGGTGTCTGGCCAGTGGCTCGATTTGGCGTCGTCCTGATCAACCAAAGAACCACCGGCAGCTCCTCAATCCAGTTATTTCCGCACTTGCGCAGCCTGTCGAAAGTCCTGGTCTTGAGCCCGCGCGACACTTCAAGATTGCCCTCTCCGCTTGACCGTTGCTTCTCGGATGAGCAACGAAGTTAAGCAGCACCTTGGCGCCAAGATCTTGGACGTACTGCATGAAGGTGCGGCTCGTGAATTGCGTGCCGTTGTCGGTGATGATCCTATTAGGTATCCCAAAACGGCAAACAATCGACCTGAAGAACTTGACTTCGATCGTGCTATCACCTTCCTCATCGCTTCCACTTCCGCCACTTTGTGAACTTGTCGATTGCAACGCATAAGTACTCAAAGCCCCGACAGCTCGGGAAAGGGGCCGAGGATGTCGAGCCCCAGCACCGAAAATGGCCAGGATAAAGGGATCGTCTGGAGAGCTTGAGCTGGCTGGTGTATCTCGCTTGGAATGGAACTGCACGCTTCACACTTGGTTACTTGTGCAATTGCATCTCGGAGGGCTGTCGGCCAAAAGAAACCTTGCGGAATGCTTTGCGGCAAGTGCTCTTGCGCCAATGTGGTGACCACATATGCCTCCATGTATCTCTGCCAACAGCTTTTGTCCATCTTCCCGGTGAATACACTTCAATTTCACACCGTTGAACCTTCTTCTGTACAGTGTGCTGTCGACAAACTGGTACATACTTGATTGCCGGGCTACTCTTTCCGCTTCTTCTTGCTCTTCGAGAAGTTCTTCCGGCCTGAAGGAAACGGACAATCTGTTGTGCCCATGCTGGAGTTTGCGGCTCGACAACAAGGACTAAAGGCACATATGCTGCTGCGGGAACATCCGCTTCTACGGCGAGAACCTGCGGCTCGGCCGGAGCTTGACGTTCCCCGGAAAGCTTGCCGGAGCAAAACTTGTCGGGAGCGTCTGCTTCAACGGAACAAACCCTAAGGCTTGCCGGAGCAGACTGCTCCTCAGCACTCTTAGTGTTGATTTTGGGGACCTTCTTGGCGGCGGCTTCGGGAAGCTCTGCCGGAAAATAGTCACCAGAAATCAACTTCCTCTTCTTGCTCTGTCCACTTGATGGTGTTACGGATGGTTGAGTCAGCTTGAGCACAAAGATCCCTGGTTCCATTGTAACTTAAGTCTGGCGCGACTTTGACGAGCCATCAGCAATGTCATTCTCGAGCTCTTGGAACGTGTTCCATCTGTGAGGCCGTCAAAGTGCTCTTCTAACTTTCTCACTTCATCAACGTAGGCTTCCATCAACGGACTCTGATAATTCTTGTTCACTTGGCGGACGACAAGCTGCGAGTCACCCCTGACAATGAGCTTCTTGATCCCAAGGTCTGCTGCGATCCTAAGACTGGCAAGCAAACCTTCATACTCTGCAGTATTGTTTGTTGCTTGCTCCTTGGGAAAGTGCATCTGGACTACGTACTTGAGGTGCTCTTGATTGGGTGCGACAAGTAGCACGCCCTTTTGGCGCCTTTGCAGCGAGAAGGCACCATCAAAGTACATCAGCCACTCTTTGCTTGCTTCCTTGACAGGATGCTCGTTTCGAATTTCTTCATCCGTGTTGGCGCCCACTCGCTATGAACTCGCCAATGCTCGCTTTGGATAGTTGAAGTGCTCTCAAACTTGACGCCAAAGCTTGACGAGACCAAAGTGCCCACTCGACAATCCTGCTGTTGCTTCGGATTCTGCAGTATCCTCTTGATGAAAGCGAGTGACAACTGTGATCTCATGTGCTTGGAAGTAATGGCGCAGCTTTCTCGAGCCATGAGAAGGCCAAAAAGCAATTTCTGCACACCAGAATACCTTGACCTAGCCCCCTGCAGAAGGGAACTGACAAAGTAAAATGGGTGCTGCACCATTTTCTTCTGCATCTCCTCATGCGCCTGCGCAGATCCACCCTTGTCGGGGCCAGAGCTTGCCGGTGAAGTCCTCTGCTTGTTGCTGGATGCATCTGCCGTGGTCGCTGGCTCATCATCCGCCTCCCTCTCCGCTACTAACGCAGCACTAACCACTTGATTGGTTGCCGCTATATACAGCAGCAACTTCTCTTGTGGCTTAGGTGCGACAAGTGTTGGAGTGGAGGATAGGTGTCTCTTTAAGTCCTGCAGCGCAGCCTCCGCTTCCGGAGTCCATTTCATTGGACCTGCCTTTTTCAATATTTTGAAAAATGGCGAGGCGCTTCAGCAGACTTAGAGATAAACCTGCTGAGAGCAGCCACGCAACCGGCAAGTCTTCGTACATCCTTGACGCGCTTTGGTGCTTCAATCTGCTCAATGGCCTTGATCTTGTCGGGATTGGCTTCAATTCCTCGCTGAGACACGAAGAACCCGAGAAGCTTGCCGGAGCGGACTCCAAACACACCACTTCTCGGGGTTAAGCTTGAGGTTTTGCGCAGATTTGTGAAAGTTTCGTCTAAATCTTGAATCAGAGTTGCTTTGTCCTTGCTCTTGACCACTATGTCATCCATGTAGGCTTCCACATTTCTGTGTATTTGTGGCTCAAAAGCGTCGTGGACTACTCTTGCAAATGTTGAACCAGCATTCTTCAAACCGAAAGGCATCCGTACAAAACAGTATGTGCCACATGGAGTGATGAATGTAGTCTTCTCCTCATCCTCTTCTGCCATGAAGATCTGATGATATCCTGAGTATGCATCAAGAAATGAAAGCAAGTCACATCCGGCCGTGGAGTCAACAATCTGGTCAATGCGCGGCAAGGGAAATGGGTCTTTGGGACAAGCTTTATTAACATCGGTAAAGTCGATACAAAGCCTCCATTTCCCATTCGCCTTGTGCACGACTACAGGATTGGCCAACCACATAGGATGGAGCACTCCTCTGACGAGGCCTGCTGCTTCCAAATTCTTGATTTCTTCTGCAATGAATTCTTGGCGCTCCACTGCTTGTTTCCTGACTTTCTACTTGATGGGCCGTGCATGAGGACAGACGGCAAGGTGGTGCTCGATTACTTTCCTGGGAACACCGGGGATGTCAGACGGTTGCCATGCAAACATGTCGATGTTCGCTCGCAGGAAAGCAACGAGCGCGCTTTCCTATTTAGGGTCGAGAGTGGCAATGATGGTGAAGGTACCACCAGTGCCGTCCTCCTTGGCGGACACCTTCTTGGTCTCTGGCGGAACTGCCATTGTCTTCTTACACTTGCCGGTGGAGCTCGATGGTGCGTCCTCGACGGTAGCGCAGCACTTCGAAGAGGTGCGCTTGCCGGAGTGGGCATCAGAACTCTTGCCGGACTTGGTCTTCTTCTTCCCCCCGGGAGCTTCAGCGGCAAGTGAATTGCGTTCTGCTGCAGCTGCTGCATCCCGGTAGAGCTTGTCGGCGCAGATAAGAGCATCCTTCTTGTCGCCAGGGACAGAGATGACACTTATCGGGCCTGGCATCTTCAGCATGTTGTATGCGTAGTGAGAGGCCGCCATGAATTTGGCGAGTCTTTGGGCCGAGTATCCCATTGTAAGGCAATGGAAAGTCAGCAACGCCAAAAGTGACCCTCTCGCCCCGAAGTTCAACTCGCTGCCAAATGTCACCGCAATGTGATCTTTCCTTCGGCTTGCTTCTTCCCGGATTGATTCCTTGGAATGTGCCGGTCTCTTCGAGCTCGCTGTCAGGGATCTGGAGTTTCTGGAGTACCACGGAGGAGATCAGGTTTAAGCCGGCCCCGCCGTCAACTAGCATCTTAGTGACCTTGAGGTTGCGGATAGTTGGTGAAACCAACATCGACAAGCACCCGACCACAGTTATGCGATCAGGGTGGTCCTCAATATCAAAGATGATAGGCGTGCTGGACCATTTCAGAGGCTTGCGTGACTCGACGGGTGGTTTTGCCGCATTGACTTCCCGCACCCACTGCTTGAGCCGGCGGTGTGAAGTATGCAGAGAAGCACCGCCGTCAACGCACAGGACCTCTGTAGCTTTCTGAAACTCCTGCTCACTGGTCTCGTCATCATCCATATCTTCATCGTTGTCGTCATCTTCATCCTTGTCGCGGCCACGAGGAGGTCTGTCTCCTTGCCGCTGCTTGGCCTTGCTGCGGCGTCCTCCCCGGCCGGGACGCTTCTTGCCGAATCCTCTAGTACCTTCTTGGGCCTTCTCCTTGTCGTGTCGCTCGTACTCAGCTTTTTGCTGCTCGACAAGCTGCTCGACCTTCTTGCAGCTCTGGAGGTCATGGCCCTTGGTGCGGTGGATCTTGCAGTACTGCTTGTCGGAGCCGTCCTTCTTGTCGGCGACCTCCATAGCTTCGGCTTTCTTGGCGTCACCTCCGTTGCCGGACTGCTCAACGACTAGCACATCTTTGCCTTTCTTCTTCATGTTGTTCCGCCGCCGGTTTTTCTTTGCCGGGGCAGCATCCTCGCTGTCAGATCCTCCTGCTCCTGTATTCTCTCCGGGGAATCTCCTCCCTTCCTCAGCACGTGCACACTTGTCGGCCAGGGCATATAGCTCACTAACGTCTCTGATCTTGCACATCACCATCTCCTCCCGCATTCTACGGTTTTGCACGTTCTGATGGAACGCACTGATGACCGCGGCAGGGTGGACATCTAGGATGTTGTAGTGTACACGGCTGAATCTCTGAATGTACTTGCGCAGGGACTCTCCTTCCTTCTGGGCGAGCAGATGAAGATCGCTCTCCTGGCCATGAGGCTTGTGGCTGCCTGTAAAGGCGCCGACAAACTGATGGCATAGGTCTGCCCAAGAGGATATGGAGTTGTCCGGCAAGTGCATGAGCCAGGACCTGACATTGGGCTTGAGTACCAGCGGGAAGTAGTTGGCAAGGATCATGTCATCCCGCCCCCCAGTAGCTTGCACCGCGATGGTGTAGATGCTGAGGAACTCCGACGGATGCGACCTGCCGTCGTACTTCTCTGGTACGTCTGGCTTGAAATTCTTCATGCTGGGCCACTAGACTTGTCGCAGCTCATGAGTGAACGCAGGGCAACCTACCGCGTACGGCAAGTCGCCTGGTTCCCCTGGCGCATGCATGTCGACAGTGGGCCCAGCGTGCTGGTCTGATTGACACCGCGCTTCTCTTCAGCGCTCGATGCGGGTACGAGCGTCTTCTTGCTGTCGTTCGTGAAGAACTTGGCGCTGGTCGCGACGAGCTCGCGGGTCTGACGATGCGGTGGAGTCGCTGTCGAGGTTGACCCGGCGAGTCGGCGATCTTGGCCTTCGGGGTGGAGAGTGCATGGTGGTTGCACCCCCACCGGTCTTGTCGCCATCGACTCGCGCCTGACAATCTAGCCGCGGCTACGATGTATTCGGTTGCCGCGGAGTGTCGCCGTTGGCGAAGCCGATGAGACTCTGGATGGTGGCCCTCCAATCGTCGATCTTGCCTGTCGTTGGAGGGTAATCCAGGAGCAGTTGAGCGCGTGCCAAAGCTTCTGCTGGAGTTTTGGGTGGCGGTGGCGAACGGTGCGAGGAACGGGATATGCTCGAACTTCTAACTATGTTAGAAGGAGCAGCATCTCGTCCAGGCGACCGTGCCACGCTCGTGCCAGCATGTTGGCGCGCATGCTGATCTTGAGCACCCCGAGATCCACCAGCTCGATCTTGGTCCAACAAAAGTATGGTACCGCGAGTACCATGACGTTGTTGGTCCTGCGCCTCCTGAGATGGGCGCGGTGCATGTACGGACGCCGAGGTCTGCGCAGCCTTGTCCTTGGACCTGGCAGCATCGTGAGCTCCGTCGTCGACGCCCATTCTTCCGCCGGCGTCTACCCCACCACCCGTTTGCTCCGGTGGCGGTGGAATCAACGCAGACGGAGCAGCCACCTCCAAAGTCTTCTTCTTCGGTGGCATGTCGATGAAGAAGATGAAGAAGATGAAGATCTAGCTCGTGTGAACGCCGGATCAGGTTCACACAACCTCGACGCCCCCTACCTGGCGCGCCATAGATGTCGGGGAGGCTACTGACCCACGGACACCTATGGGGACCGGCGGACCGGGCCCCTTTCGGTTCGGCGGGGGGCGGAGATCGCACGAAGAGCAGATCGAGGCGAAGCACACGAGCGATTTACCCAGCTTCGGAGCTCTCCGGAGAGATAATACTCCTACTGCTGCATGTCTGATTGTATTGAGTTCTTGCTCGGGAGTGCAAAGTGCTACAGTACACACCAGCTGCTAACGAGACCGAGCGTGAGTGTTTCTGGCTTCGAATCCTTGAAACCCCCCCCCCCTCCCTACGTTGCGCATGGGCCTCCTTTTATATGCTCAAGGGGTCACCGACAGGTGGCAACGCAGTCAAGGGTAAAAAAGTAAAAAGAGTGCGGTTGGTACACCTACTTGTACAGTGTATCCTACCTAACCCTGACGGCAGGGGACAAGGGCATTAAATGCCCGTCTGTGTCGCCCAAACAGTGTGAAAAGGGACCGTTAGGGGCACCAACGCTTGCCACGATGGCCTTCTTGTCAGCGCCGCTTGCCACCTTGC
This sequence comes from Aegilops speltoides, assembly GCA_021437245.1. Classification (NCBI taxonomy): domain Eukaryota; kingdom Viridiplantae; phylum Streptophyta; class Magnoliopsida; order Poales; family Poaceae; genus Aegilops; species Aegilops speltoides. The sequence goes on from CM038146.1 coordinate 433,647,764, forward strand.
ACCGGTGGCTGCACAGCCTCTCGCCACGCGCGCCTGGAAAGGTCCCAGGGCGACACGTTGGTGGATGTGCTGGAGCGTGGGTACAGAGTGGTAGCTTGCCACGGCAAGCGGCTTGCCGCGGTCGTGGGCTTGTCGCGCCCGGAAGCTTGTCGCTCACCGGGCCTTGCCGGGACGCGCGGCGCGTCGCGGCAAGTTCCTTGAGATGCCTTGGTTGGCCTTCCCGGCAAGCTTCTCTTGCAGGGGTCTTGTCTTGAATACTTTGTTCTTTGAATGGCTCCAAAGGAACCACGGAGGACCTTGGCGGTCACCCGGCAAGCCTTGCCGCGGGGTGCTGTGACTGCTCATGCACAAGTTCGGGATACTAGGGTACCCCTACTCTAGTACACCGACATTATTGATGATGCCACTTCTACTATGCATGATACTTATCATGAAACTACTTCTGTGCTTGACACTATTGTGCCATTAGGTGAATTTCTTGATGAACAACTTGCTAGGGCTAGAGAGAATGAAATACTTGAAAATGAAATTATTGAAGATAGCGATGATGAAGGTTCTCCCCCTAAATATGAATTGCCTGTTGTTCCAGAGGGTTATGTTATGGATGAAGAAACTACTAGAGATATTCTTGCTCGCAATGATAGACTGATCTTAAGAAGTTACTAGTTAAACTTAAACAGAAATCTCTAAATGCTAGAATGAAATATGACCCTGCTTTTGCTACTTCACCTATCTTTGTTACTGATAAGGATTATGAATTCTCTGTCGATCCTGAGATAATTACTTTGGTTGAATCTAATCCTTTTTATGGCAATGAATCTGAAACTATTATGGCACATCTTACTAAGTTGAATGATATAGCCACCCTGTTCACTAATGATGAGAAATCTCGCTACTATTATATCCTTAAGGGGTGTTCTATTTCTCAGTCCTGAAGATATGCAAGAGGCAAAGAAATCTATGAAAGAAAAAGGAATTAAGGCTAAAGATGTTAAAAATTTACCTCCTGTCGAAGAAATACATGGTCTTAGTCTACCACCTATTGAAGAAGCACATGGTCTTGATAACCCGACAATGGTAGTAAAGGTAAATTCTCTCTATAGATATGATAAAGTTGAAATCCCGTCTACTAAGTTCCCTAGCCAATGTTTGGATGAATTTGATGAGTTTATGGCTAGACAAGAAAACTTCAATGCTTATGTTGGTAGAGAATTACAGAGTAATGCTTACATGATTGGACGCTTGAGTGATTATATGGCTAGAGTTAAAGGTGAACTTAAGCTCATTAGTAAATATGCTTCTATGGTTACCACTCAAGCAGAGCAAGTACTTAAAGCTCAAAGTGATTTGCTCGATGAATTAAATAATAAACATGATTTTGCTGTTAGAGTGGCTACTAGAACTGGTAGAATGACTCGGGAACCTTTGTATCCTGAAGCCCACCCTAAGAGAATTGAGCAAGATTCTCAGAGAAATAATTTAGATGCACCTAGTTCTTCTAAAAAGAACAAAAAAGAAAAATGATAGGACTTTGCATGCTTCTAGTGAACCTGTTATAGACGCACCTGAGAATCCCAATGATATTTCTATTTATGATGCTGAAACACAATCTGGTGATGAACATGAACCTAGTGATAATGTTAATGATAATATTCATGTTGATGCTCAACCTAGCAATAATAATGATGTAGAGATTGAACCTGTTGTTGATCTTGATAACCCACAATCAAAGAATCAATGTTATGATAAGAGAGACTTTGTTGCTAGGAAGCACGGTAAAGAAAGAGAACCATGGGTTCAAAAACCCATGCCTTTTCCTCCTAAGCCATCCAAGAAAAAGGATGATCAGGATTTTGAGCGCTTTGCTGAAATGATTAGACCTATCTTCTTACGTATGCGCCTAACTGATATGCTTAAAGTAAATCCTTATGCTAAATACATGAAGGATATTATTACAAATAAAAGAAAGATACCGGAAGCTCAAATTTCCACCATGCTTTCTTATTATACTTTTAAGCGTGGAATACCTAAGAAACTTGGAGATCCAAGAGTACCAACTATACCATGCTCCATTAAAAGAAACTATGTTAAAACTGCTTTATGTGATCTTGGAGCCGGTGTTAATGTTATGCCTCTCTATTTATATCATAGACTTGAATTGAATAAGTTGACACCTACTGAAATATCTTTGCAAATTGCTGATAAATCAACTGCCATACATATCGGCATTTGTGAGGATGTGCCTGTTGTGGTTCCAAACGTCACTATTTTAACGGACTTTGTTATTCTTGATATTCCCGAGGACGATAGTATGTCGATTATCCTTGGTAGACCCTTTTTGAATATTGCAGGGGCTATTATTGATTGCAACAAAGGCAATGTCACTTTTCATGTTAATGGTAATGAGCATACGGTACACTTTCCGAGGAAACAACCTCAAGTTCATAGCATCAATTCTATTGGAAAAATTCCAACTATTATTATTGGAGGTTTTGAATTTCCTCTTCCTAATGTCAAGAAGAAATATGACATTCTTATTATTGGGGATGTTCATATCCCCGTGGAGGTAACCAAGTGTTATCCGAAATTTCTCCGGTTCCATGTTATTTGGAGTGAGTTTGTTAATAAGACTTGATCAACCTTGTTAGTGTATTCATTTTGATGATCATGAGATGGATGAAATTAGAAGGCACAACCTTCTGTACCCTTTTTTTTACTTTTTGTTATTTAGAATAAATAAAGCAAAAATAGTATTTTCTGACTGTTTTCTGAATTATCCATGCAATAAAAAATATCCTGAAAATAAAAGTTCTCCAAATGCCCTGCCAATTTAGTATGATTTTTTCTGGAATATTTGAGAATATTTGGCACTAAGAACAAAACAGGGGGAGCTGGCACCTGGCCACGAGGGTCCAGGGCGCGCCCCCTGCCCCGTGGGCCCATGGTGGCCCCCTCCACTTATTCCTGCACCCACACACTTCATCTTCCTCCCAAAAAATCACCATCCAGCTCAAGTATGAGTTCTAGCTCACTTTGCTGCCATTTTCGATCTCCTTGCCCAAAGCTCCATTCAAAAAACTGCTTTGGGAGATTGTTCCTTGGTATGTGACTCCTCCAATGGTCCAATTAGTTTTTGTTCTAGTTCTTTATTCATTGCAAATTTTTGCTGCCTAGGTGATCCTGTTCTTGAGCTTGCATGTCAAATTTATGAGGTCCCAGGTAATTCCAATGCATGATATAGGCTCTAGGCACTTGTGGGAGTAGTTGCTATCAGTTTTGTTGAGTTTGATTCACTTTTATTTTGAGTTACTAAAATTTCAGAAATTTTTCAGAGGAAGAAATATGTCTAGGAAAATGAACCAAGGTGGTTCTTCAAGAAAGCAAGCACCCAGGTGTGCAATACGTGAGCAAGACGATGAACCACCAAGGGAAGCTAGCGTGCGGCCTTGTGAATGGCCATCAGAAGATTTTATGGTCAATGCAGGCATCAAGGATGAATTTGATGCATATGTGCGTAATGCTGATCTTGAGGAATTCATGCAAGATAAGTGTTCTCAGTACTACTATTTGACTGATTCATTCGTGAGAAGGTTTAAATTTACATCTTTGCATAATTCTCAAAGTGTCCTGTTTGATATTTATGATCAATCATATACCATGGACCTAGAAGATTTTACTACTGCTTGCAAACTCCCGCAATAGGGTAGTGTTAATGAACCCCGTAAATCCGAATATAAAGACTTTCTTGCTAGTATCACTGTGGGAGAATCTAGAGAAATAGCACAAGCTACCATAGGAAGCATCCACTTTCCTGCTATACATTATTTTGCTCTCTTCATTGGTAGATGCATTGATGGTAAAGATGAAGCATGTCACATGTGTGTTCCTGATCTTTCTGTCCTCAAGAGTGTTGTATTAGGTAATAAAGAATACAACTTGGGGGCAATTGTTGCACATAGGTTGCATAATAATGGTTTAGTTAGAGATTTGTTTGGAGGGATTTATGCGACCCGTGTGGCTAATTATCTTGGTATACCTCCACATGAAGATGATAGGGAGTTGCCTCACACTTATTTAGATTATAATGCTATGGTCAGTCATCATTTTCTTGAGAGGAATGAACAATTCCTCCAGTATCGACTAATCTTTGATAGACGTCGCGTTGTCCATGTTACTCTCCCTGATCCTACCCTTTTTGATTATCAGGCAAAAAGAAGATATGTTATAACCAGGGAGGAGGCAACCGAGTATGAGAGGAGGATGGAGGCAGCTCGCCACCGTGCTACAGACCAGGAGGCATTGGCTGCTGCATCTCAATACGACCCCAGTTACAACTTTGGATATCAGCCAGGCTACCCATGGCCATAGACCAACTTAGGCCAAAAGCCTAAGCTTGGGGGAGTATGTATTTCTCACCGACATTACATTCATGTTCGCACACTCATTCTAGTTGTCAATGCTCATACTTTTTCATTGTATTATCCATGCTAGTTTAATTTCTTTTTCTAGTTTTCTTCTTGTGTGTTTGATAAACCTTAAGAAAAAACAAAAAAAATTAGTTAGTTTAATTTCCATGCTTGTAGTAGTAATTAAAAGAAAACCCCAAAAGATTCCTCGTTCTTCTTTTTACTTGTTGGGAGCTTTCCCGTGTAAATAGTTTTATTTCTTTTCTTTCCTTTGGGGGTCGAGAGGAGAAAATGTTTAGTGGCTCTTATATGCATGATTGTTGATTTAACCAAGAGCCCATATTACCTTGTCTTCTCCCTTGAATTGAATGCTTGCAGATTCCAGCTTAGTCCAATGCACGTGCACTATTATTAGTATACACACCATTGGGTCGTGCAAGTGAAAGGCAATAATGACGATATATGATGGACTGATTGAGATGAGAAAAGCTGGTATGAACTCGACCTATCTTGTTTTTGTAAATATGATTAGTTCATCATTCCTGATTCAACCTATTATGAATAAACATGTTTGCAATGACAATTAGAGATTATAGTTGCTTATGCCATGCTTAATTAGCTAGGAGCTTATAATGGTTTACCTTGCGTGCCAACATGCTATTAAAATGGTTGTGATGTGGTATGATAGGGTGGTATCCTCCTTTGAATGATTCGAGTGACTCGACTTGGCACATGTTCATGCATGTAGTTGAAACAAATCAACATAGCCTTCACGATATTTATGTTCATGGTGGATTATATCCTACTCATGCTTGCACTCAGTGTTTATTAATTTTAATGCATGTTCATGACTGTTTTCGCTCTCTCAGTTGGTCGCTTCCTAGTCTTTTGCTAGCCTTCACCTGTACTAAGCGAGAATACTGCTTGTGCATCCAAACTCCATAAACCCCAAAGTTATTCCATATGAGTCCACCATACCTTCCTATATGCGGTATCTACCTGCCGTTCCAAGTAAATTTGTATGTGCCAAACTCCAAACCTTCAAGTGAAATTCTATTTAGTATGCTCGAGCAGCTCATGTATCAACTAGGGTTGTCTATATCTTCCATGCTAGGTGGGTTATTCTCAAGAGGAGTGGACTCCTCTCCTCATTCATGAGAAAATGGCTGGTAACCAGGAAGCCTAGTCCCATGGTCAAAATCAAATCAAAATAATTAAACAAAACTCCCCCAGGATTGTTGCTAGTTGGAGGCACCCGTTGTTTCGGGCAAGCCATGGATTGATGCTTGTTGGTGGTGGGGGAGTATAAACTTTACCATTCTATTTGGGAACCGCCTATAATGCGTGTAGCATGGAAGATATCGAGATCTCAAAGTTGTTATGTTGACAGTGAAAGTATACCGCTCAAAATGTTATTCATCTCTAGGCACCTCTACAAATCCTTGCTTCCCTCTGCGAAGGGCCTATCTATTTACTTTTATGTTGAGTCATCACCCTCTTATTCAAAAGCACCCGCTGGAGAGCACCGCTATCATTTGCATGCATTACTATTAGTTTATGATGGGTATGACTTGACTGGATCTCTTTTACCATGAATTACAATGTTTAGTCAGTCCTTGATCTTTAAAGGTGCTCTGCATTTATGTTTTGCGGTCTCAGGAATGGCTAGCGAGATACCATCTTGTTATATCATATTATGATTGTTTTGAGAAAGTGTTGTCATCCGAGTTTTATTATTATCGCTCGCTAGTTGATTATGCCATTGATATGAGTAAACATGAGACCTAAGTGTTATTGTGAATATGGTTAGTTCATAATCTTTGCTGAAAACTTGAATGCTGGCTTTACGTATTTACAACAAGAAGAGCAAACAGAGTTTGTAAAAGTTTTTCTTTATCACATTCAGTTTGTCAACTGAATTGCTTGAGGACAAGCAAAGGTTTAAGCTTGGGGGAGTTGATACGTCTCCGTCGTATCTACTTTTCCAAACACTTTTGCCCTTGTTTTGGCCTCTAACTTGCATGATTTGAATGGAACTAACCCGGACTGGCGATGTTTTCAGTAGAACTGCCATGATGTTATTTTTGTGCAGAAATAGAAGTTCTCGGAATGACCTGAAAATCCACGGAGCAAATTTTCAGAATTAATAAAAAATACTGGCAAAAGAATTAGCATCAGGGGGCCCACACCCTGTCCACGAGGGTGGGGGCGCGCCCCCTCCCCCTGGGCGCGCCCCCTGCCTCGTGGGCCCCCTGGACGTCCACCAACCTCAAATCCAACTCCATATATTTGCTTTCGCGGAGAAAAAAATCAAAGAGAAAGTTTCATCGCGTTTTACGATACGGAGCCGCTGCCAAGCCCTAATCTCTCTCTCTCGGGAGGGCTGATCTGGAGTTCGTTCGGGGCTCCGGAGAGGGGGATTCGTCGCCGCCGTCGTCATCAACCATCCTCGATGACCAATTTCATGATGCTCACCATCGTGCGTGAGTAATTCCATCGTAGGCCTGTTGGACGGTGATGGGTTGGATGACATTTACCATGTAATCAAGTTAGTTTTGTTAGGGTTTGATCCCTAGTATCCACTATGTTCTGAGATTGATGTTGCTATGACTTTGCTATGCTTAATGCTTGTCAGTAGGGCCTGAGTGCCATGATTTCAGATCTGAACCTATTATGTTTTCATGAATATATGTGAGTTCTTGATCCTATCTTGCAAGTCTATAGTCACCTATCATGTCTTATGATCCGACAACCCCGAAGTGACAATAATCGGGATACTTCTCGGTGATGACCGTAGCTTGAGGAGTTCATGTATTCACTCTGTGTTAGTGCTTTGGTCTGGTACTCTATTAAAAGGAGGCCTTAATATACCTTAGTTTCCACTAGGACCCCACTGCCACGGGAGGGTAGGACAAAAGATGTCATGCAAGTTCTTTTCCATAAGCACGTATGACCAGTGGCGGAGCTAGCGTTTGAGTACAGGGTGGTCCGCACATAAATTTTTTTCTTGATAAGAAATATGACATGTGAAAATTCTAACTAATTACCAAACTTATATAGAAGTAGATCAATATGACCTTACAAACACACTAAAATTCTTAATTAAGTCTAAATTTGCATAAAGAAACCTACATAGTACATATTACATAGACCATATATACATAGTACATACCTTGAGATATTATTCAACAATTCTGCAGTAAAAATTATTTTCAAACAATAAAGCTATTTGGGGCAGATGATATGCAAAAATTATGCATTTGTTTGGTTCATCTACTCGATAGCATAGCACAACAAAAAATACTAATCAGAAATTGGGTGTTTGATACCTTAAATTAGGGTGACTTGCTTAGTTGCTATCGCTGGACTGGGCAATGGGGCACTGGGCGGCCGTCGCCGGTCTTTGCAGGGGTGTCAGGTGGACGGAGAGTTAGGGGCGCAGCCGCACAACATAGGGCAGGGGTGAGTGAGTCCTGGATTAGGGGGTATCCGGACAGCCGGACTATATACTTCGTCCGGACTATTGGAGCGTGAAGATACAAGACTCAAGACTACGTCCCGTGTCCGGATGGGACTGTCCTTTGTGTGGAAGACAAGCTTGGCGATCCTGATATTATAATTCCTTCTTTGTAACCGACTCCATGTAAACCCTAGCCCTCTCTGGTGTCTATATAAACCGGAGAGTTTAGTCCTTAGGGGGACGATCACAATCATAATCATCATAGGCTAGCTTCTAGGGTTAGCCTCTACGATCTCGTGGTAGATCAACTCTTGTACTACTCATATCATCAATATCAATCAAGCAGGAAGTAGGGTTTTACCTCCATCGAGAGGGCCCGAACCTGGGTAAACATTGTGTCCCTTGCCTCCTCTGTTACCATTAGCCTAAGACGCACAGATCGGGACCCCCTACCCGAGATCCGCCGGTTTTGACACCGATATTGGTGCTTCCATTGAGAGTTCCTCTGTGTCGTCGCTGCAAGGCTCGATGGCTCCTTCAATCAGAAACAGCAACACGGTCCAGGGTGAGACTTTTCCCCTCGGACAGATCTTCGTGTTCAGCGGCTTCACGCTGCTGGCCAATTCGCTTGGCCATCTTAAGCAGATCGACAGCTATGCCCCTGGCCACCAGGTCAGATTCGGAAACTTGAACTACACGGCCGACATCCGCGGAGACTTGATCTTCAACGGATTCAGGCCTGTGCCAAGAGCGCCGGACAGGCACGATGAGCACGGCTTAGACCTGCAGTCGGATAACGCTCGGGATATCGCCCCTGCGGGAGCCCCGGACCTAAATCCAGAGCGGATTGCGTCACCCGAGGACGAGTGGATGGACCCCGCCCCTGAGGCCGCACACTCATCGGCGGTAGAGCCGAACACAGGCCTCACCCCCAAGGAAGCCTATGACACCCGACCCCTAGACTCGTATCCGGTTGTAGGTTCCAGTCCGCGCGCCTCCAAGCCCGTCGAATCTGGTTGGGCTTTGGTAATGGAGTTCACCGCCGCGGATATCTTCCGGCACTCGCCCTTTGGCGACGTGCTGAACTCCTTAAAATCCCTCTCTTTGTCAGGAGACTCTCGGCGAACTATGTCCGGCTCGAATGGGAAGCAGGCGACGAAGGAATTCGTTGCCCACCCACCACCCACTTCATAGCCACTGTCGACGATGTATCAGACATGCTTGACTTCGACTCGATGATACCGACGGTATGGACGTCGCCGCAGAGACGATTCAGAATCATCAAGGCTGGATTGCCACCTCGTCATATGATATATACATGGTGGATACGGCTAAGGAGGACGACGGCGACAATCCGGAAGATAAAACCCCCGGGCAAAAGCCAAAACGACGGCGCAGATGCCGCTCCAAGTCCAGCAACAGTAAAAATAGCAACAAGAGCGCCAGAAATATCGACACCCCAGTCAACTCCGAAGGCAACAACGACCATATGGACCCAGCAATGGAGCAGGATGAGCCAAGTCACGCCGAACACAGGTCGGAGCAGACACCCGATCACAATGATCCCGAGGGACGAATTCATCAAACCGCCCCGAGACAAGAACACAATCCAGATGACGATGCATTCATCATCCCGGAAACATGCTTGGAACGAGATAACCTCCACAGAAGGCTTATGGCCACTGCGAGAAGTCTAAAGAAGCATAAGCAATGGATAAAGGCCGCACAGGAAACGCTCAATCGTAGATGGAATAAAGTGCTAGACACTAAAGAAAAGTACGGTGACGATCGCCATACAAAGAGCTATCCAAAACGCAAGCTGCTGCCAGAATTCGATGACGAAGCCGTTCCACCAAAGAACAACACGGCCAGGAGGCCGGACAAACCACTTCATAACCGCAACAGAGCAGCTACCGACGCCGCACATGATTTACACGAGCTCCTGGATAAGAAAGTCGGCGCGGCTAGGTCCATCTACGGATCTAAAGGACACACCCCAGTGCAGGACTATGGTCACCAAAACGATCATACCGATCAGATACCAGTTCGAAATCAACACCGGACACAACAACAGCCGACGGCATGTCACAGCACGTCCAGATACAGAGGGGTTGCTCACCCCCTGTGCTTCACCAAAGAAGTACTGGACCACAAATTTCCACAGGGTTTTAAACCTGTGAACATAGAGGCATACGACGGAACAATAGACCCAGGGGTCTAGATCGAGGATTTTATCCTGCATATACGCATGGCTCGTGGGGACGACCTCCACGCCATCAAATACCTTCCCCTCAAGTTGAAGGGGCCAGCTCAACACTGGTTGAAAGGCCTCCCCAAAAATTCAATTGGAAGTTGGGAGGAACTCGAGGATGCTTTGAGGGCCAATTTTCAAGGGACTTATGTCCGGCCTCCGGATGCGGATGATTTAAGTCACATAATCCAACAGCACGGAGAGTCCGCCCGCAAGCTTTGGAACAGATTCCTCACTAAGAAGAATCAAATTGTCGATTGTCCAGATGCCGAAGCCTTAGCGGCCTTCAAACACAGCATCCGAGACGAGTGGCTCGCCAGACACCTTGGCCAAGAAAAGCCAAGGACAATGGCAGCCTTAACAAGCCTTATGACCCCGCTTTTGCGCGGGTGAAGATAGCTGGTTGGTTCAGAAGGCACCAAATGACCCAAGCACATCCGAAATAAGGGATGGCAACGGGAAGCCACGGCGCAATAAAAACAAACATCAAAACAAGGAAGAGAGCCCGGACAACACAACGGTCAATGCCGGATTCAGGGGCTCTCGACTCGCTCAGCAAAAGAAGCAATTTAAAGGCAGCAAATAGGGACTGTCCGGTCTGAACAGAGTCCTGGACAGACTGTGCCAAATTCATGGCACCCCCGAAAAACCTACGTATACGAACCACACTCACCGAGAATGCTGGGTCTTCACGCAGACCGGCAAATTAAATGCCGAACACAAGGGAAGGGAAACACCAAGTGAAGATGAGGATGAGCCTCGCCAGCCGAACACTGGGGGACAGAAAAAATTCCCACCAGTGGTAAAAACAGTAAACATGATCCACGCGACCCACACATCCACGAGAAGGCACGAATGCACGCTCAGTGACGCATAGGCTATAGAGCCCGTCATACCCAAACCTAACCATTGGTCGGCTTGTCTGATCACTTTCGATCACACGGACTGCCTGACTAGTATTCGGCATGGAGGATCAGATGCCTTGGTGCTCGACCCAATAATCGATGGATACCATCTTACTCACGTCCTCATGGACGGCGGCAGTAGTCTCAATTTAATATACCAGGACACTGTCCGCAGGATGGGGATAGACCCATCCAGAATCAGCCAAAGCAACACCACCTTTGAAGGCGTGATACCAGGTGTTGAAGCCCACGGCAGGGGCTCCATCATCCTGGAGGTAACATTCGGCTCCCTCGACAACTCCAGAAATGAAGAACTACTCTTCACCATCGCCCCCCTCCAAAGCGGCTATCAAGCATTGCTCGGGAGAACGGCATTCACCCGCTTCAACGCAGTACCGCACTACGCCTACCTCACACTCAAGATGCCCGGTCCATGCGGCGTCATCACCGTTAACGGAAACACAGAGTGCTCCTCATGCGCGGAGGAACACGTGACGGCTCTAGCAGCCGGACTCTAAGGGGCCCCTAACACCAGAAAGCATAACTGGTCGTTAAGACCACGGACACGGTTAGACGAGTCTGGCAGCTCGGATGAACCTGAGCTAGGGCACCATGTACGTAATCCCATAGAGGACACTAGGGGCTATAGATATTTAATACAGCCCCACTTTTGGCTTGACCTTATTAGCAGGTCAATGTCTTATATTTTTACTATCCATTGCATGCTTACGTTATATTCTTCTACATGAGTTTTTATTTTTTACAGACACAATTCATGCGATACCCTTCCAGGAAACGGCGCAACAGAGACAAAGGCGCAGACGTGCAGCAGGGCCCCGCTCACGGGTTTCTCTTTAGATTAAGCCCCTGTGTAAACCTTTTTTATTGTCTCTTGTTGTTTCCACATCCCATGGGTACTATACCCACAGAGGATACTGTCGTTATTGGCATTTCGCCATGACAGATTAATGCACATACCTGGAACTACAAGGTTCATAATAAAAGGGCATTCTTCAGCCCATTTTATGTTGCAAAGTCCGAATACCTTCGGGAGTGTTCAGCATCACGAGTTTGGCCTTATATGCATCAGCTCCGAATCATGTCTTTGGTCAAATGTTGGGTTTGCCCGGCTCCTGGGTTTGCCACCTTACGTTCCATTCTTATCGGCTAAGGCAGCCAAAGGAGAACTACTGTGATTGTGCCCTGGTTATTCCGGATGAGCACCTCAGTAGAGAAAGCCAAAAACTGATTGTCATGATACAGCGAGAGACTGTTCAACCACTCAAAGACTTACCAGAATCTTTAGGATTCCTCCGCATTAACGAAGGACCATTTCCCGGTCATGTACACACGCGCCCGTATTCGGATGCACGCGAAGGTACTAGGGGCTACATAGTAGCCCCACCGTCAAACTCCCATGGCTAAGTGGAAGTGTTACAGCTATATAGCCCGGTTGCCTAGTTCGACGTGCGATCACCTCCTTAATGGACCAAGACGTTGGATCAAGTGTGATTACGCATATTTTTTCATGTAACACCCCGATCGTATGCGTGGGGGCTGAAGCCAACGACTGCTAACTTTCAGATTACACATATACATAAAAACGGCCGCACAGGAGGCACATAATACTTTCGGGCAAAAAGTATAAATATAGCCTTGTAATCAAAATAACATTGTTTTTACAATGACACGATTTGTCACTCGAACAAGACATTCTTCGAGCATTGCGCCTCTATTAAGCGGGCACCTTTTGTTACCTGCTCCAAGTAGTGCTCGACCAGATCCAGGCCTCCCGACGGATTCTGGGTCGCAATGATGGTGGCCTCCATATCCGTCCAATATGCTTTAACACGGGCAAGTGCCATCCGTACACCCTCTATACACGCCGACCTCCTCATAGCATCGATCTGAGATACGGCACCGAGGAATCGTTGCACCAAACCAAAATAATTGTTCGGCTTAGGCCCCTTCGGCCAAAGATGGTCTATCACAGACCACATTGCAAGCCCGGACAGCCTATGAAGCTCCGCCACAGCAACCATCTTCTCACTCAATGGCAATGGGCACGCGGGAGCATTGAATTACGACCAGAACAGCTTCTCCACTTCTTTATCACCTTGATCCTCGAAAAACTTGGCCGCATCAGCAGTACTCTTCGCCAAGTCCGCATATGCGTCTGCAGGACTCTAGCGTCGATCCAGGGGAGCATACTTCGGATCCAAAAACTTCATCCGCAATAGGTAGGGGTTTCCAGCCGCGATTTTTCCGGCCTGTCTAAGCTCCTCCTGCACATCCCTGATTTCGGTCCGCATCTCCTTGGCCGCACTAAGTGCCTTGTTCATGTTAGCCGAATTAACCTGATTCTCCTTTTCAAGGAGCTCATACCGGTCGGTGGCATTTTTCAGCTCCACAGCCATTTCGGCTATCTTGTCTTCGCTTCGGTGATGAGTAGCCTGTTCGGCTCTCAACTCTTCGGCCGCCTTTAGGGCAGCCGCATTGCTAGCCCGAGCTTGTTCCTTAGCCTGGGCAAGTTCCGCCCTCAGGGCTTCCACGGCAGCAGCACCGCCTGCAGTCCAAGCATATCGCATTAATATTATGCTCCTCTCAATTTTTCCTATATAACATAATAAGGAAAGCAGAGCACATACCTTGTGACTCATTAAGCCGCTCGTTCACCAGCGTGATATCGGCATCAATAGCTCCAATCTGCCTCCTTAGTTCGACAACTTCAACGGACCGGTCGGCTGTCGGATCCTTAGGCACCTGCACATATATACAGCGCAATCATTACTTATACAATATGATCCTCCGTTTGCCGCCTAGGGTGGGCAACCAGAGTCTCAGGGGCTACTATCCATATGGAGCACACCTAGCGCGTGCCTCATAGCCAAAAATTATGTATTTTTCACAACATACCTCAAAGCCTCTAAGCAGGCTAGCAAATGCTTCATTCAAACCGCTTGTGGCGGATGAAATATTCTTGAGCACCGTGCTCATCAATGAACGGTGCTCCTCCGAGAGAGCAGCTCGCTCCAGAAGGCTCGTCAATGTGTCCGCCCGGACACCGACATGTGTCGGACCCTTCTCATCGGCCCCCGTGGGAGCCGAATGCTCCGGGCTCAGGGCGGCCAAAGGATTAGCCTCTGGCTTCGGCAGATCCGGACTCCTCCGTGACGACACCTCGGGGTCGCCCGCCTCATGAGGCGGAGAGGTTTGTGGGGTCTCACTCTCCATCATCTCCGGGGAGGTCCCTCGAAGACGAACTCTGTCGAGAAGAGCTGCTAGCCGGACTGCACAGAATGGATCCCAGTTATTGTACTTGGAGAAAAGTAGTACCTTCGAGTTTACGGTTAACTTGCAGCTCGGTTGAGGGCTGGCCCGTTGGCGGGCAAGACACAGCGAGGGCGCCCTTCGGGGCAGGGCCCCCTGGTGACGCTTTCTTCCCCTGTTTGGGCACCTCCATCTCCAAGTCTTCGGAGGCAGCCCTCTTCTTCCCGCGCGGGGAGGAGGCCTTAGATTCCCCTCCCTGACTATCCTCCTTTGGGGAGGTAGCAATTCCCTCCATTTGGATGCGCAGTGTGTGAAGTTCGGCTTCTCTGTTCTTCCCTTCGTCTTTCCCTGAGGGCATTTTGCTAAGCACCCAGCCAAGCATCTTGGCTATGGTGGGACTAGGCGAGCCTTCGGGAAGTGGCGCCAGACACCTGATTCTCTCTGCCTTGCTGAGCCATTCCTGGCCACGGAGGGTTTTCAGAATAATGATTATGATAAATACAAACAAAGTGTTCGGTTTCGGGGTTACTTACTTGGGTATCTGGGCGATTGCAGCTTAGGCCTGCATCCTCGGTGGTGTTCGGACACTTTACTTGTGGTCCGAAGAATAATTTACACATCCCTTCGAGCGTCAGGCTAAAGAAGTGCAGAATAGTCCGCGGACCCTCCGGATTGAATTCCCACATCTGGAGATGCCGGCGTTTACACGGCAACATCCGTCGGATTAGCATTACCTGAGTTATGCTGACGAGGTTAATGTCCCTCTCAAGAAGCTCCCGGATACGGCTCTGCAGTGTTGGTACGTCACTAGCAGACCCCCAATCCCTCCTACATTGGTCCATGACGCCAGCTGTGACGGAGGGACCGAACGGAAGTCGGGGGCAACCACCCATTTTGTGCCTCTGGGAGCCGTGACGTAAAACCACCTCCGCTGCCATAAATTGGATACCTCTGGGAAAGAACCCTTTGGCCATGGGGCATCGGTGTTCCTGCTTATTACGGCACCTCCGCACTCCGCATGTTTCCCCTCAATCATCTTCGGCTTCACATTGAAGGTCTTGAGCCATAAGCCGAAGTGTGGAGTGACGTGGAGAAAAGCCTCGCACACAATGATGAATGACGAGATATGGAGGATAGCGTCCGGAGCTAGATCGTGAAAATCTAACCCGTAATAGAACATGAGCCCCCTCACAAAGGGTTCAAGGGTGAGGCCCAAGCCACGGAGGAAGTGAGAAACAAATACGACGCTCTCATTAGGCTCGGGAGTGGGGATGACCTGCCCTGGAGTAGGAAGCCTGTGCTGGATGTCGGCAGTCAGATATCTGACCTCCCTAAGCCTCGGAATGTCCTCCTCTTTGACCGAGGAGGCCACCCACCGGCCTTGAGGGTTGTATCCGGACATATTGGAGGATCTGGGGTGTTTTGAGCTTGGGTCTCGGGTGTTAGAACTCGAGATGCGAAAGAACGCAAGGGTGGTGGAAAAGAGGTATAGGCCCCGGCCCCTTTATAAGGGGGGTGAATATCAAGAGTCCTCAGCGTGAATGCTTGATACTTATCTGAAAACACGGAGTCATACCAACAGTCGTCATGGGGTTGCGCACACCCGTATTGATGGAACATCCCGTAATAAGGGGAACACGATCTCTGCTTTGGCAGGGCGTGCCAATAAAACCACCTCGCAACGTGTATCGAGGTGGGCTAATAAAAACTGGTTCGTGTTGGGCCGGGCCACGATGCAAGGGCACGACGTACAAAGATTGCCAACATATCAGATTTATGTTGTGCTCCCTACGGTGGTATGTGAAGATCATCTTGCAGATCCGGACACGGTTCAGGTGTTCGATAATTACTATTCAGAGATGGAACCCGCCTTGCAATGCCGAAAACAAAACTGCGCGTCAAACTCATCGTCATTGAAGCCTGGTTCAGGGGCTACTGAGGGGGTCCTGGATTAGGGGGTATCCAGACAGCCGGACTATATACTTCGTCCGGACTATTGGAGCGTGAAGATATAAGACTCAAGACTTTGTCCCGTGTCTGGATGGGACTCTCCTTTGCATGGAAGATAAGCTTGGCGATCCGGATATTATAATTCCTTCTTTGTAACCGACTCCATGTAAACCCTAGCCCTCTACGATCTCGTGGTAGATCAACTCTTTTACTACTCATATCATCAATATCAATCAAGCAGGAAGTAGGGTTTTACCTCCATCGAGAGGTCCAGAACCTGGGTAAACATTGTGTCCCTTGCCTCCTATTACCATTAGCCTAAGACGCACAGATCGGGACCCCCTACCCGAGATCCGCTGGTTTTGACACCGACAAGGGGGATAGATGCGCAAGGCAGGGCAGGGGCGGGGCCGCGAGAAGGAGAGGCGGGATCCTCCTCGGCGGCTGGGATCCGGCCAGTGAGGGCGGCGAGACGGCTATGGCGAGGGTGTCCGGAGTCGGGACGAGGCTGCTGGAGGGTTGGTTCTGCTCGATGCAGGCAGCTCGATGACCAGGGCATGGCTGCTGCGTTCGTTCTGGGTCAACAGGTAAGTGCTATTGGGCTGTTTTTTCTCTACCCCATTTAGTGATCCATAGGTATTTAGGCTTATCAGAAATTCCAAGGTGGGCCGCGGCCCACCCTGGCCACCCTATAGCTCTGCCCCTGTGTATGACTATATTCGGAATACATGCCTACATTACATTGATGAACTGGAGCTAGTTCTGTGTCACCCTATGTTATAACTATTACATGAGGAATCGCATCCAACATAATTATCCATCACTGATCCAATGCCTACGAGCTTTTCACATATTGTGCTTTGCTTATTTACTTTACCGTTGCTACTGTTACAATTACTACAAAACTGCTATCGTTACTTTTGCTACTATTACCATTACTTCCATACTACTTTGCTACTAAATACTTTGCTGCAGATACTAAGTTATCCAGGTGTGGTTGAATTGACAACTCAACTGCTAATACTTGAGAATATTCTTTGGCTCCCCTTGTGTCGATAAATTTGAGTTGAATACTCTACCCTCGAAAACTGTTGCGATCCCCTATACTTGTGGGTTATCAAGACTATTTTCTGGTGCTGTTGCCAGGGAGCATAGCTCTATTCTTTGAGTCACTTGGGATTTATATCTGTTGATCGCTATGAGGAACTTGAAAGACGAAAGAACTAAGATTTTTCCCTCAACTACGAGGGGAGGTAAGTAACTGACATCTAGCTCTGCACTAGATTCTCCTTCTGTTTTGAGTAAGCTTGCGACACCTAAACCTACTATTGCTATGAATTCTGATATGTCGCATGTTATTGATGATGCCACTTCTACTATGCATGATACTTATGATGAAACTACTTCTGTGCTTGACACTACTGTGCCATTAGGTGAATTTCTCGATGAACAACTTGCTAGGGCTAGAGAGAATGAAATACTTGAAGATGAAATTATTAAAGATAGTGATGATGAAGGTTCTCCCCCTAAATATGAATTGTCTGTTGTTCCAGAGGGTTATGTTATGGATGAAGAAACTACTAGAGATATTCTTGCTTGCAATGATAGATCTGATCTTAAGAAGTTACTAGTTAAACTTAAACAGAAATCTCTAAATGCTAGAATGAAATATGACCCTGCTTTTGCTACTTCACCTATCTTTGTTACTCATAAGGATTATGAATTCTTTGTCAATCCTGAGATAATTACTTTGGTTGAATCTGATCCTTTTTATGGCAATGAATCTGAAACTATTGTGGCACATCTTACTAAGTTGAATGATATAGCCACCCTGTTCACTAATGATGAGAAATCTCACTACTATTATATCCTTAAGATATTTCCATTCTCATTAAAGAGTGATGCTAAAACTTGGTTTAATTCTCTTGATCCTGGTTGTGTGCGTAGTCCCCAGGATATGATTTATTACTTCTCTGCTAAATATTTCCCTGCTCATAAGAAACAAGCTGCTTTAAGGGAAATATATAATTTTGTGCAAATTGAAGAAGAGAGTCTCCCACAAGCTTGGGGGAGGCTTCTCCGATTACTTAATGCTTTGCCGGATCATCCTCTTAATAAAAATGAAATACTTGATATCTTTTATAATGGACTAACCGATGCTTCCAAGGACCACTTGGATAGTTGTGCTAGTTGTGTTTTCAGGGAAAGAACAGTCGACCAAGCTGAATTGCTATTGAATAATATGTTGACTAATGAAAATTATTGGACTCTTCATGAGCCAATTGAGCCAACTTCTGAGCCAATTCCTAAACCAACTCCAAAGAAGAGGGGTGTTCTATTTCTCAGTACTGAAGATATGCAAGAGGCAAAGAAATCTATGAAAGAAAAAGGAATTAAAGCTAAAGATGTTAATAATTTACCTCCTGTCGAAGAAATACATGGTCTTAATCTACCACCTATTGAATAAACACATGGTCTTGATAACCCGACACAGGTAGTAAAGGTAAATTCTCTCTATAGATATGATAAAGTTGAAATCCCGTCTACTAAGTTTCCTAGCCAATGTTTGGATGAATTTGATGACTTTATGGCTAGACAAGAAAACTTCAATGCTTATGTTAGTAGAGAATTAAAGAGTAATGCTTACATGATTGGACGCTTGAGTGATTATATGCCTAGAGTTAAAGGTGAACTTAAGCTCATTAGTAAATATGCTTCTATGGTTACCACTCAAGTAGAGCAAGTACTTAAAGCTCAAAGTGATTTGCTCGATGAATTAAATAATAAACATGATTTTGCTATGTCTTTCAAAGTGATTTCTAGTTTTGACATGAAGACTTTAATACTCAAGCGTACCAACAAGCAACCATGTCTTTCAAAATATCAACACTAAAGCAAGTTATCCCTAGCCCATCATTCTCAATCATTGATCCATTCATGAAACACACTCAAATATTAGCTACATCCAATGCTCAAATACGATCATAGTGCCCCTTAGTTGGTGCATTATAAGATAAGATGGAGACTCAAATTCAAAATAAAAATTGCATAAGTAAAAGAAAGGCCCTTCGCGAAGGGAAGTAGTGATTTGTAGAGGTGCCAGAGCTCAAAGCTTAAATTGAGAGATAAAATTTATTTTTGAGAGGCATACTTTTCCTACCAACGAAAACGACTTGGAGCATCCCAACACTTTCCATGCTAGATACATCATAGGCGGTTACTGAGGGAGTCCTGGACTAGGGGGTGTCCGGACAGCCGGACTATCATTATCCGCCGGACTCCAAGACTACGAAGATAGAAGATTGAAGACTCGGCTCGTGTCCCAAGGTACTTTCTTGGCGTGGAAGGCAAGCTTGGCAACACGGATATGTGGATCTCCTACCATTGTAACCGACTCTATGTAACCCTAGCCTCTCCGGTGTCTATATAAACCGGAGGGTTTTAGTCCAGAGGGCTACATACATTACAACAATCATACCATAGGCTAGCTTCTAGGTTTAGCCTCCTTGATCTCGTGGTAGATCTACTCTTGTACTACCCACATCATCAATATTAATCAAGCGGGACGAGGGTTTTACCTCCATCGAGAGGGCCCGAACACAGGTAAAACGATGTGTCCCTTGTCTCCTGTTACCATCCGCCTAGACGCACAGCTCGGGACCCCTACCCGAGATCCGCCAGTTTTGACACCGACATTGGTGCTTTCATTGAGAGTTCCTCCGTCGCCACCGATAGGCTTGATGGCATCTTCAACCAACAACGTTGTCCCGGTGAGACTTTTCTCCCGGACAGATCTTTGTATTCGGGCGGCTTTGCACCGCGGGCAATTCTCTTGGCCATCCGAGCAAATCGAAGCTACGCCCGCCGTCAGTCGATTCGAAGCTTAAACTTCACGGCCGATGTCGCGGAGACTTGATCTTCAACGGACTCGAGCCACGCGCAAGCGCCGCCACACCGTGACGATGGGCACGATCTAGCTCGCCACGGACAAGGCCTCGGTGGCGACTCGGATCCGCCGCCATTAGCCCGAGCCGATCGCCTATATCGAGGGCGGTGGGTAGACGCCGCCCCGGGGGCTTCAACATCCACGGCGATGGAGCCGAACACTGATCTTGTCCCCTGCGAAACCCGTGATTCCGAGGCTCCGGACTCCTCGCCGGACTCCGAACCTCCCGCGCCCCTACCAATCGATCCGGATTGGGCGCCGGTTACGGAATTCACCGCCGCGGACATCTTTCAATGCTCACCTTTGGGCGATATCCTGAATTCACTAAAACATCTCTCGTTATCAAGAGAGTCCTGGCCGGACTATGGCCAGGATGGTTGGGGTTCGAACGACGAAGAAATTCAGATCCCACCCACCACCCACTTTGTAGCCACTGTCGACGATCTAACCGACATGCTAGACAACGACTCGGAAGACATCGACGGAATAGAAGACGATGCCGGAGACGAACAAAAAACAGAGCTTATACAGCACAACAAGACCACCTTGTCACATGACATATATATGGTGGATACCCCAAAGGGGAGCGATAACGAGGACCAACGGGCCACAGCGGAAGATAACCCCGCCGATAAACGACCAAAGCGACGGCGCAAACGCCGTGCTAAGTGTTGGGGAACGTAGTAATTTCAAAAAAAATTCCTACGCACATGCAAGATCATGGTGATGTATAGCAACGAGAGGGGGAGTGTATCTTCATACCCTTGAAGATCGCTAAGCGGAAGCGTTTATCAACGCGGTTGATGTAGTCGACGCCTTCACGATCCGACCGATCCAAGTACCGAACGCACGGCACCTCCGAAGTTACGCACACGCTTAGCTCGATGACGCCCTCGTCTTCTCGATCCAAAGAAGACAGGCGAGGTAGTAGATGAGTTCCGCAGCACGACGGCGTAGGACGGTGTTGGTGAAGAACAATCTCCGCAGGCTTCGCCTAAGCACTACGGAAACTATGACGGAGGCTAAACTAGAGGGGACGGGTTGCCGCACACGGCTTGGTGTTTCTTGATGTGTCTTTGGTGCTAGCCCTACCCCTCTATTTATATGTTGAGCCCTGGGTCGAAACTTGGAGTAAAGCCTCCTCAAAGTCGGTTTTGCCCGAAAGGCAAGAGTCCTACACGGACTCTGTGGCTAGACGCCAGGTTCCGGCGTTTACCCCTAGACGCCAGGTTCTGGCGCCTAGCTCTGTCTCCGCAAAACTTCCTTTGCACTTTCCATAAGCCTTGTGGGCTTTCCCTTGGCCCAAATAACGTGTTCTCGCACTCCAAACATTTCGGAAACATCCGAACCTCTTCCGTGAATTCGAACCCTTCGGAGATCAAACACTATTATTCCATATATCAAACTTTATCTCCGGACCATTCCGGAGTTCCTCGTCATGTCCATGATCTCATCCGGACTCGAACAACATTCGTTAACAACATGCATAACTCATATAATACTATATTGTCAACGAAACATTAAGCGTGCGGACCCTACGGGTTCGAGAACTATGTAGACATGACCTAAAACCATTCTCGGTCAATAACCAATAGCGGGACCAGGATGCCCATATTGGTTCCTACATATTCTACGAAGATCTTTATCGGTCAAACCGTATAACAACATACTTTGTTCCCTTTGTCATCGGTATGTTACTTGCCCGAGATTTGATCGTCGGTATCCAATACCTAGTTCAATCTCGTTATCGGCAAGTCTCTTTACTCGCTCCGAATACGCCATCTCATAACTAACTCATTAGTTACATGCTTGCAAGGCTTAGGTGATGAGTATTACCGAGAGGGCCCAGAGATACCTCTCCGACAATCGGAGTGACAAAACCTAATCTCAATTATGCTAACTCAACATGTACCTTCGAAACACCTGTAGTACTCCTTTATAATCACCCGATTCACGTTGTGACGCTTGGTAGTACCCAAAGTGTTCTTCCGTAAACGGAGTTACACAATTCTCATAGTTACAGGAACATGTATAAGTCATGAAGGAAGCATTAGCGAATACTAAACGATCAAGTGCTAAGCTAACGGATGGGTCATGTCAATCACATCATTCTCCTAATGATGTGATCCCATTAATCAAATGACAACACATGTCTATGGTTAGGAAACATAACCATCTTTGATTAATGAGCTAGTCAAGTAGAGGCATACTAGTGACTATATGTTTGTCTATGTATTCACACATGTATCATGTTTCCGGTTAATACAATTCTCGCATGAATAATAAACATTTATCATGATATGAGGAAATAAATAATAACTTTATTATTGCCTCTAGGGCATATTTCCTTCAGTCTCCCACTTGCACTAGAGTCAATAATCTAGATTACATAGTAATGATTCTAACACCCATGGAGTCTTGGTGCTGATCATGTTTTGCTCGTGAGAGAGGCTTAGTCAACGGGTCCGCAACATTCAGATCCGTATGTATCTTGCAAATCTCTATGTCTCCCACTTGGACTTGGTCCCGAATGGAATTGAAGCGTCTCTTGATGTGCTTGGTCCTCTTGTGAAATCTGGATTCCTTTGCCAAGGCAATTGCACCAAGATTGTCACAGAAGATCTTCATTGGTCCCGATGCACTAGGTATGACACCTAGATCGGAAATGAACTCCTTCATCCGCACTCCTTCATTTGTCGCTTGTAAGCAGCTATGTACTCCGCTTCACATGTAGATCCCGCCACGACGCTTTGTTTAGAACTGCACCAACTTACAGCTCCACCGCTTAATATAAACACGATCCGGTCTGCGATTTAGAATCGTCCGGATCGGTGTCAAAGCTTGCATCGACGTAACCATTTACGACTAGCTCTTTGTCACCTCCATATACGAGAAACATATCCTTAGTCCTTTTCGTATTTCAGATGTTCTTGACCGCTGTCGATGATCCACTCGATTACTTTGGTACCTACCGCTAAGCTTATTGCTAAGCATACGTCAGTCTGGTACACAAGATTGCATACATGATGGAGCCTATGGTCAAGCATAGGAACATCTTTCATTTTCTCTCTATCTTCTGCCGTGGTCGGGCATTGAGTTTGACTCAACTTCACACCTTGTAGCAGTGCAAGAATCCTTTCTTTGCTCGATCCATTTTGAACTTTTTCAAAATTTTGTCAAGGTATGTGCTTTGTGAAAGTCCTATTAAGCCGCCTTGATCTATCTCTATAGATCTTGATGCCTAATATGTAAGCAACTTCACCGAGGTCTTTCATTGAAAAACTTTTATTCAAGTATCCCTTTATGCTATCCAAAATTCTATATCATTTCCAATTAATAATATGTCATCAACATATAAAACTAGAAATGCTACAGAGCTCCCACTCACTTTCTTGTAAATACAAAGCTTCTCCAAAAGTCTCAGATAAAACCATATGCTTTGATCACACTATCAAAGCGCTTATTCCAACTCCGAGATGCTTGCACCAGTCCATAGATGGAACGCTGGAGTTTGCACACTTTGTCAAGACCTTTTGGATCAACAAAACCTTCAAAGTTGCATCATATACAACTCTTCTTCTAGAAATCCATTCAAGAATGCAGTCTTGACATCCATTTGCCAAATTTCATAATCATGAAATGCAGCAATAGCCAACATGATTCGACAGACTTAAGCATCGCCACGGGTGAGAAAGTCTCATCGTAGTCAACCCCTTGAACTTGTCGAAAACCTTTTGCAACAAGTCGAGCTTTGTAGACAAGAATATTACCATCAAGATCGTCTTCTTCTTAAAGATCAATTTATTCTCAATGGCTTGCCGATCATTGGGCAAGTCAACCAAAGTCCATACTTTGTTTTCATACATGGATCCTATCTCGATTTCATGGCCTCTAGCCATTTTATGAATCTGGGCTCATCATCGCTTCCTCATAGTTCGTGAGGTTCATCATGGTCAAGTAACATGACTTCCGAATAGGATTTCCGCACCACTCGAGCGGATCTTACTCGTAGACCCACGAGGTTCAAGAGAAACTTGATCCAAGTTTCATGATCAATATCATTAGCTTCCTCACTAATTGGTGTAGTCGTCACAGAACCGGTTCTTGTGATGAACTACTTTCCAATAAGGGAGTAGATCTGATTATCTCATCAAGTTCTACTTTCCTCCCACTCACTTCTTTCGAGAGAAACTCCTTCTCTAGAAAGGATCCGAATTTAGCAACGAAAATCTTGCCCTCGGATCTGTGATAGAAGGTGTACCCAATAGTCTCCTTTGGGTATCCTATGAAGACACATTTCGATTTGGGTTCGAGCTTATCCGTTGAAGTTTCTTTACATAAGCATCGCAGCACCAAACTTTGAGAAACGACAACTTTGGTTTCTTGCCAAACCACAGCTCATAAGGTGTCGCCTCAACGGATTTTGATGGTGCCCTATTTAACGTGAATGCGGCCGTCTCTAAAGCATAACCCCAAAACGATAGCGGTAAATCGGTAAGAGACATCATAGATCGCACCATATCAAGTAAAGTACGACACGACGCTCGACACACCATTTCTTTGTGGTGTTCGGTGGCGTGAGTTGCTAAACTATTCCACATTGTTTCAAATGTAAACAAAACTCAGAACTCAAATATTCTCCTCCACGATCAGATCGTAGAAACTTTATTTTCTTGTTACGATGATTTTCTACTTCACTCTGAAATTCTTTGAACTTTTCAAATGTTTCAGATTTGTGCTTCATCAAGTAGATATACCCATATCCGCTCAAATCATCTGTGAAGGTGAGAAAATAACGATATCCGCCACGAGCCTCAACATTCATCGGGCCACATACATCCGTATGTATGATTTCCAACAAATTTGATGCTCTCTCCATAGATCCGAGAACGGTGTTTTGGTCATCTTGCCCATGAGGCACGGTTCGCAAGTACCAAGTGATTCATAATCAAGTGATTCCGTAAGTCCATCAAGATGGAGTTTCTTCATGCGCTTTACATCGATATGACCTAAACGGCGGTGCCACAAATATGTTGCACTATCATTATCAACTCTGCATCTTTTGGCTTCAACATTATGAATATGTGTATCACTACTATCGAGATTCAATAAAATAGACCACTCTTCAAGGGTGCATGACCATAAAAGATATTACTCATATAAATAGAACAACCATTATTCTCGATTTAAATGAATAACCGTCTCGCATCAAACAAGATCCAGATATAATGTTCATGCTCAACGCAGCACCAAATAACAATTATTCAGGTCTAAAACTAATCCCGATGGTAGATGTAGAGGTAGCGTGCCGACCGCGATCACATCGACTTTGGAACCATTTCCCACGCAAGATCGTCACCTCGCCCTTAGCTAATCTTCGCTAATCCGTAGTCCCCTGCTTTGAGTTGCAAATGTTAGCAATGTAACCAAGATCAAATACCTGTGTACTCTGCGAGCATTAGTAAGGTACACATCAATAACATGTATATCACATATACCTTTGTTCACTTTGCCATCCTTCTTATCCGCCAAATACTTGGGGCAGTTCCGCTTCAAAGGTCGATCGCTTGTAAGAGAAGCACTCGATTTGTGCTTAGGTCCAGACTTGGGTTTCTTCTCTTGAGCAGCAACTTGTTTGCTGTTCTTTTGAAGTTCCTTCTTTTGCCCTTCTTCTTGAAACTAGTGGTCTTGTTGACCATCAACACTTGATGCTCCTTCTGATTTCTACCTCCGCTGCTTTCAAAGATCGCCAAGAGCTCGGGAATAGTCTTGTTCATCCCTTGCATATTATAGTTCATCACAAAGCTCTTGTAGCTTGGTGGCGATGATTGAGAATTTCATCAATGACGCTATCATCGGAAGATTAACTCCCAGTTGAATCAAGTGATTATTATACCCGGACATTTTGAGTATATGCTCACCGATGTAATATTCTCCTCCATCTTGCAGTATAGAACTTATTGGAGACTTCATATCTCTCAATCCGGCATTTGCTTGAAATATTAACTTCAACTCTGGAACATCTCATATGCTCCATGACGCTCAAAACGCCGTTGAAGACCCGGTTCTAAGCCGTAAAGCATGGCTGCTTGAACTATAGAGTAGTCATCAGCTTTGCTCGCCAGACGTTCTTAACGCCGCGGCCACATCAAGAAGAAGTTCGCACCCAGCGGTGCTTCCAGACGTAACTCTTCGTCAGGCAGCAATGAGGATAATCCTCAAAGTTACGGACCCAATCCGTGTAATTGCTACCATCATCTTTCAACTTTGCTTTCTCAAGGAACGCATTAAAATTCAACGGAACAACAAAGACGAGCCATCTATCTACAAACAAACATAGACAAGAAAATACTATCGGTACTAAGTTCATGATAAATTTAAGTTCAATTAATCATATTACTTAAGAACTCCCACTTAGACAGACATCTCTCTAGTCATCTAAGTGATCACGTGATCCAAATCAACTAAACCATGTCCGATCATCACGTGAGATGGAGTAGTTTCAATGGTGAACATCTCTATGTTGATCATATCTACTTTATGATTCACGCCGACCTTTCGGTCTCCGTGTTCCGAGGCCATATCTCAGATATGCTAGGCTCGTCAAGTATAACTCGAGTATTCCGCGTGTGCAACTGTTTTGCACCGCTGTATTTAAACGTAGAGCCTATCACACCCGATCATCACGTGGTGTCTCAAAGACGAAGAACTTTCGCAACGGTGCATACTCGTGGAGAACACTTCTTGATAATTAGTGAGATATCATCTTAAAATGCTACCGTCAATCAAAGCAAGATAAGATGCATAAAGGATAAACATCACATGCAATCAATATAAGTGATATGATATGGCCATCATCATCTTGTGCTTGTGATTCCATCTTCAAGCACCGTCGTGATCACCATCGTCACCGGCGCGACACCTTGATCTCCATAGTAGCATCGTTGTCGTTTACGCCATCTATTTCTTCTATGACTATCGCTACCGCTTAGTGATAAAGTAAAGCAATTACAGGGCGTTTGCATTTCATACAATAAAGCGACAACCATATGGCTCTCGCCAGATGCCGATAACCGGTTACAAAACATAATCATCTCATACAATAAAATATAGCATCACGCCTTGGCCATATCACATCACAACATGCCCTGCAAAAACAAGTTAGACGCCCTCTACTTTGTTGTTGCAACTTTTACGTGGCTGCTACGGGCTTAGCAAGAACCGTTTACCTACGCATCAAAACCACAACGATAGTTTGTCAAATAGACTCCGTTTTAACCTTCACAAGCACCGGCGTAGCCACACTCGGTTCAACTAAAGTGAGAGGGACAGACACCGCCGCCACCTTTAAGCACGAGTGCTCGAACGGTGAAACCAGTCTCGCGTAAGCGTCACGCGTAATGTCGGTCGGGCCGCTTCATCTCACAATACCGCTGAACCAAAGTATGACATTTGGTAGGCAAGATGACTTATATCGTCCACAACTCACTTGTGTTCTACTCGTGCATATAACATCAACGCATAAAACCTAGGCTCGATGCCTTTGTTGGGGAACGAGTAATTTCAAAAAAAATCCTACGCACATGCAAGATCATGGTGATGTATAGCAACGAGAGGGGAGTGTATCTTCATACCCTTGAAGATCGCTAAGCGGAAGCGTTTATCAACGCGCGTTGATGTAGTCGTGACGTCTTCACGATCCGACCGATCCAAGTACCGAACGCACGGCACCTCCGAAGTTCGCACACGTTTAGCTCGATGACGCCCTCGCCTTCTCGATCCAGCAATACGGCGAGGTAGTAGATGAGTTCCGCAGCACGACGGCGTGGTGACGGTGTTGGTGAAGAACAATCTCCGCAGGCTTCGCCTAAGCACTACGGAAACTATGACGGAGGCTAAACTAGAGGGACGGGGTTGCCGCACATGGCTTGGTGTTTCTTAATGTGTCTTTGGTGCTAGCCCTACCCCTCTATTTATATGTTGAGCCACAGGGTCGAAACTTGAAGTAAAAGCCTCCTCAAAGTCGGTTTTGCCGAAAGGCAAGAGTCCTACGGACTCGAGGGCTAGACGCCAGGTTCGGCGTCTACCCCTAGACGCCAGGTTCTGGCGCCTAGCTCGGGTCTCCGCAAAACTTCCTTTTGCACTTTCCATAAGCCTTGTGGGCTTTCCCTTTGGCCCAAATAACGTGTTCTCGCACCCAAACATTTCGAAACATCCGAACCTCTTCCGTGAATTCCGAACCCTTAGGAGATCAAACACTATTATTCCATATATCAAACTTTATCTCAGGACCATTAGGAGTTCCTCGTCATGTCCATGATCTCATCCGGGACTCAACAACATTCGTTACCAACATGCATAACTCATATAATACTATATTGTCAACTAAACGTTAAGCGTCGGCGGACCCTACGGGTTCGAGAACTATGTAGACATGACCTAAAACCATTCTCGGTCAATAACCAATAGCGGACTGGATGCCCATATTGGTTCCTACATATTCTACGAAGATCTTTATCGGTCAAACCGTATAACAACATACTTTGTTCCTTTGTCATCGGTATGTTACTTGCCCGAGATTTGATCGTCGGTATCCAATACCTAGTTCAATCTCGTTATCGGCAAGTCTCTTTACTCGTTCCGAATACGTCATCTCATAACTAACTCATTAGTTACATGCTTGCAAGGCTTAGGTGATGAGTATTACCGAGAGGGCCCGAGATACCTCTCCCACAATCAAGTGACAAAACCTAATCTCGAATTATGCTAACTCAACATGTACCTTCGAAACACCTGTAGTACTCCTTTATAATCACCCGATTCGTTGACGCGTTTGGTAGTACCAAAGTGTTCTTCCGTAAACGGAGTTACACAATTCTCATAGTTACAGAACATGTATAAGTCATGAAGGAAGCATTAGCGAGAATACTAAACGATCAAGTGCTAAGCTAACGGATGGGTCATGTCAATCACATCATTCTCCTAATGATGTGATCCCATTAATCAAATGACAACACATGTCTATGGTTAGGAAACATAACCATCTTTGAATAATGAGCTAGTCAAGTAGAGGCATACTAGTGACTATATGTTTGTCTATGTATTCACACATGTATCATGTTTCCGGTTAATACAATTCTAGCATGAATAATAAACATTTATCATGATATGAGGAAATAAATAATAACTTTATTATTGCCTCTAGGGCATATTTCCTTCACTAAGTCCCGCCTCGACGACAACAACGCTCCCAACGAGCCCGCTATACGGCAGGGCTCACAATCGGACGACGAACATGCACATAAGCAACCGTCCGAACACGACGATTCGGATAACCAATCCAAGCCCGGCGAAGACAATAGTCCGGACGACCATATGCCTGTACGTCGCCGGAGAATAAGAATCTTCGGAAAAGACTCGTCAGCACTGCTGGAAGCCTGAAGAAGGAAAAACGAAAGCTCAAAACAGCGGAAGACACACTCAGAATGAGATGGAGCAAAGTGCTCAACACCGCAGATAAGTACGGCAATGACCACCAATCAAAGAGCTATCTGAAGCGCAAGCTGCTACCGAAATTCGACGAGGAGGCCATAGAGCCTCCACCGTCTAAAAATAAAGGGGCTGCCTGGTTGGATAGACGGCCAGAGGACAGGCCAAATTATGAAAGCGGCGCCACACATAAATCCACCAATGAACTCGGAAGAGTAGATGGCCCAGCCAGGTCCATTTACGGGCCAAAGGAGAAGGCCCCAAGAAGCAAGGTAACACGTCAAGTGTCCGATAATAACGGCACACACAAATCTGGGCGCCAAGACACCCGCTTATGTTTCACCGATGAGGTCTTTGGACCACAATTTCAAAGAGGATTTAAACCCATCAACATAGAGGCCTACGATGGAGCAATGATAATCGGAGTCTGGATAGAAGATTATATACTACATATACATATGGCCGAGGAGACGATCTCCACGCCATAAAATATTTACCACTCAAGCTCAAAGGGCCAGCCCGTCATTGGCTTAAAAGCCTCCCGTAAAATCTTGTTGGAAGTGGGAAGAGCTCGAGGACGCGTTTAGAGCAAATTTTCAAGGGACTTATGTCCGCCTCCGGATGCGAGATGACCTAAGTCACATAACTCAACAGCCCGAGAGTCAGCCATGAAATTCGGAACAGGTTCCTTACCAAAAGAACCAAATAGTCGATCGTCCGGACGCCAAGCCTTAGCAGCTTTCAAGCACAATGTCCGAGACGAATGGCTCGCCAGGCACCTCGGTCAAGAAAAGCCGAGGACAATGTCCGCACTAACAAGCCTCATGACCCGCTTCTGTGCGGGCGAGGACAGCTGGTTAGCAAGATGTAGCACCAGGGACCCCAAGTACATCCGAGATGAGAGATGGAAACGGAAAATCACGGCGCAAAAAAGAGCAGCGCCGGAACAAAGAGAAAAGCCCAAAGAGCACGGCAGTCAACGCCGGATTTAAAAGCTCACGACCAAATAGTAAAACACAGCCTATAAAGGATGACAGTGACGAATTGTCCAACTTAAAGAAGATTTTGGGTCGGATATGTCAAATCCACAAGACCCTAAGGCTCGCAAATCACACCCACAGGATTGTTGGTTTTTAAACAGTCCGCCGACTAAATGCCGAACACAAGGGGCTCGACGCATCAAGCGAAGAGGACAAACCCCACCAGCAGAGCACCGGAAAACAAAAGACTTTCCCACAAGGGGTTAAAGCAGTAAACTCACTTCACGTGATAATACGGAAAAATAGTGCGGCACTTTCCAAAAAGGGCTTCGCACGGTCCAACCCAGCAGACAATAGAGATTGGACATCAAAACCAATCACTTTCACCACTTTGACTATTCCGAGTTGCTCAAATGCGGGTCGGACTCTCGATATTGAATCCGTAATAGATGGATTACAATTTACCGGTGTCCTAATGGACGGAGGCAAAGTGACCTAAACTCGCTATATTCCGTAACAGTCCGTAGGATGGGGATAAACCCCGCCAAAATACGACACGTACCGCACTCCTTCAGAGGAGTAACATCGTGCCCTTACGCCAAGTGCATGTGCTCCATATTGTTAGAAGTTGTGTTCGGTCATCGAACAATTACCGACGTGAAAAATTAATTTTCACATCGCCCCATTTGAAAGTGAATATCAAGCACTCTTGGGGCGTAAGGCTTTTGTCTGCTTCAACGCTATACCGCATTACGCGTCCCTTACACTCAAGATGCCCAGTCCGCATGGCATCATTTCAAAGGCGAGGGTCATTTCAAGACCCGAACTCGGATAGACGAGTCCGCGGCGAGAGGCTAGGGCTCCCTAGCCGCATACCCTTCACTGTGGGGCTGCAAGACAAACAACCGCGGGTTCATGCGAACTCGCTTTAATTACTTATATTTTTATTCTTTATTCTACATATTTTCCGCACAAATTGTTTTAAACTAAAAGCTCCTCTGTTTTCTACAGATGAGCGATGTGCATACCCGCCCAGATAACGGTAACGGAGACACAGCGCAGACGCAAGAGGGACCTGCTAGAGGATTCTTTTCGATTAAGACCTGCGTAGACTTTTTTTTCGTCTCTTGTTGTTATTCTCCTTGGCTTCTTCTTATAGCCAAAGCGAGCTCGACGCTTTGGCATCGGCGCGTCGAAGACCATGCCGCACTCCGGTCACTAGGGCTTAGGGCATCATTCTCGCCCATTATTATAAAGACCGAACACCTTAGGGAGTGTTCGCGCCTCGAGTTAGGCATTATATGCATCAGCTCGAATCATGTCTTTGGTCAAATGTTGGGTTTGCTTTCGCCTCGTGTTTTGCTGCCTTACACTCAGATCATCGGCTAACGCGGCACCGGAGAACTCTGCGACAGTGCCCCGGTTCGCCGGGCGAGCACCTCAAGAGAGAAAGCCAAACCGATCGTCATGATACAACGAGAGACCGTCAACCACTCGATCGACATTTGGAATGTTTAGAAATCCCGCTTTGACGAAGGACCGCTTTCGGTCAGAACTTACGCACTCGAATTGGCGAGGTGCGGGGCCACCAGGGCAATATCGTAGCCCCACCCTCGAGCTCCAAAGTGGCTAAGTGAAAGAGATAAAGCATTATAGTCCGGATTGCCTCGTTTCGCCACGCTACCACCTCCTTATAACAGACCGAGACGCCGGATTAAGTGTGAAAACGCTATTTTGCGAACACCCCAAAGACCTTGTGCGAGGGGCTGAAGTCAAGATCGCATCTTTCAAAGTTATACACAAGTATACGAACGTCAAGACAGAGAAGTTTTACTACTTGGAAGCACAAGTATAAAAAGCGGTCATACTATAATCATTGATCTACAAGTTAATGCGTTCAATTGAACGTTACATTTTTTGAGCACTACGACTCTATTACACGAGCGCCACGCATAACTTCCCGAAATAGTGCTCGGCAGGAGCCGGTTTTCATCCGAACTCTGGCAAGAATAGCTGTGGCGCCCATCTCCTGACACTACGCTTCACACGGGCGAGCCATCCGCTACCGATGCAGCCGACCGCTTCATCTCCTTGACATGTGGCACCGCCCCAAGGAATTGCTGTAGTAAGTCAAGTAGCTCGTCGCTTTGACTCTCTCGCCGACATATGGGCCACGATGTCGGCCATGGCCAGTCCGGACAATTTGTTGATTCGCCCATTCGCCAACCGTCCGTTAGTGGAAGAGGGCGATCCGGACTGTGGAATTGAGACCAATATAACTCTTCCGCCTCGTGATCCCCCGGCTCCGGAAGTGTTTCACGGATCGGCCGCACTCGCAGCCAAGTCCATATACGGATCTTCCGAACTCCATAGCCGCCAAATTGAGCATACTAATCCATAAACCGGCGACGATCAGAAAAGGCTTGCTAGCCGCAATCTCTCCGGCCTGGCGCAGCTCCTCTTTCATAGCCCGCATTGCAGAGCGGGCATCCTTGGCTTCGGTGGTGGCCTTCTTCAGTCTTCCGCTCCGATAAGCGCCTTTTCAAGAGCCTCATTGCGGTCAAGAGCATCCTTTAATTTCTTGGCCAATTCGGCCACCCCGCCTCGCTTAGGGCAAAGGCGCAGCCTTTTCGCCTTCAACTCCTCGCCACCCTCGCGGCAGCAGCGTCACTCCTTCGGGCTTGCTCCTTAGCTAGAGCAAGTTCGCCCAAACTTCCACAAAGAAGAAAGACTGCCTCAGATAAACAGATATAACTTATCGAGGCGGGCTTTGACCCACTCAATAAAGCGGCTGCGGAGAACTATTTTACCTTGCGACTCGTCAAGTCGCCTATTGACAAGTGCGATGTCCTCATCGCCACGCAAGTTGCCGAGCTAACTCAAGAACTCACTAGTCCGGCTAGCCCCGGACCATCCGCCACCGCATAGGAACGACGGAATTCATTTTTTAGATTTCGATCTCAAGATGCTGTTGCGTTGCCGACAACCTACCGAGTCTCGTGGGCTACTATCTATACAGGCGCATTTTCTATATGCAAACTGGTAAAAGACAAAGGTGCGCCATTTTCAAGATACCTCAAATCCCGCCAAAGAAGCTCATGGCGGCATTACATAATCCGCTTTCGCGGACAAAATCCTTCCAATCACCATACGATTAACACACGGTGATCTTTCAAATGGATGCCCTCTCAGCAGACTCTTGATTCTCCCACCGGACTCTGCCTGGTGCCGAACTCTCTCGCCCCTCCGGACTCGGGACGCTCCATGACGACACTTTGGGCTCGCCTGCCTCATCTGGCGGCGCTACAGACGGAGGCATATCGCTCTCCATCATCTCCGGAAGAAGGTCCCCCGAAGATGAACTCATCTGAGAAGGCTGCAGATCCGAACTGCGATATAAATATCTCGGTTACCTACAGAAGCACAAATGAAGGTACTTCCTTATTAATTAACTTCCTCTTTCATACTCACGGCTCGTTGGAGGGCTGGTCCTTCGGCGATGATTGCGCGTCCGGATTCTCTCCGGACGCCGGACCCCCCGGTGAAGATTTCTTCCCGCGCTTAGGGGCTTTGGCCTCCGGATCTTCGGAGGCGGTCCTCTTCTCCTCTCAAGGGAGGGTTCTTGGTTCCTCCTCTTCACGCCTTTGGGCTAAGTATTAGCTCCTTTATTTCCCCGTCGCCCCCTCGTGGGCGCAACCTCCAACATTCCGACCAGCACGGCTCCAGTCACGGTCTCTCGGGGGGGGGCCGACACCTTATCAGCCTTGATCGCGCCACCCATTCCTGTAAAGCACAAAGGGTCGAGACGAACTTTTGAAAGGCATATAAATAGAATGTCCGGACTCGAGCTATTTACCCGAGTATCCGGCGATCGCGGCTTAGGCCTGCGCCCTCGCCAAACCGACATGCCACCTACAAATCAAGAACAGCTTGTACATCTCCGTGGGTGACGCACCCATAAAATGTTGGAGAATACGAGGTCCCTCCGGATTGTACTCCCACGGACGAAGAGGACGGCGTTTGCAGGGCGGAAGATGCCTGATTAGCATAACCTGCATCACCTTGATTAGGTCGATCTCCCTCGTTTGGAGGTCTCGAATCTGGCCTGCAGTGAAGGCACGCCCTCGGACGGCCCCGCTTGAGCCCTTGGTGACCCACGACATCGGTTGGCGTGGAGGTCCCGGCAGAATAAGGGCGGCGGCTTTTGCTCACGCCTCGTGAGCGTGATGTAGAACCACTCTGTTACAGCCCGAGTTCCTCTTGGAAGGAACACTCAGGCCATGGGGCATCGACCTTTTTGCTTATGGTCGCCCCGCCGCACTCCGCTTGACGCCCCCCGATCATCTTCGGCTCCACTTTAAAGGTTTTCAGCCATAGGCCGAAGTGGGGGATGACGTGGAGGAAGGCTTCACAGACAATAATGAATGCGAAGATGTGGAGGATGGACTCCGGAGCCAAGTCGTGAAAATCCAGCCCATAGTAGAACAGGAGCCCTCTCACGAAGGGATCCGTCGGGAAGCCTAATCCCCGACGGAGGTGAGATATGAAAACGACGTATTCGCCGAGCTCGGGGGCTGGCACGGCCTGCCCTGGGGCAGGCAACCTGTGCGATACCTCATAGGCCAGGTACTTGGCCTCACGCAACTTCAATATGTCCTCCTCCGTAACGGAGGAGGGCATCCACCGGCCCTGGAGGTCGGAGCCGGACATGGTTGAGGATCCGAAGCGCTCGAATCTGAAGCTCTAGGTGTTGGAACTGGGAGCGGAGGAAAGATTCGATGCGAGATTGAAGAACGAGGACAGGCCTTGGTCCTCTTATAAAGGGGAAGAAATACCAAGGGCCGTCTCCGTGACCGTTTAGGATTCCCCTTCGATAGAGGAGGCGTGGCGACGGGAACGGTTGGGTTACCCACGCACGTATTGATGAGGATCCCGGAATAGAGGGGACATGATCTCTGCTTCGACAAGACGTGCCAAGGAAACCGCTTCGCTAAACGTGCCGAGGTGGAATAATAAAAACAATTCAAACAAAGGGCTTGGTAGCGGTGTGATGTCACGCCACATAATACGTCAGCAGATTGATTTAGTGTATATGTTTTATTCTCTCTACGGTGGAGTGTGGAAATTATTTTTGTAGAGCCGGACACTATCCTAGTGTTCATGATCTTCTCTGGATTATTCAAGGGAGGAACCCGCCTTGCAATGCTGAACATTATGCACGCCGGACTTATCGTCATTGAAGACTGGTTCAGGGGCTACTGAGGGAGTCCTGGTGTAGGATCGAAGAAGGTGAGAGTGTCTAGAGGGGGGGTGATTAGACTACTCGACAAGATAAAAATTCAGTCTTTTATCAAGGACAGATTTTGCATAACACACACAAGTCAAGTAGCATACTACACATGCAATTCTAGAGTATGGGCAGCGGAAAGTAAATTGCACAAGTAGTAAAGAGAAGTGGAGAAGATCAAACGCAATTTGGAGACGCGGTGATTTTTCTCGTGGTTCCGATAGGTGGTGCTATCGTACTTCCACGTTGATGGAGACTTCAACCCACGGAGGGTAACGGCTGCGAGAGTCCATGGAGGGCTCCACCCACGAAGGGTCCACGAAGAAGCAACCTTGTCTATGCCATCATGGCTCACGCCCACGGAGGGCTAGCCTTACTGGGTAGATCTTCACGAAGTAGGCGATCTCCTTGCCCTTACAAACTTCTTGGTTCAACTCCACATCTCGACGGAGGCTCCCAAGCGACACCTAACCAATCTAGGAGGCACCACCTCCAAAAGGTAATAGATGGTGTTGATGATGATGAACTCCTTGCTCTTGTGCTTCAAATGATAATCTCCCCAACACTCAACTCTCCTCACCGATTTGGCTGTGGTGGAAGAAAGGATTGAGTGGAAAGCAACTTGGGAAGGCTAGAGATCAACCTTCATATGGTGGGAGTGGAGCAACTTGATCTCAACACAAGGGTAGGTAGTTCTCTTCTCGTAAATGTAAGGTAGGAGTGGTAGTTCTTTCGATGGCTCTCTCCACGAGTGAAGAGGGGTGGAGGGTATTTATAGCCTCCACACAAAATCCAACTGCTACACACATTTGACCAATCTCGGTGGGACCGGTTGACAACTCGGTGAGACCGAAAGTTCAAATTATGTGAACGTTGGGATTTTCGTGGGACCGAAAATACAATCTCTTGTTAGTCCGATTCGTGCAAAGACAAGAGCTTGCCAATCTCGGTGGGACCGACTTCATCATCTCGGTGACACCGATTTGATGATGTATGTTCTGAAGCTTGGCAATTCAAGTTTCGTGAGACCGAGTTCGTAATCGGAAAATCCGAAGTTTTCTAGGGTTTGGCTTTATGGCTGAGGTGGTTCATCTTGGTGTGACTGAGTTTGGAATATCGGTGGGACCGAGATTACTTATGAGTGTATATGGCGGTGAAAGTTGTTGATAGTTTAGGAGATGTATCACTAAGCACTTGAGCAACCAGATCATCATCATAACCTCATCCCCTTTAATAGTATTGGCTTTCCTATGGACTCAATGTGATCTTGGATCACTAAACCAAAATGGAGTCTTGAGCTTTTGCCAATGCTTGCCTTAGTATTTGAGGGTCCACCTCTTCATCCTTTTGCCATGCCAATGTGATTGAATTTCTGAAACATACTTGATAAAAGCATTAGTCCAACCACAAAGTATGTTGTCATTAATTACCAAAACCACCAGGAGCAAATGTGCTTTCAATCTCCCCTTTTGGTAATTGATGGCAACACACAAAACAAGACATCAAAGCTATGAAAGAAAGACAGAATTATCATGAAAGCTTTGACAAACATGTAGTACAGGCTCCCCTACAAGTGTGCAAGATTTTCATAAATTATGGTTTTGGACTACCACAAGCACACAAGAGAGAAAGACAAGATGTGCTACATACAGCTTGGCTATATGCATCGAGCAGATGAAAAGAAGTGAGTGATAATGCATATGTGCATGGTGATTTCTTGCAAACAAGTATTCACAAGCAAGTCACCATCATGCACATTCTCGCAAAGTGCATATACTTACCTTGAGGTTCCTTGGCATTGTACCAAGAGATAAACTTGGGAAAACAAGGTTAGATAACACAAGAGTATTTCTTCAACCAACTGCAAGAACATCAAGAGTACCAAGCCAGGATGACATGTATAAAGAGTGTCTCATATTGAGCACAAGCTTGAATCAACAAACATGTCTCCAAACTAAAAGGATTTTCAATGAACTCTGAGAGATTTTGCTTTCCATAAGATATCAATTGTGAA
The DNA here is from genome assembly GCA_021437245.1 of Aegilops speltoides. Classification (NCBI taxonomy): domain Eukaryota; kingdom Viridiplantae; phylum Streptophyta; class Magnoliopsida; order Poales; family Poaceae; genus Aegilops; species Aegilops speltoides. The sequence continues at coordinate 433,685,722 of CM038146.1, forward strand.
GGTTCCTCTCCCTTTGAGTGTCTCAGATCAAGGGGTTTGATGGAAAGAGCAAAATCAAAAGAATGATGCCAAATGTAATATCCAATGTGGAACACGGCAAAGCTTTGATGTGATTCTCTCCCCCTTAAGGTAAGATTGCTCTTCTTCTCCCTCTAAATCTTCTCGTCTCCCCCTAAGTCTTCTCCCCCTTTGACATCAAGTGCCGAAAAGGACAGCAAACTAGGAAGGTTAGGGAAGATGGAAGGAAAGAAGTGGGATCCTTAAGAATCACAACGGGAAAAAAAAAAGAAACATGCATAGAGAATCATTGAGTGGAGCTGCAGAAGATGATGTCCTGGAGAAAATAAATCGGTGACACCGAATTGATATGGATCGGTGAGTCCGAAAGTCAGGGACTTAGGGCAGATCCTTTTCGGTTAGACCGAAATAATTAAATCGGTGACGCCGAGTTTAATTCCAAGGAACTACAGAAATAATTCAGCTCACTTTGCAAGGAATGTTTCAAAGGATTTTGCAATGAATTTGTAAAAGAGTTTCGAGGAATTGATCAGAGCCAAAAGGATATTCACAAAGACAGAAGAATGAAAAATGAAAAAGATTCCTAGATGAAGTTTTTTTTAATGAATACTCAATGAGAGAGCATAAGATAAAATAGAAAGACTCCAAAACATATGTACTTCATCTAGATAGGGGTCGGCGACAAGGTCACCTATGTTTGAGTATTTTGACTTAGGAGTCAAATGAGAACATTTGATCATAGGTCATACTCATCGTTTAAGCTCAAAATGGGGTTGCCATTTTTCGATTAAGCATTTGATGTGATCACATCTTATGAAGCTGCTTGTACTCATGACTTTGAGCAAAGCTCCTTAAGGAAGTGAAGAACATACCTTGGGCTTGTTATTGCTTTGTTCATGTAGGTGAACTTGATGTAGGTGCTCATTGAATGTGAAGTTGGAGCGCCATTTCCACTTGTGTAGTTCATCTTCCTACATGGGTTAGGCAAGCAAGGAAATACTCAAGGATATCCAAGATGACAAGAGTGAAATACTAGTTGTATAAGATGTCAAAAAGGATATGTGGAATTGTGTTCCTTGAACTCAACATCCCAAAGGGCTAGATACTTGGTTAATGACAAGATTACTCATGATTTGAGTGTGTGGTAATCTTGTGGAATGTAGATCATCCAAGTACCTGCAAGGAGTTAGATGCAATACAAGGGGGCAAATGTGTCCGAGACATATGATCATCATCATAAGAGTAATATCAAGGATTAGTGAAGTAGGCTCATGCCTTGCATGCATCAATGGAGTTTTCACTCCAAGTTTGAAGCATCAATGATGTTCAACTCACTCCTTGCGACAAAACACCTTCTCATCAAGAGGTTTTGTAAAGATATCACGAGTTGTTTGTCAAGACTGAACATGCTTAAGATTGATGTCACCCTTGGCAATGTGATCACGAATGAAATGGTGACGAACTTCAATATGTTTCGCTCGAGAATGTTGCACGGATTGTGTCCAATCTTAATCGCACTCTCATTGTCACAAAGCAAGGAACATGTCTCACATGTATCCCATAATCCTTAAGCGCTTGTGTCATCCATAGCAATTGAGCACAACATGAACCAGCAGCAATATATTCGCTTGGCAAAGGATAATGATACTGAATTTTGTTTCTTGGAGGACCAAGATACAAGGGATCGACCAAGGAATTGACACGCACTGAAGTTGACTTTCTATCAACCCTGCCACCGCATAGTCCGAGTCGGAATAGCCAACAAGGTCGAAAGAGGCCCTCTTAGGATACCAAATGCCAAAGTTTGGTGTGTGTATCAAATATCTCACAATCCTTTTAACAGCTTTAAGATGACATTCTTTAGGGCTGCTTGATATCGAGCACACATGCATACACTCAACATTATGTCGACGAGAAGCACAGAGATATAGTAGAGAACCAATCATAGATCGGTAAACCTTTTGATCAACGGGTTCTCCATCTTTGTCAAGTCATTATGTCCACTTGTAGGCATGGGGTTCTCATACCTTTGCTTTCTTGCATGTTGAACTTCTTGAAGAGATCCTTGGTGTACTTTGTTTGTGAGACAAAGGTACCCTCCTTAGATTGCTTGATTTGCAACCCAAGAAAGAATTTGAGTTCACTCATCATGGACATCTCATGCTTCTCCGACATGAGCTTTCCAAACTTCTCGCTAAAATGAGGGTTAGTTGAACCAAAGATAATATCATCAACATATATTTGGCACACAAATAGTTCACCATCAACCCTTTTGTGAATAGCGTTGAGTCTATTTTTCCAATCTCAAATCCTTTTTCAAGAAGAAAACTAGTCAAGATTTGTACCAAGCTCTAGGAGCTTGTTTAAGACCATAAAGAGCTTTGTGCAACTTGTAAACATGATTAGGCTTTTTAGGATTCACAAACCGGAGGTTGTTTCACAAATACTTCCTCCTCTATTTCACCATTTAGGAAAGCACTTTTAATATCCATTTGATAGAGAGTAATATCATGGTGATTGGCATAAGCAAGAAGAATGCGAATGGACTCAAGTCTAGCAACGGGGGCATAGGTCTCACCATAGTCCATACCTTCGACTTGTGTGTAACCTTGAGCTACGAGACGAGACTTGTTGCGGATGACTTGTCCATCTTCATCTTGCTTGTTCCGAAACACCCATTTGGTTCCAATGACGTTTTGATCATCCTTGGGCTTTCTACCAAAGTCCATACATTGTTCCTCTCGGTTGTGTAGCTCTTCATGCATAGCGCTCACCCAATCCGGTCTTCAAGTGCTTCTTCTACCTTCATAGGTTCAATACTAGAGATAAATGAGTAATGTTCACAAAAGTTAGCTAAGCGAGTTTTAGAGCGAGTAATTCTCCTGAGTCGATGTCGCTCATCATTTGTTCCACGGGATGATTTTTCTTGACTCTTGCTCGGACTCGGGATAGCTTTTGTTGTGGTTGTGGCTGAGCTTCCTCATCATCCTCATCTTCCTCTTCTTCTTCATTGTTGTTGGTGTTGTCTTGAGGCGGTGGAGAAGGAGGTTGTGGTGGATCTTCTTGTTGCACTTCCTCATCTTGGTGAGTTCCACTTGTGGAAGCCTCAATGTTGCCTTGAGGTTCATCTTGCCGTGAGGTAGGGGGCTCCACATATGTAGATGAGGTACTCTCCTTCACTTCCATGGGACGGATCTTTCCAATAGATAAATCTTGGATGGCTTCCGATGGGTCCTTGTCTCCTACATCAATAGGCATTTGCTCTACTTGCGAGCCATTAGATTCATCAAATTCACATCTACCGCCTCTTCAACCTTTCGGTGAAATTATTGTAGACACGGTAGGTGTGGGAGTTTGATCCATAACCAAGGAAAAAGCCTTCATGAGTTTTAGGAGCAAATTTAGACCGACGATGCTTATCAAGGATATAGCATTTCAACCAAAGACACGAAAGTATCCCACTTGGGGTTTGTTACCGTGAGGAGCTCAGATGATGTCTTGCCGAGAAGCTTATGAAGATAAAGCCTGTTGATAGCATGACAAGCTGTCTCGACGGCTTCACCCCAAAAATGCTTGATGTCTTGTATTCATCAAGCATCGTTCTCGCCATCTCTATGAGCGCTCGGTTCTTCCTCTCAACAACTCCATTTTGTTGAGGAGTGTACGAGTCGAGAACTCATGTAGAATCCTTCCTCATCGAGAAAAGAGTCTACATGGGCGTTCTTGAACTCCGCTCCATTGTCACTCCGAACTTTCTTGATCTTCACCTCAAATTGATTTTGGGCCTTTTCGCAAAGGTTTTGAAGATTCTCTGAACCTCACGATTTGTCATCAAGGAAAAATACCCACGTAAATCTGGAATAATCATCAACTATAACTAGACCAAAGGAGTTACCACCAAGGCTTTTGTAAGCATTGGGACCAAGAGATCCATATGAAGAAGCTCAAGCGGTCTCCTTGTGGTCATGATGTTCTTCACGGGATGACTTCCACCTACTTGTTTTCCTGCCTGACAAGCACTACAAAGTCTATCTTTGTCAAAGAAAACATCTTTAACACCAAGAATATGATCACCTTTGATTAGCTTGTCTAGATTACGCTACCAACATGTCCAAGCCTTCTATGCCATAACCAACCTTTAGCGGATTTAGCAATGAAGCAAGTTCTAGGTTGGGCTTTCTTAGTGAAATCAACAATATATAGATCACCTCTACGGATACCGGTAAATGCCATGTTATGATTGTCACGACGAAAGACTTGGCAATCTACTTCAGTGAATAGCACATTGAATCCAAAGTCAGCTAATCTAGACACGGAAAGTAAATTGTATCCAAGTGATTCCACAAGCATGACATTTTGAATAGAGCTATCATGAGATATGGCCACCTTACCAAGGCCAAGTACCTTACCCTTGGAGTTGTCTCCAAAAGTCACATACTTGCGTGGACCATCGCTCTTTGCAAGCTCTCAAACATGTCTTCGTCTCCGGTCATGTGATCGGTGCATCCACTATCAAGAATCCACTCTTTCCGCCGGATATGTAGTCTCTCGATTTGCCATAAGATTGAGACTCTTCATGATCTTGTCTAGCTCGGTGTCCGAATCGGAGTAATCATCATCATGCTCATGCTCATCATCATATTGACCCATAGATAGTTCATCATCAACACCTAGGTCAATTTGACAACTACTTGCATTAGTTTTGTCAATGTGACAATAATCATCGGAATGTAATACAAGAGCATTTCTAATTAGAACATTGATAAGACCGGGATCACCCTTCTTTTTCATAAGATCACGAAGCTCAAAGAAGCATTTATCAAAGTTGGGATCATTGGGGCGCATCATATCAAATTCAATAGTCGTGTATAGAATTTCATCAAGACCTCTCAAAGAGTAGTCCGGATAAAGTTCTTCCAAGAACTTCCACATAGCATAGGCGCACTCAAAGTTTGTAACGAGCTTAAGCAAGTTATCGGGTAACCATCTAATGATAAGATTTACAGTTCTAAGGTTACGAAGCAAATCAAGCTCTTCATCCATGGTAGGGTGCAAGGGGTCAAATGGAGGCACATATGGGGTTTCAACATATTTGCGCAAGTTATACATCTTAAAGATAATAAGCATTTCAATCCTCCACGAGTTATAGGACACTCCATTAAGAATAGGCACTCTATGGCTAACACTCCCAAACGTAGACACGTCCATCTTCCTCCAATGGTGTGTAAACCAAAGCAATGGAGACCAAAGCTCTGATACCAATTGTAGGATCGAAAAAGGTGAGAGTGTCTAGAGGGGGGGTGATTAGACTGCTCGACAAGATAAAAATTCAGTCTTTTATCAAGGACAGTTTTGCATAACACACACAAGTCAAGTAGCATACTACACATGCAATTCTAGAGTATGGGCAGCGGAAAGTAAATTGCACAAGTAGTAAAGAGAAGTGGAGAAGATCAAACGCAATTTGGAGACGCGGTGATTTTTCTCGTGGTTCCGATAGGTGGTGCTATCGTACTTCCACGTTGATGGAGACTTCAACCCACGGAGGGTAACGGCTGCGAGAGTCCACGGAGGGCTCCACCCACGAAGGGTCCACGAAGAAGCAACCTTGTCTATGCCATCATGGCTCACGCCCACGGAGGGCTAGCCTTACTCGGGGTAGATCTTCACGAAGTAGGCGATCTCCTTGCCCTTACAAACTTCTTGGTTCAACTCCACATCTCGACGGAGGCTCCCAAGCGACACCTAACCAATCTAGGAGGCACCACCTCCAAAAGGTAATAGATGGTGTTGATGATGATGAACTCCTTGCTCTTGTGCTTCAAATGATAATCTCCCCAACACTCAACTCTCCTCACCGATTTGGCTGTGGTGGAAGAAAGGATTGAGTGGAAAGCAACTTGGGAAGGCTAGAGATCAAGCTTCATATGGTGGGAGTGGAGCAACTTGATCTCAACACAAGGGTAGGTAGTTCTCTTCTCGTAAATGTAAGGTAGGAGTGGTAGTTCTTTTCGATGGCTCTCTCCACGAGTGAAGAGGGGTGGAGGGTATTTATAGCCTCCACACAAAATCCAACTGTTACACACATTTGACCAATCTCGGTGGGACCGAAGTTGACAACTCGGTGAGACCGAAAGTTCAAATTATGTGAACGTTGGGATTTTCGTGGGACCGAAAATACAATCTCGGTTAGTCCGATTCGTGCAAAGACAAGAGCTTGCCAATCTCGGTGGGACCGACTTCATCATCTCGGTGACACCGATTTGATGATGTAGGTTCTGAAGCTTGGCAACTCAAGTTTCGTGAGATCGAGTTCGAATCGGAAAATCCGAGTTTTCTAGGGTTTGGATTTATGGTGAGGTGGTTCATCTTGGTGTGACTGAGTTTGGAATATCGGTGGGACCGAGATTACTTATGAGTGTATATGGCAGTGAAAGTTGCTGATAGTTTAGGAGATGTATCACTAAGGACTTGAGCAACCAGATCATCATCATAACCTCATCCCCTTTTAATAGTATTGGCTTTCCTATGGACTCAATGTGATCTTGGATCACTAAACCAAAAATGGAGTCTTGAGCTTTTGCCAATGCTTGCCTTAGTATTTGAGGGGTCCACCTCTTCAGTCCTTTTGCCATGCCAATGTGATTTAATTTCCTGAAACATACTTGATAAAAGCATTAGTCCAACCACAAAGTATGTTGTCATTAATTACCAAAACCACCCAGGGAGCAAATGTGCTTTCACCCGGACTAGGGGGTGTCCGGACAGCCGGACTATCATTATCCGCCGGACTCCAAGACTACGAAGATAGAAGATTGAAGACTCCGGCTCGTGTCCGGAAGGTACTTTCCATGGCGTGGAAGGCAAGCTTGGCAATACGGATATGTGGATCTCCTACCATTGTAACCGACTCTGTGTAACCCTAGCCTCTCCGGTGTCTATATAAACCGGAGGGTTTTAGTCCGTAGGACGACATACATTACAACAATCATACCATAGGCTAGCTTCTAGGGTTTAGCCTCCTTGATCTCGTGGTAGATCTACTCTTGTACTACCCACATCATCAATATTAATCAAGCAAGACGTAGGGTTTTACCTCCATCGAGAGGGCCCGGACACAGGTAAAAACACTTGTGTCCCTTGTCTCCGTTACCATCCTCCTAGACGCACGATTGGGACCCCTACCGAGATCCGCCGGTTTTGACACCGACAGTTACCAAACAAAAAATAAAGTTTATTCCTTTTTCCACCATAACTTTCACATTCCATGGCTAACCGTATCCACGGGTGCCCTCCATACCAACACTTTCCAAGGAATTTATTATTTGACAACATAAAGTAAATTCATTTATTCATTTTGGGACTGGGCATCCCTAGTGCCTTTGTCATACTCTCATGCAATGACAAGTGAATAAACACTCATCGCGAGAATAACACATCTAGCATGGAAAATATTGGCTACCCTTTACCGCCTCGCGAGTAGTAGAGCACACAAAAGAGAAATTTATTTGAATATTAGAGATGGCACATGCAAATTTGCTTAGAAAGGCATGGAAATACCGCATATAGGTAGGTATAGTGGACTCATAAGGCAAAACTGGTTTAAAGGGTTTTGGATGCACAAGTAGTGATCATACTTAGTGCAAAATGAAGGCTAGCAAAAAGATTGAGAAGCGACCAACCAAAAAGCGAAAAATCTTGTACCCAAGCATTAAGCATAAGTAACACCGAATAATGCACCATAAGTAGGATATAAATTTCATTGCATAACTATTGACTTTCGTGCTTACATAGGGAATCACAAACCTTAACATCAATATTCTTACTAAAGCACAATTACTCATCAACACGACTCACATATCATATCGTCATATCTCAAAACCATTACTAAGAATCAAGTTTATTTTGTCCAATGATCTTCATGAATTTTTTTATTATATCCTCCCTGGATATCTATCACTTTGGGACTATGTTCACATGTTGCTTTTGATAAGCTCAAACAAATATAAGTGAAGATCATGAGCATAATTCTTTTCTTTCTCACAAAATAATCTAAGTGAAGCAAGAGATAATTTCCTAAAACTTTACTAACTCCAAAATAAATCTAAGCGAAGCATGAGAGCATTTCTTCAAAAATAACAAAGCACATCGTGCTCAAAAAGGTATAAGTGAAATACTAGACCAAGTCCATGGCTCTAAAAATTTAAGTGAAGCATAGGAGCAAGCATAGCATAATATTTGGCTTTCTCAAAAGGGTGTGTCCAGCAAGGATTCAACACTTAAAACACAAAGCAAAACAAGCAAAGACTCATATCATACAAGACGCTCGAAGCAAAACTCATATCATGTGACGAATAAAAATATAGTTTCAAGTAAAATACCGATGGTCGTTAGAAGAAAGCGGGGATGCCACTCGGGGTCATCCCCAAGCTTAGTTGCTTGACATTTCTTTGAGTATTATCTTGGGTGCGTCGGGCATCCCAAAGATTAGCCTTTTACTAATCCTTATTCCTTCATCCATCGTAAGATAACCCAAAACTTGAAAACTTCAATCACACAAAACTCAAACAAAACCTTCATGAGATCCGTTAGTATAAGAAACCAAACCACTACTATAACTACTGTAGAAAGCCTATTTATTTTGTTTTTTCATTATATATACTGTATTCCAACTTTTCTATGGCAAAAACTCATCAAATAAAACCATAGAATCATCAAAACAAGCACACAACGCAAAGAAAACAGAATCTGTCAAAAACAGAAGAGTCTAATGCAATCTGAAAATTTCGAATACTTCTGTAACTCCAAAAATTATGAAATAAATTGGTTGACGTGAGAAATTTGTCTATTAATCCTCTTCAAAAAGAATCAACTTAAAATCACTCTTCTGTAAAACATGACAACAAATCTCGTGAGCACAAAAGTTTCTGTTTTTTAGCAAGATCAAATAAACTTTCACCCAAGTCTTCCCAAAGATCTTGCTTGGCACAAACACTAATTAACACACAAAAACACAATCATAACAGTAGAATAATTGTGCTAACACTAAAGAACATAAAGCAAAAATCAAAAATAAATTTTATTCATTGGGTTGCCTCCCAACAAGCGCTATCGTTTTACGCCCCTAGCTAGGCATAACGCATAGGATCTAAGTTTTGTCGCTCTTATCCTTGTTTCCCTTGGAGGTATTTGTGTCGGGAGGTTTTGTAAATAAGACATAAAACACATTATACATGGAAACCTTAGCACTATCAATTTGCTTTTTATCATAACCCCTTTGATTTCTGGCAGTGATCCAAGAATAGTGTTGATTCACATCGTTAGAAACTTGTTGGATCATATCTAAAATGGGGACTTGCTTTTTAAGATTCTCATCATAGATTTGGTTATCTCCAAGCAAATGCCTCAAAGCATAATCACTATTATAAAGAATTTCATCAATCTCGGGTTTTTCACGATTCATGCCATAAAAATCAAAGATTTCCCTAGCTTCCTGTATTATGTAGTCAAATTCATTCATCAAAACAAGAGTGGCTAACTTCTTAGCTTTAGGATCCTTTATAACGGGCAACTCATAAAACAATCTTTGCAATGTAGGATGAGTACGAATAAATCTAGTTTCAAGTTTCAGAATAAATGCCAAAATATCTTCTGCATAAGATTTAGTCCTTTTAAGTATAGGAATATCATCAAGACTTAATTTTCTGACACAATTGAAAAATTCTTGGATATGTTCTTTTCCCATAAAATTTCCTTGCCCCAAAACAAAAGTTTTGGCATCCAAATTACCCGTATGCTCCACTTTAGGAGTTAGGCCATCATCTATTTCTGCCATACCAAAGTCGCTCATGGTGACAAGTTCAAGCAAATAAAAGATCTGACGAGAAAACAGTGAACGAAAAAGAGGGCGAATAAAAGGGCAAATTTTTTTGTGAAGTGGGGGAGAGGAAAACGAGAGGAAAATGGCAAATAATGTAAATTGCGAGGAGATGAGATTTGTGATTAGGAACCTGATTGATGTTGAAGATCCTCACCGGCAACGGCGCCAGAAATTCCTTTTGATGTCCGCTAGAACTACGTCGGTATTTCCCCAAAGAGGAAGGGATGATGCAGTATAGCGACGGTAGGTATTTCCCTCAGTGATGAGACCAAGGTTATCGAACCAGTAGGAGAACCTCCTCACACCATGTAAACAACACCTACACACAAATAACAAATACTCGCAACCTGATGTGTTAAAGGGGTAGTCAATCCCTTTCGGGTACGTCGCCTCAAGATAGGCAAATAGCGTGAGGTAAAAGTGGTAGATAGGATAAATAGATCGCGAAACAAATAAATTGCAGCAAGGTATTTTTGTATTTTTGGTTTAATAGATCTGAAAATAAATGCAAATAAAAATAGATTGCAAAGGCAAATAAGATGAAAAGAGACCCGGGGGTCGTAGGTTTCACAAGTGGCTTCTCTCGAGAAAAATAGCAAACGGTGGGAAAACAATTACTGTTGGGAAATTGATAGAACTTCAAGTTATCATGACAATATCCAGGCAATGATCATTACATAGGCATCACATCCAAGATTAGTAGACAGACTCCTGCCTGCATCTACTACTATTACTCCACACATCGACCTCTATCCAGCATGCATATAGTGTATTAAGTTCATCAAAAACGGAGTATTGCAATAAGAACGATGACATGATGTAGACGAGATCCGTTTATCTATTGCGGAGATATAGATCTCATCTTGTTATCCTTAGTAGCAACGATACATACGTGGTGGTTCCCCTTCTGTCACTGGGATCAAGCACTGTAAGATCAAACCCACTACAAAGCACCTCTTCCCATTGCAAGATAAATAGATCAAGTTGGCCAAACAAAACCCAAATATCAAAGAAGAAATATGAGGCTATAAGCAATCATGCATATAAGAGATCAAAGAATACTCAAATAAATTTCATGGATAAAAACATAGATCTGATCATAAACCCAAAGTTCATCGGATCCCAACAAACACACCGCCAAAAGACTTACATCATATCGATATCCAAGAGACCATTGTATTGATAATCAAGAGAGAGAGAGAGGAAGCCATCTAGCTACTAACTACGGACCCATAGTGTTGGGGAACATAGTAATTTCAAAAAAATTCCTACGCACACGCAAGATCATGGTGATGCATAGCAACAAGAGGGGAGAGTGTGTCCACGTACCCTCATAGACTGAAAGCGGAAGCGTTAGCACAACGCGGTTGATGTAGTCATGCGTCTTCACGATCCGACTGATCAAGTACCGAACGCACGGCACCTCCGAGTTCAGCACATGTTCAGCTCGATGACGTCCCTCGAACTCCGATCCAGCCGAGTGTCGAGGGAGAGTTCCGTCAGCACGACGACGTGGTGACGATGATGATGTTCTACCAACGCAGGGTTTCGCCTAAGCACCGCTATGATATTATTGAGGTGGAATATGATGGAGGGGGTCACCGCACACGGCTAATAGATCTCAAGGATCAATTGTTGTGTCTATGGGGTGCCCCCTGCCCCCGTATATAATGGAGCAAGGGGGAGACGGCCGGCCTAGGAGGAGGGTGCGCCAAGGGGGGAGTCCTACTCCCGCCGGGAGTAGGACTCCTCCTTTCCTTGTTGGAGTAGGAGAGAAGGAAAAGGAGGAGAGGGAGAAGGAAAAGGGGGCTGCACCCCTTGTCCAATTCGGACCAGAGGGGGGGCGCAGGCCTCCTTCCTTTTGGCCTCTCTCCTCTATTCTCGCATGGCCCAATAAGGCCCATATACTCCTCGGTGAATTCTCGTAACTCTTTGGTACTCCGAAAAATATCCGAATCACTCGAAACCTTTCCAAAGTCCGAATATAGTCGTCCAATATATTGATCTCTATGTCTCGACCATTTCGAGACTCCTTGTCATGTCCCCGATCTCATCCGGGACTCTGAACTCCTTCGGTACATCAAAACACATAAACTCATAATATAACCGTCATCGAACTTTAAGCGTGCGGACCCCTACGGGTTCCAGAACTATGTAGACATGACCGAGACACGTCTCCAGTCAATAACCAACAGCGGAACCTGGATGCTCATATTGCCTCCTACATATTCTACGAAGATCTTTATCGGTCAAACCGCATAACAACATATGTTATTCCCTTTGTCATTGGTATGTTACTTGCCCGAGATTCGATCGTCGGTATCTCAATACCTATTTCAATCTCGTTACCGGCAAGTCTCTTTACTCGTTATGTAATGCATCATTCCGTAACTAACTCATTAGCTACATTGCTTGCAAGGCTTATAGTGATGTGCATTACCGAGAGAGCCTAGAGATACCTCTCCGACAATCGGAGTGACAAAACCTAATCTCGAAATATGCCAACTCAACATGTACCTTTGGAGACACCTGTAGAGCTCCTTTATAATAACCCAGTTACATTTTGACGTTTGGTATCACACAAAGTGTTCCTCCGGTAAACGGGAGTTGCATAATCTCATAGTTGTAGGAACATGTATAAGTCATGAAGAAAGCAATAGCAACATACTAAACGATCAAGTGCTAAGCTAACGGAATGGGTCAAGTCAATCACATCATTCTCCTAATGATATGATCCCGCTAATCAAATGACAACTCATGTTTATGGTTAGGAAACACAACCATCTTTGATTAACGAGCTAGTCAAGTAGAGGCATACTGGTGACATTATGTTTGTCTATGTATTCACACATGTATTATGTTTCCGGTTAATACAATTCTAGCATGAATAATAAACATTTATCATGATATGAGGAAATAAATAATAACTTTATGATTGCCTCTAGGGCATATTTCCTTCAGTCTCCCACTTGCACTAGCGTCAATAATCTAGTTCACATCATCATGTGATTTAACACCAATATTCATATCTGTATATGATTAACACCAATAGTTCACATCGTCATGTGACCAACACCCAAAGGGTTTACTAGAGTCAATAATATAGTTCACATCGCTATGTGATTAACACCCAAAGAGTACTAAGGTATGATCATGTTTTGCTCGTGAGAGAAGTTTAGTCAACGGGTCTGTCACATTTAGAGCCATATGTATTTTGCAAATATTCTATGTCTACAATGCTCTGTACGGAGCTACTCTAGCTAGTTGCTCCCACTTTCAATATGTATCCAGATTGAGACTTAGAGTCATCTGGATTGGTGTAAAAGTTTGCATCGATGTAACTCTTTATGACGAACTCTTTATCACCTCCATAACTGAGAAATATTTCCTTAGTCCTCACTAAGGATAATCTTGACTGCTGTCCAGTGATCTACTCCTAGATCAAAATCATACTCCCTTGCCAAACTCATGGAAGGGTACACAATAGGTCTGGTACACAGCACTGCATACTATATAGAACCTATGACTGTGGCATAAGGAATGACTTTCATTCTTTTCTATTTTCTGCCATGGTCGGGCTTTGAGTCTTACTCAACTTTACACCTTGCAACACAGGCAAGAACTCCTTCTTTGACTGTTCCATTTTGAACTACTTCAAAATTTTATCAAGGTATGTACTCATTGAAAAATCTTATCAAGCGTCTTGATCTGTCTCTATAGATCTTGATGCTCAATGTGTAAGCAGCTTCACCGAGGTCTTTCATTGAAAAACTCTTATTCAAGTATCCTTTTATGCTATCCAGAAATTCTGTATCATTTCCAATCAATAATATGTCATCTACATATAGTATTAAAAATGCTACAGAGCTCCCACTCACTTTCTTGTAAATACAGGCTTCTCCAAAAGTCTATATAAAAACATATGCTTTGATCAACTCATCAAAGCATATATTCCAACTCCGAGATGCTTGCACCAGTCCATAGATGGATCGCTGGAGCTTGCACATTTTGTTAGCACCTTTAGGATTGACAAAACCTTCTGGTTGCATCATATACAACTATTCTTCCAGAAATCCATTCAGGAATGCAGTTTTGACATCCATTTGCCAAGTTTCCTAATCATAAAATGTGGCAATTGCTAACATGATTCGGACAGACTTAAGCATCGCTATGGGTGAGAAGGTCTCATCATAGTCAACCCCTTGAACTTGTCAAAAACTTTTCGCAACAAGTCGAGCTTTGTATATAGTAACACTACTATCAGTGTCTGTCTTCCTCTTGAAGATCCATTTATTCTCTATGGCTTGCCGATCATCAGGAAAGTCCACCAAAGTCATACTTTGTTCTCATACATGGATCCCATCTCAGATTTCATGGCCTCAAGCCATTTTGCGGAATCTGGGCTCATCATTGCTTCCTCATAGTTCGTAGGTTCGCAATGGTCAAGTAACATGACTTCCATAATAGGATTATCGTACCACTCTGGTGCGGATCTTACTCTGGTTGACCTACGAGGTTCGGTAGTAACTTGATCTGAAGTTTCATGATCGATATCATTAGCTTCCTCACTAGTTGGTGTAGTTGTCACAGGAACCAGTTTCTGTGATGAACTACTTTCCAATAAGGGAGCAGGTACAGTTACCTCATCAAGTTCTACTTTCCCCCCACTCACTTCTTTTGAGAGATACTCCTTCTCTAGAAAGGATCCATTCTTAGCAACGAACGTTTTTTCCTTCGGATCTGTGATAGAAGGTGTACCCAACAATTTCCTTTGGGTATTCTATGAAGACGCACTTCTCCGATTTGGGTTCGAGCTTATTAGGTTAAAACTTTTTCACATAAGCATCGCAGCTCCAAACTTTAAAAAACGACAGCTTAGGTTTATTGCTAAACCATAGTTCATACGGTGTCGTCTCAATGGATTTAGATGGTGCCCTATTTAGCGTGAATGTAGCTATCTCTAATGCATAACCCCAAAATGATATTGGTAAATCGGTAAGAGACATCATTAATCGCACCATATCAAATAAAGTGCGGTTATGAAGTTCAGACACACCGTTACGCTGTGGTGTTCCAGGTGGCATGAGTTTGTGAAACAATTCCACATTGTTTTATCTGAAGGCCAAACTCGTAACTCAAATATTCATCTCCATGATCAGATCGCAGAAACTTTATTTTTCTTATTATGATGATTTTACACTTCACTCTGAAATTCTTTGAACCTTTCAACTATTTCTGACTTATGTTTCATCAAGTAGATATACCCATATCTGCTCAAATAATATGTGAAGGTCAGAAAATAACGATACCCGCCACAAGACTTAATACTCATTGATCTGCATACATCAGTATGTATTATTTCCAACAAGTTTGTTGCTCGTTCTGTTGTTCCAAAGAACGGAGTTTTAGTCATCTTGCCCAAAAGGCACGATTCGCAAGCATCAAATGATTCATAACCAAGTGATTCCAAAAGTCCATCTTTATGGAGTTTCTTCATGCGCTTTACACCGATATTACCCAAACGGCAGTGCCACAAATAAGTTGCACTATCATTATCAACTTTGCATCTTTTGGCATTAATATTATGTATATGTGTATCACTACGATCGAGATCCAACAAACTATTTTCATTGGGTGTATGACCATCGAAGGTTTTATTCATGTAAACAGAACAACAATTATTCTCTGACTTTAAATGAATAACCGTATTGCAATAAACATGATCAAATCATATTCATGCTCAACGCAAACGCCAAATAACAATTATTTAGGTTTAACACTAATCTCGAAAATATAGGGAGTGTGCGATGATGATCATATCAATCTTGGAACCACTTCCAACACACATCGTCACTTCACCCTCAACTAGTTTCGCTTATTCAGAACTCCTGCTTTGAGTTACTAATCTTAGCAACCTAACAAGTATCAAATACCGGGGTTACTATAAACACTAGTAAGGTACACATCAATAACTTGTATATCAAATATACCCTTGTTCACTTTGCCATCCTTCTTATCTACCAAATATTCAGGCATTTCCACTTCCGGTGACCATTTCCTTTGTAGTAGAAGCACTTTCGGTTTGTGCTTTGGTCCAGCTTTGGGCTTCTTCGCGGGAGTGACAACTTGCTTGCCATTCTACTTGAAGTTCCCTTTCTTTCCCTTTGCCCTTTTCTTGAAACTAGTGGTCTTGTCTATCATCAACACTTGATGCTCTTTCTTGATTTCTACCTTCGTTGATTTCAACATCACGAAGAGCTCGAGAATCATTTTCGTTATCCCTTGCATACTATAGTTCATCATGAAGTTCTAGTAACTTGGTGATGGTGACTAGAGAAATCTGTCAATCACTATCTTATCTGGAAGATTAACTCCCACTTGATTCAAGCTATTGTAGTACCCAGACAATATGAGCACGTGCTCACTAGTTGAGCGATTCTCCTCCATCTTTTAGCTATAGAACTTGTTGGAGACTTCATACCTCTCAACTCGGGTATTTGGTTGAAATATTAACTTCAACTCCTGGAACATCTCATATGGTCCATGATGTTCAAAACATCTTTGAAGTCCCGATTCTAAGCCGTTAAGCATGGTGCACTAAACTATCGAGTAGTCATCATAATTGAGCTAGCCAAACGTTCATAACGCCGCAGATCCGCTCCTGCAATAGGTGCATCACCTAGCGGTGCATCAAGGACATAATTCTTCTGTGCAGCAATGAGGATAAACCTCAGATCACGGATCCAATTCGCATCATTGCTACTAACATCTTTCAACATATTTTTCTCTAGGAACATATCAAAATAAACATAGGGATGCAATAACGTGAGCTATTGATCTACAATATTATTTGAAAAATACTACCAGGACTAAGTTCATGATAAACTAAAGTTCAATTAATCATATTACTTAAGAACTCCCACTTAGATAGACATCCCTCTAATCATCTAAGTGATCACGTGATCCAAATCAACTAAACCATGTCCGACCATCACGTGAGATGGAGTAGTTTTCAATGGTGAACATCACTATGTTGATCATATCTACTATATGATTCACGCTCGACCTTTCAGTCTCAGTGTTCCGAGGCCATATCTGTATATGCTAGGCTTGTCAAGTTTAACCTGAGTATTCCGCGTGTGCAACTGTTTTGCACCTGTTGTATTTGAACATAGAGCCTATCACACCTGATCATCACGTGGTGTCTCAGCACGAAGAACTTCCGCGACGGTGCATACTCAGGGAGAACACTTATACCTTGAAATTTAGTGAGAGATCATCTTATAAAGCTATCGTCGAACTAAGTAAAATAAGATGTATAAAAGATAAACATCATATGCAATCAAAATATGTGACATGATATGGCCATGATCATCTTGCGCCTTCGATATCCATCTCCAAAGTACTATCATGATCTCTATCGTCACCGGCACGACACCATGATCTCCATCATCTTGATCTATATCAATGTGTCGTCACATGGTCGTCTCGCCAATTATTGCTCTTGCAACTATTGCTATCGCATAGCGATAAAGTAAAGCAATTATTTGGCGCTTGCATCTTATGCAATAAAGAGACCACCATAAGGCTCCTGCCAGTTGCCGATAACTCGGTTACAAAACATCATCATCTCATACAATAAAATATAGCATCATGCCTTGACCATATCACATCACAACATGCCCTGCAAAAACAAGTTAGACGTCCTCTACTTTGTTGTTGCAAGTTTTACGTGGCTGTTACGGGCTGAGCAAGAACCGTTCTTACCTACGCAACAAAACCACAACGATAGTTCGTCAAGTTAGTGTTGTTTCAACCTTCTCAAGGACCGGGCATAGCCACACTCGATTCAACTAAAGTTGGAGAAACTGACACCCACCAACCACCTGTGTGCAAAGCACGTCGGTAGAACCAGTCTTGCGTAAGCGTACGTGTAATGTCGGTCCGGACCGCTTCATCCAACAATACCGCCGAACCAAAGTATGACATGCTGGTAAGCAGTATGACTTGTATCGCCCACAACTCACTTGTATTCTACTCGTGCATATAACATTAACGCATAAAACCAGGCTCGGATGCCATTGTTGGGGAACGTAGTAATTTCAAAAAAATTCCTACGCACATGCAAGATTATGGTGATGCATAGCAATGAGAGGGGAGAGTGTGTCCACGTACCCTCGTAGACCGAAAACGGAAGCGTTAGCACAACGCGGTTGATGTAGTCGTACGTCTTCACGATCCGACCGATCAAGTACCGAACGCACGGCACCTCCGAGTTTAGCACACGTTCAGCTCGATGACGTCCCTCGAAACTCCAATCCAGCCGAGTGTCGAGGGAGAGTTCCGTTAGCACGACGGCGTGGTGACGATGATGATTTTCTACCGACGCAGGGCTTCGCCTAAGCACCGCTATGATATTATTGAGGTGGAATATGATGGAGGGGGGCACCGCACACGGCTAATAGATCTCAAGGATCAATTGTTGTGTCTATGGGGTGCCCCCCTACCCCTGTATATAAAGGAGCAAGGGGGGAGGCGGCCGGCCTAGGAGGAGGGTGCGCCAAGGGGGGAGTCCTACTCCCACCGGGACTAGGACTCCTCCTTTCCTTGTTGGAGTAGGAGAGAAGGAAAGAGGAGGAGAAGGAGAAGGAAAAGGGGGTTGCACCCCTTGTCCAATTCGGACCAGAGGGGGGGCGCGCGCCTCCTTCCTTTTGGCCTCTCTCCTCTATTCCCGTATGGCCCAATAAGGCCCATATACTCCCCGGTGAATTCTTGTAACTCTCCGGTGCTCCAAAAAATACCCGAATCACTCGGAACCTTTCCGAAGTCCGAATATAGTTGTCCAATATATCGATCTTTACATCTCGACCATTTCGAGACTCCTCGTCATGTCCTCAATCTCATCCAGGACTCCGAACTCCTTCGGTACATCAAGACACATAAACTCATAATATAACCGTCATCGAACTTTAAGCGTCCAGACCCTATGGGTTCGAGAACTATGTAGACATGACCGAGACACGTCTCCAGTCAATAACCAATAGCGGAACCTGGATGCTCATATTGGATCCTACATAATCTATGAAGGTCTTTATCGGTCAAACCGCATAACAACATACGTTGTTCCCTTTGTCATCGGTATGTTACTTGCCCAAGATTCGATCGTCGGTATCTCAATACCTATTTCAATCTCGTTACTGGCAAGTCTCTTTACTCATTATGTAATGCATCATTCTGTAACTAACTCATTAGCTACATTGCTTGCAAGGCTTATAGTGATGTGCATTACCGAGAGGGCCCAGAAATACCTCTCCGACAATCGGAGTGACAAAACCTAATCTCGAAATACGCCAACTCAACATGTACCTTTGGAGACACCTGTAGAGCTCCTTTATAATCACCCGCCACGCTAGACATTTGGTAGCACACAAAGTGTTCCTCCGGTAAATGGGAGTTGCATAATCTCATAGTTGTAGGAACATGTATAAGTCATGAAGAAAGCAATAGCAACATACTAAACGATCAAGTGCTAAGCTAACGGAATGGGTCAAGTCAATGACATCATTCTCCTAATGATATGATCCCGCTAATCAAATGACAACTCATGTCTATGGTTAGGAAACACAACCATCTTTGATTAACAAGCTAGTCAAGTAGAGGCATACTAGTGACATTATGTTTGTCTATGTATTCACACATGTATTATGTTTCCGGTTAATACAATTCTAGCATGAATAATAAACATTTATCATGATATAAGGAAATAAATAATAACTTTATTATTGCCTCTAGGGCATATTTCCTTCACGTAGGTCTACAAAGAACTACTCACGCATCATAGGAGAGGCACCAATGGAAGTGGTGAACCCCTCCATGACGGTGTCTACATTGGATCTGGTGGTTCTGGACTCTGCGGCGGCTGGATCAAAATTTCGTCGACTCCCATAGGGTTTCTGGAATATTGTGGTATTTATAGATCAAAGAGGCGGCTCGGGGGTCACCCGAGGTGGCCAGCACCCACCTAGGCGCGCTTGGGCCTCCTGGCACGACCGGGTGGGTGTTGCTCCCCTCGAGCAGCCCCCCAGGTGCTTCCTTGGCCCACTAGCTTTCTTTTGGTACAGTGTTTGGACTCCGTTTGATATTGATTTCCTGCGATGTAAAAAACATGCAGAAAACAGCAATTGGCACTGGGCACTATGTCAATAGGTTAGTACCAAAAAAGATATAAAATGACTATAAAATGATTATAAAACATCCAAGAATGATAATATAACAGCATGGAACAATCAAAAATTATAGATACGTTGTATACGTATCATCGAGGTAGTAGATGAGTTCCGTCAGCACGACCGCGTGGTGACGGTGATGGTGAAGTGATCCGCGCAGGGCTTCGCCTAAGCACTGCGAGTATATGACCGGGGGTGTAAACTGTGGAGGGGGGCACCGCACACGGCTAACAATTGATGTTGTCTTGTGCTAGCGCGCCCCCTCACGTATATATAGGTTGCGGTGGGAGATAGGCAGCCATGGGGCGCCCCAAGTAGGCCGAATCCTACGGTCCTCCCCAATTCGGCCTCCCCCTTTCCATAAATGTCGAAGGGGGAAGGAAAGAGGAGGGAGGAGGGAAGGAAGGGGGAGGCCGAATCCCCCTTTCCTTTCTCCCTTCCCCTCTTTCCTTCTCCTCTGGTTTGGCCCATATGGGGGCGCACCAGCCCCTGGTGGCTGCTGCGTTTCCCCTCTTGGCCCAAAAGGCCCATATCTTTTGCCGGGGGTGCCCGGAACCCCTTCCAGTGACCCGATATGTACCTGGTACCCTCCGGAACACTTCTGGTGTCTGAATACCATCGTCCTATATATCAATCTTTACCTCTCGGCAATTTAGAGACTCCTTGCCATGTTCATGATCTCATCCGGGACTCCGAACAACATTCAGTCACCAAATCACATAACTCATATAATACAATATTGTCATCAAACGTTAAGCGTGCGGACCCTATGTGTTCAAGAACTATGTAGACATGACCGAGGCACCTCTCCAGTCAATAACCAATAGCGGAACCTGGATGCTCATATTGGCTCCCACATATTCTACGAAGATCTTTATTGGTCGAACCGTTATGACAACATACGTTATTCCCTTTGTCATCGGTATGTTACTTGCCCGAGATTCGATCATCGGTATCTTCATACCTAGTTCAATCTCGTTACCGGCAAGTCGCTTTACTCGTTACGTAATACATCATCTTGTAACTAATTCATTAGTCACTTTGCTTGAAAGGCTTCTTATGATGTGTATTACCAAGAGGGCCCAGAGATACCTCTCTGATACTCGAGTGACAAATCCTAATCTCGATCTATGCCAACCCACCAAACACCTTCGAAGATATCTGTAGAGCATATTTATAATCACCCAGTTATGTATGATGTTTGATAGCACACAAGGCATTCCTCTGGTATCCGGGAGTTGCATAATCTCATAGTCGAAGGAATATGTATTTGAGATGAAGAAAGCAATAGCAATAAAACTGAACGATCATAATGCTAAGCTAACAAATGGGTCTTGTCCATCACATCATTCTCCTAATGATGTGATCTCATTCATCAAATGACGACACATGTCTATGGTTAGGAAACTTAACCATCTTTGATTAACGAGCTAATCTAGTACAGGCTCACTAGGGACACGGTGTTTTGTCTATGTATCCACACATGTATCAAGTTTCCGATTAATACAATTCTAGCATGAATAATAAACATTTATCATGCAATAAGGAAATATAAAATAACAACTTTATTATTGCCTCCAGGGCATATTTACTTCAATAATAATGGTGACCAATAAACCAGGACGGAGGTAGTAAGAGAGAAAAAATCTGAAAAGAAAATTTTGCACGGATCTTGATGTAAGATCTTGTTGGGGAACGTTGCAGAAAATAAAAAATTTCTACGCTTCACCAAGATCAATCTATGGAGTCATCCAGCAACGAGAGAGAGGAGTGCATCTACATACCCTTGTAGATCACGCGCGGAAGCATTCAAGAGAACGGGGTTGAGGGAGTCGTACTCGTCGTGATCCAAATCACCGAAGATCCTAGTGTCGAACGGACGGCACCTCCATGTTCAACACACGTACGGTTGGGAAGACGTCTCCTCCTTCTTGATCCAGCAAGGGGGAGGGAGAGGTTGATGGAGATCCAGCAGCACGACGGCGTGGTGGTGGAAGTAGCAGTGATCTCGGCAGGGCTTCGCCAAGCTCTACGAGAGGGAGAGGTGTTGCGGAGGGAGAGGGAGGCGCCAGGAGCAGGGGTGTGCAGCCCTCCCTCCCCCCTCTTTATATAGGGGCCCTGGGGGGCGCCGGCCCCCTGGAGATCCCATCTTAAGGGGGACGGCGGCCAAAGGGGGCGGACTTGCCCCCCAAGTCAAGTGGGGCGCCCCCTCCCCCCCACCCCTAGGGTTTCCAACCCTAGGCGCAGGGGAGGACCAAGGGGGCGCACCAGCCCACCAGGGGCTGGTTCCCTTCCCCACTTCAGCCCATGGGCCCCTCTGGGATAGGTGGCCCCACCCGGTGGACCCCCGGGACCATTCTGGTGGTCCCGGTACAATACCGGTGACCCCCGAAACTTTCCCGGTGGCCGAAACTGGACTTCCTATATACAATTCTTCACCTCCGGACCATTCTGGAACTCCTCGTGACGTCCGGGATCTCATCTGGGACTCCGAACAACTTTCGTGTTACCGCATACTAGTATCTCTACAACCCTAGCGTCACCAAAC
Source organism: Aegilops speltoides (assembly GCA_021437245.1). Lineage (NCBI taxonomy): Eukaryota > Viridiplantae > Streptophyta > Magnoliopsida > Poales > Poaceae > Aegilops > Aegilops speltoides. The sequence goes on from CM038146.1 coordinate 433,708,394, forward strand.
CTTAAGTGTGTAGACCCTACGGGTTCGGAAGACACGCAGACATGACCGAGATGACTCTCCAGCCAATAACCAACAGCGGGATCTAGATACCCATGTTGGCTCCCACATGCTCCTCGATGATCTCATCAGATGAACCACGATGTCGAGGATTCAAGTAATCCCGTATACAATTCCCTTTGTCAATCGGTACGTTACTTGCCCGAGATTCGATCGTCGGTATCCCAATACCTCGTTCAATCTCGTTACCGGCAAGTCACTTTACTCGTACCGTAATGCATGATCCCATGACCAAACGCTTGGTCACATTGAGCTCATTATGATGATGCATTACTGAGTGGGCCCAGAGATACCTCTCCGTCATATGGAGTGACAAATCCTAGTCTCGATCCGTGTCAACCCAACAGACACTTTCAGAGATACATGTAGTATACCTCTATAGCCACCCAGTTACGTTGTGACGTTTGGTACACCCAAAGCACTCCTACGACATCTGGGAGTTACACGATCTCATGGTCTAAGGAAATGATACTTGACATTGGAAAAGCTCTAGCAAACGAACTACACGATCTTGTGCTGTGCTTAGGATTGGGTCTCGTCCATCACATCATTCTCCCAATGATGTGATCCCGTTATCAATGACATCCAATGTCCATGGTCAGGAAACCGTGACCATCTATTGATAAACGAGCTAGTCAACTAGAGGCTTACTAGGGACATGTTGTGGTCTATGTATTCACACATGTATTACAATTTCCGGATAACACAATTATAGCATGAATAAAAGACAATTATCATGAACGAGGAAATATAATAATAACCATTTTATTATTGCCTCTAGGGCATATTTCCAACAGATCTGACAAACATATATAGCATCGACCAAGTCTTATTGCATAACTGATATAAATATAATGATGATGGCAGTAGATAATAATTGTCTTACATATTTAGGAAGATAACTAAAAATGCCACATGCGGCAACACCCGAAATATACAAGGGCAAAAGAAGAAGGAAGACGCAGACAACGATCTGGGTCGCTGCTCTCTACTTTCTTGATGTGTTGCTGCAGGGCGCGGAGTTCCTCCAATACCTTTCTCCATCGCCTCCATGACTAGTTATCGCAGCGACCAGCGATGATCTCTTTCATGTCCTCAATACATTGCTTGGCAGCATCCACGGATTCCTCCACCAGCCTTTCGTGCTCGACGCGGAGCATGGCATTCTCGTCCATAAGTTTCTTGAGGATGATGCATGTCTTCTTGAACAAGGCAATGGTCTCCTCGTGTTGCTTCGCCCTTCCGGCGATCTTCGCCCTCAACAGGTCGCGCTCGGTGCGGAGCTTCGCCTTGTCCTTCCTTAGTACCCAGATGACGTGGGTACCATTTTAAAACGAGGTGTTCATCTCGTCCTGCAGCTTCACACAGCCGGAGATCCAATCCATCAGGTTATCGAGCATAGCACGCATGTGCCTGTGAGAGTGTTCGCCTGCCCGCTAGAGATCTTCCTAGGCCGCCGTGGCGCGGGAGGACCTCTCAGCTGCATCTGAGGCGCGGCGGGACATCTCTGCTGCTTTCGCGGGGCGGTCAAGCCAGTCTGCTGCTTCGACGGTGCGGTGGGACCTCCATGTTGCTTCGGCGGTGCGGCGGGACCTCTCTGCTGCTACCGCGGCAGGATATGTCGGCTGCTTTTGCGGCGAGGCGGGACGTCTCCCGTGCTTCCGCTTCCATGCTCGCCTCTCCCTGGTAGTAATTTCTCAACCTAGAACTCATGTGGGCCATAGCTGACGCAAGGGAACGACGATGAAAGACTTGTTTGTTTTTGTTGATGAGGAATTGAGGAGGAATGTGCAGTCATCTTGGAGTACGTAGTATTTATAACCGAGTAATATGTTGTTAAGTGGGAAATCTTTTAGGTTTTGATCAATGTGAACAGGTTTGCAATTAAATATAGCGTGGTAATTTGGAATGTGACGGGAAGCAAGCTCAAAATTTACTAACGGTTCTAATTTCGAAGTGCAGCACAACGTGGGCACGCGTTCTCGGATGCGTATGTGGTTGCACCATAGGATGCACCGCAATCGGCAATGTCAGCAGACGACTTGTTCATCAACCAAGCGCACTCGTTATTACCATCGCACACACTTCTTTTAAATAGAATGTGTGCCGGTCTAGCGCACACACCTTGATCTGTCTCACTGTTTCTGTTTCTTGTGGCTAATCACGAACAATTCATCCATGTGAAGTGTATGCTGTCTATCGCACACACCTCGATCTGGCTGGCCGTTTTAGTTGTGTTGCCTAATCGAAAACAATTCATCCGAGTGAATTATATGTCGTATATTGCGCACACATTGATTTGGCTGACCGTTACTGTTGTGGTGTCTGATCACAAACAGTTCATTCGAGTGAACTGTATATTGTATATCGCACACACCTTCATTTGGCTGACCGTTTCTGCTGTTATGCTCATCGCAAACAGTTCATTTGAGTGAATTGTATGCCACACATCGCACACACAACTATAATCTGAAACGTGTTTGATGTCTCCGTCATCGTAAATGTTTTGTATCTTTATTGACGGTTTTATTACATCACCGTTTGCGACTAATGCATTGCACACAGTTTCATCGATGAGTCTCTGATTGTAGTGTCGCGTTAGCAGCATCTTGTAGTAGTGTATGGTCTGAATTCACAATTGATGCAGCCAATGGAGCATACCCCTTAGCATAGTAAGTCTCAAGCACGTCTATTTTCATAGATATGACATCAACATTGTTATATTTCTCATAACACTTGCTAGTTACTCTCATAACACAAGAAGTCCTATTACTACAAAACAATTCTTGTAGTTTCTTCTTTCAGAGTAAACGTTGACCGAATTATAGTTGCCAACACTCACACATCACAATGGCTGGAGTAACTTGTAAAATAGCAGAAATATCACTATTTTTAAAATCTGTAGCACAAATGCGGACAAGGAAAATAATCTATATCCCTGGCATTAAAGTGGCAATATTATAGTTGCCTTTTGATTTTCAGTAGAACTGGTAGCAAATCACACATGGAATATTCCTACAAAAAACACACAGAGATGAAGTACCCCACAGATAACAATTGGCCAACATGTAGAACAAAATACATCAGAAAAGTGAAGTGAGCATGCCTGAATAGAGGTAGAGAGGTTCCACTTGGATTCCTTGCTATCACCATGCCATTGCGAGCATGCAAAACCACCATGTTGTGGATCAAATCCTGATAAGATGATGGGAGGTGCAAATTAAGAACAGAATGAGAAAAACAAATATTCTCTCAATATTGAACAAGATTTAAACTCACCCATACGTGCAACATGAACTTGGGCGATTGAATCTATTGTTCGTGTTGTAATGACAAATAGGATGATGCCAATGAGGTTAGGATTTGAGACACCTCTTACCAATGGAGGCAGAGATACAAGAGAATGTGCAGATTTCCTTTGTTGATAACGACAAACTAGAAGTTGAAGAGGTGAGAATATAAGGAATCACTCAGACCTGGAGAGGAAGAAGGGCCGTCCGGCGCGGTGGGGTAAGGTCCGGTGGGTGAGGCGCAACAAGATCAGGCGTCGTGCATGGATGGTGAGGCGGCGACGAACTAGGGGCCAAACGTGCGGCACGTCGGTTGACGCAGTGGGGGACGGCGCATGGGTACCCGGAAGAAGCTGGCTCGCACCTCCTCGACAGTGGATCGCGTGCCTGGCAACGACATGCGCCTCGGGCGTCCCGACGGCTGCGCTCACTGGTAGTGGCGGACAGCTTGAAGGCCCTTGGGGATTCTCTCTTTTGTGATTTGTGAATCTTGATAGAGCCAACGTTCGGGGAGATGGATTACGTTGAAAGACAAGCGCTAATTAAGGGAGAGAGGTTAATTTGTGGCGGTTAAGATTGGAGTGTGCCTTGCGTGATTGTAGGAGTTGCCGACGTAGGGCGTGGGGGTGTTTTCCTCTGCGCTGGAGTACGGCCAGTCAACGTAAATTGCTAAATGCACGCAGAAAATATATTAGGATACGGCTAGCTGTTACATGAGTTTAGTGGGTCTAATCATGCGGTGGTAATTAGTCCGTGTACATTTTGTTGGGTGTGTTTAAAGAAGATTTGTTTTTTCTTTTATAAGTAGTGTAGATTGATACAATTTTTTGGGACAACGCTAACGCCCACACGTGTGGTGGGAGCCAAACCCGCCCACATGCCCTATAACACACAGACTGCCACGACACCGCATGCATGCATGTGAGATTTTTTTTGGATTTTCAGTTTTTAAAATGTTTTATCTCTTAAATGAAAAATCCGATTGAAGATCTGTTTTCACCATTAAATCCCTTGCGACGAGATCTTCGAAACTAGATCTCATATCAATATATTTTAATGAAATTTTGTGTGTGTTAAAAATTGCCATGTCTATTGCACATGAATTGCCATGATGTTTATACTGAAGTTGCCATGATATGTTTCAGCTATTTTTTTCTATATTTAAAACTAAATTTTGACATATTATAAAACAGGAATTAAGAAACTAGACTTGCCATGCACCATAAACTAAAATTGTCATGATACATGTGCTTAAAATTGCCATGGTTTATACAAAAAAATATTTTCATGGTCAAAGTACTAGAATTGCCATCATCGAAAAACTAAAATTGCCATGCTCTACAAACTAAAATTGCCACATGGCAACTTTAGTTTAAGCACTATGACAACTACAGTGTGAACATCATGGCAACTTTTGGGCAAATTTTTTTCGTCGAAACATATCAACATGGGGTCTAGTTTTTAAGATCTCGTCGAGACGGATTTAATGGTGAAAACGGATTTTTAATTCGATTTTTAAATTAGGAGATAAAACATTTTTAAGCCAAAAATCAAAAAGATATCTGCTGATGTCATCTATTTATACGTAGCAAAATGAGTGGTGATGGAGGCGTGTGGACGATGTGCAAACGCCCACACGTGTGGTCGTTAGTTTTTTCGTTTTTTTAGATATAAGATTGGTTATTTTTTTAGTCTACTCTTTTTTTTTAGAGACAAGCCTCTTTTGAGTCTAGATAAGATTGATTTTTTTAGAACTTCTAGATTTTTTTTTGAGAATTAGAACTTCTAGATTTTTTTGAGAATTAGAACTTCTAATTTTTTTTAGGCAAATTAGAACTTCTAGATAAGATTGATACGTTGTCCTGAAGCCTAATAACATCCAAGAAAGAAGAGATGGGCCAGCCCACCCAGTCCTGAAGCCTGATATCCGAATTGCACTTGGGAGGCCTTCTCCGAGTCACAGTAAGAGTCGGTCTGCGTAACATGGGCCAGCCCACCAGTCGCCGACTTAACCCACGGTCCTGGCAACCTCCCTATCCCTTTTCCCCAAAATAATACAGTACCACAAATCGACCCAAACCCTAGCTTTTCCTCTTCGATCCCCGATCCCCATCCGGCGACTCGCCGGAACCCTAGCCCAGATCCGCGGCAACTCCGCCGTACCAGCCATGGGGACCCTTAGGGAGATCCTACCGTCGCCCAAGACGTCGTCGTCCACGTTCTACGACCACAGCAGCGACCCGTGGTTCAAGGAGCGGTACGGCGGGGAGCCCGCGGAGGCGGCGGCTGGGAAGCTAGCGGGCCCTGCCAAGCCCGTGCCTCCCTACGGCAAGCGCACGGGCTTCGTGCCCCGGCGGCCGGAGGACTTCGGCGATGGTGGCGCCTTCCCCGAGATCCTCCTCGCCCAGTACCCGCTCGGCATGGGCCGCCGCGACGACAAGGGCGGGTCCAAGATCCTCGCGCTCACTGTCGACGCGCAGGGCAGCGTCGCCTTCGACGCCGTCGTCAAGCAGGGCGAGAACGCCAAGAAGATCGTCTACTCCAAGCACAGCGACATCGTGCCCAAGATCGCAACGGCCGACTCCGAAGCCGTCGAGGACGAGGAGTACGATAAGGAGGTCGAGGAGACCAAAGAGCGGACCGTAGCTGCCTTGCAGAAGATTGTCAACGTCCGCCTCTCTGCTGCCCAGCCCAAAAACGTTCCGACGCATGATTCGGAATCAAAGTTCATCAAGTATAAGCCATCGCAGCAGTCAGCAGCGTTCAATTCAGGTGCCAAGGAGAGGATTATTAGGATGTCGGAGATGGCTTCGGATCCTCTTGACCCACCAAAGTTCAAGCATAAGCGGGTGCCCCGTGCATCTGGGTCGCCGCCTGTGCCGGTGATGCACTCGCCACCACGGCCCGTCACAGTGAAGGACCAGCAGGATTGGAAGATCCCACCTTGCATTTCAAATTGGAAGAATCCAAAGGGTTACACAATCCCACTTGATAAGAGGTTGGCAGCTGATGGGAGGGGGCTGCAGGAGGTTCAGATTAATGATAACTTTGCAAAGCTTTCAGAAGCATTGTATGTTGCAGAGCAGAAGGCGAGGGAAGCAGTGCAGATGCGCTCCAAGGTGCAGAGGGAGCTAATGCTAAAGGAGAAGGAGAGGAAGGAGCAAGAGTTGAGGGCACTTGCACAGAAGGCCCGCATGGAAAGGTCTGGTGCTCCACCTCCATCCACGGGTATGCCTGTCGGAGGTGGGAGGGAGAGAGAGCGGGAGAGGGTTGATGATGGGGATGCAGATATGGATTTGGAGCAGCCGCGTGAGCAGCGCAGGGAGACTAGAGAAGAGAGGGAGGCGAGGATTGAGCGTGACAGGATCCGTGAGGAGCGGAGGCGTGAGAGGGAGAGGGAGAGGAGGCTGGAGGCGAAGGAGGCTGCTGGAACGCATAAAAAGAGTAAGCTCACTAGAGACAGGGACCGTGACGTCGGTGAGAAGGTGGCCCTGGGTATGGCACACACTGGTGCGAAGACCGGGGAGGTCATGTATGACCAGAGGCTCTTTAACCAGGACAAGGGAATGGACTCTGGTTTTGCTGCTGATGATCAGTACAACGTCTATTCGAAGGGCCTCTTCACAGCACAGTCCAGTATGTCCTCACTTTACAGGCCCAAGAAGGATGGTGATTCTGAAGTGTATGGTGGTGATGCCAATGAACAGTTGGAGAAGGTTATGAAGACAGAGAGGTTCAAGCCTGACAAGGCATTTACCGGTGCTCCAGAGAGGTCTGGCAAGAGAGACAGACCCGTGGAGTTTGATAAGCAAGAGGAAGCTGATCCATTTGGTCTTGATCAGTTCTTGACTGAGGTGAAGAAGGGAAAGAAAGCCGTGGACAAGATTGGTGGCGGAGGAACTATGAAGGCAAGTGGTGGATCTTCAAGGGATGATTATGAGGGTGGAGGATCTGGGAGGTCTCGCATTAACTTCGAAAGAGGAGGTCGTTGAGGTATTTGCTGTGCACATTTATCTTCTGCAATTTTCATGTCCTCAGTGCATTTTCAAATATCACCCTGAAGGATTTCTTTGGAGAATATGATCCTTCTTACACAAGGAAGACGCAAATATCATCCTGAAGTATTACTTTGGAGAATATGATCTTTCTTACAGAAGGAAGAACCTGATGGTTTAGTTGCTGTGATAGGGCTGCTTGTTCTATTTCAACCGGAGTGTTAAACGGTGTACCTACTTATTAGATCCTATGATGCTTGTATGCTGTGTCTCTTTGTGACGGGATCCATGAACTTTGTTGTTACACATGTTACATAGTCTCATCCATGTCCTGTTAATTTCAAAGCTGTATCGAAGTCGTAATGTGTCTGGCTGGACTGGGTATATGTCTCTTCTCTTTTTTATCATGCTTACTGGTCGGATGAGTTTGTGGTCGTTTTCCAAAATAAGCACGGAGATGTTTGAAGAAAATGCCCTTGAACCTTGCCTGTGCTTGTTTCATTCATTTGTATGGGCGACTTAAAACTTGCTCTGAAATTCTGTTTGTTAGATCATTGGTGGTTTGTTGTCAAATCTTCTCTGGTGGAGGAGCCGAAATCCTCAATTGTTCTTGTTTGGCATTGTCGACAGGTTGGTCTGAAGGAGTGTGTGTGATCACAAGTTCATGGAACTCTGTACTGACCGGTTTCAGTTCTTTTAGCTGGGTTTGTCGATTTGATTTGATTTTGATCTTGCAAAAGCCAAGCAGACCATGTGTTAGCAAGAGTCCTCGGCCAAAAACTGATTGCTGTGTTTTGGAACTTCAGAGGGATGGACCCTTTAAAAGTTCCAAGGGTCAGGCCGACCCACATCAAAATTCAAAACAAACTAGATGATTCGTGTCTCTAGGAGTACAATTTTGGGTTGGAAGTAGAGTTCATCTCCCAGAGAGTACAGTTTCTGAAGGAAAATAATCCTGTGAAAACCAACATGTGAAACCCATCATTCCTTTTGGCTACATTTTTATTGAATCAAGCCATATAACCAACATACTAGTTGTCGGCATACCAGAAGTGTCAGGCCAGCAACTGAATCAGGCAACCAAACGGATGTCTGATGAAAAGCGCTTACAAGTTTAGGCCTTGATTGGATTGTCGTGTTTCCTCTAAATACACCTGTAAAATAAATACAGGTCTCGGCTCGTTGTTTTGTTTCCAGCCGAAATTTGATACGCGGCCTGTAAGATGCAGGTCTGAAGTAAACACCCCCTACTTACAACCATTCCAAGCGCGCCCTTAGGATTGGTAGCCCGGCGTAGGCGAAGTTCACTTCCAAGCAATCCTGAGAAGTTGCCCCCTGCGCCCCCCAAGCACAAATATCTTCAAAACAGGTAGGTCAGGCTGCAAGTGGGAACGGGCCGTCCGCGGCGCCGCGTCGTTTGTGGACGCCCACGGTTGAGGAAGGAAATACGTGGGATTTGCGGACCATCCCGCCAGGCCCGCATCTAGCCCACATAACCCACATAATCCCTCCTCGATACAAACACTGGACGCTAGGTTTTCCGTGAAGAGCCGCCAGCACGGAAGCACTGACGGCGACGGTTTCTCTGACAGCGCGGTGGCAAGGAGCGCCTGCAGCAGGATGGTGACGAGCTTGAAGAAGAAGCAGGTGATCAGGGCTTCCACGGTCGTGCCGTAGTGGCGGGACTCGGCTTGCTGCGACCACCTAAGCGAGGACATCCATATCGTCATGAGCAGCACTCTGTAGGCTAGCTCTTCCATGTCCGAAGTACTTTTCGCCATCCTCTCTGCTCAATGACCATCTCATTCTCTGGCGCCACTATCACAATCTAAGGTTAAGAGTGTGATGAACGATTAAATCTGGTGACCGGCGAGATATCAAGTAGCGGCTGATTGAAGGCGAGCAACAACAACGTCTAGGATCTCGGCTAAACTAACAAGGTCCGCAGGAGCAGGTTGTTGACGGCGAGCTCCACAGAGCAAAATCGAACCTGTAGCTGTGTTGGAAAGCTTTAGTGTAACGATTGATCTATCCTGCGTTCTGTCTATATAAGTTATGTGGGCAAGCGGACGTCCGCGAACAATACATGTAGATTTTGTGGGCAACCCACATAAGCCCACATAAATACATGGGCAGTTGCGGCGTTATGTGGAACTCCCGCGAGCATCCCACTTGCAGCCTGACAGGTAGGTCTATCAACTCGAAAGAAATCTGAAACAAAATTCGAGACATGTCCGGCATTCCTTTTGTATTTCCGTGGGATACTCTCCAGTTTTCCTGTGATCCGAGCGTGACATTTCACGCATGGCCACTCAAAAAGACGGAAATAGAATAATTCGATCCGATCAGCAAGTTGCGTGGGTCTCTTACCCTTACCCTGCTGCGCCGGAAGCAGGAGACCGAGGACGCGTCTCATCGGCGAGCACCCTTCGTTCAGACTTGAGAGTACAGTCAACGCCTCGTTTTCTTTTCTTCCCAGCCCAACACAACACCAGATTCCAACTCCATTGTCTTCCCAGTAGTGACCAAAGCGGATCTCGCTCTCGCAGAACCGATGCCACCGCCCGGCCGAATACACGCCAGGAACTACTCACCGCACCGGGGCTCTTTTGCACGTGGCATGGCAGCTCGATGATTCTTGGCGCAAGCAACCTTTTGGTGGACGGCATCGACTCCCGTTTTTCGAAATGATTTAAAAATCATACTTCCAAGTTTAAAAAAAACTGTGAAAACGCATACTCCCTTCGTTCCTAAATATAAGTGCTTTTAGATATTCTATTATGGACTACATACGAAGCAAAATGAGTAAACCTACACTCTAAAATATGTCTATATACATCAGTATGTAGTTTGTAGTGAAATCTCTAAAAAACTTATATTTAGGAACGGATGAAGTACATATTCATGATGGATCTGTGAATTTTCTTCTAAAAATATGATGATCCGCAAGCTGCACACACACAAGAACCCGGCCGAACAATAAAAAAGGTTGGCCCATTTTCATGTGCATATTTGTTTTTTTGGTCTACATCACGTATGAAAGTATTTTTTTAAAGAAGGAGGATCACCTCCGGCCTTTGCGTCTGGGCGATGCATGCAGCCATTTTATTAATTATTCACCAAAGACCTTACAAAGAAATACAACAATAAGTTTGCCGCTGTCTATGCGACAACTGTCGCTACTCCTATCCAGCTGATGAAGGGATGATGATAGTCCGGACCTAATACCACATACCTCGCAGACAAGCCTAACATCCAAGACCTGAGACCCCAACCAAGGCACTAGCCGGGTATGGGCACACACCGGTCCGGCGCGCTCTCAGATGCCGCCGCCGCCAACTGTCACCACTCCATCTTCAGATCTGTACTGACACATCATCCTTGCCCAGGCTAGCTGCCGTCAACGCCACCACGGCGCCCAATGGCACCACCACCCTGCGCGCGAACTGCTGAGCACGTCGCGGTCGCCGCCGGTACACCTCGGCACCATGCCGCCAAGTACCACCAAGCCGACACAGCTTGAAGTCTCTGGAAGATCTGTCGTGCATAGCACCTACCGACTAGGCATGATAAAGCGTAGCACCTGTCGGTCAGGCATGACTTGACATCTCCACCGAAGGTCCGTGCAAGATGAAGCCGCTCCACCTCCTGCCTTTGACCACCAGCATTGCTCCACAAACAATGCTCCCAAGAGAGAAACGCCACCGCATCGCCGCCATCGTCCGATCTGGAAGACCAGATCCTAGGGTTTCCCCCACAGCAGTACGAGTGGGTCGACACAAGTCACACAACGATGCCTTCATCAAGGTAACGACGTAGATCGCTGTCATCGCCCGCCGTCCACTACTAGGAAAAGGCATGCTAGTGGCGCACCAGTTTTGCCTTCTAATGGCGCATGGCTGGTGCGCCACTGGCATCACGCCATTAGAATTTCTTTCTAATGGCGCACCACTAATGCGCCATTAGAATTGGTATTCTAATGGCGCACCGCGATGCGCCATTAGTCTTGCTCACAAGGCGCCACTAGTATCTGCTATACTTACAGTATGACAGATGTAAAGCGCCATTAGTAACAACTTTTTTAATTCTTTTCTTCTTAATCTCATGTCACTATTTCACATATGAGATATTCAACACATATATATGTACAACAAGCATCCATATAGCAATCATATATGTACAACAAGCATACATATAGCAATCATATCCAACACACAAGTTTCATCATATATACATACGTACATAGCCAACACATAGTTCCGTCGTTACAAAAGTTTCACATTGTTCATCCAACACCGTTATCCATCAATTCACAAAAGTTTCACATTCATACAAAATAAAAACAGAAATGGAAAAGAAGCACCCCATCCACGCAAGCTTCCGTCAATTAAATCAAATCTGCAAAATGATAAACAAGAAGTTAGAAGAAGAAAAGAAGAAGACTAGAAGAAGAATAAGAAGAGTTTTGGAAAAGAAGAAGATTAAGAAAAGACTATAAGCTTATTATGTAAACTTGATCATTTTGTGCTAACATAAGTTATTTTGGAGCTAACCTATAGGAAACTAAGCATAGTCTAAGCTAGTATATTAGAGCCAACTTAGGTAAAATGAAGCTAACCTATGTCATTTTGGAAAAGAAGAAGATTAAGAAAAAGACTATAAGCTTATTATGTAAACTTGATCATTTTGTGCTAACATAAGTTATTTTGGAGCTAACCTATAGGAAACTAAGCATATAAGCTCTAAGTTAGTATATTAGAGCCAACTTAGGTAAAATGAAGCTAACCTATAGGAAACTAAGCATATTAGAGATAACATAGGTAACTAAGTATATATATATCATTTTGGATAGCTAACCTATAGGAGATCTGACATACCTGACAAAGTAGGCAGTTCTTCTCCTTCTTCTCCTTCATCTCTCGATCGCCTAGAGCGGCGAGGCTGTGGAGGCAAGTGGAGGTAGTGGGATGTAGTCTTCTACCACAATTGGCGTGGTCATGTTGCCCGGTGTGGGATCGCCGGCGCCACCACCGGTGCGTGGTCATTGTCAGCACCACCACCATCGCGAGGCCACCTTCGAGCACGACCATCGCTAGGTCATCCTCACCACCTCCATCTCTTGCCCATGGTCACCACCACCATCTCTTGCCCTTGGTCACCACCACCAGCGCTAGGTCATCCTCACCGATGCCCATCCTCACTCTGCTCCTCTTCTCCCGCCTCCGGTCCGGATCATCCTTCTTGTTGTCTATTTGGTGCAGAATCGCCGCTTCTTGTTGCTTAGCCAGAATCGCCGCTGACTTCGCTACTGACCATAGTCGCCTTTGCTTTGGTCAGAGATGATCGCCGCCGCTGCTCCTACTGTCCAAAATGCAACAATGACCGTTAACAATCGATGTGAGACAAAGCCAAATGTAGAGGAATAAGAAGAGGCGAACGTCTGCGGCATCATCATCGGCAACAGATCGCATGCGACACATAGTCTTGTTGTACACCTTCACGATGAGCATGTTGGCGTCGTCGTCAGACCAAGACAAGGAAGTACCCCAGTGCAGGTCGTGAGGCACGGTAGAAGTTCTCCCACCCACGAGACAAGTACATGTGGCCCTTCTTGATCGCCAATTGCACATCCCATCGCGAAACCCGCTGCCGCCTGTCGCAGCTTCACATTATTTGGCGGATCTTCACCCATCGGCATGTTCATAAACTCGTCGGGCAGCCTCTGCGGTTTGGGAAAATGAGTGATGTAGCAAACAATGATATCGTAATGAGATGGGTGAAGGGAGATCTCTCATTTTATATACCAGCGTCATGGATCCAAGCTGAAGCCTCAAGTATGATAGTGAAGAACTGGAATCATCCACCTCTCATCTTTGCGGTGTCGCAGATCGGCGGTGGCTGCTTCCGCCATCTCCGATAAGCAGCAGAAGAGACCAATTAGTACCCTTACAACAGATCATAAAACATGCATTAGTCATAAGTACCCCATATGTCCTATTTTTAACAAAGTCATGCTAAAATTCACGGAAAATTTCAGCATGACCTTTGCTGAAAATAGGACATATGGAATGCCCGAATTTGCCGGAACGGAAGTTAATCGACATTCCGCAAACTCAAGGGCCTCTCGGTGGACAAGGCAAAAAAGGCCTCCATCATAGCATGGAAAATACATTGGCATGTTTTTGCTTATAAAAAGCTAACAAGTGTAATTCAAAACAATATACCACCAAGTGAACCACCACAACATCTAAAAGCTAACAAATTCCTTGTAAATTCCTTGTAATAGTATTATGCAAATTCCTTGTAAAGCTAACAATATGTCAACAGGGTGCACAATCTTCAACATGAGTCATCATTGAACTGTATTATGCAAATTCCTTGTAATAGTATTTTTACATTTACAGATAAAGATAATATTGTAACTTCTAATTTCCTTGTGATATTGTGCATTTTACTATGTTGGACTAGCACTCTGGCAAGTACTAGAAGGCATCAAGGCAAGTATGGTATGGTGTGGTGTGGGCCTTTGTGCCTCAAGCACTGTAAAGTGCCACCCTAAGCATAGCAAGTCCACTAACACCTTAACAAAATCATGATCAGCATTAATTCACCTCTCAAAAATATTACTTACAAAATCATGATCAACATTCACCATGATTTCCCTAAGAAAGCATACACCATGATTGACGTAGGACCTATCATAACGCCCGAGAGAGACGGGGCAGAGCAGCCCTAAGGGGAAGGGGGCGAGGGAGAGGAGAGGGGCAGCACCTCGATGGCGAGGCGGCGGGCAGCAAGCGCGGGCGGCGAGGCGGCGGGCAGCGGCGCTGGGGCAAGGCTGGGCGGCGGGCGGCGGATCGAGGGCGAGGCGAGGGAGAGAGAGGGATCGAGGCGAGGGAGAGGTGGGCCGCCGGGAGGGTATGGATGGATGGAGGCACAATACTAATGGCGCACCAACCACCGGTGCGCCATAAGTACATCCACACTAATGGCGCACCTCAAGACGGTGCGCCATTAGATATTCTCGCCGAGACAACAAGTTATATTCCACGAATCGATCCACATCAAGTCCCTCTACTAGCTCGACCGTCGTGACCGGTTCTCCCCAGAGTGTTGGGGAACGAGTAATTTCAAAAATTTTCCCACGCACACGCAAGATCATGGTGATGCATAGCAACGAGAGGGGAGAGTGTTGTCTACATACCCTTGTAGACCCGGCGGAAGCGATCACAACGTAGAGGAAGTAGTCGACGTTCTCCTCGCGATCCGACCGATCCCGGCGCCGTTACTCCGACGCCCCGAGTTCTTGACACACGACAGCTCGATGACGTCCCTCGACTCGATCCAGCCGAGTGTCGAGGGAGAGTTCCGTCAAGACGACGGCGTGCAGGACGATCTTGATGTTTCACCGGCGCAGGCTTCGCCTAAGCTTCATGACGGTATAACCGAGGTGGAATATGGTGGAGGGGGCACCGACACGGCTAAGGAACGATCTCACGATCAACTTGTGTGTTCCAAAGTGCCCCTTGCCCCGTATATAAAGGAGCCAGGGGAGGGGGGCGGCCAAGAGGGGCGCGCCAGGAGTCCTACTCCCTCGGGAGTAGGATTCCCCCAATCCTAGTTGGACTAGGATTCCTGAGGGGAAGAGAGAGAGGGCGGCCCCTTCTCCTAGTCCTAGTAGGACTAGGGAAGGGGAGGCGCGCCTCCTAGGGCTGCCCTTCTCCTTTCCACTAAGGCCCATCGAGGCCCATTTACCTCCCGGGGTTCCAGTAACCTCCGGTACTCGATAAATTCCGCCGCCGGAACCATTCGAACTCCAAACATAGGCTTCCAATATATCAATCTTTATGTCTCGACCATTCCGAGACTCCTCATCATGTCCGTGATCACATCCGGACTCGAACTCCTTGGTACATCAAAATACATAAACTCATAATAACCGCCATCGAAACCTTAAGCGTGCGGACCCTACGGTTCGAGAACAATGTAGACATGACCTAGAACTATTCACGGTCAATAACCAACAGCGGACCTGGATGCCCATATTGGTTCCTACATATTCTCTGAAGATCTTTATCGGTCGGACCGCATAACAACATACGTTGTTCCCTTTGTCATCGGTATGTTACTTGCCCGAGATTCGATCGTCGGTATCCAATACCTAGTTCAATCTCGTTACGCAAGTCTCTTTACTCGTTCCGTAATACATCATCTCACAACTAACTCTTTAGTTGTAGTGCTTGCAAGGCTTGATGATGTGCATTACCGAGAGGGCCAGAGATACCTCTCCGACAATCGGAGTGACAAAACCTAATCTCGAAATACGCCAACCCAACATCTACCTTTGGAGACACCTGTAGTACTCCTTTATAATCACCCGATTCGTTGTGACGTTTGGTAGTACCAAAGTGTTCCTCCGTAAACGGAGTTGCATAATCTCATAGTTACAGGAACATGTATATGTCATGGATAAAAGCAGAGCAACATACTAAACAATCGTGTGCTAAGCTAAGGGAATGGGTCATGTCAATCGATCATTCTACTAATGATGTGACCTTGTTAATCAAATAACAACTCCTTGTTCATGGTAGGAAACATAACCATCTTTGATTAACAAGCTAGTCTAGTAGAGGCATACTAGTGACATGTTGTTTTGTCTATGCATTCACACATGTATCATGTTTCCGGTTAATACAATTCTAGCATGAATGATAAACATTTATCATGAAATAAGGAAATAAATAATAACTTTATTATTGCCTCTAGGGCATATTTCCTTGATCTCCCACTTGCACTAGAGTCAATAATCTAGATTACACAATAATGATTCTAACACCCATGGAGTCTTGGTGTTGATCATGTTTTGCTCGTGGAAGAGGCTTAGTCAACGGGTGCGCAACATTCAGATCCGTATGTATCTTGCAAATCTCTATGTCTCCATCTGGACTAAGTCCCGGATGGAATTGAAGCGTCTCTTGATGTGCTTGGTCCTCTTGTGAAATCTGGATTCCTTTGCCAAGGCAATTGCTCCGAGATTGTCACGAAGATTTTCATTGGACCCGATGCACTAGGTATGACACCTAGATCGGATATGAACTCCTTCATCCGACTCCTTCATTAGCGCTTCAAGCTGCTATGTATTCCGCTTCACATGTAGATCCCGCCACGACGCTTTGTTTAGAACTCGCACCAACCGACAGCTCCCCGCTTAGTGTAAATACGATCCGTCTGCGATTTAGAATCGTCCGGATCGGTGTCAAAGCTTGCATCAACGTAACTGCCACGATGAGCTCTTTGTCACCTCCATATACGAGAAACATATCCTTAGTCCTTTTCGGGTATTTCAGATGTTCTTGACCGCTGTCCGATGATCCACTCTGGATTACTTTGGTACCTTCTGCTAGGCTTATAGCAAGGCACACATCAGTCGGTACACAAGATTGCATACATGATAGAGCCTATGGCTGAAGCATAGGTACATCTTTCATTTTCTCTATCTTCTCGCAGTGGTCGGGCATTGAGTCCGACTCAACTTCACACCTTGTAACACGTGCAAGAACCCTTTCTTTGCTTGATCCATTTTGAACTTCTTCAAAACTTTGTCAAGGTATGTGCTTTGTGAAAGTCCAATTAAGCGTCTTGATCTATCTCTATAGATCTTAATGCCCAATATGTAAGCAGCTTCACCGAGGTCTTTCATTGAAAACTCTTATTCAAGTATCCCTTTATGCTATCCAGAATTCTATATCATTTCCGATCAGCAATATGTCATCCACATATAAGATCGAAATGCTACTGAGCTCCCACTCACTTTCTTGTAAATCTGAGGCTTCTCCAAAAGTGCAGTACAAACCCAAATGCTTTGATCACACTATCAAAACGCTTATTCCAACTCCGAGATGCTTGCACCAGTCCATATATGGATCGTTGGAGCTTGCACACTTTGTTAGCTCCCTTTGGATCGATAAAACCTTCGGTTGCATCATATACAACTCTTCTTCCGTAAATCCATTCAGAATGTAGTCTTTACATCCATTTGCCAAATTTCATAATCATAAAATGCGGCAATTGCTAACATGATTCGGACGGACTTAAGCATCGCCACGGGTGAGAAGGTCTCATCGTAGTCAATCCCTTGAACTTGTCGAAAACCTTTTGCGACAAGTCGAGCTTTATAGACGAGAATATTACCGTCGCGTCGGTCTTCTTCTTGAAGATCCACTTGTTTTCTATTGCTTGCCTACCCTCGGGCAAGTCAACCAAAGTCCACACTTTGTTTTCATACATGGATCCCATCTCGATTTCATGGCCTCAAGCCATTTTATGAATCTGGGCTCACCATCGCTTCTTCATAGTTCGTAGGTTCATCATGATCTAGTAGCATGACTTCCGAACAGGATTACCGCACCACTCAGTGCGGATCTTACTCTGGTTGATCTACGAGGTTCTGCAGTAACTTGATCTCAAGTTTCATGATCAACATCATCAACTACCTCACTACTTGGCGAGGTGTCTCGTAAACTGGTTTCTGCGATTTAACTACTTTCAAGTAAGGGAGAAAGTACTATTACCTCATCAAGTTCCACTTTCCTCCCACTCACTTCTTTCGAGAGAAACTCCTTCTCTAGAAAGGATCCATTCTTAGCAACGAATGTCTTGCCTTCGGATCTGTGATAGAAGGTGTACCCAACTGTCTCCTTTGGGTATCCTATGAAGACACATTTCTCGATTTGGGTTCGAGCTTATCGGGTTGAAGCTTTTTCACATAAGCATCGCATCCCCAAACTTTAAGAAACGACAACTTTGGTTTCTTGCCAAACCATAGTTCATAAGGTGTCGCCTCAACGGATTTCGACGGTGTTCTATTCATGTGAATGCGGCCGTCTCTAGAGCATAACCCCAAAACGATAGCGGTAAATCAGAAGAGACATCATTGATCGCACCATATCTAGTAAAATACGATTCTGACGCTCGGACACACCATTTCACCGTGGTGTTCCGGTGGCGTGAGTTGCTAAACTATTCCGCATTGTTTCAAATGTAGACCAAACTCGTAACTCAAATATTCACCTCCACGATCGATCGTAGAAACTTAATTTTCTTGTTACGATGATTTTCAACTTCACTCTGAAATTCTTTGAACTTTTCAAACGTTTCAGACTTATGTTTCATTAAGTAGATATACCCATATCCGCTTAAGTCATCTGTGAAGGTGAGAAAATAACGATATCCGCCACGAGCCTCAACATTCATCGAACCACATACATCTCAGATGTATGATTTCCAACAAATCTGTTGCTCTCTCCATAGTACCGAGAACGGTGTTCTAGTCATCTTGCCCATGAGGCACGGTTCGCAAGTGCCAAGTGATTCATAATCAAGTGACTCCAAAAGTCCATCAAGATGGAGTTTCTTCATGCGCTTTACATCGATATGACCTAAACGGCAAGTGCCACAAATAAGTTGCACTATCATTATCAACTCTGCATCTTTTGGTTTCAACATTATGAATATGTGTATCTCTACTATCGAGATTCATAAGAAATAGACCACTCTTCAAGGGTGCATGACCATAAAAGATATTACTCATATAAATAGAACAACCATTATTCTCTCGATTTAAATGAATAACCGCCTCGCATCAAAC
Organism: Aegilops speltoides; assembly: GCA_021437245.1. Lineage (NCBI taxonomy): Eukaryota > Viridiplantae > Streptophyta > Magnoliopsida > Poales > Poaceae > Aegilops > Aegilops speltoides. Next base: position 433,727,383 of record CM038146.1, read on the forward strand.
AAGATCCAGATATAATGTTCATGCTCAACGCAGCACCAAATAACAATTATTTAGGTCTAAAACTAATCCCGAAGGTAGATGTAGAGGTAGCGTGCCGACCGCGATCACATCGACTTTGGAACCATTTCCCACGCGCATCGTCACCTCGTCCTTTGCGAGTTCGCAATCAGTAGTCCCCTGCTTTGAGTTGCAAATATTAGCAATGTAACCAGTATCAAATACCAGTGCTACTACGAGCTCTAGTAAGGTACACATCAATAACATGTATATCACATATACCTTTGTTCACCTTGCCATCCTTCTTATCCGCCAAATACTTGGGGCAGTTCCGCTTCGGTGACGATCGCTTGCGGTAGAAGCACTCAGTTTCAGGTTTAGGGCCGACTTGGGTTTCTTCTCTGAGCAAAGACAACTTGCTTGCTGTTCTTCTTGAGATTCCTTCTTCTTCCCTTTGCCTTTCTTCTTGAAACTAGTGGTCTTATTGACCATCAACACTTGATGCTCCTTCTGATTTCTACCTCCGCAGCCTTTAGCATTGCGAAGAGCTCTGTATAGTCTTTACTAACCCTTGCATATTATAGTTCATCACGAAGCCTTTGTAGCTTGGTGGCGTGATTGAGAATTCATCAATGACACAATCATCCGGAAGATTAACTCCCAATTGTGTCAAGTGATTGTAGTACCCGGACATCTTGAGTATATGCTCACTAATGTAACTGTTCTCCTCCATCTTGCAGCTATAGAACTTATTGGAGACTTCATATCTCTCAATCCGGGCATTCTGTTGAATATCAACTTCAACTCTGGAACATCTCATATGCTCCATGACGCTCAAAACGTCGTTGAAGTCCGGTTCTAAGCCGTAAAGCATGGCACACTGAACTATAGAGTAGTCATCGCTTTGCTCGCCAGACGCTCATAACATCTGGCGTTGCTCCAAAGAAGAACTGTCACCTAGCGGTGCATCCAGGCGTAGCTCTTACGTGCAGCAATGAGGATGATCCTCAAATTCGGACCCGATCCGTGTAATTGCTACCATCATCTTTCAACTTTGCTTTCTCAAGGAACGCATTAAAATTCAACGGAACAACAAAGACGAGCCATCTATCTACAATCAAACATAAACAAGCAAGATACTATCAGTACTAAGTTCATGATAAATTTAAGTTCAATTAATCATATTACTTAAGAACTCCCACTTAGAAAAACATCTCTCTAGTCATCTAAGTGATCACGTGATCCAAATCAACTAAACCATAACCGATCATCACGTGAAATGGAGTAGTTTTCAATGGTGAACATCTTATGTTGATCATATCTACTATATGATTCACGCCGACCTTTCGGTCTCCGTGTTCCGAGGCCATATCTGCATATGCTAGGCTCGTCAAGTATAACCCGAGTATTCTGCGTGTGCAAAACTGGCTTGCACCGTTGTAGATGGACGAGAGCTTATCACACCCGATCATCACGTGGTGTCCGGGCACGACGAACTTTGGCAACGGTGCATACTCGGGAGAACACTTCTTGATTATTTAGTGAGAGATCATCTTATAATGCTACCGTCAATCAAAGCAAGATAAGATGCATAAAAGGATAAACATCACATGCAAATCAATATAAGTGATATGATATGGTCATCATCATCTTGTGCTTCACGATCTCCATCTTGCGGCACCACCATGATCACCATCGCCACCGCGCGACACCTTGATCTCCATCGCAGCATCGTTGTCGTCTCGCCAAACTTATGCTACTACGACTATCGCTACCGCTTAGTGATAAAGTAAAGCATTACGAGGCATTGCATTGCATACAATAAGCGACAACCATATGGCTCCTGCCGATTGCCGATAACTTCGTTACAAAACATGATCATCTCATACAATAAAATATAGCATCACGTCTTGACCATATCACATCACAACATACCTGCAAAAACAAGTTAGACGTCCTCTACTTTGTTGTTGCAAATTTTACGTGGCTGCTACGGGCTTAAGCAAGAACCAGTCTCACCCACGCATCAAAACCACAACGATATTTCGTCAAATAGACTCGTTTAACCTTCTCAAGGACCGGCGTAGCCACACTCGGTTCAACTAAAGTGAGAGAGACAGCACCCACCGGTCACCTTTAAGCAACGAGTGCTCGTGGCGGTGAAACCAGTCTCGCGTAAGCGTCACGCGTAATGTCGGTGCAGGCGCTTCATCTCACAATACCGCTGAACCAAAGTATGACATCTTTGGTAGGTAGTATGACTTGTATCGCCCACAACTCACTTGTGTTCTACTCGTGCAAAACATCAAACCATAGAAAAACCTAGGCTCGATACCTTTGTTGGGGAACGTAGTAATTTCAAAAATTTCCTACGCACACGCAAGATCATGGTGATGCATAGCAACGAGAGGGAGAGTGTTGTCTACATACCCTTGTAGACCCGGCGGAAGCGATCACAACGTAGAGGAAGTAGTCGACGTTCTCCTCGCGATCCGACCGATCCGGCGCCGTTACTCGACGCCCCGAGTTCTTGACACACGACAGCTCGATGGCGTCCCTCGTACTCGATCCAGCCGAGTGTCGAGGAGAGTTCCGTCAAGACGACGGCATGGTGACGATCTTGATGTTTCACGGCAGCAGGCTTCGCCTAAGCTTCATGACGGTATAACCGAGGTGGAATATGGTGGAGGGGGCACCGACACGGCTAAGGAACGATCTCACGATCAACTTGTGTGTTCCAAAGTGCCCCTGCCCCTCAGATATAAAGGAGCCAGGGGGAGGGGCGGCGGCCAAGAGGGGCGCCAGGAGTCCTACTCCCTCAGGGAGTAGGATTCCCCCAATCCTAGTTGGACTAGGATTCCGGAGGAAAAGAGAGAGGGGCGGCCCCTTCTCCTAGTCCTAGTAGGACTAGGGAAGGGGGGGCGTAGCGCCTCCTAGGGCTGCCCTTCTCCTTTCCACTAAGGCCCATCGAGGCCCATTTACCTCCCGGGGTTCGGTAACCTCCGGTACTCGATAAATTCCGTTTTCGCCGGAACCATTCGAACTCCAAACATAGGCTTCCAATATATCAATCTTTATGTCTCGACCATTCCGAGACTCCTCATCATGTCCGTGATCACATCCGGGACTCCAAACTCCTTGGTACATCAAAATACATAAACTCATAATAAGCATCATCGAAACCTTAAGCGTGCGGACCCTACGGTTCGAGAACAATGTAGACATGACCTAGAACTATTCACGGTCAATAACCAACAGCGGGACCTGGATGCCCATATTGGTTCCTACATATTCTACGAAGATCTTTATCGGTCGGACCGCATAACAACATACGTTGTTCCCTTTGTCATCGGTATGTTACTTGCGAGATTCGATCGTCGGTATCCAATACCTAGTTCAATCTCGTTATCGCAAGTCTCTTTACTCGTTCCGTAATACATCATCTCACAACTAACTCTTTAGTTGTAGTGCTTGCAAGGCTTGATGATGTGCATTACCGAGAGGGCCAGAGATACCTCTCGACAATCGGAGTGACAAAACCTAATCTCGAAATACGCCAACCCAACATCTACCTTTGGAGACACCTGTAGTACTCCTTTATAATCACCCGATTCGTTGTGACGTTTGGTAGTACCCAAAGTGTTCCTCCGTAAACGGAGTTGCATAATCTCATAGTTACAGGAACATGTATATGTCATGGATAAAAGCAAGAGCAACATACTAAGCGATCGTGTGCTAAGCTAAGGGAATGGGTCATGTCAATCGATCATTCTACTAATGATGTGACCTTGTTAATCAAATAACAACTCCTTGTTCATGGTCGGAAACATAACCATCTTTGATTAACAAGCTAGTCTAGTAGAGGCATACTAGTGACATGTTGTTTTGTCTATGCATTCACACATGTATCATGTTTCCGGTTAATACAATTCTAGCATGAATGATAAACATTTATCATGAAATAAGGAAATAAATAATAACTTTATTATTGCCTCTAGGGCATATTTCCTTCAAGGAGGTCCTGGGTTCGACTCCCAGGATCCCCAATATTTTTGTATGCATTTTAAATGGTGTTTTTTATATTTATTTGTGTTTAAATATGTTCAAACTTGTTTAAATCATAATGATAATATTTTTATGCATTTTAAATACTGTTTTTTATATTTATTTGTGTTTATCAAACTTGTTTAAATTATAATGATAATATTTTTTATGCATTTTAAATGCTGTTTTTATATTTATTTGTGTTTATCAAACTTGTTTAAATTATAATGATGTAATATTTTTATAAAAATAGTAAAAAAATTAAAAACATGTTCAAAATGTGCGGGTTGTGCATGGGGCGGGCAGTGCTCCCGCGGTGGAGCGGGAGGGTTGCGATGGGTAGAGCTAAGCGGGGAGGTCTGGAAAGCGATCGAGATGGAGGATCGAGATCGAGATGGAGGGGATCGAGATCGAGATGGAGGGGATCGAGATATTATTTGTCTTTAAATATGTTCAAACTTGTTTAAATCATAATGATAATATTTTTATGCATTTTAAATGCTGTTTTTATATTTATTTGTGTTTATCAAACTTGTTTAAATTATAACGATGTAATATTTTTATAAAAATAGTAAAAAATTAAAAACATGTTCAAAATGTGCGGGTTCTTGTGAGGCGGGCAGTGCTCGGCGGTGGAGCGGGAGGGTTGCGATGGGTAGAGCTAAGCGGGGGAGGTCTGGAGTGCGATCGAGATGGAGGATCGAGATCGAGATGGGGGATTGAGATCGAGATGGAGGGGATCTGATGAATATGCATTTTAAATATGTTCAAACTTGTGTTTAAATATGTTCAAACTTGTTTAAATCATAATGATAATATTTTTATGCATTTTAAATGCTGTTTTTATATTTATTTATGTTTATCAAACTTGTTTAAATTATAATGATGTAATATTTTTATAAAAATAGTAAAAAAACAAAAATATGTTCAAAATGTCTTGGTCTTGCTGGGGGCGGGCAGTGCTCGGCGGTGGAGCGGGGAAGGTTGCGATGGGTAGAGCTAAGCGGGAGGTGCTTGAGTGCGATCGAGAGATGGAGGATCGAGATCGAGATGGAGGGGATCGAGATATTATTTGTCTTTAAATATGTTCAAACTTGTTTAAATCATAATGAGAATATTTTTTATGCATTTTAAATACTGTTTTTATATTTATTTGTGTTTATCAAACTTGTTTAAATTATAACAGTGTAATATTTTTATAAAAATAGTAAAAAAATTAAAAACATGTTCAAAATGTGCGGGGTTGCTTGGGGGGCCGGGCAGTGCTTGGCGGTGGAGCGGGAGGTTGCGATGGGTAGAGCTAGCGGGGAGGTCTTGGTGCGATCGAGATGGAGGATCGAGATCGAGATGGAGGATCGAGATCGAGATGGAGGGATCTGATAATGGCGCACATACTAGCCCGTGCGCCATTAGAAGTTATATATAGTAATGGCGCATTTGTTCTGCATCGCCATTAGTTTGTATGGGAAAATGGAAAAAAAAAGAAATTCATACTAATGGCGCACTCTGTCGGCCGTGCGCCATTAGATTCTTCCACTCTAATGGCGTATTTGGGACAGGTGCGCCATTAGTATATAGTAGTGGCGCACTGCACACACGGTGCGCCATTAGAGTCAATCCTATCTATAGGCCTTTTTCCAGTAGTGGTCGGCTCGGTTTTCACCGGCAACTATGTCTCCCCGACTTGCAGCCAGTACTGGATCATGGATCCGGAGCTCCGGACACCCAGCCTCAGGCCAACCACCTCTGACGGAAGAGATGACCACCACCGTCGGTCGCATCGGTCAGAAAAGATCTGGATGGAGATGCCGCCGACGAGACCACCAGGCCCTCCATGCCGCCGCCGCCGATCTGAAGGCAGTTTGCACGCCATCGCGGCTTAGCTGGCCGCCGCCGCCGCCGCCCGCAGCCGCTGCCCGAAAAGGCCATCCGCTGCACCCGCAGTCACGCCGCCGTCCGAGGATGGGCCGCCCACCGCGCCTAGCCGCCGCTGTCCGAGGACGGGCTGGCCATCCGCCTCCTGTCGCACCCATTCATCGCACCGCAGAACCCAGATCAGACCACCACACTCCTAAGGGTCGCGCTGAAGGAAATATGCCTTAGAGGCAATAATAAAGTTGTTATTTTATATTTCCTTATTTCATGGTAAATGTTTATTATTCATGATAGAATTGTATTAACCGGAAACTTGATACATGTGTGGACACATAGACAAAATATTGTGTCCCTAGTATGCCTCTACTTAACTAGCTCGTTAATCAAAGATGGTTAAGTTTTCTAGCCATAGACATGTGTTGTCATTTGATGAATGGGATCACATCATTAGGAGAATGATGTGATGGACAAGACCCATTTGTTAGCTTAGCATAATGATTGTTCAGTTTTATTGCTACAACCTTCTTCATGTCAAATACATATTCCTCCGACTATGAGATTATGCAACTCCCGGATACCGGAGGAATACCTTGTGTGCTATCAAATGTCACAACGTAACTGGCTGATTATAAAGATGCTCTACAGGTATCTCTGAAGGTGTTTGTTGGGTTGGCATAAATCAAAATTAGGATTTGTCACTCCGAGTATCGGATAGGTATCTCTGGGCCCTCTCGGTAATGCACATCATAAGAAGCCTTGCAAGCAATGTGACTAATGAGTTAGTTACGGGATGATGCATTACGGAACGAGCAAAGAGACTTGCCGGTAACGAGATTGAACTAGGTATGAAGATACCGACGATCAAATCTCGGGCAAGTAACATACCGATGACAAAGGGAATAACGTATGTTGTCATTACTGTTCGACCGATAAAGATCTTCGTAGAATATGTGGGAACCAATATGAGCATCCATGTTCCATTGTTGGTTATTGCTGGAGAGGTGTATCAGTCATGTCTACATAGTTCTCGAACCCGTAGGGTCCGCACGCTTAATGTTCGATGACGATTTTGTATTATATGAGTTATGTGATTTGGTGACCGAATGTTGTTCGGAGTCCCGGATGAGATCACGGACATGACGAGGGGTCTCGAAATGATCGAGAGGTAAGGATTCATATATTGGACGATGATATTTGGACACCGGAAGTGTTCCAGGTACATATTGGGTCACCGGAAGGGGTTCCGGGCATCCCCTCGGCAACTACATGGGCCTAATGGGCCAAGAAGGGGACAGACCAGCCCCTAAGGGGCTGGTGCGCCCCATGTAGGCCGAAATAGGGGGAAGGAAAGAGGAGAAGGGAGAAAGGAAGGGGAGAGATTCGGCCTCCCCCTTCCTTCTCTCCTCCCTCCTCCTTCCTACCCCCCGGGAATTATGGTAGGGGGGGCGCGAATAGGATTAGGGCCCCAAGTAGGATTCCTCCTACTTGGGCGCCCCCTTGGCTGCCCCTCTCCCTCCCACCTATATATATGAGGGGGGAGGCGCCTAGAAGGCACACCAACATTTGTTAGCCGTGTGCGACGCCCTCCTCCACAGCTTACGCCTCCGGTCATATTCACGTAGTGCTTAGGCGAAGCCCTGCGTGGATAACTTCACCATCACCGTCACCACGCCATCGTGCTGATGGAACTCTTCTACTTCCTCGACACTCTGCTGGACTAAGAGTTTGAAGGACGTCATCGAGCTGAACGTGTGCAGAACTCGAAGGTGTCGTATGTTCGGTACTTGATCGGTCGGAATGAGAAGAAGTTCGACTACATCGACCGCGTTGGCAAACGCTTCCGCTTTCGGTCTACGAGGGTATGTGGACACACTCTCCCCCTCTCGTTGCTATGCATCTCCTAGATAGATCTTGAGTGAGCGTAGGATTTTTTTGTTGAAGTTGCATGCTACATTCCCCAACAGTGGCATCCGAGCCAGGTCTATGCGTAGATGATATGCACGAGTAGAACACAAAGAGTTGTGGGCGGTGATCATCATACTGCTTACCACCAATGTCTTATTTTGATTTGGCGGTATTGTTAGATGAAGCGGCCCGGACCAACCTTACATGACCATGTTCATGAGACCGGTTCCACCGACAGACATGCAACTAGTTTTGCATAAAGGTGGCTAGTGGGTGTCTATTTCTCCTACTTTAGTTGAATCGAATTTGACTGTAGTCGACCGTTGTTGAAGGTTAAAACAGCAAACTTTATAAATCACCATTGTGGTTTTTGTGCCGTAGGTAAGAACGGTTCTTGCTAGAAGCCCATAGCAGCCACGTAAAACTTGCAACAACAAAGTAGAGGATGTCTAACTTGTTTTTGCAGGGCATGTTGTGATGTGATATGGTCAAGACATGATGTGATATACATTGTTGTATGAGATGACCATGTTTTGTAAAAGTTATCGGCAACTGGCAGGAGCCTTATGGTTGCCGCTTTATTGTATGAAATGCAAACGTCATGTAATTGCTTTACTTTATCATTAAGCGGTAGCGACAGTTCTAGAAGCAATAGTTGGCGAGACGACCACAACTCTACGATGGAGATCAAGGTGCCAAGCCGGTGACGATGGAGATCATGACGTTGCTTTGGAGATGGAGATCAAAAGCACAAGATGATGATGGCCATATCATGTCACATATTATGATTGCATGTGATGTTTATCTTAATGCATCTTATTTTGCTTAGTACGACGATAGCATTATAAGATGATCCCTTAACTAAATTTCAAGGTATAAGTGTTCTCCCCGATTATGCACCGTTGCAAAAGTTCTTCGTGCTGAGACACCACGTGATGATCGGGTGATAAGATCTACGTTCACATACAATGGGTGCAAGCCAGTTTTGCACATGCGGAATACTCGGGTTAAACTTGACGAACCTAGCATGTACATACATGGCCTCGGAACATTGGAGACCGAAAGGTCGAACGTGAATCATATAGTAGATATGATCAACATAGAGATGTTCACCATTGTAGGATCGGAAGTATGTCTAGAGGGGGGGTGATTAGACTACTTGACAACTTAAAAATTTTGCCTTTTGATTGGAGTAGTTTCTTAGCAGGTTCACAATGATAACCAAGTCAAGTAACACCCTACACATGCAATTCTAGAGTTGTGGCAGCGGAAAGTAAATTGCATGTATAGTAAATGAGAGGAGGAGAAGAGCAAACATAATGGAGACACGGAGAATTTTTCTCGTGGTTCCGATAGGTGGTGCTATCGTCAATCCACGTTGATGGAGACTTCAACCCACGGAGGGTAACGGCTGCATGAGTCCACGGAGGGCTCCACCCACGAAGGGTCCACGAAGAAGCAACCTTGTCTATGCCATCATGGCTTACGCCCACGGAGGACTAGCCTTACTGGGGTAGATCTTCACGAAGTAGGCGATCTCCTTGCCCTTACAAACTCCTTGGTTCAACTCCACATCATGACGGAGGCTCCCAAGCGACACCTAACCAATCTAGGAGGCACCACCCTCCAAAAGGTAATAGATGGGGTTGGTGATGATGAACTCCTTGCTCTTGTGCTTCAAATGATAATCTCCCCAACACTCAACTCTCCTCACTGATTTGGCTGTGGTGGAGGAAGGGATTGAGTGGAAAGCAACTTGGAAAGACTAGAAATCAAGTTTCATATGGTGGGAGTGGAGCAACTTGATCTCAACACAAGGGTAGGTAGTTTTCTTCTCGTAAATGTAAGGTAGGAGTGGTAGTTCTTTTCGATGGCTCTCTCCACGAATGAAGAGGAGGTGGAGGGTATTTATAGCCTCCACACAAAATCCAACTGTTACACATTTGACCAATCTCGGTCGGACCGAAGTTGACAACTCGGTGAGACCGAAAGTTCAAATCTTGTGAGCGTTGGGATTTTCGTGGGACCGAAAATACAATCTCGGTTAGACCGATTCTTCCAAAGTCTAGGGTTTGCCAATCTCGGTGGGACCGACTTTCTCATCTCGGTGACACCGATTTGAGTCTGAAGGTTCTGAAGCTTGGCAACACCAATTTCGAATGACCGAGTTTGGAATCGGAAAATCCGAGATTCTAGGGTTTTGGCTATATGGTGAGGTGGTTCATCTCGGTGTGGTGAGTTTGGAATCGGTGGGACCGAGATTACTTATGAGTTTATGTTGGAATGAAAGATTGCTGATTGTTTGAGAGATAAATCACTAAGCACTTTAGAGCAACCAGGTCATCATCATAACCTCATCCCTTTTAATAGTATTGGCTTTCCTATGGACTCAATGTGATCTTGGATCACTAAACCAAAAATGGAGTCTTGAGCTTTTGCCAATGTTTTCCTTAGCATTTTGAGGGGTCCACATCATCGGTCATTGCCATTCCCATATCACTGAACTTTACGAAATATACTCAAGAAATGATTAGTTCAATGATATATATGTTGTTATTAATTACCAAAACCACCCGGGATTAGTTGCACTTTCAATCTCCCCTTTTGGTAATTGATGACAACATATAGATCAAAGCTTCGACAAATGATATAATCAATGAATAACCCGTCGCTTTGAGAAGTATGTGATAAGCAAGAGCTCCCCCTAAATTTGTGCATTATTTAAGATTTGCGTTTGAATGCAAATGCACAATCGATTAGGATCATGGGTTACTCTTCCATGTCACATACATCTTGGTGGAGCGCACAAAATGATAAGAACGAATAGCATGCACCCGATCACCAAGACATGAGTAAATGATCATACAAGATATGAATGGAATATGATAAGCATCAAGCACACATTAAGCACGGTATGATCAAGCACTCATCAAGATAGAGCAAACGTAGCAAGCGTAGTATCAAACACACGGAGTATCTCAAAAGAACTCAAAAGTAAGTATCTCAAGGAAAACCGCAAACGAAAGAGCAAAAACGAGCACTCTCTCTCTCGAAGCCCTATGATCTATACAATTTCTCCCCTTTGGCAACAAGTTACCAAAAGTTCGAAGGTATAGAGCTAATCGTCACTCGGGACTCTGCTGGCGGCTCCGTCTGCGTCGATGGAGTGGAGATGGCTGCATCTGCAAAGCTTCTGCCAAGTCTGTGGAGCTGGAGGAGTGGATCTTGGAGCTGGTCTTTGAACCGATGGAGCTGTAGGAGGTCTTGATGTGGTATACAGGATCGACTAATGGAATAGCAGCTGATCTGGGCTTTGTGGGCACTGCAGCAGCTGCTCATAGTCATCTGGACCATGTCACCTTCCATCTCCTTCATAAGTTCTCGCCTTCTCCTCTTAGCTTCCTCGATATCTCGCATCAAGCTTGTTGACGGTGACTGCACTTGATTAGCTTGACGCCCGAGCATGGAACTTATCCTCAACGATCCTCTCAAGGCTCTCCCGAGATTGCACTATCTTTGGCAAAGCGTAGCTCAATTCTCCGAGTGGCTTCAAGAAGTTGTTCGCAACACTCTTGGGCTTTTCTGCTGCTTCCTTCTCGGCTTTAGCTTGTTTAGCGACTTCAGACTTAGCATGTCCTTCCACGGACGTGGGAGCATTCTCGATCATCACAATCTCGTTGTCCTCATGTTCAAAGGCAAAGTGGCAAGTGGGGTCTATCCAACGGTAGGTGTCCGTGCCAAACTTGGCATTAATGAGCATCTGAATATGCGGAGCAAACCCACACGACCTCTTACGGTCAATTTCTGTCCTCTTGATAGTCTCAACTATCGTGTCCATCACCTTAAAAGGTGTCTTCGGTCTAGAATGTGCAGCATGTTGATAGAGTACCCTCTTATCATGCGGTGGTCCCCGACTTAGGCATCAATGTATGCCTCGAGAATGGTATTGGTGGTTGGGAGACCTGCTCAAGGTAGTAGACTGATCCAAGCTTCCAAATCTCTACGTCCTTCTCATCAACCTCATTATACATGTTCTTCATTGACTCGTGGTTTTTCTTCGAATGCCATACACATCAATGTCATCTTCCCTTGAAACAGTGCATTCAGCAATGCTCTCCATTCCTCAACTCAGATGAAATCTCTCGCCTTCATCATCCATACAATCCTGCCATCTGGATAGAAGTGTGCGGTGGCATAGAATTGCATGATCATCTCATCGTTCCAGCGGTCAACTTCGACCAACGAAATCTGCAATCCCAAGCGGTGAAGCTCTCATGCACATGTGGGAAATAGTCTCTGTGTTTTCACCGTCGATGTATTTCCATCAACATATCTTGTGTCAAGAATAATTGGCTTCTTGTCCATGAGCTTTGCCTCATAAAAGTCTTGTTGCTCTTTAGTGTGGAATCTTGGGTCAATCTGCTGTTCTTCTCCCCGCTGGCATATGGATCTGTTTGCCTCCATAGCTCGAGTCCTTTGTCCTTTCTCTCCTTCATGTTTTCAGCTCGAGGATGAGCTTCATTATGAACTGGCAGTTTCTGTCTTAGCTTGAGCAGTAACATGAGCATCATCATCGATTCTGCGGTGGCACATTGTCCTTTTTCTTTCTCAAGCTGGAATATTTCTCACAGTCTTTACGGGCTTAGCAGCTGGTTTGGCTTGGGCTGCCTTTTTTGGAGCTGAAGCCTTAGTTTTAGGAGGTGCTCACCCTCGATGGCATCACCCATCAACTTCGCTTCGAGGTGGCTGAGGTGCTTCCTCATCGTAATCATCATCATCGCAGCAGATCTCTTCATGAACTTTCCTCTTCCTCTTGGAAGTCTTCTTAACCTTCTTTGGAGGTTTCTTCCATCTTGAGCTTACGGCAACAATGGATTTCTTGACCTTGGTTGTGCCTTTCTTTGAATCTTTTCCTTGATAGCTCTTTGCAACCACTTGCCTTTTAGGCTTAGAGGTTATTTCCTCTTGACAATGAAATCAATCTTCCTCATCGAGTTTCTCTTCCTCCTGCCACAGTGGCGGCAGAGCAGCATCCACTTGGAGTGCTTTCTCTCCATCATCTGAAAAACTGCTTGCTTCGGACTTGTAGCTGCCTCTCGAATTTCAAGCGGCATCTCGGACTGTTACGATTGTCACTTCCTTCGGACATGTCGACAACCCGTGAATAGAGTGGGTATGGGCAGAATAGAAGAGTTATCACAAACTGCAGAAGATTTTGCAAAAGAATGAGTTCAAACTTTAGTTTTAGGTTTTCACAGAATACATGTCGGTCGACCGAAGTCTATTAATTCGGTGAAACCGAAATGTCTAAACAGACCACATACACCACTTTCGGTTGGACGAAATGGGTTTCGGTCTAGCCGAGACAGCTTAGGGTTTCACTAAATTTTCACTTGGTCTTACCGATTTGCACAACTCGGTTTCACCGAAAAGTGCAAAGTCAATGGCAGAGGCCAAATCGGTCGATCCGAAAATGCAGAATCGGTCACACCGAGATGTGTTCGTGAAACCTAACCCTAAAATTTTCACTCGAAATTTGTCCTATGATCTAAACAATTTGGATAGGAAATCTCAAACTTGGCAAGAATCATGGCAATGCCTATCGTGCATAGAATCAGCGATTGAACACGAGAGGATGAAGCTCACCCAATGCGGTGGAGCTTCACTACGGCGGCAACGGTGCGGTGCGAAGGACCGCTGACGGCGATGGAGACCAGCGGCGAGGGCGCCTGAGCGACGGCGGAGACGATCCGTAGACCAAGGCGACGGCAATAAGAGTTTTGAGGGCGAAGCGTTTGAAGAGGTAATCAACGCGCTCGTCCTCGAGTATATATACTCTTCGGTGTCGGTGGGACCGAAGTTTGAAAACTCGGTGGGACCGAGATGGTTAAGCTGCGTGCGATTACACACTTCGTCACGCCGAAAATTGAAACTCGGTTTCACCGAGGTGAAAACCTAGATCAATCAAGTGATTTCGATGCGTCCGATTTGATATATCGGTTTGACCGAAAGTACTTAGAAGGTTTTGGAAGTTAGGCTTTTGACGGATCGGTGGCTCGAGTGCTCCTCACTCGGTGCGTCCGAAAAAGTCTTGTTCAAAGTTTGTGATATAAGCATGAATAGAGTTTGAGACAAGAAAGCATAGATAGCTAGGGAAAAACTTAGGCATTCTTGTCCATCCATTTGGTCAAAAGAAAGAAAACCATAAAGACCAAAGCAACAAATGGATGTCCTCGAATGGATAAAATCATGCATCCAACATGCTCACACAATAAGATAGCAAATGAAATATGTGTCAAACATGCACAAACAAAACACTAACAACAAAGCACACAATTTGGCGATGACTAGGTCATCTATATATGAGTATATTGACTTAGGAGTCAAATGAGAACATTTGATCATAGGTCATACTCATCGTTTAAGCACAAGTGGGGTTACCACTTTTCCATAAAGCATTAATGTGTTCACATCATTAGGAGATGTTTTAGCTCATTTCTTTAGAGCAAAGCTCCCCCTTGATGTGAGAACCCCTTTTAAAGGGTCAAACTAACCTTGGGTTGTCGTTGAAGACTTCATGTAGATGTTGAAGATGTGGATGCTCAATGTTGATGAAGATCATCAAGAGTTGAGAGCAATCCTTTGGATCGGGCACTTTCAATACCTACATGGGTTAGTCCCACAAGGAACAAACAAGAGTATCCATGGACATAGATTGAAGTACACAGTGATGATGTCCATGAAAGCAATGATTACCTTGTCCCTTGACTTACCAACATGAGGGTTTGTGACTCCATGAACTAGTGCAAGATGTGGAGGTTGATTGCACAAGTCCTTGCCAAAATGAATATGAGTGAAGTGTATTGGCGGAGTCACCCTCAAGAACTCTCTAGTTCTTCTTCTTCGGAATCCACATCATCTTGATGGGAATCCTTGGGGTAGTAGTTGAGCTCGTTGAAGTAGAACTTGAAGTTGCCTTGGGAACCCACTTGACCATGGCCTTGGGTGCTTCAATGAATGTATCAATCTCCTCTTGAAGCTTGTCCTTGCCTTTTAGCTTGTGGTCTTGTGGTGGAAGGTCATCTTGAGCTTGTTCCTCATTGGAAGAAGTAGGATCATACTTCTCCTCTTGAGAGACGAACTTTGGAGTGGGATATTGACCTTCTTCCCATTCAACACCCTCGGCGTTGAACTTTCGCTCAAAACCAATTCCTTGATTCTTCTGTGTCTTCCTTGTTTGCGAACAATTTCCTCAAAGCTCTTGCTTCCGCAAGACTCTTGTAGACACCTTTCTCTATAATCCCTTTCAATAGACTATTTTCTTGCTCAAGTGAAACTTGGCTTGAAACATTGTTAGTGGAATCAAGAGAATTACTAGAAGTAACAACATTTGATTTAACATGATTATTGTTACTACTAGATGAAGAATTTTTCTTATGCTTGTCATGCTTAATTTTGATAGGTGGCAAGAAATTAGACAAGAGAAGTCGTTTGGCAAGATATGAAGAACTCTTCTTTCAAGATCGTCATTGATAGCTTTTAGAAACTCATGCTCTTGCTCTAGATTGAGCTTCTCGAGCGTAGCTTCTCATGAGATCTTAGGAGCTCTCTATGATCTTCTTGAGTTGTTTCATGAGCTAACTTAAGAGTGTTTAGTTCTTTAGTTAGACGCTCAATCTCCTTCATAGCATTGTCATTCGACTCATCTCGACTATAAAGACTACTAGCATGTTCATCATTACTAAGCTCACTAGATTTATCATGTAAAAGCTCATCTTCACCAAGCAAGTCATCCTCATCACTATTAAAGTCAATAAACTCAGGATGTGATACCTTGGGGCCTTTTGCCATGAAGCATCTTCCAATTCCCTCATTTGGTGAATCAAATATGTCATAGGAGTTGGAGTTGGAGGATACGAGAGCAAGACCGCAACACCTTCATCTTGATCTGTATTCGGAGTTGGAGTGATAGCTTCTTTGGAGTGATTGTTGAGTCGGAGCCGGAAACCCATTCACCAACATGAGCTTGATGTTTTCTTCTTGTGTAGCTCCTTGATGACTTGTCTTTCCTTTCCGAATCCTTGCTTCTCCGAGAGGATCTTCGCTCATAACGATCATCTTTACTCCTTCTCTCTTTTCGAGGCGACTCTTCTCTTGAGCTTCTTCTTCTCGGAGATTCTTCTCTTCTCTTGTGGGGAGTCGAACACTCATTTGAGTAGTGTCCGGGTCTTCCACAATTGTAGCAGTTTCGATCACGACTAGAAGATCTCCTTCATCATATGATCTAGACTTTGAGCTTCTTTCCTTGCTTCTACTCTTGTAGAATTTGTTGAAGTTCTTCACCATTAGGCTTATCTCTTCATTGGAAACTAGCTTGTCACTTGAGGATGTGGGAGCTTCAATTGCAGCTTTGTAAGCACCACTAGACTTGTTGTGAAGCTCTTCCTTATCTTTAAGTGTCATCTCATGAGCAACAATCCTTCCAATGACTTCGGTAGGCTTGAGATCTTTGTAGTTTGGCATCATTTGGATCAAAGTGCACACGGTGTCATACTTTCCATCCAAAGCTCTGAGAATCTTCTTGATGATGAATCGGTCGGTCATTTCCTCGCTTCCTAAGCCTGCCATCTCATTGGTGATGAGAGCAAGCCTAGAATACATTTCAGCGACTCCTTCACCTTCCTTCATCTTGAACTTGTCAAGTCGACCTTGAAGAACATCTAGCTTTGATTCCTTCACGGACTCTGTACCTTCGTGCATTTCACCAAAGTCTCCCAAATCTCTTTTGCATTCTCAAGACGGCTGATCTTGTTGAACTCCTCGGGACACAAAGCATTGAAGAGAATGTCACAAGCTTGAGCATTGTTCAGTAACATCCGCAACTCATCCGCAGAGCTTCGCGATCCGTACTTTTCCTTCCTCAAGAACTCACCTTGCAAGCCAACACAAATAATGCCCCATGCGTGGTTATGTCCAAGAATATGCATTTTCATTTTATGCTTCCAACTAGCAAAGTTTGAACCATCAAAGTAAGGACCTCTACTTAAAATTACCCTCACTAGACGCCATACTCTCCTAGGTTGTGAAACCAAGCTTATGGAGTCCAATGCAATGGAAACCAATCCAATGGAGACCAAAGCTCGATACCACTTGTAGGATCGGAAGTATGTCTAGAGGGGGTGATTAGACTACTTGACAACTTAAAATTTTGCCTTTTGATTGGAGTAGTTTCTTAGCAAGTTCACAATGATAACCAAGTCAAGTAACACCCTACACATGCAATTCTAGAGTTGTGGCAGCGGAAAGTAAATTGCATGTATAGTAAATGAGAGGAGGAGAAGAGCAAACGCAATGGAGACACGGAGAATTTTTCTCGTGGTTCCGATAGGTGGTGCTATCGTCAATCCACGTTGATGGAGACTTCAACCCACGGAGGGTAACGGCCATGCTTGAGTCCACGGAGGGCTCCACCCACGAAGGGTCCACGAAGAAGCAACCTTGTCTATGCCATCATGGCTTACGCCCACGGAGGACTAGCCTTACTCGGGTAGATCTTCACGAAGTAGGCGATCTCCTTGCCCTTACAAACTCCTTGGTTCAACTCCACATCATGACGGAGGCTCCCAAGCGACACCTAACCAATCTAGGAGGCACCACCTCCAAAAGGTAATAGATGGGGTTGGTGATGATGAACTCCTTGCTCTTGTGCTTCAAATGATAATCTCCCCAACACTCAACTCTCCTCACTGATTTGGCTGTGGTGGAGGAAGGGATTGAGTGGAAAGCAACTTGGAAAGACTAGAAATCAAGTTTCATATGGTGGGAGTGGAGCAACTTGATCTCAACACAAGGGTAGGTAGTTTTCTTCTCGAAATGTAAGGTAGGAGTGGTAGTTCTTTTCGATGGCTCTCTCCACGAATGAAGAGGAGGTGGAGGGTATTTATAGCCTCCACACAAAATCCAACTGTTACACACATTTGACCAATCTCGGTCGGACCGAAGTTGACAACTCGGTGAGACCGAAAGTTCAAATCTTGTGAACGTTGGGATTTTCGTGGGACCGAAAATACAATCTCGGTTAGACCGATTCTTCCAAAGTCTAGGGTTTGCCAATCTCGGTGGGACCGACTTTCTCATCTCGGTGACACCGATTTGAGTACGTGAAGGTTCTGAAGCTTGGCAACACCAATTTCGAATGACCGAGTTTGGAATCGGAAAATCCGAGATTCTAGGGTTTTGGCTATATGGTGAGGTGGTTCATCTCGGTGTGGTGAGTTTGGAATCGGTGGGACCGAGATTACTTATGAGTTTATGTTGGAATGAAAGATTGCTGATTGTTTGAGAGATAAATCACTAAGCACTTTAGAGCAACCAGGTCATCATCATAACCTCATCCCCTTTTAATAGTATTGGCTTTCCTATGGACTCAATGTGATCTTGGATCACTAAACCAAAAATGGAGTCTTGAGCTTTTGCCAATGTTTTCCTTAGCATTTTGAGGGGTCCACATCATCAGTCATTGCCATTCCCATATCACTGAACTTTCTGAAATATACTCAAGAAATGATTAGTTCAATGATATATATGTTGTTATTAATTACCAAAACCACCCGGGGATTAGTTGCACTTTCAACCATTGATGACTACTCCATCTCACGTAATGATCGGGCATGGTTTACTTTATTTGGGTCACGTATCATTTAGATGACTTGAGGGATGTCTATCTAAGTGGGAGTTCTTAAGTAATATGATTAATTGAACTTAACTTATCATGAACTTAGTCCTGATAGTATTTACAAATTATGTTGCAGACCAATAGCTCGTGTTGTAGCTCCCCTTTTGTTTTTGATATGTTCCTAGAGAAAACTAAGTTGAAAGATGATAGTAGCAATGATGTGGACTGGGTCCATGATCTGAGGATTATCCTCATTGCTGCATAGAAGTATTATGTCCTTAATGCACCGCTAGGTGACAGACCTATTTCAGGAGAAGATACAGACGTTATGAACGTTTGGCAAGCTCGATATGATGACTACTTGATAGTTTAGTGCGTCATGCCTTACGGCTTAGAATCAGGGCTTCAAAGACGGTTTTTGAATGCCACAAAGCATATGAGATGTTCCAAGAGCTGAAATTGGTATTTTAGACTCATGCCCGTGTCGAGAGGTATGAGTCCTCTGACAAATACTTTGCCTACAAGATGGGGGAGAATAGCTCAACTAGTGAGCATGTGCTCAGAATGTCTGGGTACTACAATCACTTGAATCAAGTGGGAGTTAATCTTCCAAGATAAGATAGTGATTGACAGAGTTCTCTAGTCACTATCACCAAGCTACTAGAACTTCGTGATGAACTATAATGTGCAAGGGATAACTGAAAAGATTTCCGAGCTCTTTGCGATGCTAAAATCACCGAAGGTAGAAATCAAGAAAGAGCACCAAGTGTTGATGGTTAACAAGACCACTAGTTTCAAGAAAAAGGGCAAAGGAAAAGAAAGGGAACTTCAAGAAGAAAGACAAGCAAGTTTCCACTCTCGTGAAGAAGCCCAAAGCAATACCTAAGCCTGAAACTAAGTGCTTCTACTGCAAAGGGAATAATCACTAGAAGCAGAACTACCCCAAATACTTGGCGGATAAGAAGGATGGCAAAGTGAACAAAGGTATATTGATATACATGTTATTGATGTGTACTTTACTAGTGTTCATAGTAACCCCAGGGTATTTGATACCGGTTCAGCTGCTGAGATTAGTAACTCGAAACAAGAGTTACAAAATGAACAGAAACTAGTTAAGGGCGAGGTGACGATGTGTGTCGGAAATGATTCCAAGGTTGATACGATCACTGAGGGAGTCCTGGACTAGGGGGTGTCCAGACAGCCGGACTATCATCGTCAGCCGGACTCCAAGACACCGTGTCCGGATGGGACTTTCCTTGGCGTGGAAGGCAAGCTTGGCGATACAGATATGTAGATCTCCTACCATTGTAACCAACTCTGTGTAACCCTAGCCCTCTCCATTGTCTATATAAACCAGAGGGTTTTAGTCCGTAGGACACAGAACCATTACAACAATCATACCATAGGCTAGCTTCTAGGGTTTAGCCTCCTTGATCTCGCGGTAGATCCACTCTTGTACTACCCATATCATCAATATCAATCAAGCAGAGTAGGGTTTTACCTCCATCGAGAGGGCCCGAACACGGGTAAAACATCATGTCCCTTGTCTCCTGTTACCATCCGCCTAGACGCATGATTCGGGACCCCCTACCGAGATCCGCCGGTTTTGACACCGACATTGGTGCTTTCATTGAGAGTTCCTCTGTGTCGTCACCGATAGGCTTGATGGCTCCTTCAATCAACAACAACGCCGTCCAGGGTGAGACTTTTCTCCCCGGACAAATCTTCGTATTCGGCGGCTTCACACTGCGGGCCAATTCTCTTGGCCATCTGGAGCAGATCGAAAGCTACGCCCCTGGCCATCAGGTCAGGTTTGGAAGCCTAAACTTCACGGCCGACGTCTGCGGAGACTTGATCTTCGACGGATTCGAGCCATAGCCGAGCGTGCCGCGCTGTCACGATGGGCATGATTTAGCTCTGCCACCGGACAACGCCTTGGAGGCCGCACACGGATCCGCTCCGACCCATAGTTCGGAGCCGACCGCGCAGATCGAGGACAGGTGGCTGGACACCGCCTCGGGAGCTGCAATCTCTACGGCTATGGAGCCGAATACTAACCTTGTCCCTTATAAAGCTCACGATTCCGAGGCGTCAGACTCCTTCCTGGACTCCGAACCTCCTGTGCCCCTGCCAATCGAATCCGGTTGGGCGCCGATCATGGAGTTCACCGCCGCGGACATCTTTCAGCACTCACCCTTTGGCGACATCCTAAATTCGCTAAAGCATCTCTCGTTATCAGGAGAACCCTGGCCGGACTGCGGTCAGGATGGTTGGGATGCGGACAACGAAGAAATTCAAAGCCCACCCACCACCCACTTTGTAGCCACCGTCGACGATGTAACCGACATGCTAGACTATGACTCCGAGACATCGGTATGGACGACGATGCCGGAGACAATCAAGAACCAGCGCCTACAACGCACTGGAAGACCACCTTGTCATACGACATATACATGGTGGACACCCCAAAGGATGGGGATGGCGAAGAAGCAGCGGAGGCAGATTCTTCTAAGAAACAGCCCAAACGCCGACGTCAGCGGCGCCGCTCTAAATCCCGCCACAGTAAGAATGGAGATTCCGGCACCGGAGATAATAACACCCCAGAGAGTGCCGAAGACAACCCCCTACAATAGGATTCAGCACAGGAGGACGGGGAAGCCAGCCCTCGAGAGAGAGCGGCAGACGTAGAGGATGAAAACTACATGCCTCCCTCCGGAGACGAGGCAAGCCTCAACGACGAAGAATTCGTCGTGCTAGAGGATCCCGTCGAACAAGAGCGTTTTAAACGCAGGCTTATTGCCACGGCAAATAGCCTAAAGAAAAAGCAACAACAGCTTCAAGCTGATCAAGACCTGCTGGCCAACAGATGGACCGAGGTCCTCGCGGCCGAAGAGTATGAACTCGAACGCCCCTCCAAAAGTTATCCAAGACGCAAGTTGCTCCCCCGACTAGAGGAGGAAGCATACAAACCTTCATCACCAGCGCACAATACGGCAGATCGATCACCCCGTGGCCACGACAGAGAGGCATCTAGGCCCTCCTTCAGGACCATACCCCGGCATCGCTCGAAAAGTATGAAGCCACAGGGGAATGCGCCGGACTTGCGAGACATATTGGAGGACAAGGCAAGACAATCCAGATCTATCTACGAATCACGTGGGCGCCCCACGACCCACGACGACTACCGTCGCGCTGGATACTGACAACTCCGCCGGGTCAACACAGCAGAATAACGCTCTCTTGAGCTACGCCGTGATATTGCTCAATATAGAGGCGCCGACACCCACTATGCTTCACTGACGAAGTAATGGATCATCAAATCCCTGAAGGGTTTAAACCCGTGAACATTGAATCCTACGACGGCACAACAGACCCCACTGTTTGGATCGAAGATTATCTCCTTCATATTCATATGGCCCGCGGCAACGATCTCCACGCCATCAAGTATCTCCCACTCAAGCTTAAAGGACCAGCTCGGCATTGGCTTAACAGCTTGCCTGCAGAGTCAATTGGGTGTTGGGAGGACCTGGAAGCCGCATTCCTCGACAACTTCCAGGGCACAAATGTGCGACCACCAGACGCCGATGACCTAAGCGACATAATTTAGCAGCCAGACGAATCGGCCAGACAGTTCTGGACACGGTTCTAACAAAGAAAATTCAAATTGTCGACTGTCCGGATGCAGAGGCCCTCGCAGCCTTCAAACATAACATCCGCGACGAGTGGCTGGCCCAGCACCTAGGATAGGAAAAGCCAAAATCCATGGCAGCCCTCACATCACTCATGACCCGCTTCTGTGCGGGAGAGGACAGCTGGCTAGCTTGTAGCAACAACCTTAGCAAAAATGCTGACAGTCCGGATACTAAGGACCACAATGGCAGGTCGCGTCGAAACAAAAACAAACGCCGCGTTAACGGCGATAACAATGAGGATACGACAGTCAACGCCGGATTCAGAGGCTCTAAACCCGGTCAGCGGAAGAAGCCATTCAAAAGAACTACTCCGGGTCCGTCCAATTTGGATCGAATACTGATCGCTCTTGCGGATACATGGCACTTCAAAAGACAGCTAATCACACCAACAGAGATTGTCGGGTATTCAAGCAGGCAGGCAAGTTAATTGCCGAAAACAATGACAAGGGGCTGCACAACGACGACGAGGAGGAGACTCGGCCGCTGAACAGTAGAGGACAGGAGGGTTTCCCCCCACAAGTGCGGACGGTAAACATGATATACGCAACACATATACCCAAGAGGGAGCGGAAACGTGCACTTGGGGACGTATACGCGATGGAGCCAGTCGCCCCGAAGTTCAATCCATGGTCCTCTTGCCCGATCACTTTCGATCGAAGGGACCACCCTACCAGTATCCGTCATGGTGGGTTCGCCGCATTGGCCTTAGACCCAATCGTCGATGGATTTCACCTCACTAGCGTCCCGATGGACGGCGGCAACAGCCTGAACCTGCTTTATCAGGATACAGTGCGCAAGATGGGCATAGACCCCTCAAGGATTAAACCTACAAAGACGACCTTTAAAGGCGTCATACCAGGTGTTGAGGCGAATTGTACAGGCTCAGTCACACTGGAAGTGGTCTTTGGATCCCCAGATAATTTCCGAAGCAAGGAATTAATCTTCGACATAGTCCCGTTCCGCAGCGGCTATCACGCCCTGCTCGGACGAACCGCGTTTGCAAATTTCAACGCGGTGCCAAATTATGCATACCTTAAGCTCAAGATGCCAGGCCCTCGTGGAGTCATCACGGTCAACGGAAACACTGAACGCTCCCTCCGAACGGAGGAACACACAGCGGCTCTCGCAGCAGAAGTACAGAGCAGCCTTTTAAGGCAATTTTCGAGTCCGTCCGTTAAACAACTGGACATGGCCAAACGCGCCCGGAGTAACATCAATCAAGACAACCTGGGACGTTCTGAGCACGCGTATCAATGCGGCCCCAACCCCAGCCGTCGCATGATTACAAGACCAACTCTTCGCGTACATCACTACGCTCTGGAGGTACCATGGGCATAGGGGGAGGGGCACGACCACGACAGGCCCAGAGTGCGGCTTAACCACACCAGGGGCTCCCAAGTGTGTCACTCTTTCTTTTTTATTTTTTCCCACAGGACTCCGTTCACCAGAGGCCCTGTCAGGCAGTAGATCTGCCGAACTCACGATGCAACAGCCAGGGAGGGACAAAGGCTACGATTTAACACTGTGTGGTCTCGATTATGAGCATTAAATTGTTAAATACACCAAGACGCAGCACCACCCCTGGAGGGGGACATGTTAAATTAGTCCAATCCTTGCTTACCGTGACTATTTGTATCGCTCGCACTCATAGCGAATTCCTTGAATAAACAATGCAGCACTTTTGCTTACAATTGCATTTATTTTCTTATATATGTTCGTTCATGACATCTCGCACCCGTACATTTTGGTACGGCCGAATACACCAGGGGCTTATGTTCCCCGCATTATGGTGTGATATGTCCGAACACTTTCACAAGTGCGGCACCCCGAACTTATAGCATTATATGCATCGGCTCCGAATCATCTCTTGGGTCAATAGTTGGGTTTGCCCGGCTCCCATGTTTTGGTACCTTACGTTCCGTTCTGTCGGCTAAGGTAGCACTGGGAGAACCACTGCGATTGCGCCCCGGTTGAGCTGGGCGAGCGCCTCAGTGGAGAAAGCTAAAACTGGCTGTCATGATAAGGCGAGAGACTGGTCGCTGTTCGAGAGGTCTTTTCGAGTCCTTAAAGACTTATGCCTCTTCGAGCGAGGAACCGGCTGTGTCCGGCCCAGGCGTGGATAGTGCCCCGAACTCGGTCTTCCGAATACTAGGGGCTTCGCCGAAATTTAAAATTATAGAATTCTATGGCTAAGTGAGAGTATTCAAGCATTATAAGTCCGGTTGCCTTGTTCGTTGTGTTGAGAGCCTCCCTAGATGGACCCAAAAATGGGAACAAGAGTGCTCAAGTTTATCCCGAACACCCCAGCACTCGTGGCATGGGGGCTGAAGCCGACGACTTGCCATCTCTCGATTTTATAAACGGCCGCATGAAGGTAATATTTTAAATCAATAAGCGTTGCTTAGCGATACGAACAAAGTTTTCAGCGCGCAGGATAACACATTGCGAAGTTTACTCAATAATTACATCTTTGGGGCACTCATCCGCAATCTTGCGGGCACCCTTCAGACACTCTTATAGTACATCTCGGGCGACGATACTCCTTGCTGCGGCGGCGCGTCTGTGATAAGCCTCTCAAAGATCCAGCCTACCCCGGTGCACCTTTGCGGGCAAGGCCCGACGGCACCTTCAATGCAAAGCGGAGCGCTTGATGACTCCCACCTAGGGGCACGCATCCACCAGCCGCCGACGAGGCCGAAGTAGCTCCTAGGCATGGCCTCTCCAGGCCATAGCCGGACTATGAGGAACTTCATGGCCTACTCAGCTACCTTGTGGAGCTCGACCAGCTGCTTCAGCTGGTCGCTAGGGGGCACCGGGTGTCCGGCCTCAGCGTACTGAGACTAGAAGACCTTCTCCATTGAGCTCCCCTCCTCGGCCCGGTAGAATGCGGCGGCATCAGACATGCTACAAGGCAGATCTGCAAACGCCCCTGGAGAGCTCCGAATTCGAGTAAGTAACAAGTAATTTACATTCACATGCTTGCTTTGCATGAAAAATGCCTTACCCGCCGCTATTTTCTTCACCTCCTCAATCTCCTGGAGGGCCTTATGGGCCTCGGCCTTAGCAGCTTTGGCACTTTCAAGAGCCGAGGCAAGCTCGGACTCTCGAGTCTTCGAGTCGCGCTCCAAACTCTCATGCTTTTCCATGAGAGCCTGGAGCTCTTGCCGCACTTCCGCCACCCGCGCCTCCTGCTTCTCGTGCTCCGCTCGTTCCGCGGCCGCATTGCATTCGGCCGCGGACACGGCCTCCTTCAGGGTCGCCACCTCGTTCGTGGCCCCTGCAATACCCACGTTATCCTTGTTATTTCTATTGTAACAAAAATCCTTTTCTGTAAGATACAAACTTAAAAGTGGTGTTACTCACCTTCTTTGTCCTCGAGCTGCCTCTTGGCAAGGCCAAGCTCTTGCTCGGACCGCTCGAGGTCCTGCTTCAAAGCACCGACCTCCGCAGTCAGTGCGGCAGAGGTCAGCAGCGCAGCCTGCAAACCCATATTGACACAATTTTCAGCACTCCTGCGTATATCTTTTTTAGATACTCAATCCGGTTTTTCTTTCCGAACACCGAACCAAGCATCAGGGGCTACTGTCTATGCGGTATTACATTACATATTTTAAGCTTCTTACCTCAAAGCTGTTAGAAGGCTACTGCAGGCTTCGGTCAGCTCGCTCTTGGCGAGCTGAACTTTCTGAATCACCGCACTCATGATAGTGCGGTGTTCTTCCTTGATGGAAGTGCTGTTAAGCGCCTCCAACAAGTTGTCCGGCGCCTCCGGTTGGGCAGAGGCTGCCGGCGTCACGGTCTTGCCCTTCTTACGAAGGGGCCGGCTGCCGGACTTCGGAACCACTGCGGGTTCCGGCATGGAGTCCGGCACAAAGTCCGGGAGGCCGCCTTGCGGCACCTTCGGAGCCTCCTCCTGATGGGTCCCCTCCTGGGATCCCACCTCGGCATCGTCAGCACGAGGGGTGGAGGTGGTCGGAATGGAATCCACGTCCGACGGAGCCAAGGACCCGCTCGACGAAGCGGGAAGATCATCATCGGCCGGACTACAGGTAGTGTGCGGCATTAGAAGGACACTATGTGACACAAAGGAGATATTATAAACCATTTAGGAATCCGGATACTTACGATCTTGCTGGAGGCCTGGCCCTTGAGGGCCACTCTTTGTCGCCAACGTTGGCGTTGGCGGAGCTGTCCGGGGGAAGAGTCCTTCCCCTCTTGGACCCTTCGGCCTCCCCCGTTGGGGAAGCCTTCTTCTTCCTCTCTCCCTCCTCCGGGAGAGAGTCCTCTTTCTCCTCCTCGTCTTCGGGGGAGGAGTCCGCCTTGGAGCCATCGGACGATGAGTCCGATATCACCTGGCGCCGGGAACTTCTTCGATTTCCCGCAGCCTTCTTCTTGGCCTTCTTCTCCGGCACCACGTAGAGTGCCGGGACTAGCAGCCCCATTAAACGGGCGTCCGCTGGGTCTTCGGGAAGGGGAGCCGGACAGTCTACCTGTCCGGACGTCCTCTGCCAGTCCTGTCAAAGGCATTGGGAGTTTTAGATCCCACATAAAATTAAACTATGAAAGAAAATAACTGTCCCATAGAGGATAACAAAGCTTACCTCGCCGGCCGGGCGCTTGGTGCTGAATCCGTGATCTTCAGTCGCGGACGCGGGGCTTCTCCGCCCTTGAACAACACCCTCCAGGCAGCTTCGTATGTCATGTCGAAGAGCCCGCTCAGGGTCCGGTGCTGTGCTGGATTGAACTCCCACAAAGTGAAGGCCCGCTGTTGGCAGGGGAGAATCCGGCGGACGAGCATGACCTGCATCACATTGACAAGCCTAAGCTTCTTGTTCACCAAGGTCTGAAGACAGGACTGGAGTCCTGTCAGCTCCTCCGAACTGCCCCATAGCAAGCCCTTCTCTTTCCAGGAGGTGAGCTGCATGGGGATACCAGATCTGAACTTGGGGGCCGCTGCCCATTTAGGGTCACGCGGCTCGGTGATGTAGAACCACCCCGATTGCCATCCCTTGATGGACTCCACGAAGGCCCCTTCGAGCTAGGTGACGTTGGGCATTTTGCCCACCATGGCGCCTCCGCACTCCGCTTGAGCGCCCTTCACCACCTTCGGCTTGACGTTGAAGGTCTTGAGCCACAAGCCGAAGTGAGGCCGGATGCAGAGGAAGGCCTCACACGCGACGATAAACGCCGAGATGTTGAGGATGAAGTTCGGCGCCAGATCGTGGAAATCCAGGCCGTAATAGTACATGAGCCCCCGGACGAAGGGATGAAGTGGGAAGCCCAGTCCGTGGAGGAAGTGGGGAAGGAATACAACCCTCTCATGGGGCCTGGGGGTGGGGATGAGCTGCCCCTCGTCGGCGGCCGGTCTTGTGATGTCGCCGAAAGGTATCCGCGCCGCAGCTTTTCGATGTGCTCCTCCGTAACGGAGGAGGCCAACCACTTGCCTCCCGCTCCAGACATGGCTGGAGAAGGTCGAGACGAGATGTGCGGACTTGGGCGCTGGAGCTCGAGTGCACGAAGATGGATAAGCAAAGTAGGAAGAAGGCGTAGGTAAAAAGTTGATCCTTATCCCCTCATATATAGGCGGATGAAAACTATGCGTCCCCACCGGCCTGGTAAAACTCGCTTATCTCCCAAGCGCCACCATCAATGGCGCGGTTGGGTTACCCACGTTCGTATTGATGGGAATCCCGGAATAAGGGAACACGATCTACGCTCGACAAGACGTGCCAAGAAACCGCCGCTAAACGCTACCGAGGTGGTATAATAAAAAATGATTCAAGTAAAGCTTGGTGGTGGCGTGACGTCATGCCACAGAATACGTCAGCAGATTGAACTTGTGTATATATTATTCTCTCTACGGTGAAATGTGGAATTTATTTTGCAGAGCCGGACACTATCCTGGTGTTCACAATCTTCTATGAATTATTCGGGGGAGGAACCCGCCTTGCAATGCCGAACAATATGCGCGCCGGACTCATCGTCATTGAAGCCTAGTTCAGGGGCTACTGAGGGAGTCCTGGACTAGGGGGTGTCCGGACAACCGGACTATCATCGTCAGCCGGACTCCAAGACTATGAAGATACAAGATTGAAGACTTTGTCCCGTGTCCGGATGGGACTTTCCTTGGCGTGGAAGGCAAGCTTGGCGATACAGATATGTAGATCTCCTACCATTTTAACCGACTCTGTGTAACCCTAGCCCTCTCCGGTGTCTATATAAACCGGAGGGTTTTAGTCCGTAGGACACACAACCATTACAACAATCATACCATAGGCTAGCTTCTAGGGTTTAGCCTCCTTGATCTCGTGGTAGATCCACTCTTGTACTACCCATATCATCAATATCAATCAAGCAGGAGTAGGGTTTTACCTCCATCGAGAGGGCCCGAACCTGGGTAAAAACATCGTGTCCCTTGTCTCCTGTTACCATCCGCCTAGACGCACAGTTCGGGACCCCCTACCCGAGATCCGCCGGTTTTGACACCGACAATCACCATCGCACACTCCCTATACTTTCGGGATTACTGTTGAACCTAAATAAATGTTATTTGGTGTTTGCGTTGAGCAAGGATATGATTAGATCATGTTCATTGCAATACGGTTATTCATTTAAGTTAGATAAT
This sequence comes from Aegilops speltoides, assembly GCA_021437245.1. Lineage (NCBI taxonomy): Eukaryota > Viridiplantae > Streptophyta > Magnoliopsida > Poales > Poaceae > Aegilops > Aegilops speltoides. The sequence goes on from CM038146.1 coordinate 433,756,196, forward strand.
AATGGTTATTCTGTTTACATGAATAAAACCTTCCATGGTCATACACCCAATGTGAATGGTTTATTGAATCTCAATCATAGTAATACACATATACATAATATTGAAGCCAAAAGATGCAAAGTTGATAATGATAGTGCAACATATTTGCGGCACTGTCGTTTGGGTCATATTGGTGTAAAGCGCATGAAGAAACTCCATGCAAATGGGCTTCTGGAATCACTTGATTATGAATCATTTGATACTTGCGAAGCATGTCTCATGGGCAAGATGACTAAAACTCCGTTCTCCGGAACAATGGAGCGAGCCAATGACTTATTGGAAATAATACATATCGATGTATGCGTCTGATGAGTGTTGAGGCACGCAGCAGGTATCGTTATTTTTTGACCTTCACAAATGATTTGAGTAGGTATGTGAAAGGATCGAGAAGAGGTGTCTAGAGGGGGGTTAATAGACTCTAAGCAAGGAAAGTTGCAGTTTTTAATTTCTTTAAGTTGAAGTGGAGTTTTGCACAAGTTTTAACATTCACAATACATATGAAGCAAGCATGACAAGAGTTTATGAGCAGCAGAAAGTAAAGCATGCAAATTGCAAGAATGTAAAAGGATGGGATTGGAGTGTGCAAACACAATTTGGAGACACGACGATTTTTTAGCCGTGGTTCCGATAGGTGGTGCCATCGTACATCCACGTTGATGGATGATACGTCTCCAACGTATCTATAATTTATGAAACATTCATGCTATTTTATTATCTGTTTTGAATGATTACAGGCTTTATTATACACTTTTATATTACTTTTGGGACTAACCTATTAACCAGAGGCCCGGCCCATATTGCTGTTTTATTGCCTGTTTCAGTATTTCGAAGAAAAGGAATATCGAACGGAGTCCAAACAGAATGAAACCTTCGACAGCGTGATTGTTTGGAAGAATATGATCCTGGAGACTTGGAGTTCACGTCAGAAGATCCTCGAGGCAGCCACGAGATAGGAGGGCGCACCCCCCTGTAGGGCGCCCCCTGTCTCGTGGGCCCCTCGAGGACCCCCCCCCCCCGACCGACTTCTTTCGCCTATATAAGCCTACGTACCCTCAAACCATCGAATATCAAGATAGATCCAGAGTTCCGCCGCCGCAAGCCTCTGAGCCACCAAAACCTCTCGAGTCCGTTCAAGACTCACGGAGGGGGAATCCATCACCGGTGGCCATCTTCATCATCCCGGCGCTCTCCATGACGAGGAGGGAGTAGTTCACCTCGGGGCTGAGGGTATGTACCAGTAGCTATGTGTTTGATCTCTCTTTCTCGTGTTCTCTCTATGACACGATCATGATGTATCGCGAGCTTTGCTATTATAGTTGGATCTTATGATGTTTCTCCCCCTCTACTCTCTTGTAATGAATTGAGTTCCCCTCTTGGAGTTATCTTATCGGATTGCATCTTTATTTGAGAACACTTGATGTATGTCTTGCCGTGTTTATCTGCGGTGACAATGGGATTTCACGTGCCACTTGATGTATGTTTTGGTGACCAACTTGCGGGTTCCGCCCTTGAACCTATGCATAGGGGTTGGCACACGTTTTCTTGACTCTCTGGTAGAAACTTTAGGGCACTCTTTGAAGTACTTTGTGTTGGTTGGATGAATCTGAGATTGTGTGATGCATATCATATAATCATGCCCATGGATACTTGAGGTGACAATGGAGTATCTAGGTGACATTAGGGTTTTGGTTGATTTGTGTCTTAAAGTGTTATTCTAGTACAAACTCTCTTATTGATTGATCCGAAAGAATAACTTTGAGGTGGTTTCGTACCCTACCATAATCTCTTCGTTTGTTCTCCGCTATTAGTGGCTTTGGAGTGACTCTTTGTTGCATGTTGGGGGATTGTTATATGATCTATCTATGTTATTATTGTTGAGAGAACTTGCGCTAGTGAAAGTATGAACCCTAGGCCTTGTTTCCTACCATTGCAATACCGTTTACGCTCAATTTTATCATTAGTTACCTTGCTGTTTTTATTATTCAGATTACAAATATCCATATCTACCATCCATATTGCACTTGTATCACCATCTCTTCGCCGAACTAGTGCACCTATGTAACGCCCCGGATCCGAAGCGCCAGGTGTCCGTCAGTTATTTGCCGTCGTTGCCATGTCATATGCTTGCGTGTTGCATTTGCCATGTCATCATATGCATTTCATCACCTCATCATGTGCATTTCATTTTGCATACATGTTCATCTCATGCATCCGAGCATTTTTCCCCGTTGTCCGTTTTGCAATCCGGCGCTCCTATGTCCTCAGGTGTTCCCCTTCTTGTCTCCTTTCGTGTGCGGGTGTTAAACTTTCTCGGAATGGCTCGAGGTTTGCCAAGCGGCCTTGGTATACCACCGGTAGACCGCCTGTCAAGTTTCGTGCCATTTGGAGGTCGTTTGATACTCCAACGGTTAACCGGGTAACCGTAAAAGCCTCTTTTGTTTCCAGCCCAACACCCCTTCCAAAGTGGCCCAAAACCTATCTAACTCCTCTCCATGCTCTCGGTCGTTCGATCACGATCGCGTGGCCGAAAACCGCTCCTCATTTGGACTCTCCTAGCTTCCTCTACCTATAAATAGGTGCTCCTCCCCGATTTTTCGCGCAGATGAAACCCTAGCAGTTTTCCACCTCGCGCCGCCGGACGCGTCCGTCCGCGCCGGACACGTCCGCCCGGACGCGTCACCCCGACGAATCGGGCGCGACACGTCAGCGCCGCCGCCCCTCCCCTCGATCCGCGCCGCCCGTCGCCGCGCGCCGCCTCCACCGCGACGGCCGCCGGGCAGCAGACCCGCGCCGCCCATCCGCCCAAGCGCCGCTTCCCTCACCGCGGACGCCCGCGGAACTAAGCGGCCCGCCCGCCCATCTGCCGCGCCGCCTCGCTGCTCGGCGCTGCCGCCGGCGAAGCGCCGCCGCCGCAGATCTCCGCCGCCGCCGAAGCCTGCCCGCCATCGCGCCTCCCGTCGGCCTCGGCCTCGCGAAGGGCCGCCCGCCGCCTCCGTCCGCCGCCTTCGCTCGCCTCCGCCGCCGACCCGCCGCCGTTTCGCTTTCGCCGCCTTCGCTTCGCGCACGTGCGCGCGCCCAGCGCCTCCTCGGGATCCGGCCGGATCCGGCGAGATCCGGCCCGGATCCGCCCGTCTCCGGCGACCCCGTAATCTCCGGCGTGAACTCCGGCGAGCCCGGCCGTGCCTCGAAGTCCGTGCCACGTACCCGCAGGTTGACCCCGTATGACTAAGTCCCAGATTTCAGTAATTTTCATGCCATGTTCATGCCATCACATCTTTGCATCCGTATGTCCGTTTTGCGCGTATAATATGTCAAATTGTTCGCCTCGACGAGTACATCATTTCATTCCATTGCATCATTTTCAATTGAGCTCATCTTGATGCCCGAAATACTGTTGGAAGAGTGCATGTTGATGTTAATCTGCTGAAACTGTTATAACTTGTTGTTTTATCATTTTTGCCATGATTAATGTGTGCATCCTATGAGTATGAGCTCTACATGAATGTTGAACTATGCCATGCCATATTTCTAGAGGTGTTGACCATGTATTTTTGTGAGTTGTGTGCTGAGTGTATCAAGCTTGTAAAGTAGGGTAGTTGTTGTTCTTTGTTTTCTGATGATTCTGTTATATTTTGATGCCATGTTAACATGCTTCCACTAATCATTCTATGCATAATCTGGAGATGCTCTATAAACATGTTTTGACATACATGTCTTGCTCTATCCATTCATGCCCTTGGTTGCAAATATAGCCTGCTGGAACATGTTCATTTCTTGCTCTAATGTTGCTTGAAAATGTTGTTTGTCAACCTGTTAACGTTAAGTTTACTTGTTCCCATGTGTTTTCCTAGTGATCCATGCACCCTATGACCTTGCTCTTGCCATGCTTAGCTTCATAAACATGCCTTCTTACTGTTGGTTGCCTTGCCATGCCATGTATTGCTCTGTGGTGAGTGGTTCGAGCTCACGAACATGCCTACTTATTGTTGTTTCTGCCATGTATGAATCTGTAATATAACTTGCCATGTTTACATGGGTGCCATCATATTTTCTGTGCCCTTTTGGCTCATGGTCAGTAAGGGTCTTTTGATATATGCTATTAGTAGATTAATGCCATGCGTTTGTTTGCCATGATAAGTTCATGTAACATATTGTTTGCTTGCTCTAAACATTGCAACCTGATGTTATTTCTGCTAAAGTCTGAAACTGTTATTATTTGCAATATCTCCATGTCTTTTTGAGCATGTTCTAGTGATTTCTGGAGATAGCTCAGTGTTCATGTTTTGTTATGCTTTACGTGTACTTCATGCCCATGTCTTTTGTTATTATGTTGGGGTGCTGTAGCTTATTGTTTTGATGCTTGCAATATGCCTAGTTGCTGTTTTGGGCAGTTTGTTGCTATGACTTGTATAGTGTGCATGTGTTGAACCGTTGCTCCGTTTTGAGTGTGCTCTATATGAAACTTGCTTGTTTTTGCATGTAGCTTCATATTATCATGTTGCATCCTTGTTTGAGGTGTTTGCTTGATGTTTGGGTGCATTTTGCATCAATGCCATGTTTAACTTGTTTTGCTCATATCTTCTAGGTCGTAGCTCCGAATCTAATGAACTTTATATGTAACTTGACTAGAATTTCGTGTAGATCATCATGGTGCATCTTAACTTTCTGTTTAACAACTTGAACATAAGGTTTATTCAGTTCTGGACCAATTTCGAAATTTGCATATGAGGACTTACCGGAATTGTTATATGTTGTTTCCGGCCTCATTTAAACTTGACTCGATATGTTGTTCTTGTTTGCATCATCTCTTGCCATGAGTAGCTTCATGTAGCTTGGTCATGCATCATGCTTGTTGTGCATCATGCCTTGTTCATGTGTGGTGTGTTTACCTATGTTGTGTGCTTCTTCTTGTTAGTTCCTATTTCGTTGCGATCGTGAGGATTCGTTCGTCTGCGTGTGGTTCGTCTTCGTGGTTTCATCTTCTTCATGAACTCGTTCTTCTTCCTTGCGGGATTTCAGGCAAGATGACCGCTACCCTGGATCTCACTACTATCATTGCTATGCTAGTTGCCTCGTTCTTTCGCTATGCTGCGCTACCTATTACCTGTTTGTCCAGCCATCCCATATTGCCATGAACCTCTAACCTTTGACACCTTTCCTATGCAAACCACTGTTTGGCTATGTTACCGCTTTTGCTCAGCCCCTCTTATAGCGTTGCTAGTTGCAGGTGAAGTTGAAGATTTCTCCATGGTGGACGGGATTTTGGTTGGGATATCACAATATCTCTTATATTATTAATGCATCTATATACTTGGTAAAGGGTGGAAGGCTCGGCCTTATGCCTGGTGTTTTGTTCCACTCTTGCCGCCCTAGTTTCCTTCATACCGGTGTTATGTTCCCGGATTTTGCGTCCCTTACGCGGTCGGGTGATTTATGGGACCCCCCTGACAGTTCGCTTTGAATAAAACTTGTCCAGCAAGGCCCAACATTGACTTTTACCATTTGCCTCACCTACCTTTTCCCTTGGGAGTCGCTCTCTCGAGGGTCATTTTTATTATAGCCCCCCCGGGCCAGTGCTTGTCTAAGCGTTGGTCCAAACTAGAGCACCGTCTTGGGACCATCCCTTGGCAACTTGGGTTACGTCGGTACTACCAGACGCTTCGCTTATCCGGTCGTGGCTCGAGACGAGATATCTGTGCGGCTACTATCGGGATGTCGGCACACCGGGCGGCTTTGCTGGTCTTGTTTTACCATTGTCGAAATGTCTTGATGTACCGGATACCGAGTCGATCGGAGTGTCTCGGGTGAAGGTCTATTCCTTCGATGATCGCGAGAGCTTGTCATGGGCTGTTGGGACACCCTGCAGGTTTAAACTTTCGAGAGCCTTGCCCGCGGTTATGTGGCAGATGGGAATTTGTTAATGTCCGGTTGTAGATAACTTGACACCAGATCCGAATTAAAACGCATCAACCGAGTGTGTAGCCGTGATGGTCTCTTCTCGGCGGAATCCGGGAAGTGAACACGGTTTCTGTGTTATGTTTGACGTAAGTAGGTGTTCAGGATCACCCCTTGATCATTACTAGCTTCACGACCGTTCCGCTTATTCTCTTCTCGCTCTTAATTGCGTATGTTAGCCACCATATCATGCTTAGCCGCTGCTGCAACCTCACCACTTTACCCCTTCCTTTCCCATTAAGCTTTGCTAGTCTTGATACCCATGGTAATGGGATTGCTGAGTCCTCGTGGCTCACCAGATACTTCCAAAACCAGTTTGCGGTGCCTATGTTATGAAAGCGGTGACGCAATCAAGCTCAAGGAGGAGCTCGATGAAGATCTTGCCCTTTGTGTTGTTTCGTTCTAGTTGATCAGTAGTGGAGCCCAGTTGGGGTTGATCGGGGACCTTTGTCGCATTTGGGGTTCTTCTTTTATTTTGGTTCCGTAGTCGGACCTTGATTGTATCTGGATGATGTAATGCTTTATTCATGTTATTGAGTGAAGTGGCGATTGTAAGCCAACTATGTATCTTTTCCCCTTATGTATTAAATGGGTTGTGTGAAGATTACCTCACTTGCGACATTGCTTTCAATGCGGTTATGCCTCTAAGTCGTGCTTCGACACGTGGGAGATATAGCCGCATTGAGGCGCTAAGTTGGTAATCGAGCCTTCCCGACCTTAGGAGCCCCACCGCTTGATCATTTTTAGCGGCCGAGTTGTGTCTAGAAAAATGTTTTGAGTCATTTAGGATTATATATATCGGAGAGTAGGATTCTTTTTACTCCCCAGTCCCTTCGACCTTCTGGTGAGGTATCTTGACGTAGAGTTTTGACTCTTCTCTTCTTAAATTTCACTAAAAAAAATTTTAGGATCACATGGGTATCTTAGAATCGTTCCGATGGTTTTATGATGACAACATTGTCTTGGTTGCCTCCCGTCAGCAGGGTTTTTTTTTACTGGAGGTGTCCCGAGGAGTTGAGCTCCGAGGTGTTGTCGTCATAATTTTATCGTTGCAGTTCTGGAATACCTGAGTTTAGTACGCCGACATCGAAAATCTCTTTTATGCAGTTGTTGGTGAGATAACCCGCTAACCCGAGATCGAGGTGAGTACGGGAGTATTGCCATGACTCGTATAACGGATGCTTTTCGAAGGTTGAGGTACACGATTTCCGAAGGTTTCTTGGTTATGTGTTGATGGATGGATACAGCTTGGATGTAGGTATTGTTAGTTTGGGTGAGATATATTGCTTCCCCTGTATCCCCAACACCAGATTGCATAACCAAAAAGTTTCGGGAGTTTTATAGGTGGGAATTCAAGTAGCTCCTAGAATATCTTTTCGACAGATGCAGGATATGAGATTGGGTAAATCTCTATCATATGTTTGTTTCCGGCTTATTCTGCAAGCCAATCCTTCGTTTTGTTTTACTTGTGGTATTCGAGTTGCTTCGAAGTCAAATGTTGAATCCATACCTTTCCTAAACGGTGTTCTCATATTGCTATGTGAATACTAATCCTTTTGTTCATTGATTTTGTCATGTCAACTCCTTTCCAACCGGTGTGCTTCTCTTCAAGTGGATCCCATCATTCTCCCCATCCGCAAGATCAATTCTAAGTTTTCTCAATGGTGTTTGTTTCAACCGTCCCAAGTTGCCTTTGTTTTCCCGCCCTCCCACCCTTTTTCTTCAAGGACATAGATTTCTTAATCAAGTATCCATTTATTCATGTGAAGTTTCTCCATTCTTTTCCGTCAATGTTCTTACCCGGCGGTTCTCAAGAAGATGTTCTACTAGTTTGTCATTCCTCATCCCTTTCTCTTCTCCGGTGGATTCAAGTCAAGTTTTGTTGATCATACCTTTTTCCTCATTTCAATGTCTTCTCATACCGGTGCACCTCATTATAATTCTACTCCTCGCTATTTGTTATTCCGGAGTGCTCAAGATATCTCGAAGATTCGTGTTTCCACTCTGCATTCATTCAAGCTCTTTCGAGATTGGTATCTCATTCAAGTCATTTAATTCAACCGGTGCAACATCTCTTTTAAATCTTTTCAACGGTGTTCTTTTGAGTGGGCCCTAACCCACAGGTGTTTTCCCAGGATCTTACCTGACTCTTCTAATTCTTCCGGAGTTATTCTAAATTCTTTTCCAAGTTTGACGTAAGAATGAATTTTCATCAGTCACATGCCTTCTCCAAGGTCATTTTCAAATTCTTTTCATCTTTGGCTCAACCTTTCCTCTTTTAATTCTCCCGGAGTATCTCAACAATTCACGGTGGTACTCATCTTCATTCTCAACATGTGAAGACCGAAGAAGAGTTTCTCTTTAATCTTGCTCTATTCTCTTCAAGATTCATGGTGCTAGCTTATGCCATCCTCTCATAATTGTTTTTGATTGTGAGAATTCTTTTCTTACCATCCGGGGCATTTCATGAGTTCTTTCCATTTTATTCCTACAAAGGCCATCATTTCGGGTTTTTTCATTCTCAACCTTTTGCTCTTCTTCTCTATATTCTTCCGGTGCATCGCTCAAATACCCTCTAATCAGTTCATGATCTCTTCGTTCTCATGTATCTAAATCCCCTCAAGTATCTTCATTCTTTTTCTTCCCGGTGAATCATGCCTTTGCTACTTTCATTTTCAATTCTTACGGTGGTTCTTTCAAGATCTCTCTTCCTTGTTCATCATATCAATTCATTTGTTGTTCCAATCCTACCGGTGGTTCGTTGAAGACCTTCTCAAGTTTTGATATATCTCTTTTAATCCTTTCTACGAGAATAAGTAGTATGCCAAATCCGTTGCTTATCATCAATTTAAATTGGTGAAGGATATGCATAACATAATTCTTATTCTTGTTTCATACAAGTGATTAATTTCTTCTTTCCGGAGTTGTTCATGATATCACATTCTTGGTTCGAGATGCTTCATCTTTTCTTTTCCGGAGTTCCAAGCTCTAATTATCACGGAGATCAATCTAAATCATTGCAAGGCTTCACCTTGTGTTTTCAATTTCTCTTTCTTTTCATTCCTTTTGTTACCGGAGTTCTTCATGGAGGCTCTACATGGTGGTTCATCAAGGATTCTTTTCATTCTTCAATTGTTCTTCAAGATTTCTCTCGAAGTTATGACCCGCCAAGCTATACTCAAAAATAAACATGATGCTCAACACATGTTTTTGTTTTGAGGCGTTCAAGTATCCTCCTTCTTCCATTTCAAAGTGCAATTCTTTCTACCTTATCTTTTGAGGTGGTGTTATGTCACTCTTGACAATTTCCTTCATGTTTCATGGTTCATATGTTGTCAAGAATGAGGTATTTTTAATTCCATCAATCTCTTCGTTGGAGTTGTCTTGGTAAAGATTTCACCTAAAGCCTTCCCTAAGGAATGTTGCTATTGTTGTGCTTATCAATGATCCAAGTTATATCTCTATCATCTTGATGAAGCAGTTTTTTCATCTCTTTGGTGCTCTCAGTCAAGTCAATTGTTTCCACCAGTGGCCGGTTGTCACCTCATCATTTTGAGATGTTTGCCATAAGCCCACAACAAACTTATTCTTTTTGTTGTTGATTTTCCAACAACTCCGTTCAATTCTTCTTTGCAAGGATGCTTTCCAAGCTCATTTGGGGCAGAAGTTGGCATTTTCTTCTCCATTCTGTTATTCCTATGATCTATCTTCTATTCTTTCTTCCGGAGGCATTGTGATATTGCTCTTTTCACTCATCATCTTGAATTGTGAGCATCGTGTTCTTTTCATTCTTATCCATTTAATCGGAGTGTTGTGTCATCCCTTCAAGTGATTTTCATCTCATCAAGTTTTCTTCTCTTTTCTACCGGAGTGCTGTCCAAATTCTGCCATTCTTGTTCCTTGGCTATCTCATTATACCAATGTGGTCATATTCTTTTCATTCGTGAAGCTCTTATTTCCATGTCTTTCAACCTCTTGGTTCTCGTTGTATCCCTTGCTCCTGTTTTCTAACGGAGTGTTTTCAATTTTGCTCATCTTCGTTGTTTTCTTCATCTCATTTTGCTCAACCTCTCAAGGTTCATGGTTTTCACTCGTTTGTCGAAGAAGCAACTTAGTTTACCTCTTCTCTTTCTCTTCCGTTTTCCCTCCGGTGCCATCCTAGATCTCGGGACGAGATCCTCTTGTAGTGGTGGAGTGTTGTAACGCCCCGGATCCAAAGCGCCAGGTGTCCGTCAGTTATTTGCCGTCGTTGCCATGTCATGTGCTTGCGTGTTGCATTTGCCATGTCATCATATGCATTTCATCACGTCATCATATGCATTTCATTTTGGATACATGTTCATCTCATGCATCCGAGCATTTTTCCCCGTTGTCCGTTTTGCAATCTGGCGCTCCTATGTCCTCCGGCGTTCCCCTTCTTGTCTCCTTTCGTGTGCGGGTGTTAAACTTTCTCGGAATGGCCCGAGGTTTGCCAAGCGGCCTTGGTATACCACCGGTAGACCGCCTGTCAAGTTTCGTGCCATTTGGAGGTCGTTTGATACTCCAACGGTTAACCGGGTAACCGCAAAAGCCTCTTTTGTTTCCAGCCCAACACCCCTTCCAAAGTGGCCCAAAACCCATCTAACTCCCCTCCATGCTCTCGGTCGTTCGATCACGATCGCGTGGCCGAAAACCGCTCCTCATTTGGACTCTCCTAGCTCCCTCTACCTATAAATAGGTGCTCCTCCTCGATTTTTGCGCAGATGAAACCCTAGCAGTTTTCCTCTCGGCTGGCCGGACGCTGCGCCGTGTTCACGGACACATCCGCACGGACGCGTCGCCCCGACGAATCGGGCGCGACACGTCAGCGCCGCCCCCTCCCTCCATCACGCGCCGCCACGTCGCTTCGCGCCGCCCTCCATCATGACGCCCGCCGGGGGCGGGTGGGCCCGGCCCATCCGCCGCGCGCGCTCGGCTCGGCTCGGCCACTGGCCAGAAGCGCCGCCGCCGCCGAGCCCCTGCCCGCCATCGCGCCTCCCGCCCGGCCTCGGCCTCTGGCTGGAGCGCCCGCCGCCTCCGTCCCGCCGCCGCTTCGCCTCGCTTGCAAACCCTGCCGCCGTTTCGCTTCCGCCCTTGCCGCTTCTGTGCAGTAATCAAGCGCCCAAGGCCTCTCCTCGGGATCCGGCCGGATCCGGCGAGATCTGGCCCGGATCCGCCCGTCTCCGGCGACCCCGTCATCTCCGGCGTGAACTCCGGCGAGCCCGGCCGTGCCTCGAAGTCCGTGCCACGTACCCGCAGGTTGACCCCGTATGACCAAGTCCCAGATTTCAGTAATTTTCATGCCATGTTCATGCCATCACATCTTTGCATCCGTATGTCCGTTTTGCGCGTATAATATGTCAAATTGTTCGCCTCGACGAGTACATCATTTCATTCCATTGCATCATTTTCAATTGAGCTCATCTTGATGCCCGAAATGCTGTTGGAAGAGTGCATGTTGATGTTAATCTGCTGAAACTGTTATAACTTGTTGTTTTATCATTTTTGCCATGATTAATGTGTGCATCCTATGAGTATGAGCTCTACATGAATGTTGAACTATGCCATGCCATCTTTCCAGAGGTGTTGACCATGTATTTTTGTGAGTTGTGTGCTGAGTGTATCAAGCTTGTAAAGTAGGGTAGTTCTTTGTTCTTTGTTTTCTGACAGATTCTGTTATATTTTGATGCCATGTTAACATGCTTCCACTAATCATTCTATGCATAATCTAGAGATGCTCTATAAACATGTTTTGACATACATGTCTTGCTCTATCCATTCATGCCCTTGGTTGCAAATATAGCCTGCTGGAACATGTTCATTTCTTGCTCTAAAGTTGCTTGAAAATGTTGTTTGTCAACCTGTTAACGTTAAGTTCACTTGTTCCCATGTGTTTTCCTAGTGATCCATGCACCCTATGACCTTGCTCTTGCCATGCTTAGCTTCATAAACATGCCTTCTTACTGTTGGTTGCCTTGCCATGCCATGTATTGCTCTGTGGTGAGTGGTTCAAGCTCACGAACATGCCTACTTATTGTTGTTTCTGCCATGTATGAATCTGTAATATAACTTGCCATGTTTACATGGGTGCCATCATATTTTCTGTGCCCTTTTGGCTCATGGTCAGTAAGGGTCTTTTGATATATGCTATTAGTAGATTCATGCCATGCCTTTGTTTGCCATGATAAGTTCCTGTAACATGTTGTTTGCTTGCTCTAAACATTGCAACCTGATGTTATTTCTGCTGTAGTCTGAAACTGTTATTATTTGCAATATCTCCATGTCTTTTTGAGCATGTTCTAGTGATTTCTGGAGATAGCTCAGTGTTCATGTTTTGTTATGCTTTACGTGTACTTCATGCCCATGTCTTTTGTTATTATGTTGGGGTGCTGTAGCTTATTGTTTTGATGCTTGCAATATGCCTAGTTGCTGTTTTGGGCAGTTTGTTGCTATGACTTGTATAGTGTGCATGTGTTGAACCGTTGCTCCGTTTTGAGTGTGCTCTATATGAAACTTGCTTGTTTTTGCATGTAGCTTCATATTATCATGTTGCATCCTTGTTTGAGGTGTTTGCTTGATGTTTGGGTGCATTTTGCATCAATGCCATGTTTAACTTGTTTTGCTCATATCTTCTAGGTCGTAGCTCCGAATCTAATGAACTTTATATGTAACTTGACTAGAATTTCGTGTAGATCATCATGGTGCATATTAACTTGCTGTTTAACAACTTGAACATAAGGTTTATTCAGTTCTGGACCAATTTTGAAATTTGCATATGAGGACTTACCGAAATTGTTATATGTTGTTTCCGGCCTCATTTAAACTTGACTCGATATGTTGTTCTTGTTTGCATCATCTCTTGCCATGAGTAGCTTCATGTAGCTTGGTCATGCATCATGCTTGTTGTGCATCATGCCTTGTTCATGTGTGGTGTGTTTACCTATGTTGTGTGCTTCTTCTTGTTAGTTTCTGTTTCGTTGCGATCGTGAGGATTCGTTCGTCTGCGTGTGGTTCGTCTTCGTGGTTTCATCTTCTTCATGAACTCGTTCTTCTTCCTTGCGGGATTTCAGGCAAGATGACCGCTACCCTGGATCTCACTACTATCATTGCTATGCTAGTTGCCTCGTTCTTTCGCTATGCTGCGCTACCTATTACCTGTTTGTCCAGCCATCCCATATTGCCATGAACCTCTAACCTTTGACACCTTTCCTATGCAAACCTTTGTTTGGCTATGTTACCGCTTTTGCTCAGCCCTCTTATAGCGTTGCTAGTTGCAGGTGAAGTTGAAGATTTCTCCATGGTGGACGGGATTTTGGTTGGGATATCACAATATCTCTTATATTATTAATGCATCTATATACTTGGTAAAGGGTGGAAGGCTCGGCCTTATGCCTGGTGTTTTGTTCCACTCTTGCCGCCCTAGTTTCCGTCATACCGGTGTTATGTTCCCGGATTTTGCGTCCCTTACGCGGTCGGGTGATTTATGGGACCCCCCTGACAGTTCGCTTTGAATAAAACTTGTCCAACAAGGCCCAACATTGACTTTTACCATTTGCCTCACCTACCTTTTCCCTTGGGAGTCGCTCTCTCGAGGGTCATCTTTATTATAGCCCCCCCGGGCCAGTGCTTGTCTAAGCGTTGGTCTAAACTAGAGCACCGTGCGGGACCATCCCTTGGCAACTTGGGTTACGTCGGTACCTGTACGCTTCGCTTATCCGGTCGTGGCCTGAGACGAGATACGCGCGGCTACTATCAGGATGTCGGCACGCCGGGCGGCTTTGCTGGTCTTGTTTTACCATTGTCGAAATGTCTTGATGTACCGGGATACCGAGTCTGATCGGAGTGTCTCGGGTGAAGGTCTATTCCTTCGATGATCGCGAGAGCTTGTCATGGGCTAAGTTGGGACACCCCTGCAGGGTTTAAACTTTCGAGAGCCGTGCCCGCGGTTATGTGGCAGATGGGAATTTGTTAATGTCCGGTTGTAGATAACTTGACACCAGATCCGAATTAAAACGCATCAACCGAGTGTGTAGCCGTGATGGTCTCTTCTCGGCGGAGTCCGGGAAGTGAACACGGTTTCTGTGTTATGTTTGACGTAAGTAGGTGTTCAGGATCACCCCTTGATCATTACTAGCTTCACGACCGTTCCGCTTGTTCTCTTCTCGCTCTTAATTGCGTATGTCAGCCACCATATCATGCTTAGCCGCTGCTGCAACCTCACCACTTTACCCCTTCCTTTCCCATTAAGCTTTGCTAGTCTTGATACCCATGGTAATGGGATTGCTGAGTCCTCGTGGCTCACCAGATACTTCCAAAACCAGTTTGCAGGTGCCTATGTTACCGAGCAGGTGACACAATCAAGCTCAAGGGGGAGCTCGATGAAGATCTTGCCCTTTGTGTTGTTTCGTTCTAGTTGATCAGTAGTGGAGCCCAGTTGGGTTGATCGGGGACCTTTGTCGCATTTGGGGTTCTTCTTTTATTTTGGTTCCGTAGTCGGACCTTGATTGTATCTGGATGATGTAATGCTTTATTCATGTAATTGAGTGAAGTGGCGATTGTAAGCCAACTATGTATCTTTTCCCCTTATGTATTAAATGGGTTGTGTGAAGATTACCTCACTTGCAACATTGCTTTCAATGCGGTTATGCCTCTAAGTCGTGCTTCGACACGTGGGAGATATAGCCGCATTGAGGGCGTTACAACCTATACAATTTACCATTGTATTGGGTGTGTTGTGGACACAAGAGACTCTTTGTTATTTGGTTGCAGGGTTGTTTGAGAGAGACCATCTTCATCCTACGCCTCCCACGGATTGATAAACCTTAGGTCATCCACTTGAGGGAAATTTGCTACTGTCCTACAAACCTGTGCACTTGCAGGCCCAACATTGTCTACAAGAAGAAGGTTGTGTAGTAGACATCAAGCTCTTTCCTGGCGCCGTTGCAGGGGAGGTGAGTGCTTGAAGGTATATCTTTAGATCTTGCAATCGTATCTTTTTGGTTCTTGTTTTATCACTAGTTTAGTTTATAAAAGAAAACTACAAAAATAAAAAAAATGGATTTGAGTTTGTCTCACAGGCTTCATCTTTTTAATATCTTTCGTTAGTACGATGGAAAGGAAAATTGTGCTCAATTGCTAGAAGAAGAATGCATTAAAATGCTTGGTACTAAATCTTTGAATGATGAGCATGATTGCAATGTTGTTAGTATGAACTCTTTGAATATCCCTAGTACTAATGATGATTGCAGTAGTTATGATGAAAATGTCTCCTATAGGCATGTTGATTTTTGTGGAGTGCATGTTTGCATGAACACACCAAATAGAGAAGATATATATTGCAAGAGGCATAAGCATTTAGAAACTAAATGGTTGCAAGAAAGGCTAGATGTGAGTGCTGAAAATTTAAAATTCCTTTGCCGTACTTGTGAACTTTGCAATGAATGTGGTCATTTACATCTCCAATGCAAATTGTTTCATGACCGAATCGTGTCCAAAAATTGTGATGAATTGATTTCCCTTGCACATTGTAATGAACTTAGTTTGCTTTTGGGTTATGAAGAGTTGAAACGTTTAACTAAGCCTATTCCAGAATTTAATCTTAAGCATTTCCTTGATATTGATCTAGAAAAGATTTATATGTTTTGTGCGGAGAATTGCATTGAAAATCCTTATATTGCCAATTACATAAAGAAAAGAAAGAAAATAGAAGATGATGAGAATCCTAATGAAAGGGAAGAGACTTCCCAATATCCTCCTATTATTTCTTATGATGAATCAGGTGACGAGGAGGAGCTTTCTATTCAACCAATCTCGTCAATAAGGAGCTCAAAGAGGAAGGTTGAACCCACACATAATGTGAAGAAGAAAAAGAAAAGAAGGAGCAACAAAGGTAGAAAGGTATACCTCCCAAATGATGTTGCTCCTACTACTCATTGTGATGATGATAATTGCTTTACTATTGGTGCTATCCATATTTTTAATGATGAGAGTGATTATGCTTATGATATGAAAAGACCCAAGCTTGGGGAAGCTATGTTTGATGAGGATGAAATATTTGAGAATATATTTGCTGAAATTAATGTTTGCCCCAATCTTGGGGATGCTATGTTTAATGAAGATGATACTTTTAGCATCCCAAGTTTTGATATGCAAAGTTGTTATGATGATAGCATGCCTCCTACTTATGATGATTATATTGATGAAATTGGGTTTGGAAGAGTGTCAACTTTAGGAAGTAGTGGTCCCACTATTTTGGAGCATGTTGAATTTTATTGTGATGAATACGAAAGTGGATTTGGAAGAGTGTCAACTTTATTTAGTGATTCCACTATCTTGGGAGAGGTTTCAATCGATTATGATGAGAACGAAGTTGCTACTTATGATGATTATTGTGATGAAACTTATGTTATAAAAAGTAGTGATGATTATATTTACAAATCTTGTCATGATTATGATTACCCTTTTTCTGAACATTACTCTTTTAATGTGGAAACAATTTTTAGTGTTCAAGTCTCTTATGATATTCCCACTATTCCGAATGAGAAGAATTTTGCTTATGTGGAGAGTAGTAAAAATTCTATGCTTGTAGATCATGAAAAGAATGATTTAGGTGCTGGTTATATTGTTGAGTTCATTCATGATGCTACTGAAAATTATTATGAGGGAGGAATATATGCTTGTAGGAATTGCAATAATGTCAAGTTCCCTCTCTATGTGCTTCAAGTTTTGAACTTATGCTTGTTTTACCTTCCTATGCTAATTGATTATTGTTCCCATAAGTTGTTTGCTCATAAAATCCCTATGCATAGGAAGTGGGTTAGACTTAAATGTGCTAGTCATATGCTTCATGATGCTCCCCTTATGTTTCAATTCTTAACTTTTATGTGAGCATCATTGTCTACATCATGCCTAGCTAGAAAGGCATTAAAGAAAAGCGCTTGTTGGGAGACAACACAATATTTACCCTTACTGTTTTTGTGTGTCCACATGATTATGCTACTGTATTAACCATGTTTTATAGCTTTTGTTTCAATAAAGTGCCAAGTAAGACCTTTAGGATAGCTTACGGTGATAGTTGTGTTGATCCTGCTGAAAATCAGAAACTTTTGCACCCAGTAAATTAGTTTTATTAATTCACAGAAACGTGATCTTGATATGATTCATTTTGATATGGATTGGTAAACGAATTGCTTAGGACTTCCTAATTTCGTAGGAGTTTTGGAGGTCCAGAAGTATACGTTTGATACAGATTACTACAGACTGTTCTGTTTTTGACAGATTCTGTTTTCTATGTGTTGTTTGCTTATTTTGATGAATCTATGAGTAGTATCGAAGGGTATGAACCATAGATAAGTTGGAGTACAGTAGATATTACACCAATATGAATTTAGAATGAGTTCATTACAGTACCTATGTGGTGGTTTTATTTTCTTATACTAACGGAGCTTACGAGTTTTCTGTTGAGTTTTGTGTTGTGGAGTTCTCAAGTTTTGGGTAAAGATTCGATGGACTATGGAATAAGGAGTGGAAAGAGCCTAAGCTTAGGGATGCCCAAGGCATCCCAAGATAATATTTCAAGAAGTCTCAAGCATCTAAGCTTGGGGATGCCCCGGTAGGCATCCCACCTTTCTTCTCCAACAACTATTGGTTAGTATCGGTTGAGCCTAAGTTTTTGCTTCTTCACATGAGTTGTGCTATCCTTGCAATGCCATTTTATTTTGTTTTGCTTGCTGTTTGAATTCAATACGAAGGTCTGAAATTCTTTATTGAGAGAGAGTCTTCACATAGTTACATAATTATTTAGCTACTCATTGATCTTCACTTATATCTTTTTGGAGTAGTTTGTCTTTTACTCATGTGCTTCACTTATATCCCATGAGTAAATTGTTGAATGAGTTGATTGTCATAAATCTGAAATTATATATGTCTCATTTGCTTATCCCATGGGGAGTAATGACTTCACATCTAAAAAGTAGAGGTTGTAAATTTATTGAAGGTTAGCAAGCATTGTATTGGTCATTTGAACAATTCATGAAAGAATATTGAAGGAAGAGAGAATTCACATATAAATACACTATCCTAGACATCTTTTATAATTGGGAGCACTCATTAAGTATGACATGCTAAAGAGTTGATGTTGGACAAGGAAGACAACGTAATGGGTTATGTTTTCCGACATCTCAGTTAAAGTATATTGTCATGGATCATTCAAACATGTTGAGCTTGCCTTTCCCCCTCATGCTAGCCAAAATTCCTTGCACCAAGTAGAGATACTACTTGTGCTTCCAAATATCCTTAAACCCAGTTTTGCCATGAGAGTCCACCATACCTACCTATGGATTGAGTAAGATCCTTCAAGTAAGTTGTCATCGGTGCAAGCAATAAAAATTGCTCTCTAAATATGTATGATCTTTTGGTGTGAAGAAAATAGCTTTATACGATCTCTTGTTATGGAAGCAATAAAAGCGACGGACTGCATAATAAAGGCCCATATACAAGTGGCAATATAAAGTGACATTCATTCGCATTAAGATTTTGTGCATCCAACCCTAAAAGTGCATGACAACCTCTGCTTCCCTCTGCGAAGGGCCTATCTTTTACTTTATGTCTTTTACTTTTATGCAAGAGTCAAGGTGATCTTCACCTTTCCCTTTTTCCTTTTTATCCTTTGGCAAGCACTTTGTGTTGGGGTGATCCTGATATATATATATATATCCAATTGGATGTAAGTTAGCATGAACTATTATTGTTGACATCACCCAAAGGTGAATACGTTGCGAGGGAACACTATAAGCCCCTATCTTTCTCAGTGTCCGATTCAAACTCCATAACCATTAGTATTGCGTGAGTGTTAGCAATTGTAGAAGACTATATGATAGTTGAGTATGTGGAGTTTGCTATTCCTGAAAATAAGATGAATTGCAATTGTTTGATGACTGAGAATGAAGTTTGCTAGTTTTCAAGAAAGTTTATGGTCTATGCTTTGACATGTGAATTGCTTGTTACTTTATCGTGAGAAGTTTCATGAGATGAACTACTGTTATGACATACTATCATGCTAGAAAAGGTGATTGAAATTATCATTGATCAAACTTGTGCACCTTCTAGCATTCACACTTCATAAATTCTTTCTTTTATCATTTACCTACTCGAGGACGAGTAGGAATTAAGCTTGGGGATGCTGATACGTCTCCAACGTATCTATAATTTATGAAGCATTCATGCTATTTTATTATCTATTTTGAATGATTACGGGCTTTATTATACACTTTTATATTACTTTTGGGACTAACCTATTAACCGGAGGCCCAGCCCATATTGCTGTTTTATTGCCTGTTTCGGTATTTCGAAGAAAAGGAATATCGAACGGAGTCCAAATGGAATGAAACCTTCGGCAGCGTGATTTTTGGAAGAATATGATCCTGGAGACTTGGAGTTCACGTCAGAAGATCCTCGAGGAAGCCACAAGATAGGAGGGTGCCCCCCCTGTAGGGCGCGCCCCCTGTCTCATGGGCCCCTCGAGGACCCCCCGATCGACTTCTTTCGCCTATATAAGCCTACGTACCCTAAAACCATCGAATATCAAGATAGATCGGGAGTTCCGCCGTCGCAAGCCTCTGTAGCCACCAAAAACCTCTCGGGAGTCCGTTCTGGCACCCTGCCGGAGGGGGAATCCATCACCGGTGGCCATTTTCATCATCCCCGCGCTCCCCATGACGAGGAGGGAGTAGTTCACCCTCGGGTTGAGGGTATGTACTAGTAGCTATGTGTTTGATCTCTCTCTCTCTCTCTCTCTCGTGTTCTCTCTATGACACGATCTTGATGTATCGCGAGCTTTGCTATTATAGTTGGATCTTATGATGTTTCTCCCCCTCTACTCTCTTGTAATGAATTGAGTTTCCCTCTTCGAGTTATCTTATCGGATTGAGTCTTTATTTGAGAACACTTGATGTATGTCTTGTCATGTTTATCTGTGGTGACAATGGGATTTCACGTGCCACTTGATGTATGTTTTGGTGACCAACTTGCGGGTTCCGCCCTTGAACCTATGCATAGGGGTTGGCACACGTTTTCTTGACTCTCCGGTAGAAACTTTAGGGCACTCTTTGAAGTACTTTGTGTTGGTTGGATGAATCTGAGATTGTGTGATGCATATCGTATAATCATGCCCACAGATACTTGAGGTGACAATGGAGTATCTAGGTGACATTAGGGTTTTGGTTGATTTGTGTCTTAAGGTGTTATTCTAGTACGAACTCTTTTATAGATCGATCCGAAAGAATAACTTTGAGGTGATTTCGTACCCGACCATAATCTCTTCGTTTGTTCTCCGCTATTAGTGGCTTTGGAGTGACACTTTGTTGCATGTTGGGGGATTGTTATATGATCTATCTATGTTATTATTGTTGAGAGAACTTGCACTAGTGAAAGTATGAACCCTAGGCCTTGTTTCCTACCATTGCAATACCGTTTACGCTCACTTTTATCATTAGTTACCTTGCTGTTTTTATTATTCAGATTACAAATATCCATATCTACCATCCATATTGCACTTGTATCACCATCTCTTCGCCGAACTAGTGCACCTATACAATTTACGATTGTATTGGGTGTGTTGGGGACACAAGAGACTCTTTGTTATTTGGTTGCAGGGTTGTTTGAGAGAGACCATCTTCATCCTACGCCTCCCACGGATTGATAAACCTTAGGTCATCCACTTGAGGGAAATTTGCTACTGTCCTACAAACCTGTGCACTTGCAGGCCCAACAACGTCTACAAGAAGAAGGTTGTGTAGTAGAGATCAATGGAGACTTTGTTGGGGAACGTAGTAATTTCAAAAAAATTCCTACGCACACGCAAGATCATGGTGATGCATAGCAACGAGAGGGGAGAGTGTTGTCTACGTACCCTCGTAGACCGAAGCGGAAGCGTTGACGCAACATAGAGGAAGTAGTCGTACGTCTTCCCGGTCCAACCGATCCAAGCACCGCTACTTCGGCACCTCCGAGTTCTTGACACGCGTACAGCTCGATGACGCACCCCGGGCTCCTATCCAGCAAAGCTTCGGGGAGGAGTTCCGTCAGCACGACGGCGTGGTGACGATCTTGATGTTCAACCGTCGCAGGGCTTCGCCTAAGCACCGCTACAATATGACCGAGGTGTAATATCGTGGAGGGGGGCACCGCACACGGCTAAGGAACGATCACGAAGATCAACTTGTGTGTTCTAGGGTGCCCCACTGCCCCCTATATAAAGGAGCCAAGGGGAGTGGGCGGTCGGCCAAGGAGGGGCGCGCCAGGGGGGAGTCCTACTCCCACCGGGAGTAGGACTCCCTTTCTTTCCTAGTTGGAGAAGGAGAAGGGGGGAAAGAGGAGGAAGAGGGGAAGGAAAGGGGGGGCACCGCCCCCCTTCCCTTGTCCTATTCGGACTAGGAAGGGGAGGGGCGTGCGGCCACCTCCTGCCTCCTTCTCTCTTCTCCCTCAAGGCCCATGTAGGCCCAATAACCCCCCGGGGGGTTCCGGTAACCCCCCGGTACTCCGGTAAAATGCCGATTTCACCCGGAATGATTCCGATGTCCAAATATAGGCTTCCAATATATCGATCTTTATGTCTCGACCATTTCGAGACTCCTTGTCATGTCCGTGATCACATCTGGAACTCCGAACAACCTTTGGTACATCAAAATACATAAACTCATAAAGAAACTGTCATCATAACTTTAAGCGTGCGGACCCTACGATTCGAGAACAATGTAGACATGACCAAGAAACGTCTCCGGTCAATAACCAATAGCGGGACCTGGATGCTCATATTGGTTCCTACATATTCTACGAAGATCTTTATCGGTCAGACCGCATAACAACATACGTTGTTCCCTTTGTCATCGGTATGTTACTTGCCCGAGATTCGATCGTCGGTATCCAATACCTAGTTCAATCTCGTTACTGGCAAGTCTCTTTACTCGTTCCGTAATACATCATCTCACAACTAACTCATTAGTTGCAATGCTTGCAAGGCTTAAGTGATGTGCATTACCGAGAGGGCCCAGAGATACCTCTCCGACATTCGGAGTGACAAATCCTAATCTTGAAATACGCCAACCCAACAAGTACCTTTGGAGACACCTGTAGAGCACCTTTATAATCACCCGATTCGTTGTGACGTTTGGTAGCACACAAAGTGTTCCTCCGTAAACGGAGTTGCATAATCTCATAGTCATAGGAACATGTATAAGTCATGAAGAAAGCAATAGCAACATACTAAGCGATCGGGTGCTAAGCTAACGGAATGGGTCATGTCAATCGATCATTCAACTAATGATGTGATCCCGTTAATCAAATAACAACTCTTTGTCCATGGTTAGGAAACATAACCATCTTTGATTAACAAGCTAGTCAAGTAGAGGCATACTAGTGACACTCTGTTTGTCTATATATTCACACATGTATTATGTTTCCGGTTAATACAATTCTAGCATGAATAATAAACATTTATCATGATATAAGGAAATAAATAATAACTTTATTATTGCCTCTAGGGCATATTTCCTTCAGTCTCCCACTTGCACTAGAGTCAATAATCTAGATTACATAGTACTGATTCTAACACCCATGGAGTCTTGGTACTGATCATGTTTTGCTCGTGGAAGAGGCTTAGTCAACGGGTCTGCAACATTCAGATCCGTATGTGTCTTGCAAATCTCTATGTCTCCCACCTGGACTAGATCTCGGATGGAATTGAGCGTCTCTTGATGTGCTTGGTTCTCTTGTGAAATCTGGATTCCTTCGCTAAGGCAATCGCTCCAGTATTGTCACAAAAGATTTTCATTGGACCCGATGCACTAGGTATGACACCTAGATCGGATATGAACTCCTTCATCCAGACTCCTTCATTGGCTGCTTCAAGCAGCTATGTATTCCGCTTCACGTAGATCCCGCCACGACGCTTTGTTTAGAATCGCACCAACCGACAGCTCCACCGTTTAATGTAAACACGTATCCGGTTTGCGATTTAGAATCGTCCGAATCGGTGTCAAAGCTTGCATCAACATAACCATTTACGATGAGCTCTTTGTCACCTCCATATCGAGAAACATATCCTTAGTCCTTTTCGGTACTTCAGATGTTCTTGACCACTGTCCGATGATCCACTCTGGATTACTTTGTTACCTCCTGCTAAACTTATAGCAAGGCACACATCAGGTCCGTACACAAAGATAGCATACATGATAGAGCCTATGGCTGAAGCATAGGGAACATCTTTCATTTTCTCTCTATCTTCTGCAGTGGTCGGGCATTGAGTCTTACTCAACTTCACACCTTACAATACAGGCAAGAACCCTTTCTTTGCTTGATCCATTTTGAACTTCTTCAAAACTTTGTCAAGGTATGTGCTTTGTGAAAGTCCAATTAAGCGTCTTGATCTATCTCTATTGATCTTAATGCCCAATATGTAAGCAGCTTCACCGAGGTCTTTCATTGAAAAACTTTTATTCAAGTATCCCTTTATGCTATCCAGAAATTCTATATCATTTCCAATCAATAATATGTCATCCACATATAATATTAGAAATGCTACAGAGCTCCCACTCACTTTCTTGTAAATCAAAGCTTCTCCAAAAGTGCATATAAACCCGAATGCTTTGATCACACTATAAAGCGTTTATTCCAACTCCGAGAGGCTTGCACCAGTCCATAAATGGATCGCTGGAGCTTGCACACTTTGTTAGCTCCCTTTGGATCGATAAAACCTTCTGGTTGCATCATATACAACTCTTCCTCCAGAAACCCATTCAGTAATGCAGCTTTTACATCCATTTGCCAAATTTCATAATCATAAAATGCGGCAATTGCTAACATGATTCGTACAGACTTAAGCATCGCTACGGGTGAGAAGGTCTCATCATAGTCAATCCCTTGAACTTGTCGAAAACCTTTTGCAACAAGTCGAGCTTTGTAGATAGTAACATTACCGTCAGCGTCAGTCTTCTTCTTGAAGATCCATTTATTCTCAATTGCTTGCCGACCATCGGGCAAGTCAACCAAAGTCCATACTTTGTTCTCATACATGGATCCCATCTCAGATTTCATGGCTTCAAGCCATTTTGCGGAATCTGGGCTCACCATCGCTTCTTCATAGTTCGTAGGTTCATCATGATCTAGTAACATGACTTCCACAATAGGACTACCGTACCACTCAGGTGCGGATCTTACTCTGTTTGACCTACGAGGTTCTGCAGTAACTTGATCTGAAGTTCTATGATCATCATCATGAACTTCCTCACTAGTTGGTTTTGACGTCACAGAAACCGGTTCCTGTGATGTACTATTTTCCAACAAGGGAGAAGGTACAGTTACCTCATCAAGTTCTACTTTCCTCCCACTCACTTCTTTCGAGAGGAAACTCCTTCTCTAGAAAGGATCCATTCTTAGCAATGAATGTCTTGCCTTCGGATCTGTGATAGAAGGTGTACCCAACTGTCTCCTTTGGGTATCCTATGAAGACACATTTCTCCGATTTGGGTTTGAGCTTATCAGGTTGAAGTATTTTCACATAAGCATCACAGCCCCAAACTTTAAGAAACGACAACTTTGGTTTCTTGCCAAACCATAGTTCATAAGGTGTCGTCTCAACGGATTTTGATGGTGCCCTATTTAATGTGAATGTGGCCGTCTCTAAAGCATAACCCCAAGACGATAGCGGTAAATCTGTAAGAGACATCATAGATCGCACCATATCAAGTAAAGTATGATTACGACGTTCGGACACACCATTACACTGTGGTGTTCCAGGTGGCGTGAGTTGCGAAACTATTCCGCATTGTTTCAAGTGTAGACCAAACTCGTAACTCAAATATTCTCCTCCATGATCAGATCGTAGAAACTTTATTTTCTTATTACGATGATTTTCAACTTCACTCTAAAATTCTTTGAACTTTTCAAATGTTTCAGACTTATGCTTCATTAAGTAGATATACCCATATCTGCTCAAATCATCTGTGAAGGTGAGAAAATAACGATATCCACCACGAGCCTCAACATTCATCGGACCACATACATCTGTATGTATGATTTCCAACAAATCTGTTGCTCTCTTCATAGTACCGGAGAACGGCATTTTAGTCATCTTGCCCATGAGGCACGGTTCGCAAGTACCAAGTGATTCATAATCAAGTGGTTCCAAAAGTCCATCAGTATGGAGTTTCTTCATGCGCTTTATACCGATATGACCTAAACGGCAGTGCCACAAATAAGTTGCACTATCATTATCAACTCTGCATCTTTTGGCTTCAACATTATGAATATGTGTATCACTACTATCGAGATTCATCAAAAATAGACCACTCTTCAAGGGTGCATGACCATAAAAGATATTACTCATATAAATAGAACAACCATTATTCTCTGATTTAAATGAATAACCGTCTCGCATCAAACAAGATCTAGATATAATGTTCATGCTCAACGCTGGCACCAAATAACAATTATTTAGGTCTAATACTAATCCCGAAGGTAGATGTAGAGGTAGCGTGCCGACCACGATCACATCGACTTTGGAACCATTTCCCACGCGCATTGTCACCTCGTCCTTTGCTAGAGTTTGCTTAATCCGTAGTACCTGCTTCGAGTTCCAAATATTAGCAACAGAACCAGTATCAAATACCCAGGTGCTACTGCGAGCTCTAGTAAGGTACACATCAATAACATGTATATCACATATACCTTTGTTCACCTTGCCATCCTTCTTATCCGCCAAATACTTGGGGCAGTTCCGCCGAGTGACGATCGCTTGTAGTAGAAGCACTCGGTTTGTGCTTAGGTCCAGACTTGGGTTTCTTCTCTTGAGCGACAACTTGCTTGTGTTCTTCTTGAAGTTCCTTCTTCTTCCCTTTGCCCTTTTCTTGAAACTAGTGGTCTTGTTGACCATCAACACTTGATGCTCCTTCTTGATTTCTACCTCCGCAGCCTTTAGCATTGCGAAGAGCTCGGGAATTGTCTTATCCATCTGAAAGTGCTAGTATCGACTAGAGGGGGGGGGTGAATAGGCAATTTTTATGAAAGTCTTCAAAACTTGGAAGTTTCAAAGACAAACAACAGAAACAACCTAATTGATATGCAGCGGAAGATAAACTACCCTAAACAAGCCATCGTCAAGTATGTCATGATGTGAAAGTACAGGACTAATAGCAGTCAGGTAGTAAGGATCAAGATGGAAGATAGTATGAAGCCAATCAACAATAGTAGTCAAGCAATGAAGTCAAACAGATAGACAAATAAGTAATGACTTCATGAAGACAAACTTAATTAAGGTTGGAAGGGATAGAACCAGTTGCTTGTTGAAGACACAGGATTTGTTGGACCGGTTCGATTCTTTGTGACAAGCTGACGTCTAGTTAGGGAGGCTGAGATTTAACTCAAGACCGTGTCTTCACCTTATTCCCTTGAGCTAAGGACACCCAGTCCTCGCCCAATCACTCGTAAGTATTCAAGGGAGACTTCCAAACCTTCACAGACTTCGTTCACCGCAATCCACAATGACTCTTGGATGCTCGAATGCGACGCCTAACCGGTGGAGGATTCACAGTCCTCAAGTGTAATAAGTCTTGGTCACATGATGAAAGACTTGATGATGCCTAACACTCTTTGGCTCTGGGTGTTTGGGCTTTGTCCTCACAAGGATTTCTCTCTCAAATGCTTCGAGGTGGGTTGCTCTCAAACGACAAAAGCCGTGCACAAACTCGAGCAGCCAACAATTTATGGTGTAGGGGTGGGCTATTTATAGCCACTAGGCAACCCGACCTGATTTGTCCAAAATGACCTCGGGTCACTAAGGAACCGACACATGTTCCAACGGTTAGATTTCAAACACACGCGCAACTTTACTTGGGCTACAAGCAAAGCGACTCATCCACTCTGGATAAGATTTGCTCTCATTGTCTTCGCTCGAAGACATAGGATTTGGGTTGAGCATCACTTGACCACTCGACTTAGTTCACTTGGACCCCACTTAACGAAGACGGTGGTTCCTATGACTCAACAAAGAAGAAAAGAAACAACGAAAACACAGAGTCTTCGCGCTCCAAAGTCTTCACGCAATGTCTTCTCATGTCATAGTCTTCAATATGAATATCTTCTCATACCACCATTGTCTTCAATGTCTTCATACATTTTAGGGTCGTCTCGGTAGGTAAACCGAATCAATGAGGGACACTACCTGTGTTATCCTGCAATTTTCACAAACGCATTAGTCCCTCAACCAACTTTGTCGTCAATACTCCGAAACCAACTAGGGGTGGCACTAGATGCACTTACAATCTCCCCCTTTTTGGTGATTGATGACAAACTGGTTGAAGTTTTCAACGGGGATAAAGTATGTGAAATTGTAAGGATATGAATTTGTCTTCTTAAGTTGCAAGGGCTCCCCCTGAAGATGTGCATATAAGTAATTTGCTTTTGGAATGCAAATGCACATGGTAGGTTGTACTTGTGGAGATCCACTTCAACTTATGAAGATAATTCATTATGCATGAAATGATATGGCAATAAGAATGACATGCATAATGAAAAATGGACGTCTGCAGAATGATCTAAGTGCGGAAGTTATCATCGCACATGCGGAATTTATCATCGCAAAGCAAATAAGTAGCAGAAGTAGCAGACGACCATCGAGTTTAGGTGTTACAACTCAAAGAATCAAATGTTTCAAAACGCAAGAGTTGTAAGCACGCAGCAAAATATAATGCAACCGCCCATATGAACCTGCTTGAAGACTATCAACTCATACGCTTCTCCCCCTTTTGTCAGTAATCACCAAAAAGGTTTGAAGACATAGAGCATCTACTCGTCATCATGAGTAGGTGAAGCAGCGAGGTTGTAAATCGTTGGTTGGCGGTGCGAGCGAGCTTAGTGCGGTGTTGATCGTGCGCGATAGTAGTTGGAGGTGGTGAAGTAGCGTCATCTTCATCATCGATCACTCGGGCATTAACTATTGCCGCGGAAGAGGAATATTCAGAGTCTTCAAGAGATGGAGTTTGACGCAGGGTAGCAGTCCTTGGAGGAGTGGAGTCGAACTGGAATCTTTCATTGAAGCCATCATCTTGAAGATCAGCTTCAGACCGAAAGGCGGTCAAACTCTTCCATGATCTTTGGCAAGTTTCACGAGCAACAAAGGCATTCTTGGTGGCAAGGTTGCGAATGCGATTGACATCCACCAAGAGGCTTTGCATTTGGTGCTTGAGCCAGAAATGATGCTTATCCTGCTTCTGATGAAGAGCCACAAGAAGCTCTCGGTCATTAAGAACACGAGAACGCTTCCGAGGCCTTTGCGCAATGGTGCTTTCAGTGGCTTCAGTTGGCGCTCTGTGAGGCAGATGGGTGTTACCAGCTAGTGGGTAGAATCTTGTTGCTGCTTGAACACCTTCAATAGGCTGAGTGAAGCTTTGGTGCTCAATGTTCTGAAGACAAAGTGGCGTCTTGGTAGGGTCGGAGTATACAACATCAACTGACATATCAACCTCGGGCAGAAATATGATGTGATTGCGAGCAGAGGGCTGATAGTTGACAGATGAGTGTCGCTTGATGAGGCACATGACCCAGGGAGCATAAAACTTCAGACCAAACAGTCGATCCGAAGCGACAAGTTGCTCGGTGAAGAATTCACGAGTGTTGAAGCCGATGCCATTAAGAATATAGAAGACCAAAGTCTTCATGGCTCCTTCAAGCTTGGCCGATGATGAGTGTCCTTATTTGGCCATAGAGTTTGCTCGATGATATGGTATATGGTGCGAGGCGGATACTCAAGGTCTTCAACAAAGAAATGTGTGGGATACTCGGCGTCGGATGGCAAAGGCTTCATCATGCTCAAGATCTGGCTCATATTGGGTTCGGCTTATGAAAGATGCTCTCCACAAAGCATTGCGGTGTGGTGACGATTAGGCTCATACAGCTTCTCCAGAGTGGCTAGCCCGAGAAGCTCGATGATATCCATAGCTTTGGCTTCATGATGAACATTGCGGTCATCCACTCGAGAACCCATGTCTTGATGTCTCTGTAGTAGCCGCGAATGTGCAGAGTGGCATAGAATTGAAGCAATAGCTCTTCATTCCAATGTTCCTTATGCGTCACAAAATGGAGCAGACTCGGCATCGCTGAGCGATCAAGTGCTTCTTCCAAGCACGGCAGTCCAAAGAATAGCCCGGTGTCAAGATGCATATGAGGGAAAATGCGCCCTTGACCATATAGCACGCATGAGTAATAGCTTCTCTGCTGATAGCTCCAGAACCGATCTGATGAAATCCTTGGCTTGAGTAGGGGTTCTTGGCACTGTCAAAGAAGGTATTGTGGCTTTTGAAGCCACTTGCATTGAAGGACCTGGGGGAGTTGGCAGTACCTGGAAACCTTGGCAATCTCGTCTTTGGCTTCTGGACCTGAGGCTGATGCTCAACATGATAGTCAAATTGGGGTCCTGAGGCAGCAGGTGGTGGCACCAGAACGGGCCATCGGACAGTGACAAGCTGACCGTGATCGTATGCTTGCTCAATAGTGTGAGGCCTTGGTGGCGGAACAGAGCAGGGCAACATCGAGAGGTTCAGCTGCACAACAGGTGCTTCAGGAGCAATTGTCATATTTGCTCCAGGTGCAGCCTCCTCATTGGCGTCAGGTGCAGCAGTCTCATTGGCGTCAGATTCAGGGGTCATATTTGCTTCGGGCACAGTGGCCTCATTGGTTTCAGGCACACTGGTTGGTGCAGGCTCCACATTGGCGTCAGCCATGACAACGTCACTGGCTTCATTGGCGTTGGTTGTGGCAGCCTCAACATTTTCAACCTCCTCTTGACAAACAGGAGGGTTGGGCACAGGCACGTTCAAATCATCAACTGCTTCTTCTTCAATCGCTGGGGGTGTTGGTACACGAACTTCTTCTTCTTCAATAGCAGGGGGAGTTGGTACACGTACTTCTTCTTCTTTTTCTTCGGCTGATGCAGCTGGAATGTCTTCAGCAGCATGTGCTTCAGACATGGAGATGTTCACTATTGGAGCTGGTTCAGAGAATACTTGCCATGCAACAGGTGAACGTTGCACTTCTCCTTCAGGAACGCTCAACAGAGGGACTTCAGGCCTTTGTCCTCTTCGAAGCCTGGCTGGCTTCAAGTTAGGAGATGGACTTGGTTGAGCCTGAAAGTCTTCATCCTCTTCTTGCACTGGGGGTGTAGCTTGTTGTTGTTGTTGCGGAGTACTGGGGGAGTCTTGGTGTTGTTGTGGGTGATCATCCCACGAAGCATCCTGAGCAATTGGCGTCAATGGACGACCAATGTTGATGAGTTCGCTGTTCATACGAACAGGCGATGATACCACTTGATGTACGGACACAGGACGGACCATGGATATAGGTTCAACGACTAAGGGCTCTGTGGAAGCAGCCCTAGTCTCCTTGGTCTTGTGCTTCTTCTTGGAGGGAGCGGCATCAGAAGCTTCAGTATTCTTTCTCTTTCTCGCATCAGCCTCGGCAGCCTCTGTCTTCTTCTGTTCTGAAGCAGTTGTGGTGACCTTTGGCTTCAAGCCAGTCATGCTGCTCGGGAAGATAATGCGAGGGGCTTCTTGGCTTGAAAGCTCAGGCTGTTCAGCAGTGTGCTTCTTCTTCCTCTTGGCAGCCATCCTGGGGTCAATGCCTGGACGGCCAAGGGACTTGCACTTCTCAGCCTCATTGTAGGCAAGCACACACTTATCAGCCAACAGCTTCATGCGTTCTCGAGAGCCCTGAGCTTCTTGGCGTTTCTTCAAAAAAGCTTCTTTGAGCTCATGGAGCATGACCTTGAAGTTGCGAACGTCTTGAACACTCAGATTGGCCACATGCTTCTTGAATTGAGCCTTCTCAAAATCAATCTTGTTTTAGAGCTCAACGATGCGCTAAGCAAGAACTATCTCAGAAGCAATGGCGCCATTGAAGGCGACACTGAGGCCAATTGGGAGCTGTAAATCTTCAAAGCTGACGTTGGGGGTGTCAAACCACTCACCAATGAAATTGTGAATGATGGCCACATCAAAGAGAGGCAGATTGCTGAAGATTTCTGCTTCTTATTTGCTCTTGATCAGCTGCTCAAGGGCGTCATCAGCGAGATCTTCATCACTTGATAGATCAATGGGTTCTTCACGCAAAATGGCAGCAGGAGTCAAAACTCGTTGATCAGATGGTCTAACAAGCTGCTTTTTCTTGTCCGTTCTCCTGGAGACACGGGACAGATCTTCAGATTGCACACTGGCTTAAGGAGGTGCAGTGGCCAGTGGCTTCGCACGCAAAGTCTTCAGAGGTGGCTTTGCAGCTGAGGTTAAAGCCTTTGACTTCTTTTGCTTCTGCGGCTTTGGAGGAGGAGCAGGGGCTTCATCAGAGTCAGCACCATTGTCAGAATGATCTACTCTGGCGCCTTGGACCATGATGTAAGTGATGAGGCCGTCAAGGTTGGCATAGGGGCCAATGACATTGGGATTAGCTTCACGGGAGCCATCAGCACGGGGAGCAGAGGGACCTGGATTGAAGTCCAAACCCAAGAACTTCTTGTTCTTCTTGGCCGAAGCCACAACAAACTGATAGTTGCACTTGAAGAGCGAGTCTTCACGGCACCATAGAAGTGAAGTGGGATCTGCGTTCGCTGGCTGTGGCCCACGGACCATGCATGGATAGAAGCCTTGTTCAATGGCTTCAGCTCGGCTCTTGGGTTGAAGCCCTCAATAGAGGATATCACCCCAAGGTCTCTTGATGGCATTTTTCTCTGCATATTCCTTTGTCACAAATCTGTACTTGAACCACTCCTCAGCCCAATAGCGTCGAATCCATTGGATTCGCGTCTTCCTCTGATGATAATTCTCTTCAGGATCTGTCTTGTACAGTTCTGCTAAATCATCAGGCAGATCTTTAGATGTTCCTTCTCTGTGCTGTCTGCCACCCTTCCTTGCTGATTTTTCTGTTGCCATGAACTTCAAGCTGAAAGGTTTCAAGACGTTCAAAGGCTTCAGAGATTTGCGCTTGCTGGTCAAGCGAGGCGCTTCAGGAGAATTTATATGATCTCGCAAGTATTCTGCAAATGAATGCAGACTATGAGAACCAAGGGATTCTCCCACGGACATGTACCTGTGACAGCATTAGAGATGCGAGGGAAGGGGAAAAGGTCATATGCATTCTCAGAAGATTTTGAAGATAAATCAGTTGAAGACATTGACCTCATGTTGCGAAGACATTCACTTATATAGGTGAGTTGGTTCCAGATTTGTACCAATCCGTGAATAAGTACAAGTGAGGAATCAAACTAGTAGAAATCTAAGTGAATCGACTAAGCAGTATGAGATGCAGACGGAATAGATCTAGCTTTGAATAGATAGAAACAATTTTCAGTAAACAGGATGAATCTTGAAGATAAAAAAGGTGGTAAAAATAGAGTTATAATTACCGCACGAAGAACTGCTAGATGGAGAAGAATAGGAGACCGAGCAGTTCAGCCCACCGTGCCCTAACTTGGCGACGGAGGACACCTACGGCGACGGCGGAGAGGACGATGTCCGCGGCCGGCGTGAGGACAGCGTCGGAGAAGTCGCGGCAGCTAAGCGCTTCGTCGCCGGCGTCGTCTCGAGCTAGCGGTGGCGCTAGGGTTTTGACGGAGGTGGAGAGGTGGAAGAAGTATTTCTTTACCGCAGGGGATAGGTATTTATAAGTAGGTGAGAGACACAACGCAATTACGCTAGTGCCCCTAGCGGTTCACATCTGAGGGGCACGTGGCAAGCATGCAACACCCTCAGGGTTGTCCCACGTTCCCACGCCCGCCAGGCATGTCGGAGAGTTGTTCCGGCTTCTCCAGATTTCAACAGTAAAGATAAGCCATTAAAACAGATTTAATGTTTGTCTCTTTGCCTTCTGCTGACTAGGATGCAGAGAATACATTCGACAGTTTCAATAGAATGCATATGATTTTGACAGATAGAGTTTGAGATAGTAAGTATAGAGAGGTTAGGGTCCGATCACATTCACTTAGTTCAAAAGATCCAATCTTGAAGACATAGCTATAAGTGAATGTTGTAGAGGACAGAACACTAGTATATATATATATCACAAAGCAATCAAATCATCATAGTGCAGAAAGTCGTGAAGACAAATTTGAAATTGAAGACAAACCAAATTTGAAGTCATTTCAATATAACGCCTCAAGTGAACACTTCAAACAAGAAAAGTTGGTGGTGGCGTTACCCACCGTATAGGAAGTATTAGACCCAGACATGGCGCACAATTATCGTGGCGCTCCAAAGTCAAATTCCATGTTAATGTATTCACACTTAGAGTGTAAATCTTCATTGATTGAATATATACCTTACTTTGTTGGTTGCACATCTAAGTCATCAACATGCATAAGTGTTAGGATGTGTGCCTGATCACAGGACATTAGAGGATCCTAAGATATTTAGCTCACACCGTAACTTGCAAAATCTTTTCTCATCCAAGGGCTTTGTGAAGATATCTGCTAGTTGCTCATCAGTATTGACGTGAATGACATCGATATCTTTCTTCATAACATGATCTCTGAGAAAGTGATGACGAATTTCAATGTGCTTTGTCTTCAAGTGTTGGACTGGATTGTTAGCTATCTTGATGGCACTCTCGTTGTCGCAGAAGAGAGGTACTTGTTGCAGATTGATGCCATAATCCTTGAGAGTTTGCTTCATCCATAGAAGCCGAGCACAACAGATCCAAAGAGCAATGTATTCAGATTCAGCAGCTTGAGAGTGATACAGTTCGCTTCTTCAAAGACC
Source organism: Aegilops speltoides (assembly GCA_021437245.1). NCBI lineage: Eukaryota > Viridiplantae > Streptophyta > Magnoliopsida > Poales > Poaceae > Aegilops > Aegilops speltoides. Next base: position 433,789,999 of record CM038146.1, read on the forward strand.
AACAGACAAGTGATCGACCCAGAAAATGGCATGTGCCAGATGTAGACTTGCGATCCACCTTGTCACCAGCATAATCAGCATCCGAGAATCCAACCAAATCAAATCTTGAGCCCTTGGGATACCATAATCCGAGTGTTGGGGTGTAAGCCAAATATCTAAGAATTCGCTTCACGCCTAAGTGATGCGATTCCTTTGGTGTCGCTGGTACCGAGCACACATGCAAACACTAAGCATAATATCCGCCTAGATGCACATAAATAAAGCAAAGAACCAATCATGGAGCGGTATACCTTTTGATCGAACTCTTTACCATTGTCGTCGGGACCAAGATGGTGCTTGGTGGCATTGGCGTCGTGTAGCCTTTGCGATCTTCCATTCCAAACTTCTTGAGACAATCTTTGAGGTATTTCTCTTGAGATATGAAGATGCCATTCTCCTCCGATTTAATTTGAAGACCAAGGAAGAACTTCAGCTCACCCATCATGGACATATGATATTGCTCTTGCATCATGTACCCAAACTCATCACTTGTATTTCGGTTGGTGCATTCAAGATTATGTCATCCACATATATTTGGCACACGAACAGTTCACCATCATATGTCTTCGTGAAGAGAGTGGGATCGAGGATCCGGTTTGAAGCCTTTGCTCTTGAAGTCTTTGATTGTATCATACCGAGCACGAGGGGCTTGTTTGAGGCCATCTGATTGCCTTGTTTAGCTTGTACACCATATCAGGATGTTTTGGATCTTCAAAGCCAGGTGGTTGTGCGACATACACTTCTTCTTCAATCTTGCCATTGAGAAATGCACTCTTCACATCCATTTGATATAGCAAAATATTGTGATGATTTACGTAGGCTAGCAGTATGCGAATAGCTTCAAGCCTAGCAACAGGAGCAAATGTTTCATCGAAATCAATTCCTTCCACTTGGGTGTATCCTTGAGCCACAAGACGTGCTTTGTTTCTGACGACTTGACCATGCTCATCTTGCTTGTTTCGATATATCCATTTTGTTCCAATAATGTTATGCTTGCGAGGATCTGGTCGCTTGACAAGTTCCCATACATTATTCAGTTTGAATTGTTGAAGTTCTTCTTGCATGGCTTGAATCCATTCGGGTTCCATAAAAGCTTCTGCAACTTTCTTGGGTTCTGATATTGACACAAATGAAAAGTGACCACAGAAGTTTGCTAGCTGAGTTGCTCTTGAACGAGTGAGCGGACCAGGTGCATTGATGCTGTCAATTATCTTCTCTATTTGAACCTCATTTGCAACACATGGATGAACGGGACGAAGATTTTGCTCTGGCTGATCATTGTCATCATTGGGAGGATTGTCTTCGTTCTGAGCATTGTCTTTAGGTTGATTTGGTGCAGAGATGATAAGTTCCTCTTCAGGCTGTGCTTCAGAGGGCATGATTTCACCAGTTCCCATCAGCTTGATTGCCTCATTTGAAGGAGCTTCATCCAGTGTGCTTGGCAGAATCTCTCTCTATGAACCATTGGTTTCATCAAATTTCACATCCACAGTTTCAACGATTTTGTAGAGATAAAGGTTGAAGACTCTGAGGAGTGTGAATCCTTTCCATAGCCAAGCATGAAGCCTTCGTGAGCCTTAGGTGCAAATTTTGACTTGTGATGGGGATCCTTGATCCAAAGATCTTGCTCCAAATACTCGAAGTGGCGACATTTGGCTTCTTGCCGATAAGTAGCTCATATGATGCTTTGTTGAAGCTTATGAACGTACACACGGTGATGATGTGACATCTCTGTATCAATAGCTTCGGGCCGAGAACTTTCTTGGTGTCTTGTACTCATCTAGCATTGTTCGAGCCATCTCAATGAGGGTTCTGTTCTTGCGCTCAACGATGCCATTTTGCCGAGGTGTGTATGGGCAGAGAACTCATGAGTGATTCCCATTGTATCCAGATCTGAGATCAAGTCCGGTGTTCTTGAATTGAGTGCCATTGTCACTTCGATGTGCTTGATCTTCACACCATAGTTTTTCATTGCTCGAGGCGGTTACCAAGACATCTTGCACTTCGGTCTTGTAAAGAATTATATGAACCCATGTGTATCTTGAGTAGTCATCAACAATGACGAAGCCATAGAGACAAAGCAGTTGTTGTGAGGGTGGAGTAGTGAGTAGGTCCAAATAAGTCCATGTGCAACAGCTCGAAGGGTTGAGAAGTTGTCATGATTGTCTTCGATGGGTGCTTTGCCTAGTCATCTTTCCACTTCACGGGCACCACAGATGATCCTTCTTGAACTTAACATCTTGATGCGTGGCATGCTTCTTCTTGACGAGTGAGTGTAAGTTCCTCATGCCAGCGTGTCCCAGCCTTCGATGCCAGAGCCAGCATTCTGAAGCTTTTGTGAGAAGACAAACGGCAAGCTGTGGACCTGCTGAAAAATCTACCATGTACAGATCATCTTTTCGATACCCTTCAAAGACTAGAGATTTGTCAGATTCCATTAGTACAAGGCAACGATATTTGCCAAATATCACAATCATGTTCAAGTCACAAAGCACTGAGACAGACATTAAGTTGAAACCAAGGGATTCAACAAGCATCACTTTATCCATGTGTTGATCCTTTGAGATTGCAACTCTACCTAGACCCAATACTTTGCTTTTACCAAAGGTCAAGAAATGTGATGTGACTCTTGTCGGATGGACGAAGGTTGAGTCCATGAGAAGACTTCGATCACTAGTCATATGATTTGTGCATCCACTGTCCATAATCCATTCTGAAGCTTTTGGTGATGTACCCTACAGTGCAGTTAGGAGGATAGGCTTCACACAAGTGTTGTGAAGCATATGCATTTGATACATATAGGGACATTCACAGCTTATCTCAAAGTTAGGACATAGTGTGACTGATATGAAATTCAGGTGTGAAGCATATAGAATGATAGTTTAACGTGCGTCCTTAGTGAGTTTTAGGTCCCCACCAATAGTATCGGACGCCATTGATTGCTGGCTGGAGACCATTTTTTGCAAAAGAGAGTTAGTTCTTCTTTGCCACCCACATTTTCAGTGGGGTCTTAGAAGCAATGAGTCTAAGTGCAGCATCTGAGAATTTTGGCTTTGGAGCCCTAGCAAATAGCCTTGCAGGAGATGAATGATACTCGTATGAATAAGCAGAAAAGTTCTTAGTCCTATGAACATAGCGGTTCGAAGATACACGCTCATATTCATACGACTGAGCATGATTTCCCTGCAAAACATTGGCGTTAGGGTGACTCATGTGAGTCCTATATCTGTATGAAGCCTTTGGGCCATATGAAGCTATAGGTCTGGGGTTTGTCTTCTTCTTAGGTGGTGTCATGACGACATTCACAGGAAGATTCTCAATGTTCCACTTAGGTACCCAGATCTTCTTCATAGGTGGTCCATTCCTGCAGTTAGTGCCAATGTACCTGGCAAACACTTCACCATTCTGATTTTTGAACAGCTTATAGTTTGCATCAAAGGATTCATCAATGATAATGGGATTAGCACAGGTAAAGCCAGATAAGTTAGATGGATCATGAAGGTCCCTTTGCAAAGCAACCCATGTGGTTTGAGTACCGCTCGGGCTTCCAAAGATGAGCCATCAACGTTCATTTTCCTCTCGAACCCAACACCCTCTTTCCTAGGGTTTGGTTCAGAATCGCTTTTGAGGACATCGCATAGAGTCGATGTCCTTCAAACTTTTGTACATTCTGTTTCAAGCAATGTCTTCAACATATCATTTTCATCAAATGCAAGTGGTATCCTCCGCAGAGGGTTAGTGACCACATCAAGAGGTGAAGACATCAAACAAGAGCAGCAAAGTGGAACATTCAAAGAATGATGTAGCATTATCACGCTCAATGCATTTTAGACATGGTGGTTCAAATCCTTCTGAGCGGAACTGATGCATTGGAGCTGAAGTGAATCTCGCTCCTTCGAAGATCTTCATAATCCACTCTTATCTTTTCAAGGTCTAGCTTTCTTTGAGACATTCAGTAGAAAGCTTCTCATGATCAGATAAGAGAGCATTATGTTGATCTTGAAGGGCGTCAAACTTAGCATGGAGTCTCTAAAGACTATCACCAAAGCTTTTGGTGATCCATTTCAGCACCCAACATATCATCGCTCTTACTAAGCATGTCTTGAACCTTTTCTAAAATTCTTTGTTGTTTAGTGGCAAGGAAGCAAGCTTATCATAATCGGGCCCAAATTCATCACCGATTCATCATCACTAGATTCGAGAGATAGCATTCAGTTACCTTATCACCCCTTGCCATGTGGCATGATGAGGATGATGATGGTTCAGGTGTAAAGGTCATTTTCTTGAGAGATTCCTTGTAGTCTTCAAACGGCTAATCATGACGAGTGCGATGACCTTCGTATACATCAGATAGCCGGTCCCAGATTAGCTTCGCATGATTGAGGTGCATAACATTCCTGAACTGATTTCTGGACAAATGACAGCAGATGACATCCTTTGTTGTGAGGTTCAGTAGCGTATACTTGCGAATGTCATCAGCCTCTGCCATCTTGCATAGATCAGTGAGTCCAATCTCAGTGACGGTCCACAGTTCGCTATCCTTGGACATGAGTAGCTTCTTCATCATGGCCTTCCATCGGGGATACTCATGACCGTCAAAGGTGGGACAAGATATGTTCCTCAATCCTGCAGTCGACATAGCTTAAACTCCAGGTGGTTAAACCGAATCGCACGGAACAAGGGAGTACCTTGCTCTGATACCAATTGAAAGTGCTAGTATCGACTAGAGGGGGGGTGAATAGGCGATTTTTATGAAAGTCTTCAAAACTTGGTGTAGGATCGAAAGTATGTCTAGAGGGGGGTGATTAGACTACTTGACAATATAAAAATTCAGCCTTTTGATTAAGACAAGTTTTGGCAGATTTCAAGATGATCAAGTCAAGTATCACCCTACACATGCAATTCTAGAGTATTGGCAGCGGAAAGTAAATTGCACATGTAGTAAAGAGAGGTGGAGAAGAGCAAACGCAATTTGGAGACACGGAGATTTTTTCTCCTGGTTCCGATAGGTGGTGCTATCGTCAATCCACGTTGATGGAGACTTCAACCCACGGAGGGTAACGGCTGCGAGAGTCCACGGAGGGCTCCACCCACGACGGGTCCACGAAGAAGCAACCTTGTCTATGCCATCATGGCATACGCCCACGGAGGACTAGCCTTACTCGGGGTAGATCTTCACGAAGTAGGCGATCTCCTTGCCCTTACAAACTTCTTGGTTCAACTCCACATCTTGACGGAGGCTCCCAAGCGACACCTAACCAATCTAGGAGGCACCACCTCCAAAAGGTAATAGATGGTGTTGGTGATGATGAACTCCTTGCTCTTGTGCTTCAAATGATAATCTCCCCAACACTCAACTCTCCTCACCGATTTGGCTGTGGTGGAAGAAAGGATTGAGTGGAAAGCAACTTGGGAAGGCTAGAAATCAAGTTTCATATGGTGGGAGTGGAGCAACTTGATCTCAACACAAGGGTAGGTAGTTTTCTTCTCGAAATGTAAGGTAGGAGTGGTAGTTCTTTCGATGGCTCTCTCCACGAATGAAGAGGGGTGGAGGGTATTTATAGCCTCCACACAAAATCCAACCGTTACACACATTTGACCAATCTCGGTCAGACCGAAGTTGACAACTCGGTGAGACCGAAAGTTCAAATCTTGTGAACGTTAGGATTTTCGGTGGGACCGAAAATACAATCTCGGTTAGTCCGATTCTTCCAAAGACTAGGGTTTGCCAATCTCGGTGGGACCGACTTTATCATCTCGGTGACACCGATTTGATGATGAAGGTTCTGAAGCTTGGCAACACTAGTTTCGTGAGACCGAGTTTGGAATCGGAAAATCCGAAATTTCTAGGGTTTGGGTATATGGCTGAGGTGGTTCATCTCGGTGTGACTGAGTTTATGGAATCGGTGAGACCGAGATTACTTATGAGTGTATGTTGGAATGAAAGATTGCTGATTGTTTGGGAGATAGATCACTAAGCACTTTGAGCAACCAGATCATTATCATAACCTCATCCCCTTTTAATAGTATTGGCTTTCCTATAGACTCAATGTGATCTTGGATCACTAAACCAAAAATAGAGTCTTGAGCTTTTGCCAATGCTTTCCTTAGCATTTTGAGGGTCCACTTCTTCATCATTGCCATACCCATATCACTGAACTTTCGAAATGTTCTCAAGAAACTATTAGTTCAATGATATATATGTTGTTATTAATTACCAAAACCACCCGGGGATTAGTTGCACTTTCAATCTCCCCCTTTTTGGTAATTGATGACAACATATAGATCAAAGCTTCGACAAATGATATAATCAAAGAATAATATCGTCTCTTTGAGACGTATGTGATAAGCAAGAGCTCCCCCTAAATTTGTGCATTATTTAAGATTTGCTTGAATGCAAATGCACAATCGATTAGGATCATGGGTCACTCTTCCATGTCACATACATCTTGGTGGAGCACACAAAATGATAAGAATGAATAGCATGCACCCAATCACCAAGACATGAGTAAATGATCATACAAGATATGAATAGCATATGATAAGCATTAAGCACACATTAAGGCATAGTATGATCAAGCACTCATCAAAGTAGAGCAAACATAGTATCAAACACACGGAATGTCTCAAAAAACTCAAAAGTATCTCAAAAAAAACCGCAAATGAAATGAAAGAGCAAAAGCGAGCACTCTCTCTCTCTCGAAGTCCTATGATCTATACAATTTCTCCCCCTTTGGCAACAAGTTACCAAAAAGTTCGAAAGGTATAGAGCTAGACGTCACTAGGGACTCTGCTGGCGGCTCTATGCAGGTTGATGGAGTTGAGATAGCTGCATCTGCAAAGGCTTGGTGATGTCCGTGGAGCTGGAGGAGTGGTCACCGAGCTGGAGCTGGAACCGATGGAGCTGTGGGAGGTGCCGAGGCTGTAGTCCCGTGTGTCATCCTTTGGAATAGCAGCTGATCTGGGTCTTGTGGGAACCGGAGCAGGCTGTTCATAATCATCCTGGACTAGGTCATCCTGCATCTCACGCATGAGCTCTTCCTTCTCCTTCTTGGCTTCCTCGATATCTGCCTCAAGCTTGTTGACAGTGACTTGCACTTCAGTCAGCTTGACATCCAGAGCATGGAACTTGTCTTCAACTATCCTCTCAAGACTCTCCTGAGACCGCACAATGCTGGCCAGGCGTTGTTCAATCCTCTGGGTAGCTTCAAGGAGCTACTCTCCAACACTCTTGGTTTTAGCTGCTGCTGCTGCTGCTTCCTTCTCAGCTTTAGCTTGTTTGGCAGCTTCAGACTTTGCTTGACCTTCAACAGACGTGGGATCATCCTCAGTCATCACAACTTCATAGTCCTCATGCTCAGGCTGCAATGGCAAGTGTGGTCGTTCCAACAAGTAGGTGCCCGTGCCAAACTTGGCATTGATAAGCATCTGAATGTGCGGGGCAAATCCACATGACCTCTTCTGGTCTGCTGCAGTCCTCTTGATAGTCTCAACTATTAGATCCATCACCTTGAAAGGTGCCTTCTGATCAAGTATATGCAGCATGTTGATAGAATAGCCTCTTATCATGCGATGATCTCCAGACTTGGGCATCAAGGTATGCCTCGTAATTGTGTTCGTGGTAGGGAGACCTGCTGGAGATGATACATCGAGCTGAGCTTCCAGATCTCTACATCCTTAGCTGGTACCTCATTGTACATGTTCTTCATAGACTCATGGTTTTCTTGGGAATACCATAGACATCAACATCATCTTCTCTTGACTTTGGAGCATTCAGAAGTGCTGCCCATTCTTCAACAGTTGAAGAGAATCTCGACCTTCATCATCCATACAATCTCGCCATCCGGATAGAAATGAGCTGTGGCATAGAATTGCATGATCATCTCATCATTCCAATCATCAACCTCGACCAACGAAATCAGCAACACCACATGCAAGTGAAGCTCTCATGCACATGTGGAAAGTAGTCTCTGTGCTCTTCACTATCAATATACGCCCGATCAACATAGCGAGTGTCCGCAACAATGGGCTTCTTGTCCATAAGCACGATCTCATAGAAATCTTCTTTGCTCTCGGTGTGGAACCTTGGATCAACAGCAGTCCTTCTCTCACAAGCATATGGATCCACTTGTCTCCATAGCCTGAGACCTTTATCCTTTCTTTCCTTCATGTTTTCAGCTCGAGGATGAGCATCATTGTGAATTGGCAATTTCTGACGGAGTTTCAGCAACACAGGTGCCTCATCATCTGACTCAGCTGGTGGCACATTGTCTTTCTTCTTCTCTGAAGCTGGGATGTTTCTCATAGTTTTCTTGGGCTTGGCAGCAGGCTTGGCTTGAGCTGCCTTTGCTGGAGCAGAAGGCTTAGACTTTGAAGGTGCTCCTGCCCTGATGGCATCACCCATCAACTTAGGCTTCGAGGAGGTGGGGTGCTTCCTCATCGTAATCTTTGAATTTGCTGCTTCATCATGCACAATTCTCTTCCTCTTGGAAGTTTTCTTCACTTTGCTCAAGTTTCCTCTTCCATGCTCAGCTTCTTAGCAACTGTGGACTTCTTCACTTTGCTGGTGCCTTTCTTGGGTTGTTGCCCTTGATGCTCTTTGGCAACAACTTTCCTCTTTGGCTTAGATGAGATCTCTTCCTCAGCTATGAAATCGAATCTTCTTCATCGAATTTCTCTTCTTCCGGCCTGGTTGCTGCAGGAGGCAAACCACTTGGTGTGCTCCTCTCACCATCATCGGAAAAGCTGCTGGCCTCGGGACTAGTGCCCGCCTCTGGAATCTCAGCAATTGGTGATTCGGACTGTTACGCTGTCACCGGCATCGACATGGCTGACAACCTGTGAATAGATTAGGTGTAGGCAGAATAGAAGAGTTATCACAAACTGCAGAAGATTTTGCAAAAAATGAGTTCAAATTTCAGTTTTAGGTTTTCACAGAATGCATTTCGGTTAGACCGAGGCTAAAATTCGGTGAATCCGAAGTGTCTAAACAGAACCATTCACACCACTTTCGGTTGGACCGAAATGGGTTTCGGTCTAGCCGAGAACACTAGGGTTTCACTAAATCCTCATTTCGGTCACACCGATTTGCACAACTCGGTTGGACCGAAAAGTGCAAAGTGCAATGGCAGAGGCCAAATCGGTCATACCGAGAATGTAGAATCGGTCTCACCGAGATGTGTTCGGCGGAAACCTAACCCTAAAACTTTTACTCAATTTCGTTCTAAGAACTAATCTGCTGGATAGGAAGATCTCAAACGTGGCAAGAAGCTAGGCAAACCAATCGTGCATTGAATCGGAGGTTGAAGACGAGAGGATCAAACTCACCCTAACTTGGTGGAGTTTCTCACTGGCAACGGCGCGGAGAGAGTGACCGCTGACGGCGACGGAGACTGCGGCGAGGGCGCAGGCGGCGACGGAGACGATCCGGAGACCACGGCGATGGCAAAGCAAAGGGTTTGGGGGCGGCGTTTTGAAGAAAGAATCAACGCGCTGCCCTCGGTATATATACCCTTTAGTGTCGGTGGGACCGAGTTGTAAAACTTCGGTGGCACCGAGATGGTTAATCGCGATTACTCACTTCGTCACGCCGAATTTGTAACTCGGTTTCACCGAGGTGAAAAGCTAGATCAATCCAAGTGCTTTCGGTCCGTCCGATTTTGAGTGGGTTGGTCGACCGAAAATACTTAGAAGGTTTTGGAAATTAAGCTTTTGACGGATCGGTGGCTCAGAGTGCTCCTCACTCGGTGGGTCCGAAAAAGACTTGATCAAAGTTTGTGATATAAGCATGAATAGAGTTTGAGACAAGAAAGCATAGATAGCTAGGGGAGGAACTTAGGCATTCTTGTCCATCCATTTGGTCAAAAAGAATCCAAAAGACCAAAGCAACAAATGGATGTCCTCGAATGGATAAAATCATGCATCCAACATGCTCACACAATAAGATAGCAAATGAAATATGTGTCAAACATGCATAAACAAAACACTAGCTACTATCACACAATTTGTCGATGACTAGGTCATCTATATATGAGTATATTGACTTAGGAGTCAAATGAAAACATTTGATCATAGGTCATACTCATCGTTTAAGCACAAGTGGGGCTACCACTTTTACATAAAGCATTAATGTGTTCACATCATTTGAAGATGCTTTAGCTCAAATCTTTAGAGCAAAGCTCCCCTTGATGTGAGAACCCCTTTTAAAGGGTCAAACTAACCTTGGGTTGTCGTAGAAGACTTCATGTAGATGTGGAAGATGTGGATGCTCAATGTTGATGAAGATCATCAAGAGTTGGGAGCAATCCTTTGGATTCGGGCACTTTCAATACCTACATGGGTTAGTCCCACAAGGAACAAACAAGGATATCCATGGACATAGATTGAAGTACACAATAGATGATGTCCATGAAAGCAATGATTACCTTGTCCCTTGACTTACCAACAAGAGGGTTTGTGACTCCATGAACTAGTGCAAGATGTGGAAGTTGATTGCACAAGTTCTTGCCAAAATGAATGTGAGTGAAGTATGTTGGCGGAGTCACCCTCAAGAACTCTCTAGTTCTTCTTCTTCGGGATCCACATCATCTTGATGGGAATCCTTGGTGTTGTAGTTGAGCTTGACGAAGTAGAACTTGACGTTTCCTTGGGAACCCACTTGACCATGGCCTTAGGTGCTTCAATAAATGCATCAATCTCCTCTTGAAGCTTGTCCTTGCCTTTTAGCTTGTGGTCTTGTGGTGGAAGGTCATCTTGAGCTTGTTCCACATTGGAAGAAGTAGGATCATACTTCTCCTTTTGAGAAACAAACTTTGGAGTGGGATATTGACCTTCTTCCCATTCAACACCCTCGGCGTTGAACTTTCGCTCAAAACCAATTCCTTGATTCTTCGGTGCCTTCCTTGCTTAAGAACAATTTCCTCAAAGTTCTTGCTTCCGGCAAGGCTCTTGTAGACACCTTTCTCTATAATCCCTTTCAATAAACTATTTTCTTGCTCAAGTGTAACTTGGCTTGAAACATTGTTAGTGGAATCAAGAGAATTACTAGAAGTAACAACATTGGATTTAGCATGGTTATTGTTACTACTAGATGAAGAATTTTTCTTGTGCTTGTCATGCTTAGTTTTAATAGGTGGCAAGAAATTAGACAAGAGAAGTCGTTTGGCAAGATATGAAGAACTCTTCTTTCGAAGATCGTCATTGATTGCTTTTAGGAACTCATGTTCTTGCTCTAGATTGAGCTTCTCGAAGCGTAGCTTCTCATGAGATCTTAGGAGCTCTCTATGATCTTCTTGAGTTGTTTCATGAGCTAACTTAAGAGTGTTTAGTTCTTTAGTTAGACGCTCAATCTCCTTCATAGCATTGTCATTCGACTCTTCTCGACTATAAAGACTACTAGCATGTTCATCATTACTAGGCTCACTAGATTTATCATGTAAAAGCTCATCTTCACCAAGCAAGTCATCCTCATCACTATCAAAGTCAATAAATTCAGGGTGTGATACCTTGGGGCCTTTAGCCATGAAGCATCTTCCAATTCCCTCATTTGGTGAATCAAATAAGTCATAGGAGTTGGAGTTGGAGGATACGAGAGCAAGACCGCAACACCTTCATCTTGATCAGATTCGAAGTTGGAGTGATAGCTTCTTTCGGAGTGATTGTCAGAGTCGGAGCCGGAGACCCATTCACCTACATGAGCTTGATGTTTTCTTCTTGTGTAGCTCCTTGATGACTTGTCTTTCCTCTCCGAATCCTTGCTTCTCCGAGAGGATCTTCGTTCATAACGATCATCTCTACTCCTTCTCTCTTCCGAGGCGACTCTTCTCTTGAGCTTCTTCTTCTTGGAGATTCTTCTCTTCTCTTGTGGGGAGTCGAACACTCATTTGAGTAGTGTCCGGTCTTCCACAATTGTAGCAGTTTTGATCACGACTAGAAGATCTCTTTTCATCATATGATCTAGACTTTGAGCTTCTTTCCTTGCTTCTACTCTTGTAGAATTTGTTGAAGTTCTTCACCATTAGGCTTATCTCTTCATTGGAAACTAGCTTGTCACTTGAGGTTGTGGGAGCATCACTAGTAGCTTTGTAAGCACCACTTGACTTGTTGTGAAGCTCTTCCTTATCTTTTAGTGTCATCTCATGAGCGACAATTCTTCCAATGACTTCGGTAGGCTTGAGATTCTTGTAGTTTGGCATCATTTGGATCAAAGTGCACACGGTGTCATACTTTCCATCCAAAGCTCTGAGAATCTTCTTGATGATGAATCGGTCGGTCATTTCTTCGCTTCCTAAGCCGGCAATCTCATTTGTGATGAGAGCAAGCCTAGAGTACATTTCAGCGACTCCTTCACCTTCCTTCATCTTGAACTTGTCAAGTTGACCTTGAAGAACATCTAGCTTTGATTCCTTCACGGACTCGGTACCTTCGTGCATTTCGACCAAAGTATCCCAAATCTCTTTTGCATTCTCAAGACGGCTGATTTTGTTGAACTCCTCGGGACACAAAGCATTGAAGAGAATGTCACAAGCTTGAGCATTGTTTTGCAACATCCTCAATTCATCCATTGTAGCTTCACGATCCGAACTTTTCCTTCCTCGAAGAACTCACCTTGCAAGCCAACACAAATAATGCCCCATGCGGCGGGGTTATGTCCAAGAATATGCATTTTCATTTTATGCTTCCAACTAGCAAAATTTGAACCATCAAAGTAAGGACCTCTACAAAATTACCCTCACTAGACGCCATACTCTCCTAGGTTGTGAAACCAAGCTTATGGAGTCAATGCAATGGAAACCAATACAATGGAGACCAAAGCTCGATACCACTTGTAGGATCGAAAGTATGTCTAGAGGGGGGGTGATTAGACTACTTGACAATATAAAAACTCAGCCTTTTGATTAAGACAAGTTTTGGCAGATTTCAAGATGATCAAGTCAAGTATCACCCTACACATGCAATTCTAGAGTATTGGCAGCGGAAAGTAAATTGCACATGTAGTAAAGAGAGGTGGAGAAGAGCAAACGCAATTTGGAGACACGGAGATTTTTTCTCGTGGTTCCGATAGGTGGTGCTATCGTCAATCCACGTTGATGGAGACTTCAACCCACGGAGGGTAACGGCTGCGAGAGTCCACGGAGGGCTCCACCCACGAAGGGTCCACGAAGAAGCAACCTTGTCTATGCCATCATGGCATACGCCCACGGAGGACTAGCCTTACTCGGGGTAGATCTTCACGAAGTAGGCGATCTCCTTGCCCTTACAAACTTCTTGGTTCAACTCCACATCTTGACGGAGGCTCCCAAGCGACACCTAACCAATCTAGGAGGCACCACCCTCCAAAAGGTAATAGATGGTGTTGGTGATGATGAACTCCTTGCTCTTGTGCTTCAAATGATAATCTCCCCAACACTCAACTCTCCTCACTGATTTGGCTGTGGTGGAAGAAAGGATTGAGTGGAAAGCAACTTGGGAAGGCTAGAAATCAAGTTTCATATGGTGGGAGTGGAGCAACTTGATCTCAACACAAGGGTAGGTAGTTTTCTTCTCGAAATGTAAGGTAGGAGTGGTAGTTCTTTCGATGGCTCTCTCCACGAATGAAGAGGGGGTGGAGGGGTATTTATAGCCTCCACACAAAATCCAACCATTACACACATTTGACCAATCTCGGTCAGACCGAAGTTGACAACTCGGTGAGACCGAAAGTTCAAATCTTGTGAACGTTAGGATTTTCGGTGGGACCGAAAATACAATCTCGGTTAGTCCGATTCTTCCAAAGACTAGGGTTTGCCAATCTCGGTGGGACCGACTTTATCATCTCGGTGACACCGATTTGATGACAGAAGGTTACAGAAGCTTGGCAACACTAGTTTCGGTGAGACCGAGTTTGGAATCGGAAAATCCGAAATTTCTAGGGTTTGGGTATATGGCTGAGGTGGTTCATCTCGGTGTGACTGAGTTTATGGAATCGGTGAGACCGAGATTACTTATGAGTGTATGTTGGAATGAAAGATTGCTGATTGTTTGGGAGATAGATCACTAAGCACTTTGAGCAACCAGATCATTATCATAACCTCATCCCCTTTTAATAGTATTGGCTTTCCTATAGACTCAATGTGATCTTGGATCACTAAACCAAAAATAGAGTCTTGAGCTTTTGCCAATGCTTTCCTTAGCATTTTGAGGGGTCCACTTCTTCAGTCATTGCCATACCCATATCACTGAACTTTCTGACATGTTCTCAAGAAACTATTAGTTCAATGATATATATGTTGTTATTAATTACCAAAACCACCCGGGGATTAGTTGCACTTTCACTTGGAAGTTTCGAAGACAAACAACAGAAACAACCTAATTGATATGCAGCGGAAGATAAACTACCCTAAACAAGCCATCGTCAAGTATGTCATGATGTGAAAGTACATGACTAATAGCAGTCAGGTAGTAAGGATCAAGATGGAAGATAGTATGAATCCAATCAACAATAGTAGTCAAGCAATGAAGTCAAAAAGATAGACAAATAAGCAATGACTTCATGAAGACAAACTTAATTAAGGTTGGAAGAGATAGAACCAGTTGCTTGTTGAAGACACAGGATTTGTTGGACCAGTTCCAGTTGTTGTGACAACTGTACGTCTGGTTAGGGAGGCTGAGATTTAACTCAGAAGACCATGTCTTCACCTTATTCCCCTTGAGCTAAGGACACCCAGTCCTCGCCCAATCACTCTGGTAAGTCTTCAAGGGAGACTTCCAAACCTTCACAGGCTTCGTTCACCGGCAATCCACAATGACTCTTGGATGCTCGAACGCGACGCCTAACCGGTGGAGGATTCACAGTCCTCAAGTGTAATAAGTCTTGAGTCACATGCATGTAAAGACTTGATGATGCCTAACACTCTTTGGCTCTGGGTGTTTGGGCTTTGTCCTCGCAAGGATATCTCTCTCTCAAATGCTTCAAGGTGGGTTGCTCTCAAACGACAAAAGCTGTGCACAAACTCTGAGCGGCCACCAATTTATGGTGTAGGGGGTGGGCTATTTATAGCCGCTAGGCAACCCGACCTGATTTGTCCAAAATGACCCTGGGTCACTAAGGAACTGACACATGTTCCAACGGTCAGATTTCAAACACACGCGGCAACTTTACTTGGGCTACAAGCAAAGCTGACTCATCCAGCTCTGGATAAGATTTGCTCTCACTGTCTTCGCTCAAACACATAGGATTTGGGTTGAGCATCACTTCAGTCACTCTGACTTAGTTCACTTGGACCCCACTTAACAGTACGGTGGTTCCTATGACTCAACAAAGAAGAAAAGAAACAACGAAAACACACAGTCTTCACGCTCCAAAGTCTTCACGCAATGTCTTCTCATGTCATAGTCTTCAATATGAATATCCTCTCATACCACCATTGTCTTCAATGTCTTCATACATTTTTAGGTGCCGTCTCCGGTAGGTAAATCGAATCAATGAGGGACACTACCTGCGTTATCCTGCAATTCTCACAAACGCATTAGTCCCTCAACCAACTTTGTCATCAATACTCCAAAACCAACTAGGGGTGGCACTAGATGCACTTACACCATCCCTTGCATATTATAGTTCATCACGAAGCTCTTGTAGCTTGGTGGAAGTGATTGGAGAATTCTGTCAATGACGCTATCATCCGGAAGAGTAACTCCCAGTTGAATCAAGTGATTACAATACCCAGACATCTTGAGTATATGCTCACTTGTGAACTATTCTCCTCCATCTTGCAGCTATAGAACTTATTGGAGACTTCATATCTCTCAATCGGGCATTCTTCGAATATTAACTTCAACTCTGGAACATCTCATATGCTCCATGACGTTCAAAACGTCGTTGAAGTCCCGGTTCTAAGTCGTAAAGCATGGCACATTGAACTATCGAGTAGTCATCACTTTTCTCGCCAGACGTTCTTAACATTGTCGGTTGCATCAGCAGCGGGCTGGCACCAGCGGTGCTTCGGGGCGTAACTTTTTGTGCAGCAATGAGGATAATCCTCGTTACGACCCAGTCCGCGTAGTTGCTACCATCATCTTTCAACTTTGCTTTCTCAAGGAACGCATTAAAATTCAACGGAACAACAAGACGGGCCATCTATCTACAATCAACATAGACAAGCAAGATACTATCGGTACTAAGTTCATGATAAATTTAAGTTCAATTAATCATATTACTTAAGAACTCCCACTTAGATAGACATCCCTCTAATCCTCTAAGTGATCATGTGATCCAAATTCAACTAAACCATAACCGATCATCACGTGAAATGGATTAGTTTTCAATGGTGAACATCTCATGTTGATCATATCTACTATATGATTCACGCCGACCTTCGGTCTCCGTGTTCCGAGGCCATATCTGCATATGCTAGGCTCGTCAAGTTTAACCCGAGTATTCTGCGTGTGCAAAACTGGCTTGCACCCGTTGTAGATGGACGTAGAGCTTATCACACCCGATCATCATGTGGTGTCTGGGCACGACGAACTTTGGCAACGGTGCATACTCAGGGAGAACACTTCTTGATAATTTAGTGAGAGATCATCTTAAAATGCTATCGTCAATCAAAGAAAGATAAGATGCATAAAAGATAAACATCACATGCAATCAATATAAGTGATATGATATGGCCATCATCATCTTGTGCTTGTGATCTCCATCTCCGAAGCACCATCATGATCACCATCATCACCGGCGCAACACCTTGATCTCCATCGTAGCATCGTTGTCGTCTCTCCAATCTTATGCTTCTACTACTATCGCTACTGCTTAGTGATAAAGTAAAGCATTGCAGGGCGATTGCATTGCATACAATAAAGCGACAACCATATGGCTCCTGCTAGTTGCCGATAACTCGGTTACAAAACATGATCATCTCATACAATAAAATTTAGCATCATGTCTTGACCATATCACATCACAACATGCCCTGCCAAAACAAGTTAGACGTCCTCTACTTTGTTGTTGCAAGTTTTACGTGGCTGCTACGGGCTTAAGCAAGAACCAATCTCACCTACGCATCAAAACCACAACGATAGTTTGTCAAGTTGGTGCTGTATTAACCTTCGCAAGGACCGGGCGTAGCCACACTCGGTTCAACTAAAGTTGGAGAAACTGACACCCGCCAGCCACCTGTGTGCAAAGCACGGCGGTAGAACCAGTCTCGCGTAAGCGTATGCGTAATGTCGGTCCGGGCCACTTCATCCAACAATACCAATGAACCAAAGTATGACATGCTGGTAAGCAGTATGACTTATATCGCACACAACTCACTTGTGTTCTACTCGTGCATATAACATCAAACCATAAAACCTAGGCTCGGATGCCACTGTTGGGGAACGTAGTAATTTCAAAAAAATTCCTACGCACCCGCAAGATCATGGTGATGCATAGCAACGAGAGGGGAGAGTGTTGTCTACGTACCCTCGTAGACCGAAGCGGAAGCGTTGACGCAACATAGAGGAAGTAGTCGCACGTCTTCCCAGTCCAACCGATCCAAGCACCGTTACTCCGGCACCTCCGAGTTCTTGACACGCGTACAACTCGATGACGCACCCCGGGCTCTGATCCAGCAAAGCTTCGGGGAGGAGTTCCGTCAGCACGACGGCGTGGTGACGATCTTGATGTTCAACCGTCGCAAGGCTTCGCCTAAGCACCGCTACAATATGACCGAGGTGTAATATCATGGAGGGGGGCACCACACACGGCTAAGGAACGATCACGAAGATCAACTAGTGTGTTCTAGGGTGCCCCCCTGCCCCCATATATAAAGGAGCCAAGGGGAGGGGCGGCCGGCCAAGGAGGGGCACGCCAGGGGGGAGTCCTACTCCCACCGGGAGTAGGACTCCCTTTCTTTCCTAGTTGGAGAAGGAGAAGGGGGGGAAGAGGAGGAAGAGGGGAAGGAAAGGGGGGCGCCGCCCCCCTTCCCTTGTCCTATTCGGACTAGGAAGGGGAGGGGCGCACGGCCACCTCCTGCCTCCTTCTCTCTTCTCCCTCAAGGCCCATGTAGGCCCAATAACCCCCCGGGGGGTTCGGTAACCCCCCGGTAATCCGGTAAAATGCCGATTTCACCCGGAACGATTCCGATGTCCAAATATAGGCTTCCACTATATCGATCTTTATGTCTCGACCATTTCGAGACTCCTTGTCATGTCCGTGATCACATCCGGAACTCTGAACAACCTTTGGTACATCAAAATACATAAACTCATAAAGAAACTATCATCATAACTTTAAGCGTGCGGACCCTACGGTTCGAGAACAATGTAGACATGACCAAGACACATCTCCGGTCAATTACCAATAGCGGGACCTGGATGCTCATATTGGTTCCTACATATTCTACGAAGATCTTTATCGGTCAGACCGCATAACAACATACGTTGTTCCCTTTGTCATCGGTATGTTACTTGCCCGAGATTCGATCATCGGTATCCAATACCTAGTTCAATCTCGTTACCAGCAAGTCACTTTACTCGTTCCGTAATACATCATCTCGCAACTAACTCATTAGTTGCAATGCTTGCAAGGCTTAAGTGATGTGCATTACCGAGAGGGCCCAGAGATACCTCTCCGACATTCGGAGTGACAAATCCTAATCTCGAAATATGCCAACCCAACAAGTACCTTTGGAGACACTGTAGAGCACCTTTATAATCACCCGATTACGTTGTGACGTTTGGTAGCACACAAAGTGTTCCTCCGGTAAACGGGAGTTGCATAATCTCATAGTCATAGGAACATGTATAAGTCATGAAGAAAGCAATAGCAACATACTAAACGATCGGGTGCTAAGCTAACGGAATGGGTCATGTCAATCAGATCATTCAACTAATGATGTGATCTCGTTAATCAAATAACAACTCTTTGTCCATGGTTAGGAAACATAACCATCTTTGATTAACAAGCTAGTCAAGTAGAGGCATACTAGTGACACTCTATTTGTCTATATATTCACACATGTATTATGTTTCCGGTTAATACAATTCTAGCATGAATAATAAACATTTATCATGATATCAGGAAATAAATAATAACTTTATTATTGCCTCTAGGGCATATTTCCTTCAAACTTCAACCCACGAAGGGTAACGGTTGCGCGAGTCCATGGAGGGCTCCACCCATGAAGGGTCGACGAAGAAGCAACCTTGTCTATCCCACCATGGTCGTCGCCCACGAAGGACTTGCCTCACTAGGGTAGATCTTCATGAAGTAGGCGATCTCCTTGCCCTTACAAACTCCTTGGTTCAACTCCACAATCTTGACGAAGGCTCCCAAGTGACACCTAGCCAATCTAGGAGACGCCACTCTCCAAGAAGTAACAAATGGTGTGTTGATGATGAACTCCTTGCTCTTGTGCTTCAAATGATAGTCTCCCCAACACTCAACTCTCTCTCATAGGATTTGGATTTGGTGGAAAGAAGATTTGAGTGGAAAGCAACTTGGGGAAGGCTAGAGATCAAGATTTATATGGTAGGAATGGAATATCTTGACCTCAACACAAGTGTAGGTGGTTCTCTCTCAGAAAATGTATGTTGGAAGTGTAGGCATGTTCTGATGGATCTCTCCATGAATGAAGAGTGGGTGGAGGGGTATATATAGCCTCCACACAAGATCTAACCGTTACACACAACTTACCAAACTCGGTTTGACCGAATCGTGAAACTCGGTCAGACTGATTTATTAAATAATGTGAGACCGATATGGATAGGGTTAGGGCATAACATAATCTCGGTGAGACCGATTACACAAACTCGGTGAGACCGATTTGGGTAATAGACACACAGAGAATTGGTCAGGCAAACTCGGTGGGACCGATTCACTCATCTCGATTGGACCGAAATGTTACGAAAGGGAAACAGAGAGTTTGCATTGCAATCACGGTGGGACCGATCGCTCATCTTTGTTTGACCGAAACGTTACGAAGGGAAACAGAGAGTTTGCATCGCAATCTCGGTGGGACCGATCGCTCATTTCGGTTTGACCAAAACGTTACGAAGGGAAACAGAGAGTTTACAATCCCATCTCGGTGAGACTGAGATCCCTATCGGTGAGACCAAAAAGACTAGGGTTTCTGGCAGTGGTTATGTCAAGAGAACTCGGTGGCGCCGGATAGAAAGAATCGGTGGGGCCGAGTTTGACTTTTGGTTTGGGACATATGTGGATGTGAGAAAGTGGTTGAGGGCTTTGGAGCATATCACTAAGCACTTTGAGCAAGCAAGCCATTAAGCAACACCTCATCCCTTCTTAATAGTATTGGCTTTCCTATGGACTCAATGTGATCTTGGATCACTAAAAGTAAAATGTAGAGTCTTGTGCTTTGAGCTTGAGCCAATCCTTTGTCCTTAGGATCTTGAAGGGGTTCCACATCCTCTAGTCCATGCCACTCCATTGTTGAACTTATTTGAAACATACTTGGTAAAGGTATTAGTCCAACAAGAGATATGTTGACATTAATTACCAAAATCACCCAGGGAGCACTTGTGCTTTCAATCTCCCCCTTTTTTGGTAATTGATGACAACATACATCAAAGCTTTAGATAAAGATATAGAGAATAACAAGTAAAGCTTTGGAAAGACATGTAACAAGCATAGGCTCCCCCTACATGTATGCAATCATGTAAATATGGAATATAGGAGCATGTGAATGCATAAGCATGACAGATTAGGCAATGTGTTACATGTATCTTGGCTATATGCATCAGAGCAAATGATGTGAATATGGGAAATGTACCTTCATGGTCATGAGTCCTTCTTGCAAACAGTATGTACATCAGCAAGAAATCCTCATACACATGACTGTGATGCATATACTTACCTTGTAGTCTTGAGTTGGCTTAGGAAGGAATGAACCTGCGTAAACAAGGTTGGGTAACATAGATACACCTACTAGCCAGAGCAAACAACAGAAACCACAATAGTACCAAGATAGGGATGACATGCAGAGAGTGAGTACTGAGTACCCCATTGGATATAGACATGTCCCCAAAGGTAAAGATGTGCAATGAATTCAAGGATTTCCTTCCCTTAGATGTCTTGCTCCCCCTGAATCTAGCATGGGATACTGGGAGAAGATAGGGAACAGAACATCAGAGCAAAGAAAAGAAACAGAGCTAATGCAAACAATCAAATGTCTTTCCCCTCTTAAAGATATGTGACTTCTCTCCTCTTGAACACCAAGCATCTGGGGTCTTTTGAAGTGATACTCCTTACTTTCTCCCCCTGAGTATTCTCTCCCCCTATAGAAATGATTAAGCTTTGATGTGATCTCTCTCTCCCCCTTTGACATCAATTTCCAAGAAGGGTTCTTATGGATTTTTGTTACAAATGGGTTTGGTCCTTGAGTCATAGAGCAAAGCAGCAAGTCGAACGTGATGCTGATAGAGGAAAAGAATCATTGAGTGGAGCTGGATAAAAAAGAATGCAGGAACAAGTGGCAAGCTGTTTTTCCTGTACTGAAGTCGGTGGCACTGAGTTGTATGCTTCGGTTGCACCGAAAGAATTCGGTTGGACCGAAAACAACAGACCGGTGGGACCGAGTTCATCACAGAGAAAACACTTGTCACCTCAGCTCACTAGACAAGTAAGATCTCACAAGGATTTGCAAGGAATTGACTGAAAGATTTGCAAAGAATTGGATGCAGGGAATCCAGAACAAAAAGAAACAGAAAAGAAATCCAGATGAAGTTTTTTTTGAAAGGGGAAACAAATATGCATGAGACAAATGCAAGAGCATAGAAAGGAACACAAGGGAACTTCATCTAAAATTGGTTGGCAACAAAGTCACCTATGTTAGAGTATATTGACTTAGGAGTCAGATGAGCACTTGATCATAGGTCATACTCATCGTTTAAGCTCAAAATGGGGTTACCATTTTTCGTTTAAGAATTTTGATGTATTCACATCTTGTTGAGTTGCTTTGACTCATGACTTGGAGTAAAGCTTCTCTAAGACGGAATAACATACCTTGGGTGGTGGTGTTGATCGTGATCATGTAGTTGAACTTGTGTGGGTTGCTCAAGGTTGATGTAGCTCATTAAGAGTTGTGAGCTCCACTTGGAATTTGAGTTCATCTACCTACATGGGTTAGTCTTGTAAGGAAGAGCACCTGTGTATAGAAAATGGCAATCATGCAACTCAATATAGAATTTGTCAAAGGATATGTTTGAAGGGTTTCGTGCTTCCTTGTCTTCAACCACCATTGTGTAGAGACTTGGTGATGTAGAGATTTGCTCAAGATGTGAGTGATACGTCTCCAACGTATCTATAATTTATGAAGCATACATGCTATTATATTATCTGTTTTGGATGTTTACAGGCTTTATTATACACTTTTATATTATTTTTGGGACTAACCTATTAACCAGAGGCCCAACCCATATTGTTGTTCTCTTGCCTAATTCGGTGTCTCGAAGGGAAGGAATATCAAACGGAGTCCAAACGGAATGAAACCTTCGGGAGCGTGATTTTTGGAACGAACGTGAGCCAGGAGACGTGGAGCTGAAGTCAGGGAAGCTTCAAGGAGGCCACGAGGCAGGGGCGCTCCCACCCCCCTAGGCGCGCCCTCCACCCTCGTGGGCCCCTCGTGGCTCCCCCGACCGACTTCTTTCGCCTATATAAGTCCATATACCCTAAAACCTTCGGGGACAACAATAGATCAGGAGTTCCGCCGCCGCAAGCCTCTATAGCCACCAAAAACCTCTCGGGAGCCTGTTCCGGCACCCTGCCGGAGGGGGGATCCCTCACCGGTGGCCATCTTCATCATCTCGGCGCTCTCCATGACGAGGAGGGAGTAGTTGACCCTCGAGGCTGAGGGTATGTACCAGTAGCTATGTGTTTGATCTCTCTCTCTCTCTCTCTCTCTCTCTCTGTTCTCTCTATAGCACGATCTTGATGTATCGCGAGCTTTGCTATTATAGTTGGATCTTATGATGTTTCTCCCCCTCTACTCTCTTGTAATGGATTGAGTTTTCCCTTTGAAGTTATCTTATCGGATTGAATCTTTAAGGATTTGAGAACACTTTATGTATGTCTTGTCGTGCTTATTTGTGGTGACAATGGGATATTCATGTGATCCACTTGATGTATGTTTTGGTGATCAACTTGCGGGTTCAGTGACCTTGTGAACTTATGCATAGGGGTTGGCACACGTTTTCGTCTTGACTCTCCGGTAGAAACTTTGGGGCACTCTTTGAAGTACTTTGTGTTGGTTGAATAGATGAATCTGAGATTGTGTGATGCATATCGTATAATCATGCCCACGGATACTTGAGGCGACAATGGAGTATCTAGGTGACATTAGCGTTTTGGTTGATTTGTGTCTTAAGGTGTTATTCTAGTATGAACTCTATGATAGATTGAACGGAAAGAATAGCTTCATGTTATTTTACTACGGACTCTTGAATAGATCGAGCAGAAAGAATAACTTTGAGGTGGTTTCATACCCTACCATAATCTCTTCGTTTGTTCTCCGCTATTAGTGGCTTTGGAGTGACTCTTTGTTGCATGTTGAGGGATAGTTATATGATCCGATTATGTTATTATTGTTGACAGACTTGCACTAGTGAAAGTATGAACCCTAGGCCTTGTTTCCTACCATTGCAATATCATTTACACTCACTTTTATCATTAGTTACCTTGCTGTTTTTATATTTTCAGATTACAAAAACCTATATCTACTATCCATATTGCACTTGTATCACCATCTCTTCGCCTAACTAGTGCACCTATACAATTTACCATTGTATTGGGTGTGTTGGGGACACAAGAGACTCTTTGTTATTTGGTTGCAGGGTTGTTTGAGAGAGACCATCTTCATCCTACGCCTCCCACGGATTGATAAACCTTAGGTCATCCACTTGAGGGAAATTTGCTATTGTCCTACAAACTTCTGCACTTGGAGGCCCAACAACGTCTACAAGAAGAAGGTTGTGTAGTAGACATCAAGCTCTTTTCTGGCGCCGTTGCCGGGGAGGTGAGTGCTTGAAGGTATATCTTTAGATCTTGCAATCGAATCTTTTTGTTTCTTGTTTTATCACTAGTTTAGTCTATAAAAGAAAACTACAAAAAATGGAATTGAGTTTGCCTCATACGCTTCATCTTTTTAATATCTTTCGTAAGTATGATGAAAAGGAAAATTGTGCTCAAGTGCTAGAAGACGAAGTCTATAAAATGTTTGGTACTAGATCTTTGTATGATGAGCAGGATTGCAATGTTGTTAGTTTGAATTCCTTGAATATCCATGATGCTAATGATATGCAAAGCCACAAGCTTGGGGATGCTATGTTTGATGAAGATGGTATGTTTAGTCCCCCAATTTTGATGAGAATATTTATTATGATGATAGCATGCCTCCCATTTATGATGATTATATTGATGAAAGTGGGTTTGGAAGAGTTTCAACTTTAGGAAGTAATGATCCCACAATTTTGGAGGATGTTGAATCTTATTGTGATAATTATGAAAGTGGATTTGGAGAGGTCATGACTTTATTTAGTGATGAATCCACTATTTTGGAAGAGGTTCCAATTGATTATGAGAACAAAGTTGCTATTTATGATGATTATTGTAATGACATGTATGCTATAAAGAAGAATGATAACCATGAAACTTGCCATCTTGATTTTAATTTTCAATTGGATTATGCCTCACATGATAGTTATTTTGTTGATTGCTCCCACTACTATTCATGAGAAGAATTTTGCTTATGTGGAGAGTAATAAAATTTCTATGCTTGTAGATCATGAAAAGAATGCTTTATGTGATAGTTATATTGTTGAATTCATTCATGATGCTACTGAAAATTATTATGAGGGAGGAACATATGCTTGTAGGAATTGCAATAATGCCAAGTTTTCTCTCTATGTGCTTAAAATCTTCAAGTTATGCTTGTTTTGCCTTCCTATGCTAGTTGATTATTGTTCCCATAAGTTGTTTGCTCACAAAATCCCTATGAATAGGAAGTGGGTTAGGCTTAAATGTGCTAGTATTATGCTTCATGATGCTCCCGTTATGTTTCAATTCTTATCTTTTATGTGAGCATCATTGTCATCATCATGCCTAGCTAAAAAGGTATTAAAGAAAAGCGCTTGTTGGGAGACAACCCAATATTTACCCCTACTGTTTTTGTGTGTTCACATGATTATTCTACTGTAGTAATCATGTTTTATAGCTTTTGTTTCAATAAAGTGCCAGGTAAGACCTTTAGGATAGCTTACGGTGATAGTTGTGTTGATCCTGCTGAAAATCAGAAACTTTTTCACCCAGTAAATTACTTTTGGTAATTCACAGAAACGTGATTTTTGTCTGATTCTTTTTTATATGGATTGGTACACAAATTTCTCAGGCTTTCCTAATTTGGTAGGATTTTTGAGTTCCAGAAGTATATGTTTGATACAGATTACTACAGACTGTTCTATTTTTGACAGATTCTGTTTTCTATGTATCGTTTGCTTATTTTGATGAGTCTATGAGTAGTATAGGAGGGTATGAACCATAGATAAGTTGGAATACATTAGTTATTACACCAATATGAATTTAGAATGAGTTCACAACAGTACCTAAGTGGTGATTTATTTTCTTATACTAACGGAGCTTATGAGTTTTCTGTTGAGTTTTGTGTTGTGAAGTTTTCAAGTTTTGGGTAAAGATTCAATGGATATGGAATAAGGAGTGGCAAGAGTCTAAG
Source organism: Aegilops speltoides (assembly GCA_021437245.1). NCBI lineage: Eukaryota > Viridiplantae > Streptophyta > Magnoliopsida > Poales > Poaceae > Aegilops > Aegilops speltoides. The sequence continues at coordinate 433,815,741 of CM038146.1, forward strand.
CTTGGGGATGCCCAAGGCACCCCAAGGTAATATTCAAGGACAACCAAGAGCCTAAGCTTGGGGATGCCCCGGAAGGCATCCCCTCTTTCGTCTTCGTTCATCGGTAACTTTACTTGGAGCTATATTTTTATTCACCACATGATATGTGTTTTGCTTGGAGTGTCATTTTCTTTTATTATTATTTGCTGGATGTTATTTATAATAATGTTTTGCATCTATATTTTCAATAAAAATGTCAAGGATAGCCTTTACCATGCTTATTTTGCTAGTATACATGTTGCTGTTTGAAAACAGAAAGTTTACCGCTGTTGCAAAAATTCCATAGAAAAGTCAGAGAATGTTATAATGTTGAAAATTATTGCATATTGAGCTCTGATAAATCTTCTAGAGCGTAGTATTTTTCTCATAATTTTTGGACTTAGGTAAGTATGATGAATCTTGCATTCTTTACAGACTATACTGTTTTGGCAGATTGTTGTTATGTTTGCATTGTTTGCATATGTTTGCTTGTTTAATGATTCTATTTGAGGATAGGAGTGTTAAATATGCAGAGAAATTTAGTATGCAATGTTGAATAATAATTTTAGTGATTTGTTACAGTAGAAAATGATAAGGTTTTTGCATTGGTTTATACTAACTTATCTCATGAGTTCTTGTTGAGTTTGGTGTGGATGAAGCTTTCAAGATTTAGGAAACCGAGATATAAAAGGAATTAAGGAGACACAAAAGCTCAAGCTTGGGGATGCCCAAGGCACCCCAAGATAATATTCCAAGAAGTCTCAAGCATCTAAGCTTGGGGATGCCCCGGTAGGCATCCCACCTTTCTTCTTCAACAATTATCGGTTAGTATCGGTTGAGCCTAAGTTTTTGCTTCTTCACATGAGTTGTGATATCCTTGCAATGTTGTTTTGTTTTGCTTGCTGTTTGAATAAAATACCAAGATCTGAAATTCTTAAATGAGAGAGAGTCTTCACATAGTTACATAATTATTTAGCTACTCATTGATCTTCACTTATATCTTTTTGGAGTAATTTGTCATTTACTCGTGTGCTTCACTTTTATCCTATGAGTAAATGGTTGAATGAGTTGAATGTTATAAATCTGAAATTATATATGCTTCATTTGCTTATCACATGGGGAGTAATGACTTCACATCTAAGAAGTAGAGGTGGTAAATTTATTGAAGGTTAGCAAGCATTGTATTGGTCACTTGAACAATTCATGAAAGAATATTGAAGGAAGAGAGATTTCACATATAAATATACTATCTTAGACATCTTCTATGATTATGAGCCCCATTAATTATTTTCAAACCCGAGCAAATTAGTTGAAGTTGGACAAGGAAGACAACTAATGAGTTATGCTTGGGTGTATTTGTATAGAAGTTATATTGTTATAGATCCTCCAACATGTGGTGCTTGCTTTTTAGAATCCTTTGCTAGCCAAAATATCTGTACTAAGCGGGAATATTGCTTGTGCATCCGAATTCCTTGAACCAAGTTTCTTCCATGAGTGTCTACCATACCTACCTATATGCGGTATTTACCTGCCTTTCCAAGTAAATTTGCATATACCAAACTCTAAACCTTCAAATAATAATTTGTTTTGTATGCCCGAATCGCTCATGTAGCGACTAGGGGTTGTCAGTATCTTCCATGCTAGGTGGGTTATTCTCACGATGAGTGGACTCCGCTCATCATTCACGAGAAAAATGGCTGGTAACTGGGATGCCCAGTCCCATGATCAAAAGATCAAAATCAAATCAAAAGTAATTGCAAACAAAACTTCCCCAAGATTGATGTTAGTTGGAGGCACCCGTTGTTTCGGGCAAGCCATGGATTGATGATTGTTGGTGGAGGGGGAGTAAAAACTTTACCATTCAGTTTGGGAACCGCCTATAATGTATGTAGTATGGAAGATATTGGGAACTCTTGGTTGTTAATTTGACAATGAGATCATACCTCTCAAAATTATTTATCTCTATTTCAAAATCGAGCTCTGGCACCTCTGCAAATCCCTGCTTCCCTCTCCGAAGGGCCTACCTTTTACTTTTATGCAAGAGTCAGTAGTATTCCTTCTCATTCCTACCTACTCTTTAGTTGGAAAGCATCGTGTGTTGGGGAAAGATCTAAGCATATATGGCCATGCAAATATATTTGATCATGAATTATTATTGTTGACAATTATCTATATGATAAGTGAGTTGGGAGGCGAAACACTAAGCCCCTATCTTTCTCTATGTTCAATGGATGCTATTTGTTCTAAGAATATGCTTTGAGTGGTAGCAATCATGGAAGACTATATGATAGTTGAGTATGTGGAGTTTGCTAAATCAAAGCTCTGACATAGACCCTTCCTGAAAATAAGATGAATTGTAATTGTTTGATGACTGAGGATGAAGTTTGCTAGTTTTCAAGAAAGTTTATGGTCTATGCTTTAATATGTGAATAGCTTGTTACTTGATCTTGAGAAGTTTTATGAGATGAACTACTCTTATGACATATAATCATGCTAGAAAAGGTGATTGAAATTATCATTGATCAAACTTGTGCACCTGCTAGCATTCACACTTCATAAATTCTTTCTTTTATCATTTACCTACTCGAGAACGAGCAGGAATTAAGCTTGGGGATGCTGATACGTCTCCAACATATCTATAATTTATGAAGCATTCATGCTATTATATTATATGTTTTGGATGTTTACGGGCTTTATTATACACTTTTATATTATTTTTGGGACTAACCTATTAACCGGAGGCCTAGCCCATATTGTTGTTTTCTTGCCTATTTCAGTGTCTCGAAGGAAAGGAATATCAAACGGAGTCCAAACGGAATGAAACCTTCGGGGGCGTGATTTTTGGAACGAACGTGATGCAGGAGACGTGGAGCTGAAGTCAGGGAAGCTTCGAGGAGGCCATGAGGTAGGGGGGGAGCGCCCACCCCCTGGGCGCGCCCTCCACTCTCGTGGGCCCCTCGTGGCTACCCCGACTGACTTCTTTCACCTATATAAGTTCATATGCCCTAAAACCTTCGGGGACAACAATAGATCGGGAGTTCCGCCGCCGCAAGCCTCTGTAGCCACCAAAAACCTCTCGGGAGCCTGTTCCGGCACCCTGCCGGAGGGGGGATCCCTCACCGGTGATCATCTTCATCATCCCGGCGCTCTCCATGACAAGGAGGGAGTAGTTCACCCTTGGGGCTGAGGGTATGTACCAGTAGCTATGTGTTTGATCTCTCTCTCTCTCGTGTTCTCTCTATGGCACGATCTTGATGTATCGCAAGCTTTGCTATTATAGTTGGATCTTATGATGTTACTCTCCCTCTACTCTCTTGTAATGGATTGGGTTTTCCCTTTGAAGTTATCTTATCGGATTGAGTCTTTAAGGATTTGAGAACACTTGATGTACGTCTTGCCGTGCTTATCTGTGGTGACAATGGGATATTCATGTGATCCACTTGATGTATGTTTTGGTGATCAACTTGTGGGTTCAGTGACCTTGTGAACTTATGCATAGGGGTTGGCACACGTTTTCATTTTGACTCTCCGGTAGAAACTTTGGGGCACTCTTTGAAGTACTTTGTGTTGGTTGAATAGATGCATATCGTATAATCATGCCCACGGATACTTGAGGTGACAATGGAGTATCTAGGTGACATTAGGGTTTTGGTTGATTTGTGTCTTAAGTTGTTATTCTAGTATGAACTCTATGATAGATTGAACGGAAAGAATAGCTTGATGTTATTTTACTATGGACTCTTGAATAGATCGAGCAGAAAGAATAACTTTGAGGTGGTTTCGTACCCTACCATAATCTCTTCGTTTGTTCTCCGCTATTAGTGGCTTTGGAGTGACTCTTTGTTGCATGTTGAGGGTTAGTTATATGTTTCGATTATGTTATTATTGTTGAGAGAACTTGCACTAGTGAAAGTATGAACCCTAGGCCTTGTTTCCTACCATTGCAATATCGTTTACGCTCACTTTTATCATTAGTTACCTTGCTGTTTTTATATTTTCAGATTACAAAAACCTATATCTACTATCCATATTTCACTTGTATCACCATCTCTTCCCCGAACTAGTGCACCTATACAATTTACCATTGTATGGGGTGTGTTGAGGGCACAAGAGACTCGTTGTTATTTGGTTGTAGGGTTGTTTGAGAGAGACCATCTTCATCCTACGCCTCCCACGGATTGATAAACCTTAGGTCATCCACTTGAGGGAAATTTGCTATTGTCCTACAAACCTCTGCACTTGGAGGCCCAACAACGTCTACAAGAAGAAGGTTGTGTAGTAGACATCAGTGAGTGAGTTGCAATCTCATGGATTTTGATTCATCCAAGTACCTACAAGGGTTAGATGACATTCAAGGGTGCAAATATATCCAAGACATATGAATAGCATCATGAAAGAAATATCAAGGATTATTCAATTTCTCATGCCTTGCATGTATCCAAAAAGGAGTTCCTAGTCCAAGTTTGAAGCATCAATGATGTTCAATTCACCTCTCAACCCGCAAAACACTTTCTCATCAAGTGGTTTGCTGAATATATCCGCTAATTGCTTATCGGTGCGAACATGCTTAAGATTAATGTCCCCTTTGGCAATGTGATCTCGAATGAAATGATGACGAACTTAAATATGCTTAGTTCGAGAGTGTTGCACGGGATTGTGAGCAATCTTGATAGCACTTTCATTGTCACAAAGCAAAGGAACATGTTTCACATATATCCCATAATCTTTAAGAGTTTGGGTTATCCAAAGTAATTGAGCACAACATGAACCAGCGGCTATGTATTCCGCTTCGGTGGTGGATAAGGATGCCGAGTTTTGTTTCTTGGAGGTCCAAGACACAAAAGATCTACCAAGAAATTGACAAGTACCCGAAGTGGACTTTCTATCAACCTTGTCACCGGCATAGTCCGAGTCGGAGTAGCCAACAAGATTGAAAGAGGCCCTCTTTGGATACCAAATGCCAAAGTTTGGTGTATGGATTAAGTATCTCACTATCCTTTTCACGGCCCTAAGATGACATTCTTTAGGGGCAACTTGATATCATGCACACATGCACACACTTAGCATAATATTGGGACGAGAGGCGCATAGATATAACAATGAACCAATCATGGAGCAGTAAACCTTTTGATCAACTGGTTGACCATCTTTGGTCAAATCAAGATGTCCACTAGTAGGCATGGGGGTAGTCATACCTTTGCATTCTTGCATATTGAACTTCTTGAATAAGTCCTTGGTGTACTTTGTTTGAGAGACAAAGGTACCTTCCTTAGTTTGCTTGATTTGCAAACTGAGAAAGAATTTGAGTTCACTCATCATAGACATCTCAAACTTCTCCGATATTAGCTTTCCAAACTTCTCACTAAAGTGAGGGTTAGTCGAACCAAATATAATATCATCAACATAGATTTGGCACACAAATAGTTCTCCATTAACCCTTTTAGTAAAAAGAGTATAATCAATCTTTCCAATTTCAAAGCCTTTTTCAATAAGGAACTTGGTCAAGCATTTAAACCACGCTCTAGGAGCTTGTTTAAGACCATAAAGAGCTTTGTGAAGTTTGTAAACATGATTAGGTTTCTTAGGATTGACAAAACTGGGAGGTTGCTTAACATAAACTTCCTCCTCTATTTCACCATTTAGAAAAGCACTTTTAATGTCCATTTGGTACAAGGTGATATCATGGTGATTAGTATAGGCAAGTAAGATGTGAATGAACTCAAGTATTGCAACGGGGGCATATGTCCATACCTTCGACTTGAGTGTAGCCTTGGGCGACGAGATATGCTTTGTTATGATCTACTTGTCCATCTTCATCTTGCTTGTTGCGAAACACCCATTTGGTACCAATGATGTTGTGGTTGTTGTCGGGCTTCTCAACCAATGTCCAAACTTGATTTCTCTCAAAGTTGTGTAGTTCTTCATGCATGGCGTTTATCCAATCCAGATCTTCCAATGCTTCTTCGACCTTCATAGGTTCAATGCTAGAGATGAATGAATAATGTTCACAAAAGTTAGCCAAACGAGTTTTAGAGCGAGTGATTCTCCCAGTTTGGATATCATTGTAGATTTGCTCGACGGGATGGTCTTTGCCGACTCTTGCTCGAACTCGTGAAAGCTTTTGCTTGGATCTTGGTGGAACATCTTCTTCATCTTGTTCTTCTTCTTGGCCTTCTTCGTTGTTGACGTATTCGTTCTCTTCTCGTGGTGGATAAGGAGGTTGATGATGTTCATCTTGGTGTACTTCCTCGTTTTCTTTGTCTTGGTGTGTCCCACTTGTGGATGCTTCCGTATCAACTCTTGGTTCACCTTGTCGTGAGGTGGAAGCCTCCAATTGGACGGACGAGGTACTCTCCTTCATCTCCGTTGGACGAATCTTGCCAATAGACAAGTCTTGGATTGCTTCCGAAGGGTCTTTGTCTCCTACATCAATTGGCAATTGCTCTACTTGCGAGTCATTAGATTCATCAAACTTCACATCTACCATCTCTTCAACCTTTCGGATGAAATTATTGTAGACACGGTAAGTGTGAGAGTTTGAGCCATAACCAAGTAGGAAACCTTCATGAGATTTAGGAGCAAATTTAGAACGACGATGCTTATCAAGAATGTAGCACTTTGAGCTGAATACTCGAAAGTATCCAACTTGGGGTTTGTTATCGGTGAGGAGCTCGTATGCCATCTTGCCGAGTAGCTTGTGAAGATACAAGCGATTTGTTGCATGACAAGTTGTTTCAACCGCTTCCGCCCAAAAGTGCCTTGGCGTCTTGTACTCATCAAGCATCATTCTCGCCATTTTGATGAGCGTCTGATTCTTCCTCTCAATAATTCCATTTTGTTGAGGTGTGTACGTAGCCGAGAACTCATGTGAAATCCCTTCTTCGTTAAGAAAGGTGTCCACATTTGCATTCTTGAACACCGTTCCGTTGTCGCTGCGAACCTTCTTGATCTTCACTTCAAATTGATTTTGGGCCTTCCTAGCAAAGTTTTTGAAGATCTTTTGGACCTGCGATTTATCATCCAGAAAGAACACCCACGTAAATCTTGAAAAATCATCAACTATAACTAGACCAAAAGAATTTCCACTGAGACTTTTTTACGTGTTGGGACCAAAAAGATCCATGTGAAGTAGCTCGAGTGGCCTCCTTGTGGTCATGATGTTCTTCACGGGATGCCTTCCTCCAACCTGTTTACCTGCTTGACAAGCGCTGCAAAGTCTATCCTTATCAAATATGACATCATTAACACCAAGGATATAATTACCCTTAATAAGCTTGTCAAGGTTTTTCATGCCCACATGACCTAACTGTCTGTGCCACAACCAGCCTTTAGAGGATTTAGCAATTAAGCAAGTTCTAGGTTGAGCCTTTTTAGTGAAATCAACAATGTAAAGATCACCTCTATGTATACCGGTAAAGACCATTTTATGACTATCTCTAAGAAACACTTGGCAATCTACTTCATTAAATAGGACATTGAAACCGAAATTAGCAAGTCTAGATACTGAAAGTAAATTGTACCCAAGAGATTCAACGAGCATGACATTCTGTATGGAGCTATCATGTGAGATGGCCACCTTACGGAGGCCAACCACCTTACCCTTTGAGTTGTCACCAAAATTGACATACTTTCGAGGGCCGTTGTTTTCAGCAAGCTCACAAAACATATATTTATCTCCGGTCATGTGATCGGTACATCCACTATCAAGAACCCATTCCTTTCCTCCTGCAATGTATCCCCGAAGATTTGCCATAAGACCAAAGTGTCTCATTGCATCATCAAGATCAAAGTCACTATCCTCATCCTCATCATAGTATCCAAGTTCAACATTGTCATGTGATGGATCAATTCCTAGAGAGGGTGATTCATTAGAATGAGTTTGACAATGATCTTCTTTATGAATTCTAATAGCTTCGGAAATAATATCGCTAATAATTCCAACATCTCCTTTGGCACGCATAAGATTTGTAAGCTCAAATAGAAAATCACCAAACTTAGGATCATTGGAATTAATCTTACTCAAGGCAATAGACTTATGGAGAATTTCATCTAGATTTTGCAAGGAATAGTTTGGAAAACGTTCCTCAAGAAATTTCCATATGGTGTAGGCACACTCAAGAGTAGGTAGACATCCAATCAAGTTTCTAGGCAACCCTTTAGTGATAAGATTAACAGTTCTAAGATTGCGAATCATGTCAATTGACTCATCAAGGGTAGGATGCATAGGATCAACATGAGGTGCACAAGGGCTAGTAATGTACTTGTTCAAATGATATTCATTGAAAATCACAAGCATCTCATTTTTTCACTCATGAAAATACTCTCCATCAAGTATAGGCACTCTATTTCTAAGACTCCCCAAAGTAGACTCATCCATCTTCCTCCAATGGTGTTTAAACCAAAGCAATGGAGACCAAAGCTCTGATACCAATTGAAAGGATCGAGAAGAGGTGTCTAGAGGGGGGTGAATAGACTCTAAGCAAGGAAAGTTGCAGTTTTTAATTTCTTTAAGTTGAAGTGGAGTTTTGCACAAGTTTTAACATTCACAATACATATCAAGCAAGCATGACAAGAGTTTATGACCAGCGGAAAGTAAAGCATGCAAATGGCAAGAATGTAAAGGGATGGGATTGGAGTGTGCCAACGCAGTTTGGAGACACGGAGATTTTTTAGCCGTGGTTCCGATAGGTGGTGCTATCGTACATCCACGTTGATGGAGACTTCAACCCACGAAAGGGTAACGGTTGCGCGATTCCACGGAGGGCTCCACCCACGAAGGGTCCACGAAGAAGCAACCTTGTCTATCCCACCATGGCCGTCGCCCACGAAGGACTTGCCTCACTAGGGTAGATCTTCACGAAGTAGGCGATCTCCTTGCCCTTACAAACTCCTTGGTTCAACTCCACAATCTTGATGGAGGCTCCCAAGTGACACCTAGCCAATCTAGGAGACACCACTCTCCAAGAAGTAACAAATGGTGTGTTGATGATGAACTCCTTGCTCTTGTGCTTCAAATGATAGTCTCCCCAACACTCAACTCTCTCTCACAGGATTTGGATTTGGTGGAAAGAAGATTTGAGTGGAAAGCAACTTGGCGAAGGCTAGAGATCAAGATTTATGTGGTAGGAATGGAATATCTTGACCTCAACACAAGTGTAGGTGGTTCTCTCTCAAAAAATGTATGTTGGAAGTGTAGGCATGTTCTGATGGTTCTCTCCACGAATGAGGAGTGGGTGGAGGGGTATATATAGCCTCCACACAAAATCTAACCGTTACACACAACTTACCAAACTCGGTGGGACCGAATCGTGAAATTCAGTTAGACCAATTTAGTAAATAATGTGACCGTTAGGAATTTCGGTGGGACCGATATGGTTAGGGTTAGGGCATAACGTAATCTCGGTGAGACCGATTACACAAACTCGGTGAGACCGATTTTGATAATAGACACACAGAGAGTTAGTCAGGCAAACTCGGTGGGACCGATTCGCTCATCTTGGTTGGACCAAAACGTTACGAAAGGGAAACAGAGAGTTTGCATTGCAATATCGGTGGGACCGATCGCTCATCTCGGTTTGACCGAAACATTACAAAGGGAAACAGAGAGTTTGCATTGCAATCTCGGTGGGACCGATCGCTCATCTCGGTTTGACCGAAACGTTACGAAGGGAAACAGAGAGTTTCAAATCCCATCTCGGTGAGATCGAGATCCCTATCGGTGAGACCGAAAAGACTAGGGTTTCTGGCAGTGGCTATGTCAAGAGAACTCGGTGGCGCCGGATAGAAAGAATCGGTGGGTCCGAGTTTGACTTTTGGTTTGGGACATATGTGGATGTGAGAAAGTGGTTGAGGGCTTTGGAGCATATCACTAAGCACTTTGAGCAAGCAAGCCATTGAGCAACACCGCATCCCTTCTTAGTAGTATTGGCTTTCCTATGGACTCAATGTGATCTTGGATCACTAAAAGTAAAATGTAGAGTCTTGTGCTTTGAGCTTGAGCCAATCCTTTGTACTTAGCATCTTGAAGGGGTTCCACATCCTCTAGTCCACACCACTCCATTGTTGAACTTATCTGAAACATACTAGGTAAAGGTATTAGTCCAACAAGAGATATGTTGACATTAATTACCAAAATCACCCAGGGAGCACTTGTGCTTTCAGTATGGGTATATCAACTTGACGAAACACAAGTCTAAAATATTTGAAAAGTTCAACGAATTTCAGAGTGTAGTGGAGAATCATCGTAACAAGAAAATAAAGTTTCTACGATCTGATCATGGAGGTGAATATTTGAGTTATGAGGTTGGCCTTCATTTAAAACAATGTGGAATAGTTTCACAACTCACGCCACCTAGAACACCACAGCATAATGGTGTGTCTGAACGTCGTAACCATACTTTATTAGATATGGTGCGATTTATGATGTCTCTTACCGATTTACCACGATCGTTTTGGGGTTATGCATTAGAGACATCTGCATTCACGTTAAATAGGGCACCGTCAAAATCCGCTGAGACGCCACCGTATGAACTGTGGTTTGGCAATAAACATAAGCTGTCGTTTCTTAAAGTTTAGGGATGCGATGCTTATGTCAAAAGGCTTCAGCCTGATAAGCTTGAACCCAAATCGGAGAAGTGTGTCTTCATAAGATACCCTAAGGAAACAATTGGGTACACCTTCTACCACATACCCGAAGGCAAGATCTTTGTTGCCAAGAATGGAACCTTTCTAGAGAAGGAGTGTCTCTCGAAAGAAGTGAGTGGGAGGAAAGTAGAACTTGATGAGGTAATTGTACCTTCTCTAAAAAAAGGGCAGCCCGGTGCATGTAGCTCCCGCTTGCGCAGGGTCGGGGAAGGGTCCGAGCACTTTGGGTCTATAGTACGCAGCCTTTCCCTACATTTCTGTAAGAGGCTGTTTCCAGGACTTGAACCCGTGACCTCATGGTCACAAGGCAGCAGCTTTACCACTGCGCCAAGGCTCCCCTTCTAATTGTACCTTCTCTCAATTTGGAAATTAGCTCATCAGAGAAATCTGTTCCCGTGATGCCTACACCAACTAGAGAGGAAGGTAATGATGATGATCATGAACCTTCAGATCAAGTTACCACTGAAACTCGTAGGTCAACCAGAGCATGATCCGCACCAGAGTGGTACGGTAATCCTATCCTGGAAGTCATGTTACTAGACCAAGACAAACCTATGAACTATGAAGAAGTTATGATGAGCTCAGATTCCGATAGATGGCTTGAGGCCATGAAATCTGAGATAGGATCCATATATGAGAACAAAGTGTGGACTTTGTTGGATTTGCCCGATGATAGGAGACCCATAAAGAATAAATGGATCTTCAAGAAGATGACTGACGCTGATGGTAATGTTACTGTCTACAAAGCTCGACTTGTCGCAAAATGTTTTTGACAAGTTCAAGGAGTTGACTATGATGAGACTTTCTCACCCGTAGCGATGCTGAAGTCTGTCTGAATCATGTTAGCAATTGGCACATTTTGTGAAATCTGGCAAATGGGTGTCAAAACTGAATCCTTAATGGATTTCTTAAAGAAGACTAGTATATGATGCAACCAGAAGGTTTTGTCGATCCTAAAGGTGCTGAAAAGATGTGCAAGCTCTAGTGATCCATGTATGGAGTGGTGCAAGTATCTCGGACTTGGAATATACGCTTTGATGGCGTGATCAAAGCATATGGTTTTATACAGACTTACGGTGAAGCATGTATTTACAAGAAAGTGAGTGGGAGCTCTGTAGCATTTCTGATATTATATGTGGATGACATATTATTGATTGGAAATGATATAGAATTTCTGGATAGCATAAAAGGATACTTGAATAAGAATTTTTCAATGAAAGACATCGGTGAAGCTTCTTACATAATTGGCATCAAGATCTATAGAGATAGATCAAGACGCTTGATAAGACTTTCAATGAGTACATACCTTGACAAGATTTTGAAGGAGTCCAAAATGGATCAGTCAAAGAAGGAGTTCTTGCCTATACTGTAAGGTGTGAAGTTGAGTAAAAGACTCAAAACCCGACCATGATAGAAGATAAAGAGAGAATGAAAGTCATTCCCTATGCCTCAGCCATATGTTCTATAAAGTATGCCATGCTGTGTACCAGACCTGTTGTGTGCCTTGCCATGAGTTTGGCGAGAGGGTACAATAGTGATCTAGGAGTAGATCACTAGACAACGGTCAAAATTATCCTTAGAGGACTAAGGAAATGTTTCTCGGTTATGGAGGTGATACAGAGTTCGTCGTAAAGAGTTATATCGATACAAGCTTTTACATCGATCCAGATGACTTTGAGTCTCAATCTGGATACATATTGAAAGTGGGAGCAATTAGCTAGAGTAATTCCATGCAGAGCATTGTAGACATAGAAATTTGCGAAATGCATACGGATCTGAATGTGGCAGACCCGTTGACTAAACCTCGCTCACCAGCAAAACATGATCACACCTAAAGTACTCTTTGGATGTTAATCACATAGCGATGTGAACTAGAGTATTGGCTCTAGTATACCCTTTGGGTGTTTGTCACATGGCGATGTGAACTATTGATGTTAAATCACATGGCGATGTGAACTAGATCATTGACTCTAGTGCAAGTGGGAGACTGAAGGAAATATGCCCTAGAGGCAATAATAAAGTTGTTATTTTATATTTACTTATTTCATGATAAATGTTTATTATTCATGCTAGAATTGTATTAACCGAAACTTGATACACGTATGGATACATAGACAAAATATTGTGTCCCTAGTATGCCTCCACTTGACTAGCTCGTTAATCAAAGATGGTTAAGTTTCCTAGCCATAGACATGTGTTGTCATTTGATGAACGGGATCACATCATTAGGAGAATGATGTGATGGACAAGACCCATCCGTTAGCTTAGCATAATGATCATTCAGTTTTATTGCTACTGCTTTCTTCATGTCAAATACATATTCCTCCGACTATGAGATATGCAACTTCCGGATACCGGAGGAATACCTTGTGTGCTATCAAACGTCACAACGTAACTGAGTGATTATAAAGATGATCTACAGGTATCTCCGAAGGTGTTTGTTGGGTTGCCATAGATCGAGATTAGGATTTGTCACTTCGAGTATCGGAGAGGTATCTCTGGGCCCTCTCAGTAATGCACATCATAAGAAGCCTTGCAAGCAGTGTGACTAATGAGTTAGTTACGGGATGATGCATTACGGATGAGTAAAGAGTCTTGCCGGTAACGAGATTGAACTAGGTATGAAGATACCGACGATCAAATCTCGGGCAAGTAACATACCGATAACAAAGGGAATAACGTATGTTGTCATTACGGTTCGACCGATAAAGATCTTCATAGAATATGCGGGAACCAATATGAGCATCCAAGTTCCACTTTTGGTTATTGACCGGAGAAGTGCCTCGGTCATGTCTACATAGTTCTCGAACTCGTAGGGTCCGCACGCTTAATGTTCGATGACGATTTTGTATTATATGAGTTATGTGATTTGGTGACCGAATGTTGTTCGGAGTCCCGGATGAGATCACGGACATGACGAGGAGTCTCAAAATGGTCGAGAGGTAAAGATTCATATATTGGACGATGATATTCGGACACCGGAAATGTTCCAGGGGTACCGAGTACATATCGGGTCACCGAAAGGGGTTCCGGGCATCCCCCAGCAACTACATGGGCCTAATGGGCCAAGAAGGGGACAGACCAGCCCCTAAGGGGTTGGTGCGCCCTATGTAGGCCGAAATAGGGGGAAAGTATAGAGGAGAAGGGAGAAAGGAAGGGGAGGGATTCGGCCTCCCCCTCCCTTCTATCCTCCCTCCTCCTTCCTTCCCCCTCCGGGAATTATGGTAAAGGGGGGCGAATAGAATTAGGGCCCCAAGTAGGATTCCTCCTACTTGGGACCCCCTTGGCTGCCCCCTCTCCCTCCCACCTATATATATGAGGGGGGGAGGCGCCTAGAAGACACACCAACGTTTGTTAGCGGTGTGCGGCGCCCCCCTCCACAGTTTACGCCTCCGGTCACATTCACGTAGTGCTTAGGCGAAGCCCTGCGCGGATAACTTCACCATCACCGTCACCATGCCGGTGTGTTGACGGAACTCTTCTACTTCATCGACACTCTACTGGATCAAGAGTTCGAGGAACGTTATCGAGTTGAACGTGTGCAGAACTCGGAGGTGCCGTACGTTCGGTACTTGATCGGTCGGAACGAGAAGAAGTTCGACTACATCAACCGCGTTGGCAAACGCTTCCGCTTTCGGTCTACGAGGGTACGTGGACACACTCTCCCCCTCTCGTTGCTATGCATCTCCTAGATAGATCTTGCATGAGCGTAGGATTATTTTTTTTGAAATTCCATGCTACGTTCCCTAACACCCGCCCCAACCCGGAGACGCGTGAGAGAGGAGATCCCCCGCCACCGTCGTTGGCCCCCGGGCTTAGCCCGGCGGCGTCCCCCGGCGGCGGCGGAGGGAGAGGAGGAGGGAGTTTTTCGCGGCGGCTAGGTTTCTGGGAGTCGCCCGAGTCGGCCCAGGGGGAGAGCGACGCGAGCGTGGGACTCGCACGAGTCCGCGCGTATGAAAGTATGTGTGTGTGGAAAGTTTTTCGATTTTTTTTTTTTGCGTGGTGGAAAAATGATTTTGGTTTGAAGTCCACATAGTGCCCGTCCACCGTTGGGCATTTCCGGATTCTTGGCCCTCTGTTGCCTTCCATCATCATCCACGGTCGACAGGGGCAACGACTGAAGGAAGCCGAGCTGCTCAAGCACCCGTTCCTCTCACAGAGAGATACTGCGAGATCATTCACGTTCCGGGATAAGGTCTCTCGGGCGCATTTACACGTGCGAAAGAAACGTCGCGGGTGTCTTTTCTTCCCTCCCGTATATGTAAAGGCGAAAGGAGCGTCTCGCGCGCGTAGCGCCGGCGATCCTCTCCCTTGTCAGCTCTCCATTCGAGCATATATCGTGGCACTGTTGGAGAGCCACGGCCGTGAAAGGCGAAAGAGAGGGATGGGCAGGGCAGATCGCAACGCCGCGCAAAAGGTTGGCACGCGCCGGCGTCGGCACCGTTCGTGCGTCCGCGGCGCGGACGCTGAGCACGTCGCGTCGCGTCGCCCGGAGTCACATCCCGATCTCCCGTCCCGGCCGGCACGTCGGTCGCCGCCGCGCCATATGCCGTCGCGTCGGCGACGACGCGTACCGCGGTGCGCGCCCGGCGGCGGCGCGTTAGTTTTCTATTCTGCCCTGTGGACGACGACCACGCATGATCGATGGGTTTACCCGCCCCCACGTGATGGGCTCGCTCGCTCGCCCTCCACTCATCCGCGTGGTGAGCGTGCGTGCCGGGAGATCTGATCTGGGTCGCTTTGGCAGGCAGGTAGGCACGCACATGCACGACACGGGCTTAACGGCTCGATCGGTTGAGCTTTCTGATGACCTCGCACCAAACCCCGGCCGATATAACCCGTCCCATCTTCGCAAACCGGCACATGTTTCAGAACATCAGCTGCGGTGGTGAGTCGTGACACCGATCGGAGGGATCACGACGGTAGGCTTTGGCCATGAAAAATCCATACTAGCTCATGTGCTGCACGGCGTAGGCGGCATATGTGTCGATGTCTTGTGGCGTCGCCGGGCCTTTGCCATCTATCATGGGGTGGTGAGCTGCTTTGTCTCGTCCCAATAATTGATTTCCTCTGGGCGGGCGGATGGTGGTTAGCGAGGAAGATGGCGACTCGCGCCGTGGAGGTCTCACGTTCTTTGCCCCGCGCACCACATGACCTCCTTGGTAGAGACTTGTCCAAAAGATTTGTGCTCCTGATTTTCGGATGGCTACTTGCGAGATTTTCCCTTTCCTTTCCCTGCTATACTACAAAGTGAAAGCGAGTTGGATATGCGACGTGCCGTAACAGAACATTGGAGAAGTTGACGTGATCTTCCGACGACGTATCGGATTTTTATTTTTGGAATCAATATGGTAGAAATATCATGGAAGAACAGGGAAGTTGGTTTTCATCCACAGCTTTAGCCGAGGGAGAAAACCCAACCCAATGCTCTTATATTTCTTTATGGAGAGAGTAGTAGATATTTACGCACGATCAAGGAGGATATAGGAGCAAACATCATGGTGGCAGCAACGTTTGTCCGTTTGGCAAGTAAACCTACATGGGTGGATTTTGGAACAAAATGATTGTGCCCACACTGTTTTTCTACTTCCCAAATGATTTACCGGCTTCGAGTTGTCGAGCTGAGGAGATTTTAGAAAACTAATGGATAAGGATCTCATTTGATTTCAGATTTGACAAGAGAAGGCGCCTTGTGTTTACGTAGTGTTGGGGTTACATCCAAGGACCAAGGCTGACTAGTAGCATGCCCAGTTGACACTACCAAGCAAACCTAAAAAGGCTTAGGAGCACAATGATCATGGCTACACTGTTTTCCTACTCCCCAGTTGATTTTCCGGCTTTCAGTTGCGCAAAAAGCAGGGAGAGAAACAATGGATAAGGGTCTCGTGTCGCATCGACAAGAAAAGGCGGCATGTGTTTGCGTAGTGTTAAGGCTGACTTGCAAGATGCTGAGGATAGATTAATGGTTGACACTGCCAAACTACCAAGTAAACCAGAAAGGGTTTAGGAACAAAATCATTGTGGCTCCTACTCCGCGACCGATTCATTGGCTTGGGGTTGAGGGGGAAAAAGCAGAGAATTCTGGATAAGAGTCCACTGCACATGGACAAGAACTGTGGCTTGTGTTTATCTAGACTTGGGTTACATCAGGTCTGACTTCATAAGATGCTTAAGGATATGTGATGAATATTTAGTACTACCAGTAAAGTGAGCGAGTAGTGACCGTTGAATTAGCACCAACTGGGCAATGCTTCAACAAAAGCTAACGAAACTTGGACGTAAATATCTGGTTTTGAAGTTGTGGGTATTTTTGAAACCAGGACAAGAGTTGGATTAGTCATAACAAGCTAGAATCCAGTGATAACCAGCCCCACAGAGAAGACGGAGATCTAAAAATCATCAGCACACACACCTTTGTCTAGCCAATTATTTTGGAACATAAGAGTACATGTTACTATGTCAGTAAGTAAAACCATTACCTTTTTCCTCTTCCCTTGTGGAAGGTGCAACTCTGCCAATTGGGAGCTTTGAGCTTTTGACACCTCCAGGGATGTACACAGGAGAAGGATGAAAAGGCAAATCTCCATCTGACAGTAGATGTCATGCAGATCTACACGAAACAAGGACCAAGGACCACTCTTGAGATCAAATCATTAGTAGGTCATGTCCTTATCATGTGCCAATACACAGGCAGAGGGCATTTATTTGCTATGGTGGTAGCAACAGAGCAGTCATAATCAAAGTAACATGATCATGGCAAATGAACAGGCAACAAAGCAAGGAGAACGTGATAACAAATTGATGCTGACTGAATTTCATCATCCAATATCTTCTTGATTAATAACAGCAGAAGTTTGTGACCAGGAAAAGTGATAGTGGTCTACATTGATCTACAAAAATAAGTTGTGGAAACTAATAAAAATGGGAAGAGAAAATTTATCGTAGCTGGGATAATCTAAAATACAAGGCAAAAAAGTTGATGGAGCACTCCAACATAGATAATGCCGTTCCTTCGTCCGGGCAGATAGATTGAACAGTACATGGCAAAACATCAATGGCTGGAGACTTGAGGGCAAAAGGAACCATGTAAAATCTGCTGCCGAATTGGAGTCGACCTTCAGCCAGTCTCTGTGCAATCATTAATCGGTTCCGACAACTCAACTATGATACAACAAAGGCATCGGTCTGGTGCTGGCCAGAAAAATAACTCATACTCCATTGAGAATAAGGTGAGATGCCTCACCAAGATACATACATCAAAGAAACCTCGTACAGGTTCAAGTCTCGACTCAATCAGCCCAGAAAAGAATAATTGATGATCTGCTTAATTAAATGATGCATTCATATTTCCCGCAAAATCATCCGCAGGGAGCTTCCTCTCTGGCTCTGGCATGCTTGAACAGGAATACAACAGCAATGATCAGGAATAGTAGAACAAACATGACCATACAACAAACTTCTTCAATGGCAGTACTACAAGATGTTGACAAATGAAGGAGCATCTTCCCTTGGTCCTGCCAATGATCGATACAGGTACAGCTTATCAACGGTATCCATTTCCCCTTCATTTTCCTTCATCACTTCAACCACCAGATTAGGCATTTGCTGAGCTACATCCCCACAACCCTTCACAGTTAGCCTGCATGAGTTCATCCAAAAGAACCTCATGTTGTAAAAATAGTTCAGGCCAGAGAGCAATCCTTTGTCGCCAAAAGGGCTATCTCTGACCTCAAGCTTCTGCAACCTAGTGCACCCCTCAAACACGTGTTGAAGGGACATGTCACTATTCCCGGCAAAGGCAACAGACAGAGTCTTTATGAGTTTTCCGTGTCTTCCAATGTATGCAAACGCCTTATCAGTGAGCAGGCCAGAGACTGAAAGTCTGGTGAGCTTCTTGCAGTTCATCACAATCGCCCCAAAACCCTCATCCATGGGCGCCGGTAATCCGATCAGGGCGGTGGCGGCCCATAATACAGAGGCGGAACACCAAAAGGTCAGGGCAGTTCTCGGACATAGCAATTACTGCTGCATTTGTCATGCGCTGGCAAAAGTAGAGAATTGATTCGAGCTTTCGGCAGCCTTCTGAGATTGCCTGGAGACCAATATCTGAGACTGAGCCCTCAGAATCCTCAGTGGCATCCAGAGGAAAAACACGTAGCTCACGGAGATTTGAGCATGTTTCAGCCACAGCCCTAAGGCCTTCATCACCCACAGTATCAAGAACCTGCAATAAGAAATTGGAACACCAACACCTGATGTCAAAGTACATAAACCAATATATCTATCAATGTGGCGGCAAAAAAAAAATCACAAAATACTTACCCATAAAGTGCAAAGATTGACGCAGTGGCGAATAACTGGTATGAACTCTTCAGCAGTTAGACCCGCAAAGCTAAAATTGAGGGAAGTGAGATTGGCACAAACTTGGTAGATTGCTGGGAGGTATGCTGCATTGGCATCCAAGAAACCTGACAAACAAACAAGTGATCTGGACGCTGCGAAAGAGGTAGCGAGCTCAGACACAGACAAAGCACCCCCAGGGCCTGGCTCAGATCGGAATGATCCAGTACCAAGGTGAGTTAGATGGGGTGCCCTTGCCATGAGACGACGCAACTGCTCTATCGACACATGGTCATTAACGCGAAGACGACGCAGAGCTGGTGAGCGCGCAACAAGTGCCTCCAGGGCCTCAAAGTTGAATGGGACACTAACACAATCAAATACAAGCGACTCCAGCGACGTGTTGCACTCTGGAAACTTGGAGATCCAATCCACTACTTCACTCTCCTCCTCATGGAAATAATCTTCAGTCAGATCCAGTACTCGAAGATGCCTAAGGAAATAGATGCAACGATCCATAAGATACACACTTGAGTACTAGTATATATCACAGTTTGCTAGAACTATTTGCCATAACCATAATAACATGAAAACTATCAAAAGCTGAGTGCTGGTAACGGCAAAGATTCGAGTGTGACACTATACCAAGTGTCACGAACTGAGTAGAGCTCAAGAACAATAAAGATCTAGCTTTGACAGAACGTGTAGGGATGAGAACCCAGCACGGCAATAAAAGCTATTGCCTAGATCAGATTCTGATCCATGGCAAAGCCGGACCAATAAAACCGAAAAAAGCATAAAGGAGCAGGCGTGCACATTAAATAAAGTGGGAATGGCATGATGCAGCTGAGAAATGAACAAATGCGCCAATGGCAGTACGATACTGTCCCAGCCCGTAAAGCTGATACGTTGATACGCAAAGACGAGAAAGGGAACCGTACCGGCAGCCCTCGGCAATGACGGCGAGGCCGCGCGTGGTGAAGCCGTCGCAGCAGACGAGCGAGAGCTCCTTGAAGAGCGGGAAGGACTTGGGGATGAGCGCGAGCTCGTCGTCGGAGACGGTCATCCGCTTGAGGCAGATGCGCTCGAGGCGCGGGTAGGCGGGGCCGAGCGCGGCGACCCAGGGGGAGACGTTTGCGCCCCAGCCGTGCGGCACGAGGCTGAAGTCCGCGAAGCGGGGCTTCCCCTTGAGCACGACGGCGCGCACGCCCCCGAAGCGCTCGACGGCGCGGCGGGGCGAGACGGCGTAGCAGTTGCCGATGAAGAGCTCGCGTCGCGTCTGCGCCTCGGCGCGGTACCAGGAGCGGCAGACGAGCGAGGCCGCGTTGCGGTCGCGCGCCGCCGTGAGGAACTCGAGCACGCTCTCCAGCACGTTCTCCAGCACCTGGTCCGGCGGCGCCCACCTGCCGCCGTTGCTGCTTCCCCTCAGATCCGGCGCCCACCTGTCGCCCCCTCCCGGGCCGCCGCTGCCGGAGGAGTCGTCGCCGTCGTCCTCCGACATCTGCGACGGCGGCGAATCCGTGTCCTCCGCCGCATCGCGCATGCCGGCGGGGGCTAGGGTTACGGCGGGCTGGGGGATCGGAGCGGGGGAGGGGGAGGGGGAGGAGGGGGGAGCGCTCATGTGACGAGGCGCTGGAGGTGAAAAGGATTAAATAATGATTAGATCTGAGGAGCGAGCGAGGTGGACTGAGCGAAGCAATGCCCGTCCTTTTTATTCCTCTCGCTCTCGCTCTCGCTCTCTCTCCTCTCGCCGGTGAAAGTTTGGATTTTTGGAGACGGGTGGATGGCGAGCGATGATGCGATCGGGCGTACACCGGACAGCAGTGCCCGGAGACGACCGGGAAAGCACGGAAGAGGACGGCTATGTACGTACGAATTTACGTTGCGCCGCAGAGAGATTGAATGATGCTGGAATGGAAGAAACATGGCCTGCTCCGAGTGCGGCCGATTATACGAGGGCATGTAAAATGCATAGCCTCAAGGTGATGCTTCGCATGCTATGTAGGATCGGATATAATGTAAAGTAGGTTCGGATAGGGAATACTGGTGTAGTTCCACAAGTTTAGTCTTTTCCAGTAACTTTCCCGATGTGGTAGGTTGTTGGAACAGGTTTAACCAGTTAGTTTCGAGTAGAAAAATATTCTATAAAAGCATCCGCAGCCGGACCTCTCAAACCCACTTTCCCCTCTCTACGCCCGACGGACGACCCAGTAACCGGTCATAAAAATGCGATCCGACCGCACCTCTCAAACCAGCCCCATACGCTTGGGTTGTTCGACGCCCCCACAAACTCAGGCCATATCTGGGGCGGATATCAGAAGGCCCGGAGCCCCAGACGCATTCGGCGCGCCAGATCCAACAAACCGGACTGACCCTGAAGTAGCATAACGATGTGGAGGAGCAACTCCATCTTGCTGCTACAATGTGTAGAGCACAAGTGTTGAATCAACAATTTCAACGTGTTGCGCTAGACATCACTCCAGAGCCGAAGATAGTGCTGATATGGCTGCGGGAGTTCAACCCAAAACTCATAAAACGCTAGATCTAGTCCAAGATCTTAGATAAAAACACCAAGTTCTATTATAGGTAGTGGGGGTACATAGTCTGGATACAAACTAGAGGTGAGGGTCTCTATTTATAGGGCTTTAGAAGCCTTCACATACTCCTACTTATGGATAGAACTAGTGGATGACACGCGCCTTGCTGCGCCATTTTTCATAAACGGAGTGTATTTTCCATGCTTGTATTGTAGATATTTCGGGTTGTTTGCTTGTTTGTTAGGATATTTGGCGCGTTTCTTCATTTTTCACTAAGCAGCATACTGATATCTTGTCGGCGAGGTCGGGGAGCCCACGGAGCTTGTCGTCGTTGCTGTCGCGCGAGTCCATGCCTCTTCCACTGTCGGCCAGGTCCATCTCGCTCTCGTGGTGTCTCCCGAGCCCATCTCCGCCTCCACATGTCCGCGGTCAAAGCTCGCCCACCGGCGATCCCCCGCCCTCGATCGTGTGGTGACACCCTCGTTGAAGACAAGGCCCTCCTCTGTTGCGCTCCACAGCGTCCGGCCATGGCAGGGAGCCGAACTCCTTGGCCACCAGAATCATGCCTTTAGTCCCCCCCCCTCCCGCCGAGGAATCAAGCCGTGCGACAGCTCAACAAATGATTCCCCGTCTAAACGCGAACGCGAACCAACCAAATCCAGTTGGGATGAGAAGGGAAGAGACCCTTGAATCCAAACCTCATGGTTGTCGAGCATGTGAACTCGGAGTTGAGTAAAGGGATAATGGGGAGACAGCTGCTCGACCAGCCTCAACCTCGCTTCAGATCAAGGATTAGCAGCAGAGCAACATCAGCAACATAGAGGATACTGGAGCACGCGAGAGGGAGCGACACCGGTGTAAATAAAGAAAGCGGAGGGAAACTGAGGGAGTCCTGGACTAGGGGGTGTCCAGATAGCCGAACTATCATCATTGGCCGGACTCCAAAACTATGAAGATACAAGATTGAAGACTTCGTCCCATGTCCGGATGGGACTTTCCTTGGCGTGGAAGGCAAGCTTGGCGATGCGGATATGTAGATCTCCTACCATTGTAACCGACTGTAACCCTAGCCTCTCGGTGTCTATATAAACCGAGGGTTTTAGTCCGTAGGACACACAACAATCATACCATAGGCTAGCTTCTAGGGTTTAGCCTCCTTGATCTCGTGGTAGATCTACTCTTGTACTACCCATATCATCAATATTAATCAAGCGGGAGTAGGGTTTTACCTCAATCGAGAGGGCCCGAACACAGGTAAAACATCGTGTCCCTTGTCTCCTGTTACCATCCGCCTAGGCGCATGATTCGGGACCCCTACCGAGATCCGTCGGTTTGACACCGACATTGGTGCTTTCATTGAGAGTTCCTCTGTGTCGTCGCCTATAGGCCCGATGGCTCCTTCGATCATCGACAACAACGCGGTCCGGGGTGAGACTTTTCTCCCCGGACAGATCTTCGTGTTCGGCGGCTTCGCACTGCGGGCCAATTCACTTGGCCATCTGGAGCAGATCGAAAGCTACGCCCCTGGCCATTAGGTCAGATTCGGAAGTTTGATCTACACGGCCGACATCCGCGGAGACTTGATCTTCGACGGATTTGAGCCACAGCTAGGCGTGTCGCACTGTCACGATGGGCATGGTTTAGCTCTGCTGCCGGACAGTGCCCTGGAGGCCGCACAAGAGTCCGCTCCGACCCTTAGATCGGAGCCGACGACGCCAATCGAGGATGGGTGATTGGACACCACCTCGGGGGCTGCTACCTCTACGGCGATAGAGCCGAATACCGACCCAGTCCCTCATGAAGCTCGTGACTCCAAGGTGTCGGACTCCTCTCCGGACCCCGAACCTTCCGCGCCCCTGCCAATCGAATCCGATTGGGCGCCGATCATGGAGTTCACCGCACGGACATCTTTCAAGGCCTTTTCGCCTTTCGGCGACATCCGAATTCGCTAAAGTGTCTCTCTTTATCGGAGAGCCTTGGCGGATTATGGCGGGGCGGTTGGGATGCGGACGACGAAGAAATTCAAAGCCCGCCCACCACCCACTTCAGAGCCATCGCCGATGACTTAACCGACATGCTAGACTTCGACTCCGAAGACATCGACGGTATGGACGACGATGCCGGAGACGACCAAGAACCAGCGCCTACTGGGCACTGGAAAGCCACCTCGTCATATGACATATATATATATGGTGGATACACCTAAAGGAAGCGATAACAAGGAACAACGGGACGCTGTGAAGGATAATTCCGTCGAAAAACAGCTGAAACGGTGACGCAAGCGCTGCCAAAAGTCCCGCCTCGACAACGACAGCAACCATGTAGACCCAGCCATAGAGCAGGGCGAACCGGTGGACGACGAACATGCCCCCGAGCAACTATCCGAACAGGATGAATTAAATAAGCAATCCACCCCCGGCGAAAACAACAGTCCGGATGATCTCACACTGGACACATCGTTGGAGCAGAAGAACCTCCACAAAAGGCTCGTCGCCACTGCACGAAGCCTGAAGAAGCAGAAGCGGAAGCTCAAAACAGCGGAAGACGTACTCAGAATGAGATGAAGCAAAGTACTCAAGACCGCAGACAAATACGGCGATAGTCACCAAGCAAAAAAGCTACCCGAAGCGTAAACTACTGCCCGAATTTGACGAGGAGGCCGTAGAGCCCCCACAATCAAAAAACAAAGAGGTCGCCCGGTCGGATGGACGACCACATGGCAAACAAAGAGCGGCAAGCGGCGCCGCACACAAGCCGGCATGCGATCCATATAAGGATCCTCGTAAAGAGGACGGCCCGGTCAGGTCCATCTATGGGTCCAGAAAGCAAGCTTCAGAAAGCAAAACAACACGCCGAGTATACGAAAATCACGGCACGCCCAAATACAGGGGCGCCGCACATCCCTTATGTTTCACCGATGAGGTGCTGGATCTTGAATCTCCAGCGGGATTCAAACTCGTAAACATAGAGGCGTACGACGGAACAACAGACCCTGGAGTCTGGATTGAGGATTACATCCTGCACATACATATGGCCAGAGGAGACGACCTCCACGCCATAAAATACCTACCCTCAAGCTCAAAGGGCCAGCCCAAAGATTGGCTCAAAGGCCTCCCGAAAATACCATTGGAAGTTGGGAAGAGCTCGAGGATGCGTTTGAGCAAATTTTGGGGACTTATGTCCGCCCTCCGGATCTGAGCGATTTAAGTCACATAACTCAACAACCCGTAGAGTCGGCCCCGCAAATTCGGAATAGGTTCCTCACCAAAAGAACCAAATAGTCGATTGTCCGGACGCCAAGCCTTAGCAGCCTTCAAACATAACGTCCGAGACGAATGGCTCGCCAGACACCTCGGCCAGAAAAGCCAAGGACAATGGCCGCACTAACAAGCCTCATGACCCGCTTTTGCTGGAGAGGATAGTCGGGTGGCAAGATGCAGCACCAACGACCCAAGTACATCCAAGTCGGGGATGGAAATGGGAAACCACGACGTAAAAAGTACCAGCGCCGAACTAAGGGAAACGGCCCAAAGAGCACGGCAGTCAACGCCGGGTTCAAAAGCTCTCGACAGAACAACAAAACACTGCCTCTCAAGGACAACAGTGACGAGCTATCCAACCTAAACAAAATCTTGAACAAGATATGCCAAATCCACAGCACCTCCGGGAAGCCTGCAAACCATACCCACAGAGATTGTTGGGTCTTCAAACAGTCCGGCCGACTTAATGCCGAACACAAGGGGCTCGAAACACCAAGTGAGGACGATGACGAACTCCATAAGCAGAGCACCGGCAAACAAAGGAATTTCCCACAAGAGGTCAAAAGAGTAAATTCACTTCATGTGATAACAGGCAAAAATAGAGCGGCGCCCATTAAAATGCGCGCCGCACGGTCCACCCCAGCGGAGTCCAAACACTGGATGTCAAAACCAATCACCTTTGACCATCAGGATTACTCCGGAAGTATCTGTAACGCAGGATGGACTGCCCTGATATTAGATCCTATAATCGACAGACTGCAATTTACACAAGTCCTAATGGACGGCGGCGATGATCTAAACCTGCTATATCGTGACACAATCCAAAGAATGGGGATAGACCAACCAAAATACGCCATAGCAACACTTCCTTTAAAGGAGTGATGCCAGCCCATGTGCCCATTATGCGGGCTCTCTACCACTAGAAGTTGTGTTCGCTCATCCGACAACTCCGTCGAAAAGCTAGTCTTCCACATCGCCCCATTTAAAAGTAGCTATCAAGCACTATTGGGGCGCGAAGCTTTCGCCCGCTTTAATGCAATACCGCATTATGCATCTCTTACACTCAAAATGCCCGGTCCACGCGGCATAATCTCATTAAAGGGAAACCTCGAGTGTTCCTCGAATAAGGAAAAAAGTGAGACTGCCTTGACAGCCACACACTAATCCGACTTTGCCGATCAAAGCCTCCAAACAGGTCATCCAGACCCCGGACACGGTTAGGCGAGTCCCGGCGCCAAATAAACAAGGGCTTACCGGCGCTGCACCTTCTTACAAGGGCTGCACGCATGTACAATAAGAGACAATAAAGCTCAATTTTATTCTTTTTTGAATTATACTCTGTTTATACATTTTTCGCATGATCCTTTTTCAAACTAAGTTCTTCTCTTTTACAGATGAACACCATGCTACGCCCGTCCAGGATACGGCACAACGGAGACACAGGCGCAGACGTGCAGTAGGGACCCGTTACAAGGATTCTTTTCAGATTAAGACCATGCGTAAACCTTTCTTACTGTCTCTTGTTGATGCACATCCCTCGGTTCCTCACTATAACCGAGGAGGAGGCTGGCGTTTTGGCATCGGCCGCGTCAGAAATTTTGCGGGTACCTGGACACCAGGGGCTTAGGGCATTGTTCTGCCCGTTTTCATAAAGACCGAATACCTCAGGGAGTGTTCGGCGTCTCGAGTTAGGCCTTATATGCATCAGCTCCGAATCATGTCTTTGGTCAAATGTTGGGTTTGCCCGGCTCCTGTGTTTTGCTGCCTTACGTTCCGCTCTATCGGCTAACGCGGCACCAGGAGAACTACTGCGATTGTGCCCCGGTTCGTCCAGGTGAGCACCTCAGTAGAGAAAGCCGAAAACTGACTGTCATGATATAGCGAGAGACTGGTCAACCACTCGATCGACCACCAGAATGTTTAGAATTCCTAAGGACCGTTTCCCGGTCAGGCACATACGCGCCCCGAAACTCGGAGAGCATAGTGCCCCTAGGGGCTATATAGTAGCCCCACCATTGAACTCCTATGGCTAAGTGAAAGTGATAAAGCATTATAGTCCGGTTGCCTAGTTTGCTACGCTATCACCTCCTTCACAGGACCAAGATGTTGGATTAAGTGTGAAAATGCACTATTTCTTGCAAACACCCCCGCACTATGTGCGTAAAGTCAAGACCGCCATCTTTCGAGTTATATACACATATACGTTAACGGCCGCACAGGAGGAATTTCAACACTTGAATGCACAAGTATAAAAAGCCCTTATATTATATTCAAGCATGGCTTCACAAATCATACATGTCATTTGAACATAACATTTTTGAAAGCATGCGTCTCTATTAAGCAGCGCTGCGCAGACTTCCCAAAATAGTGCTCGGCTGGTAATCGGCTCCTGTCCGAATCCCAGGAAGCAACGTCGGTGGCCTCCATCTCTGCCCAGTATGTTTTGACATGGGCGGGCACCATCCGTGCACCCTCTATGCAGGCCGACCGCTTCATTGCCTTGATATGCGGCACCGCATCAACGAACTGCTGCACCAAGCCAAAATAACTCTTCGGCTCGGGCCTTTCTGGCCACAGATGAGCCACGACATCCTTCATGGCAAGTCCGGACAACCTAATCAGCTCAGCCCACTCGGCTAACCGATCGGTCAATGGAAGTGGACGCTCCGGACTATGGAATTGCGACCAAAAAAGCTCTTCCATTCTGTTATCCTTCTGGCCTCGGAAGTGTGCAACCGCGTCTGCGGCACTCGCCACCAAATTCAGATAGGCATCCTCCGCACCCACAATCGCCCAACCGAGCATACCGGATCCGTGAACTTCCTACGCAGCGAAAGGGCTTTCCGGTGTGATATCCCTACCGACGTAGTTCCTCCTTTATAGCTCTCATCGCGGAGCGGGCATCCTTGGCTTTGGCGGTGGCCTTCTTCAGGTCCTCTTACTCCGCTCGGCGTTCTCTTTCAAGAACTCATAGCGGTCGGTAGCATCCTTCAGTTTTACGGCCATTTCGGCCATTTCCTCCTCGCTGGCAAAGTGGCGGCTGTTCGCTTTTAGCTCTTTGCCGCTTTGAAGGCAGCCAGATTACTTTTTCGGCTTGCTCCTTGGCTCGGGCAAGCTCGCCAAGGTCCTCCATAGCAGCGGCACCATCTCGCATTAAGCATACATGTAGTAAGGCACGGGTCAAGCTCCTTACCGGTGTTCGCGGAGAAGCCACATACCTTGTGACTCGTCAAGTCGCCTATTAACCAACGCGATGTCGCATCGCAACATCCGATTGCCGCTTCGGTTCGGCAACTCCATCATCCGGCTGGCCACATCAACCGCCCCCGAATAGGAAGGCGACATCTAACATCGAGATTATGATCCTCGACGCGTCGTCGCCGACAGCGTCGAGACTCGGGGCTACTATCTATCTGGCGCATTCTATATGTAAAACTGTTAGAAGGTATATCATTTTCGCGTACCTCAAACCCCGTCAGTAAACTTCTGACGGCTTCATGCAATTCGCTCTTAGCGGATGAAATCCTTTCAATCACCGTACCCATTAACGCACGGTGATCTTCTGGAATAGATGCTTGCCCGAGCAGATCCTTCAGCTCCTCCGACCGCACACCAGTTTGTGCCAGACCTCCTGGCCTCGCCGGACTCGGGGAAACCCTCCGCGACGACACCTCAGGGTCGTCCGCCCCGCCTGATGGCGCGGCAGATGGAGGCGTTTCACTCTCCATCATCTCCGGACGAAGATCCCCCGAAGATGAGCTCTGCTGAGAAGGGCTGAGATCCGAACTACAAGGTAAAAACTTTGGTCATCTTCAGAGATAAAAACAGGGATGTCCCTTATTACAAAACTCCCTTTTCTACTTGCGGCTCGCTAGAGGGCTGATTCCCTTGGGAAAATAGTGCGGCCGGGGCCTCTTCTGGCGCAGGACCCTCTGGCGAAGATTTCTTCCCCCGCTTTGAGGCCTTGACCTCCGGATCTTCAGAAGCGGTCCTCTTCTCCCCTTGGAGGTAGGGATTCTCGATCCCCCCTTCCTTAAAGGCCTCCTTAGCGGAGGCGGTAGCTTTCCTGTTCCCCCCTTCACCCTCTTCCAAAGGTGCAAACTCCAGCATCTTGGTTAACACGGGATCCGGCATGGTCTCAAGGAGGGGGGCCGGACACCTTATCAGTTTTGCTTTTGCTATCCACTCCTGTTCAAGGGACAGCTCTTTAAAGGGCAAGTTTACGGTAAATGTACGGATAGCATGTAAGACGCAGGGCTACTTACTTGAGTATCCGAAGCGATTGCAGCTCGGACTGCGTCCTCGGTCAAGTCCGGACACATTTCTTGTGATCCAAGAACAGTTTATACATCTCCACGGTGTCGCACCCATGAAGTGTTGGAGAGCTCGCGATCCCTCAGTTGAATTCCCACAGACGGAGGCGGCGTTTGCGAGGCGTAAGCGCCGAATCAGCATGACTGCGCCACCACGACCAGATCGATCTCCTCTCTTGGAGGTCTCAATCTGGCCCTGCAATAATGGTACGTCCTTGGGCGGCCCCGATCAAGCCCTTTGTTGACCCATGACGCCAGCCGTTGTGGAGGGCCCGAGCGAAAGGCGGGAGGCGCCACCCATCTGGCGCCCCTGGGAGCGGTGATGTAGAACCACTCCTGTTGCCACAAACTAAGCTCCTCTTGAAAAAAGCCCTCGGGCCATGGAGCGTTTATCCTCTTGCTTATAACTGCCCCTCCGCACTCTGCTTGCTGCCCCTCGATCATCTTCGGCTCCACGTTAAAGGTCTTGAGCCACAAACCGAAGTGAGGGGTAGTGTGGAGGGAGGCTTCACATACAACAATGAACGATGAGATGTGGAGGATGGACTCCGGATCCAAGTCATGGAATTCCAACCCATAATAAAACATGAGCCCCCTCACGAAGGGGTCCATCGGGAAGCCTAAACCCCGACGGAAGTGAGACACGAACACCACGCTCTCACCAGGCTCGGGAATGGGAACGACTTGCCCTTGGGCGGGTAGCCTATGCGAAATTTCGCCGGTTAGATACCTGGCGTCTCTCAGCTTCAACACATCTTCTTCCGTGACGGAAGAAGGCATCCACCGGCCTTGTAGGTCAGAGTCGGACATTGTGAAAGGTCCGAAGCGCCCGAATCTGGAACCTTGGGTGTTGGAACTCGAGGCAAGGGGCGGATTCGATTGAGATTGAAGAAAAGGAACATGCCTTGGTCTCTTTATAAAGGGGTTGAATACCAAGAGCCGTCCCCGTGGCCGTTTGGGACTCGCCTTCGATGGAGGGGGCGTGCCAACGGGCGCGGTTGGGTTACCCACGTCTGTATTGATGAGAATCCCGGAATAAGGGGACACGATCTCTGCTTTGACAAGACGTGCCAAGGAAACCGCTTCGCTAAACACGCTGAGGTGGAACAATAAAATAAATTCAAATAAAGGATTGGCCGTGGCGTGACATCATGCCACGAGATACGCAGATTGAACTTGTGTAAATATTATTCTCTCTACGGTGGTATGTGGAATTTATTTTTGCAGAGCCGAACACTATCCTGGTGTTCAAAATCTTCTATGAATTATTCGGAGGAGGAACCCGCCTTGCAATGTCGAAGACAATATGCGCCACGGACTCGTCATCATTGAAGCTTTGGTTCGGGGCTCTTGAGGAGTCTGGACTAGGGGTGTCCGGATAGCCGAACTATCATCATTGGCCGGACTCCAAAACTATGAAGATACAAGATTGAAGACTTCATCCCGTGTCCGAATGGGACTTTCCTTGGCGTGGAAGGCAAGCTTGGTGATGCGGATATGTAGATCTCCTACCATTGTAACCGACTCTGTGTAACCCTAGCCCTCTCCGATGTCTATATAAACCGGAGGGTTTTAGTCCGTAGGACACACAACAATCATACCATAGGCTAGCTTCTAGGGTTTAGCCTCCTTGATCTCGTGGTAGATCTACTCTTGTACTACCCATATCATCAATATTAATCAAGCAGGAGTAGGGTTTTACCTCAATCGAGAGGGCCCGAACCTGGGTAAAAACATTGTGTCCCTTGCCTCCTGTTACCATCCGCCTAGACGCACAGTTCGGGACCCCCTACCCGAGATCCGCCGGTTTTGACACCGACAGAAACCAACCTTGAATTTCACTTTTGAGGCGGCGCATAAGGAAATCAGAGAAGGACGTTGCCGCTTTGCGATTTGCCTCCTACTCCCTCTGGTCTACTTTGACCAAACTTATAAAAAAATATTAACAATCACAATACCAAATCAATATGGATAAAATCATTAATAAATCTAGTTTCATAGTATGTATATTTGATACTGCAGATGTTGATATTTTCTAATATATTTTTTATCAAACTTTGTAGAATTTGACTTTATACAAATCTAATACGCAAAATAAAAAAACCAGAGGAGTACGCACGTATTCGTGAATTTTCCTAAGGAGCGATTCGAAGAAAATGTTTGACCAGCTCAGAACCCATTGACCATAGGGGTCCACCTCGTAAAGAAACGCTCGACCGTTCCCAGGCCTCCAATTCCTGGGAGCTTGGGAATTGTAGTGATGCTCCAGAAAACATTGCTTAGGATTCACCTTTCTACTCATAGCTAGAATACTATAGAAAACTGTAGCTAGGGTTGAGAAATGAAAACAAATACTCCCTCTGTAAAGAAATATAAGAGAGTTTACATCATTATATTTCTTTATGGAGGGAGTACTAGACTACAATAGAAGTATCTAGAAGTAGCTAAACAGATTTGACATATGATTATATTTTTATTTTCCTCATCTATTGTTCCTCATTATTCTCCCTGGTTGTTTGGAAATCGACCTTGAGCTATCTTCGTAGACCGCTTCTTCTGGATGGTAGAGAGTCAAGTCCGCAGCATTAAAAATGTTGTATATACCCATGTTGCTTGGAGGATGTATCGCATAAGCATTATAATTTATCTTCCTCATGCTAGAGAAGAGCCCATACCTTCCCTTCCTAAGCTTCCCCTTAACACCTAAAGGCAGCCTCCCTTTTCGGGGGTAGACCATCGCCTTATCACCAACTTGGAATGATTTTGGCCTCCTTTTGCAATCAACAAGTTGTTTACATTTCTGATTTTGTGCTTCTAAAACACCACGAGTCTCTTCAAATAGTTTAGTGTAATTATCAGCAAAGGACAATGCTGATTTTGAGTTTTCCCTTGATGGTAGCTTCGCCAAGTCCACCACATTTGTTGGAACTTTAGTGTAGACAACGGAAAAGGACTCCTTCTTGTGGACTATGCTTGAGTTATTTGTAGGAGAACTCTACAAGGGATAAAGCCAAATTCCATTGTCCCTTTCTTTCTCCACAAACGCAACAAACTAGATTACCCAAAAACATGTTCACCACTTCTATTTGTGGATGAGCAGTGCTAGAAAATTTCAATTCAGTGTTGAATTGCTTCCACAAGGTGAGCCAAAATGCAGCAAGAAATTTGCTATCACGAGTTGAGACGATGGACCTTGGAACTCCATGAAGTCTGACCACTTCTCGAAAGAATAGGTTTGCCACATGATGAGAATCCGTTGTCTTGCGGCATGGGATGACATGAGCCATCTTGGAGAATCTATCCATGGCCAAAAACACGATATCACTCCCTCGTCTTGTTCTTGGCAAGCTTAAGATGAAGTCCATAGAGATGTCCTCCCATGGAGCGATACGAACAGGCAAAGGCATGTATAGCCCTATGTTCTGGGCTTGGCTTTTGCAGGTTTGACATATAGGGCATCGCTAACAAACTTTTCATCATTTCTCTTTAGTTGTGGCCAAAAGTAGCGAGCTTCCAGGTTAGCAATAGTCTTGTCCCGTCCAGCATGGCCACTAAGATCACTTAACTGGAGTTCCATAATTAATTTGTCATGCCGAGAACTCCTTGATATGCACAAAGTATCATTTTTGAAGAGATAGCCATCCTGCACCAAATAATCATCACCTAATGGCTGGCCCGTGATGTGCTTTACCCAAACATGGCCAAAGTCTTCATCATACCCTTACAACTCCTTTATTTGATCCATGCTCGAAAGTTCAGGATCAAAAGAAGTCAAGAGGCATGCATGATGACTCAAAGCATCGTCCAGTCGGTTAGTTGTTCCCGATTTATGCACGCTGAGATAGTTAAACCTCTCCAGATATGCCGCCCATCTTGCTAGCATGCGGTCAACATACTTTTGATTTCTAAAATGCTTCAAGGATTGATGGTCACATTAAACAATGAACTCTCTAGGCAACAAGTAGACTTCCCAAGTTTTCAAAGCTCTGAAAATGACATACAGTTCTTGCTGATAACTACTCCATTTCTTCCTTGCTTCGCTTAATTTCTCACTGAAGAAAGCAAGTGGATTCCTTTCTTGAGATAGAACAGCCCCAATGCCTACTCCACTTGCGTCACACTCCAACTCAAATGTCTTGTTGAAATCTGGTAGCACCAAAACAGGAGCTTGTGAGAGTTTTTGCTTGATCTCATTGAAACTAGCTTCAGCCGCTTCTGTCCATTCGAACTTTACCTTCTTCAGGCACTCGGTAATTGGTGCCATGATAGCGCTAAAACACTTCACAAATCACCTATAGAAAGTTGCAAGGCCATGAAAACTTATTACCTCATAAATGGTCTTCGGATTTGGCCATTCTCAGATTGCTTCAACCTTAGAATAATCAACATGAGTGCTATCACATGTCATGAGAGATTGATGACAATGGAAGGGAAGAGACATGGCCTGCTCCGAGTGCGGCCGATTATATGATGCGTCAGGGTGTTTGCTCTCGAAATACTGGTGTAGTTCCAAGAGTTTAGTCTTTTCAAGTAACTTTCCTGATGCGGTAGGTTGTTGGAACAGGTGTTAACTAGTCAGTTTAGGGTACAAAAATATGGCCACTTGTACACGCCGGGGCACCTGCCCAAAGTTGGGTCGGTCGTACCATAGCCGCATGATTAAATCTCCAACAGTCGTGCGATTAGATCCCATCCCACTTCATCTTCTTCCTTATCCCTGTCTCCATACTAGTCAACGCCACAACTGAACATGGCAGCACGCCGTCCGCCCATGGCCACACCTCCTTGTCTTTGCTGCCCGCTCGTGCAAAAAACCGGCCTAACTCGAGCTCGTTGGATATGCCGCGTGAGCTTGTTGGAGACGCCGCCGAGCTCGTTGCAACTCGCCCGTGGTCACCTTGTTGTACCTTTTCTGATGCAGCTACGCCACATCGTCAGTTCCAACTCGGCCTCTCGTCGGACGGCTATTGCAACAATTCTATATGCAGCTCGATGGTGACAAAAATGAGTTGGTTGCAGCTTCTCCCGCATTGGTCGCTGCCTCTGGCTCGCCGTCGCCATCGACTTGCGCTGATCCGTCAAAAAATCTCACATAAATCTTAAGTAGATAGTTGAAACAAAAAAAATAGTCGGTTCCAGCAAAAAAGAACTCCAGTTCCAGCAAAAAATCCCGTAAAACAAAACACCACTAGTACTTTGAAGAAAAAACATTGGCCGCTTCCAGCAAAAAATAACACCAGTTCCAGCAAAAAATCTCAGCAACAAAAACTCCGGTAGTCGATTGAAGCAAAAATAAAAACTGGTTGTAGCATCCCTCGCCGGCGGTTGTAGCATCTCTTGCAACCGGTTGTAGCTTCAGGCGTCGTTCAGATCTACACTGATTCCAACTCGTCTCCATGTTGGTCCCAGCTGTTCTATGGCTCGTTGCAGAAAATCAGCACGTCCGTCCTAGCTCGTCGCCATGCTGGTTCTAGCACACGGGCAACATGGTTGTAGCATCACCGCCGCCGGTTCCAGCTTGTGGAGGATCA
Organism: Aegilops speltoides; assembly: GCA_021437245.1. Lineage (NCBI taxonomy): Eukaryota > Viridiplantae > Streptophyta > Magnoliopsida > Poales > Poaceae > Aegilops > Aegilops speltoides. The sequence continues at coordinate 433,850,384 of CM038146.1, forward strand.
TGGTCGCAACATCTCTACCTACTGGTTCCAGCTCGCGGCGAACACGGTGGCAGCAACACCAGGAGGCGGTTGTAGCACCACAAGGATCGGTGGCAGCAAAAAAAGCTCGCAGTCGGTTGCGACTCTCGTTGCATCGGTGGTGGAAGCTCACGACTCTCGTGGATATGGAGATGGGGATGTTGGTGTGCACCGCGAGGGAGAAGGATGGCGCGCCGTGAGTGTGCAGTATATCCACAGGAGGAGGCAGACGGGGGAGAAAAGCTGGCTGGAACAACGATCTCATTGGGCGCGCATGGTGGGAGAGAGAGAACAGATGAGAAAGGAACGAGTGCTACGTCTTGAGCACTGTGTTGGTTTTCCCTTGAAGAGAAAAGGGTGATGCAGCAAAGTAGTGTAAGTATTTCCCTCAGTTTTTGAGAACCAAGGTATCAATCCAGTAGGAGGCTCCTCAAAAGTCCCACGTGAAGGAAATATGCCCTAGAGGCAATAATAAAGTTATTATTTATTTCCTCATATCATGATAAATGTTTATTATTCATGCTAGAATTGTATTAACCGGAAACATAATACATGTGTGAATACATAGACAAAACTATGGTCACTAGTATGCCTCTACTTGACTAGCTCATTAATCAAAGATGGTTATGTTTCCTGACCATAGACATGTGTTGTCATTTGATTAGTGGGATCACATCATTAGAAGAATGATGTGATTGACATGACCCATTCATTAGCCTAGCACTTGATCGTTTAGTATCTGCTATTGCTTTCTTCATGACTTATACAAAGTTCTTGCAACTATGAGATTGTGCAACTCCGTGTCTGGGAAGAACACTTTGTGTGCTACCAAACGTCACAACGAATCTGGGTGATTATAAAGGTGCTCTCTGGTGTTTAGAAGGTTCATGTTGAGTTGGCATAATTCGAGATTAGGATTTGTCACTCCGATTGTCGGAGAGGTATCTCTGGGCCCTCTCGGTAATACTCATCACTTAAGCCTTGCAAGCATGTAACTAATGAGTTAGTTATGAGATGACGTATTCTGAGCGAGTAAAGAGACTTGCCGTAACGAGATTGAACTAGGTATTGGATACCGACGATCAAATCTCGGGCAAGTAACATACCGATGATAAAGGGAACAAAGTATGTTGTTATGCGGTTTGACCGATAAAGATCTTCGTAGAATATGTAGGAACCAATATGGGCATCCAGGTCCGCTATTGGTTATTGACCGTAGACGTGTCTCGGTCATGTCTACATTGTTCTCGAACCGTAGGGTCCGTGCACGCTTAAGGTTTCGATGATGGTTATATTATGAGTTTATGTATTTTGATGTACCGAAGGTTGTTCGGAGTCCCGGATGTGATCACGGACATGACGAGGAGTCTCGAAATGGTCGAGACATAAAGATTGATATATTGGACGGATATATTTGGACACCGGAAAGGTTCCGGGAGAGTTTGAGAATATACCGGAGCTCCGGGAGGTTACCGAAACCCCCCGGTAAGTATATGGGCCTTATTGGGCCCAAGTGGAAGGAAGGGAGAAGGAGCAAGGGAGGGGCGCCCCAAGCCCAATCCGAATTGGGGAGGGGGGCCGGCCCCCCTTTCCTTTGTCCTTCCCCCTCTTCCTTCCTACTACTAGTACTCTTTCCTTCCCCCTCCAACTTGGATTAGGAAAAAGAGGGGAAACCTACTTGGAGTAGGTTTCCTCCTCCTATGGCGCCCCCCCTTGGTCCGGCCACCTCCTCCCTCCCTCCTTTATATACGGGGGTAGGGGGGCACCCTAGACACACAAGTTGATCATTGATCGTTCCTTAGCCGTGTGCGGTGCCCCCTCCACGATATTACACCTTGGTCATATTGTAGCGGTGCTTAGGCGAAGCCCTGCGACAGGAGAACATCAAGATCGTCACCACGCCGTCGTGCTGACGGAACTCCCCCTCGGCGCCTCTGCTGGATCGGAGATCGAGGGTGCGTCATCGAGTTGTACGCGTGTCAAGAACTCGGAGGTGCCGGAGTAACGGTGCTTGGATCGGTCGGACCAGGAGGACGTACGACTACTTCCTCTACGTTGCGTCAACGCTTCCGCTTCGGTCTACAAGGGTACGTAGACAACACTCTCCCCTTGTTGCTATATCATCACCATGATCTTGCGTGTGCGTAGGATTTTTTTTGAAATTACTACGTTCCCCAACACCACGCACCTACACAAACAAACAAGAACCTCGCAACCAACATGATAAAGGGGTTGTCAATACCTTCACGGTAACTTGCAAAAGTGAGATCTGATAGAGATAATAAGATAAGATAAATATTTTTGGTATTTTTATGATATAGATTGTAAAATAAAAGATGCAAATAAAAGTAGATGAAAAACTTATATGATAAAAGATAGACCCGGGGGCCATAGGTTTCACTAGTGGCTTCTCTCAAGATAGCATAAGTATTACGGTGGGTGAACAAATTACTGTCGAGCAATTGACAGAAAAGTGCATAGTTATGAGATTATCTAGGCATGATCATGTATATAGGCATCACGTCCGTGACAAGTAGACCGACTCCTGCCTGCATCTACTACTATTACTCCACACATCGACCGACTCCTGCCTGCATCTAGAGTATTAAGTTCATGAAGAACAGAGTAACGCATTATGAAAGATGACATGATGTAGAGGGATAAACTCAAGCAATATGATATAAACCCCATCTTTTTATCCTCGATGGCAACAATACAATACGTGCCTTGCTGCCCCTACTGTCACTGGGAAAGGACACCGCAAGACTGAACCCAAAGCTAAGCACTTCTCCCATGGCAAGAAAGATCAATCTAGTAGGCCAAACCAAACTGATAATTTGAAGAGACTTGCAAAGATAACCAATCACACATAAAAGAATTCAGAGAAGATTCAATTATTTCTCATAGATAAACTTGATCATAAACCCACAATTCATCAGATCTCGACAAACACACTGCAAAAAGAGTTACATCGAATAGATCTCCAAGAAGATCGAGGAGAACTTGGTATTGAGATTCAAAGAGAGAGAAGAAGCCATCTAGCTAATAACTATGGACCCGAAGGTCTGTGGTAAACTACTCACAACTCATCGGAGAGGCCTTGGAGATGATGTAGAGGCCCTCCGTGGTTGATTCCCCCTCTGGCGGAGCACCGACGAAGGCTCCAAGATGGGATCTCGCGGATACAGAAGGTTGCGGCGGTGGAAATAGTTTTTCGTGGTGCTCCTGGATGTTTTCGTGGTACGTAGATATATATAGGCGAAGGAGGTAGGTCAGGGGAGCCACGAGGGGCCCACGACGGTGGGGAGCGTGCCGGGCACCCTCATGGCCGCCTCGGTTACTTCTTGACGTCCACTCCAAGTTTCCTGGATTGCGTTTGTTCCAAAAAGATCACTCCCGAAGGTTTCATTCCGTTTGGACTCCGTTTGATATTCCTTTCCTTTGAAACACTGAACTAGGCAAAAAAAACATCAATTCGGGCTGGGCCTCCGGTTAGTAGGTTAGTCTTAAAAATGATATAAAAGTGTAGAATAAAGCCCATAAACATCCAAAACGGGTAATATAATAGCATGGAACAATCAAAAATTGTAGATACGTTGGAGATGTATCAAGCATCCCCAAGCTTAATTCCTGCTCGTCCTCGAGTAGGTAAATGATAAAAACAGAATTTTTGATGTGGAATGCTACCTAGCATAATTATCAATGTAATTTTCTTTATTGTGGCATGATTGTTCAGATCCAAATGATTCAAGATAAAAGCTTATAAAACATAAAAATAGTAATACTTGAAGCATACTAACAAATAATCATGTCTTATCAAAATAGCATAGCCAAAGAAAGCTCATCCCTACTAAATCATATAGTTAGGCCATGCTTCGTTTTCATCACACAAAATACTCCCATCATGCACAACCCCGGCTTTCAGCCAAGCAATTGGTTCATACTTTTTAACGCGCTTCCGCTTTTTCAACTCTTACGCAACACATGAGCGCAAGCCATGGACATAGCACTATATGTGGTATAAGGTGGTGGTTGTGAAGACAAAAAGGGAGAAGATAGTCTCACGTCAACTAGGCGTATCAATGGGCTATGGAGATGCCCATTAATAGATATCAATGTGAGTGAGTAGGGATTGCCATGCAACGGATGCAGTAGAGCTATAAATATATGAAAGCTCAACAAAAGAAACTAAGTGGGTGTGCATCCAACTTGCTTGCTGACGAAGACCTAGGGCATTTTTGAGGAAGCCCATCGTTGGAATATACAAGCCAAATTCTATAATGAAAAATTCCCACTAGTATATGAAAGTGACAACATAGGAGACTCTCTATCATGAAGATCATGGGGCTACTTTGAAGCACAAGTGTGGAAAAGAGATAGTAGCATTGTCCCTTCTCTCTTTTCTCTCATTTTTTTATTTGGTGGGCTTCTTTGGCCTCTTTTTTTATATGGGCTTCTTTGGCCTCTTTTATTTTTTTGTGAAGTCCGAAGTCTCATCCGACTTGTGGGGGAATCATAATCTTCATCATCCTTTCCTCACTTGGGACAATGCTCTAATAATGAAGATCATCACACTTTTTTTGATTTACAACTCAATACTTAGAACAAAATATGACTCTATGTGAATGCCTCCGGCGATGTACCGGGATATGCCATGAATTAAGAGTGACATGTATGAAAAATGGAGGTGGCCTTGCCACAAATACGATGTCAACTACATGATCATGCAAAGAGCAATATGACAATGATGGAGTGTGTCATAATAAACGGAACGGTGGAAAGTTGCATGGCAATATATCTCGGAATGGCTATGGAAATGCCATAATAGGTAGGTATGGTGACTGTTTTGAGGAAGGTAAATAATGGGTGCATGATACCGGCGAAGGTTGCGCGGCATAATAAAGGCTAGCAAAGTGGAAGGGTGAGTGTGCGTATATCCATGGACTCACAATAGTCATAAAGAACTCATATACTTATTGCAAAAGTCTACTTGCCCTCGAAGCAAAGTACTACTACACATGCTCCTAGGGAAAGGGTTGGTAGGAGTTAACCATCGCGCGATCCCGACCTCCACTCATAAGGAAGACAATTAAAAGAGCACCCCATGCAACAAATTTGTCACACAACTTTTACCATACGTGCATGCTACGGGACTTGCCAACTTCAACACAAGTATTTCTCAATTCCATAATTACCCAACTAGCATGACTCTAACATTACCACCTTTATATCTCAAAACAATTATCAAGAATCAAATTGATCATAGTGTTTAATGCACTTTCTATGATAGTTTTTACTATACCCAACTTGGATGCTCATCATTCTAGGACCAAATTTATAACCATAGCAAATACCATGGTGTTCTAAAAGACTCTCAAAATAATATAAGTGAAGCATAAGGATCAACAATTTATTCAAAATAAAGCCACCGCCGTGCTCTAAAAGATATAAGTGAAGCACATAGAGCAAAACTATCTAGCTCAAAAGATATAAGTGAAGCACACAGAGTATTCTAATAAATTCCAAATCAAGTGGGTCTCTCCCAAAAGGTGTGTACATCAAGGATGATTGTGGTAAACTAAAAATAAAGGACTCATATCATACAAGACGCTCCAAGCAAAACACATATCATGTGGCGAATAAAAATATAGCTCTAAGTAAAGTTACCGGTTGACGAAGACAAAAGAGGGCATGCCTTCCGGGGCATCCCCAAGCTTAGGCTTTTGGTTGTCCTTGAATATCTTGGGGTGCCATGGGCATCCCCAAGCTTAGGCTCTTGCCACTCCTTATTCCATAGTCCATCAAATCTTTACCCAAAACTTGAAAACTTCATAACACAAAACTCAACAGGAAATCTCATAGGCTCCGTTAGTGCAAGAAAGAAAAACCACCACATAAAGTACTGTAATGAACTCATTCTTTATTTATATTGGTGTTAAACCTACTGTATTCCAACTTCTCTATGGTTCATACCCCCCGATACTAGCCATAGATGCATCAAAATAAGCAAACAACACACGAAAAACAGAATCTGTCAAAAACAGAATAGTCTGTAGAAATCTGTAACTTTCGAATACTTATGTAACTCTAAAGCTCATACCAAAATAGGAAGTCTTGGGAAATTTGTCTATTGATCTACAGCAAAAAGAATAAACGCAAAATCACATTTCTGTGATTTACTAAAATTTTCTCGTGCGTGCAAAGTTTCTGTTTTTCAACAGAATCAAATTAACTATCACCGTAGGTTATCCTATAGGGTCTACTTGGCACAAACACTAATTAAAACATAAAACAACATCTTAACAGAAGCCAAATGAAAAATTTATTACTAAACAGAAGCAAAAAGCAAGAAACAAAAAGAAAATTGGGTTGCCTCCCAACAAGCGCTATCATTTAACGCCCCTAGCTAGGCATAAAAGCAAAGATAGATCTAAGTGGTGCCATAATAATAAGATAGATCATGAAAACTCATCTCATATTCTCTACGTTCAGCAGCAAGTTTTCTTTGTGGCAAGCAAAACTAATCAAAAGGGCTAAATTTAATGGGACAAAAGTCCCCAAGATCAATCTCAGGAGGTATGGGTTCCTCCTTTGCCCCTTCATATTGCACAACCAATTCATCGTTGTAAGCATTCTTTTGACAGAACCTCTTGAGTCTATACTCAAGAGAACATCCTAGCTCATTATTTTGAATAGAAAAATCATTATTAAGTTCAGAGATTCTATCAACTAGAGTAGGAACCTTTTTTCTAAGGTTTTCATTAAAAGCAACATAGTCCAAAGATTGGAAACACATCATTTCCTCTTGATCGAAGAGGATTGCCTCTATGCCAGGACGGCCAGCGTGCACCCTACAGTGCGCAAAAATTTCTTTGGCTTCTTTTATTATAAATCTAAACTCATGTGCCAAAAAGATAGTAGCTGCGCGCTTAACAAAAGAATGCTCAACATTAGAAAATTCTAGGAAAATCCTTTGTATGCAAGGATGCATGTGCATAAACTGTCTTTCAAGTTCAACTATAAGCATGGCGATAGCATCCGCAAGACTACTAGTTCTATGCAGAATAGAACTACCCATAGATGGTAAAGCACCAGCACAAGTAAAGAAATCTCGAATAACCCCTTTTCCAATGATATTACCACTACCGATTCGAAAAATTTTAGTATGTAAGATAGGGGGTTCTTAAGCAAGAGCATTAGAATTATCCATGTTATCATTATTGTCCATATCGACGATAATCTCCCCAATTTCAGACATAACGGCAGAAAAAGCAAGGAGAAAGAGAAAGAGGGAGGCAAACGGAAAGAGAGGGCGAATAAAACGGCAAGGGTGAAGTGGGGGAGAGGAAAACGAGAGGCAAATGGCAAATAATGTAATGCGAGGGAGATGAGTTTGTGATGGGTACTTGGTATGTCTTGACTTGAGCAAAGACCTCCCCGGCAACGACGCCAGAAATCCTTCTTGCTACGTCTTGAGCACTGCGTTGGTTTTCCCTTGAAGAGGAAAGGGTGATGCAACAAAGTAGCATAAGTATTTCCCTCAGTTTTTGAGAACCAAGGTATCAATCCAGTAGGAGGCTCCTCAAAAGTCCCACACACCTACACAAACAAACAAGAACCTCGCAACCAACGCGATAAAGGGGTTGTCAATCCCTTCACGGTAACTTGTGAAAGTGAGATATGATAGAGATAATAAGATAAGATAAATATTTTTGGTATTTTTATGATATAGATTGGAAAATAAAATATGCAAATAAAAGTAGATGGAAAACTTATATGATAAAAGATAGACCCGGGGGCCTTAGGTTTCACTAGTGGCTTCTCTCCAGATAGCATAAGTATTACGGTGGGTGAACAAATTACTGTCAAGCAATTGATAGAAAAGTGCATAGTTATGAGATTATCTAGGCATGATCATGTATATATGCATCACATCCGTGACAAGTAGACCGACTCCTGCCTGCATCTACTACTATTACTCCACACATCGACCGACTCCTGCCTGCATCTAGAGTATTAAGTTCATGAAGAACAGAGTAACGCATTAAGAAATATGACATGATGTAGAGGGATAAACTCAAGCAATATGATATAAACCCCATCTTTTTATCCTCGATGGCAACAATACAATACGTGCCTTGCTGCCCATGTTGTCACTGGGAAAGGACACCGCAAGATTGAACCCAAAGCTAATCACTTCTCCCATTGCAAGAAAGATCAATCTAGTAGGCCAAACCAAACTGATAATTCGAAGAGACTTGCAAAATAACCAATCACACATAAAAGAATTCAGAGAAGATTCAATTATTTCTCATAGATAAACTTGATCATAAACCCACAATTCATCGGATCTCGACAAACACACTGCAAAAAGAGTTACATCGAATAGATCTCCAAGAAGATTGAGTAGAACTTGGTATTGAGATTCAAAGAGAGAGAAGAAGACAGCTAGCTAATAACTATGGACCCAAAGGTCTATGGTAAACTACTCACAACTCATCGGAGAGGCCTTGGAGATGATGTAGAAGCCCTCCGTGGTCGATTCCCCCTCCGGCGGAGCGCTGACGAAGGCTCCAAGATGGGATCTCGTGGATACAGAAGGTTGCGGCGGTGGAAATTGTTTTTCTGGTACTCCTGGATGTTTTCAGGGTACGTAGATATATATAGGCGAAGGAGGTAGGTCAGGGGAGCCACGAGGGCCCCACGAGAGTGGGGGGCATGCCCACCCCCTTAGGGCGCGCCGGGCACCCTCGTGTCCGCCTCGGTTACTTCTTGACGTCCACTCCAAGTTTCCTGGATTGCATTTGTTCCAAAAAGATCGCTCTCGAAGGTTTCATTCCGTTTGGACTCCGTTTGATATTCCTTTCCTTCGAAACACTGAAATAGGCAAAAAAAATAGCAATTCGGGCTGGGTCTCTGGTTGGTAGGTTAGTCCCGAAAATGATATAAAAGTGTAGAGTGAAGCCCATAAACATCCAAAACGGGTAATATAATAGCATGGAACAGTCAAAAATTATAGATACGTTGGAGGTGTATCAACGAGCGGTTGAGAAGACGGATGAGAATATAAGGCAACGATTGGGGCATGGGCCCTATACACACTTGTCACCCGGGGGTAAGAGGACCACTTGCTCGCGTGGCCGCGGCCGGCCGAGCGTTCGTCCGGTCAGTCGGCAGCAAACGTTTCCCCAAAATATGGGTTAGGACTTAGGATCCTCTGCATTAGTCCACCATGCAGTATGGGTCACGGCCGTGTGGATCTGGCCCCACATGTCATCCACACTACAACACCATATAGTACTGCAGAGGATCTCAACCCCTCTCAAACACTCCTTCCTCTCTCTACACCCCAGTGAACGACCTAGTCAATGCCGGTCATGAAAATGTGACTAGTCGCACCTTTGAAAACCGACCTTATAAATTTGGGTTGTCTGGTGCCCCTCAAACCCAACTCATATCTGGGGCAGATATCAGAAGGCCCTGGCGCGTTCGGCATGCCAGATCAAACTGACCGGACCAACCCCAGACCCCTTCAGATTGATCTAGCCACCAAATTGATCGCTGATGACCCACAAGTGTAGGGGATCTATCGTAGTCCTTTCGATAAGTAAGAGTGTCGAACCCAACGAGGAGCAGAAGGAAATGACAAGCAGTTTTCAGTAAGGTAGTCTCTACAAGCACTGAAATTATCGGTAACAGATAGTTTTGTGATAAGGTAATCTGTAACGGGTAACAAGCAATGAAAGTAAATAAGGTGCAGCAAGGTGGCCCAATCCTTTTTGTAGCAAAGGACAAGCCTGGACAAGTTCTTATATAGAGAAAAGCACTCCCGAGGACTCATGGGAATTATCGTCAAGCTAGTTTTCATCACGCTCATATGATTCGCGTTCGTTACTTTGATAATTTGATATGTGGGTGGACCGGTGCTTGGGTACTGCCCTTCCTTGGACAAGAATCCCACTTATGATTAAGCCCTATTGCAAGCATCCACAACTACAAAAGAAGTATTAAGGTAAACCTAACCATAGCATGAAACAAGTGGACCAAATCGGCCCCTTACGAAGCAACGCATAAACTAGGGTTTAAGCTTCTATCACTCTAGCAACCCATCATCTACTTATTACTTCCTAATGCCTTCCTCTAGGCCCAAATAATGCTGATGTGTCATGTAGTCGACATTCACATAGCACCACTAGAGGAGAGACAACATACATCTCATCAAAATATCAAACGAATACCAAATTCACATGACTACTAATAGCAAGACTTCTCCCATGTCCTCAGGAACAAACGTAACTACTCACAAAGCATATTCATGTTCATAATCAGAGGGGTATTAATATGCATTAAGGATCTGAACATATGATCTTCCACCAAATAAACCAACTAGCATCAACTACAAGGAGTAATCAACACTACTAGCAACCCACGGGTACCAATCTGAGGTTTTGGTACAAAGATTGGATATAAGAGATGAACTAGGGTTTGGAGAGGAGATGGTGCTGGTGAAGATGTTGATGGAGATTGACCCCCTCCCGATGAGAGGATCGTTGGTGATGACGATGGTGATGATTTCCCCTTCCCGGAGGGAAGTTTCCCCGGCAGAGCAGCTTCGCCGGAGCCCTAGATTGGTTCCGCCTCGTGGCAGCGGAGTTTCGCCCCGTAAGCTTGCTTATGGTTTTTTCCAGGGTAAACCCCTTCATATAGCATAAGATGGGCACCGGAGGGCTGCCAGGGGGCCCAAGAGGCAGGGGCGCGCCCAAGGGGTAGGGCGCGCCCCCACCCTCGTGGCCAGGGTGTGGGCCCCCTCTGGTACTTCTTCCGCTCAATATTTATTATTAATTCCAAAAATGACTTTCGTGGAGTTTGGGACTTTTGGGCTGTGCAAGAATAGGTCTCCAATATTTGCTCCTTTTCCAGCCCAGAATCCCAGCTGCCGGCATTCTCCCTCTTCATGTAAACCTTGTAAAATAAGAGAGAATAGGCATAATTATCGTGACATAACATGTAGTAACAGTCCATAATGCAATAAATATTGATATAAAAGCATGATGCAAAATGGACGTATCAACTCCCCCAAGCTTAGACCTCGCTTATCCTCAAGCGGAAGCCGGTATCGAAAAATACGTCCACATGTTTAGAGATAGAGGTGTCGATAAAATAAAATACGGACATGGGGGCATCATGGTCATTCTTATAACAACAACATAAATGTATTTTGTCATATAATTTCTTATGTTAAAGTAACAATCTATTCACAATGTCAAGTATGAATCAGAAACTTCATTGAAAACTAACAAACTATAATCTCAGTCATTGAAGCAATTGCAATTTATCATAACATCAGAAAGAGTCAAAGAGCTTTTCAGCAAGTGCACATACTCAGCTATCATTTAGTCTTCCACAATTGCTAACACTCACGCAATACTTATTGTTATGGAGTTTTAATTGGACACAAAGAAAGATAGGGGCTTATAGTGTTTCCTCCCAACCTTTTACCTCAAGGGTAATGTCAACAATAATAGTTCATGCTAACTTACATCCAATTGGATATATATATATATATATATATATATATATATATATATATATATATATATATATATATATATATATCAGATCTTTCCAACACGAGGTGCTTGCCAAAGGATAAAATGTAAAAAGGAAAGGTGAAGATCACCATGACTCTTGTATAATGTATAAGACAGAAGTAAAAGATAGGCCCTTCGCAGAGGGAAGCAGAGGTTTTCATGTGCTTTTAGGTTGGATGCATGAAATCTTAGTGCAAAAGGACGTCACTTTATATTGCCACTTGTGATATGAACCTTTATTATGCAATCCGTCGCTTTTATTACTTCCATATCACAAGATCATACAAAGCTTATTTTCTCCACACTAATAAATCATACATATTTAGAGAGAAATATTTATTGCATGCAACATGACAACTTACTTGAAGGATCTTACTCAATCCATAGGTAGGTATGGTGGACTCTCATGGCAAAACTGGATTTAAGGATATTTGGAAGCACAAGTAGTATCTCTACGTGGTGCGAGGAATTTGGCTAGCATGAGGGGGAAAGGCAAGCTCAACATGTTGGATGATCCATGACAATATACTTTAATTAAGATGTGAGAAAACATAACCCTTTATGTTGTCTTCCTTGTCCAACATAAACTCTTTAGCATGTCATACTTTAATGAGTGCTCACAATCATAAAAGATGTCCAAGATAGTATATTTGTATGTGAAAACCTCTCTTTATTTATTACTTCCTATTAATTGCAACGATGACCAAAACTATGTTCGCCAACCCTCAACAACTTTTATGTATCATACTCTTTATATGTGAAGTCATTACTCATCAATATGATCTCTTTATTTCTTTTTATTCTTTCTATTTTCTTAGGATCATAGCAAGATAGCAAAGCCCTTGACTCAACACTAATCTTTATTATATATAGCTCACGGACTCGATTACATAGAGGGTTCATAAAGCAAAACTCAAAACTAATTCATACCAAAACTTTATTCTACTAGATCAAGATATTACCCAAAGGATCGAACTAAGAAAAATGGTAAAGATAGGAGTGTGATGGTGATACGATACCGGGGCACCTCCCCCAAGCTTGGCAGTTGCCAAGGGGAGTGCCCATACCCATGTAATTATGTCCTCGGAGGTGGTGATGATGGAGTTGTTGATAATGTAGGCTTCTTCCTCAATTTGCGCTTGAGGATAGAATTTTGCTCCCTTAGATCATCGATCTCCTGCTCAAGGCTTAATATCCTTTTGCATAGTTCCTAGTTGTTTTCCTGCAAGAAATGAAAAGGGATGAACTCGATCTTTGGTTTCTTTGCTCTATCAGGGAGGCTTGACCTTTTAAACTCCACATGCATGTCCCCAGGTTGAGGTAATGGGACATCATATTCATCTAAGCTTGTCTCCTCATTTCCCTTAGGTTCATAGTCTTCTTCTTCCTCAGTGGTCCAGCCATAATGCTCCAACTCCCCGTAGACCTTAGGGTCTGCAAGGTAATCAACCACATAGCTTTCTCCTTCCGAATCCTGGGACAACATATTGCTCTAATCTGCGGCAGAAACAACTCAAGACAAAAACAGAGGGTTTTTGCATGATACGGTGGTCAAAACCTTTGCGAGATTATATAATGAATTTTTATCGACCAAAAGAAGTATCGTGCAAGAAAACGGAGTCCGGAGAGCGCACGAGGTGCCCACGAGGCACGGGGGCGTGCCCTCCACCCTCGTGGATGCCTCGTGTCCTTCTCGGACTTCTTATTTTCCTATTTTCTTAAATATGCCGAAACAGAGAAAAATTTCTATTAGAACTGTTTTGGAGTCGGTTTACTTACCGTACCACATACCTATTCCTTTTCGGAGTCTGAAATGTTCTGAAAAGTGTCCCTTATGTATTCCTCCGGGGTTACGGTTTCAATAACATTGGTTTCAACATTTATAGGATTACCTGAGATATAATGTTTGATTCTTTGACCGTTAACCACCTTCGGGTTTGTGCCTTCAAAGTTGTTGATTTTTATGGCACCGGAACGATAGACCTCATCGATAACGAAAGGGCCTTCCCATTTAGAGAGAAGTTTTCCTGCAAAAAATCTTAAACGAGAGTTGAAAAGCAACACATAATCACCTACATTAAACTCACGCTTTTGTATCCTTTTGTCATGCCATATTTTCACTTTTTCTTTAAACAATTTGGCATTCTCGTAAGCCTGGGTTCACCATTCATCAAGTGAGCTAATGTCAAATAACCTCTTCTCATCGGCAAGTTTGAAATCATAATTGAGCTCTTTAATAGCCCAATATGCCTTATGTTCTAGTTCGAGAGGTAAGTGACATGTTTTTCCATAAACCATTTTATATGGAGACATACCCATAGGATTTTTATATGCAGTTCTATAAGCCCATAATGCATCATCAAGTTTCTTGGACCAATTCTTTCTATTTCTATTAACAATCTTTTGCAAAATTAATTTAAACTCTCTATTGCTAAGTTCTACTTGACCACTAGACTGTGGGTGATATGGAGATGCAATTCTATGGTTAACGTCGTACTTAGCAAGCATTTTATGAAAAGCACCATGAATAAAATGTGAACCACCATCAGTCATTAAGTATCTAGGGACTGCAAACCTCGAAAAAATAACTTCTTTAACCATCTTAATAGAGGTGTTATGATCAGCACTACTAGTTGGAATAGCTTCTACCCACTTAGTAACGTAATCAACAACAACTAAAATATGTGTATACCCATTAGAGGAAGGAAACGGTCCCATATAATCAAAGCCCCAAACATCAAATGGTTCAATAACAAGAGAATAATTCATATGCATTTCTTGACGTCTACTAATATTACCAATTCTTTGACATTCATCACAAGACAAGACAAACTTAATTACGGGCATCTTTGAAGAGAATAGGCCAATAAAAACTGGATTGCAATACCTTATGTGCAGTTCTATCTCCAGCGTGGTGTCCTCCATAAGCCTCGGAGTGACACTTGCGTAGGATCTGTTCCTGTTCATGCTCAGGTACACAACGTCTAATAACACCATCTACTCCTTCTTTATAAAGGTGTGGGTCATCCCAGAAGTAATGTCTTAAATCATAGAAGAACTTTTCCTTTTGCTGGTATGTGAAACTAGGTGGTATAAATTTAGCAACAATATAATTAGCATAATCATCATACCATGGAGCAGTACGAGAAGCATTTATGACAGCTAATTGTTCATCAGGAAAGCTATCATCAATATGTAGTGGGTCATCAAGAACGTTCTCTAACCTAGACAAGTTGTCCGCAACAGGGTTCTCAGCTCCCTTTCTATTAATAATATGCAAATCAAATTCTTGTAGCAAGAGAACCCATCTAATAAGTCTAGGTTTAGCATCTTTTCTTTTTCATAAGATATTTAATAGCATCATGATCAGTGTGAATAGTTACTTTAGAATCAACAATATAAGGTCTAAACTTATCACAAGCAAACACAACTGCTAAGAATTCTTTTTCAGTAGTAGCGTAATTTCTCTGGGCACTGTCCAAAGTTTTACTAGCATATTGTATAACATTTAGTTTCTTGTCAACTCTTTGTCCTAGAACAACACCTACAACACAATCACTAGCATCACACATAATTTCAAAGGGTAATTCCAATCAGGTGGCTGAACAATAGGTGCAAAAATCAAAGCTTTCTTAAGTATTTCAAATGCTTCTACACAATCATCATCGAAGACAAAAGGAATATCTTTTTGTAATAGATTAGTCAGAGGCCTAGAAATTTTAGAAAAGTCCTTAATGAACCTCCTATAAAAACCGGCATGACCAAGGAAACTTCTTATACCTTTAATGTCCTTGGGACACGACATCTTTTCAATAGCATCAACCTTAGCTTTATCAACTTCAATACCTCTTTCAGAATTTTTATGCCCCAAGACAATGCCTTCGTTAACCATAAAGTGGCACTTCTCCCAATTCAAGACGAGACTAGTATCTTCACATCTCTACAAAACTCGATCAAGGTTGCTCAAGCAATCATCAAAAGAAGACCCATAAACGGAGAAATCATCCATGAAAACCTCACAAATCTTTTCACAAAAGTTAGAGAATATAGCCATCATGCATCTTTGAAAGGTAGCAGGTGCATTACATAAACCAAAAGGCATACGTCTATAAGCAAAAGTACCAAAAGGGCAAGTAAAAGTGGTCTTTTCTTGATCCTCCGCTGACACAGGTATTTGAGAGAAACCAGAGTAACCGTCTAGAAAGCAAAAATGTGTATGTTTGGATAATCTTTCTAGCTTGATCAATAAAAGGTAGAGGGTAATGATCCTTTTTAGTAGCTTTATTTAACTTACGAAAATCAATTACCATCCTATAACCTGTAATAATTCTTTGTGGGATCAATTCATCTTTATCATTAGGAACAACAGTAATACCTCCCTTCTTAGGGACACAATGGACAGGGCTTACCCACCGACTATCAGCAACGGGATAAATTATACCGGCCTCCAAGAGCTTTAGTATTTCCTTTCTTACCACTTCTTTCATCTTAGGATTTAGCCATCGTTGGTAATCAATAACGGGTTTGGCATCTTTCTCCAAATTTATTTTGTGTTGGCATAGAGTGGAACTAATGCCCTTAAGATCATCAAGTGTATATCCAATAGCAGCACGGTGCTTTTTCAGAGTTTTCAATAATCTATCCTCTTCCTGCTCTGAAAGGTTAGCACTAATAATAATAGGATATATCTTCTTTTCATCAAGATAAGCATATTTAAGAGTATCAGGTAATGGTTTAAGTTCAAACACGGGATCACCCTTGGGTGGTGGAGGATCCCCTAGGATTTCAACAGGAAAGTTGTGTTTCAAAATAGGTCCCTATTTAAAGAATACTTCATCTATCTCCCTTCTTTCATTCATAAACATATCATTTCCATGGTCTAGCAAATATTGTACTAAAGGATCATTTGGAGGCACGACAGTAGAAGCAAGACCAATAATTTCATCCTTACTAGGCACTTTTACCACGGAGGCACTTTTTGGAAAATATAAAAAATACTGGCAAAAGAATCAAGACCAGGGGGCCCACACCCTGTCCACGAGGTGGGGGCGCGCCTCCCCCAGGCACGCCTGCCTCGTGGGCCCCCTGGACCTCCACCGACCTCAACTCCAACTCCATATATTCACGTTCGGGGAGAAAAAAATCAGGGAGAAAGTTTCATCGCGTTTTACGATATGGAGCCGCCACCAAGCTCTAATCTCTCTCGGGAGGGCTGATCTGGAGTCCGTTCGGGGCTCCGGAGTGGGGGATTCGTCGCCGTCGTCATCATCAACCATCCTCCATCACCAATTTCATGATGCTCACCGCCGTGCGTGAGTAATTCCATCGTAGGCTTGCTGGACGGTGATGGGTTGGATGAGATTTACCATGTAATCAAGTTAGTTTTGTTAGGGTTTGATCCCTAGTATCCACTATATATGTTCTGAGATTGATGTTGCTATGACTTTGCTATGCTTAATGCTTGTCACTAGGGCCCGAGTGCCATGATTTCAGATCTGAACCTATTATGTTTTCATGAATATATGTGTGTTCTTGATCCTATCTTGTAAGTCTATAGTCACC
Source organism: Aegilops speltoides (assembly GCA_021437245.1). Lineage (NCBI taxonomy): Eukaryota > Viridiplantae > Streptophyta > Magnoliopsida > Poales > Poaceae > Aegilops > Aegilops speltoides. The sequence continues at coordinate 433,867,555 of CM038146.1, forward strand.
TATTATGTTTTATGATCCGACAACCCCGAAGTGACAATAATCAGGATACTTCTCGGTGATGACCATAGTTTGAGGAGTTCATGTATTCACTATGTGTCAATGCTTTGTTCCGATTCTCTATTAAAAGGAGGCCTTAATATCCCTTAGTTTCCGCTAGGACCCCGCTGCCACGGGAGGGTAGGACAAAAGATGTCATGCAAGTTCTTTTCCATAAGCATGTATGACTATTTACGGGATATATGCCTACATTACATTGATGAACTGGAGCTAGTTCTGTGTCACCCTATGTTATAACTATTACATGAGGAATCGCATCCGGTATAATTATCCACCACTGATCCATTGCCTACGAGCTTTTCACATATTGTTCTTCGCTTATTTACTTTTCCGTTGCTATTGTTACAACAAAACCGAAAAACATTACTTTTGCTACCGTTACCTTTATTATCATACTACTTTGCTACTAAATACTTTGCTGGAGATACTAAATTATCTAGGTGTGGTTGAATTGACAACTCAACTGCTAATACTCAAGAATATTCTTTGTCTCCCCTTGTGTTGAATCAATAAATTTGGGTTGAATACTTTACCCTCAAAAGCTGTTGCGATCCCCTACACTTGTGGGTTATCAAGACTAATTTCTGGCGCCGATGCCGGGGAGCATAGCTCTATTTTCTGAGTCACTTGGTATTTATATCTGTTGATCACTATGAAGAACTTGAAAGACGCGAAAACTACGATTTATCCCTCAACTACGAGGGGAGGTAAGGAACTGCCATCTAGCTCTGCACTAGATTCTCCTTCTGTTTTGAGTAAGCTTGCGACACCTAAACCTGCTACTGCTATGAACTCTGATATGTCGCATGTTATTGATGATACCACTTCTGCTATGCATGGTACTTATGATGAAACTACTTCTTTGTGTGATACTACTTTGCCATTAGGTGAATTTCTTGATGAACAACTTGCTAGAGTTAGGGGGAATGAAATTATTGAAGATACTATTATTGATGATAGTGATGATGAAAATTCTCACAATGATTATGAATTGCCTGTTGTTCCTGAGGGTTATGTTATGAATGAAGAAGCTTCTAGAGCTATCTTTGCTTGCAATGATAGATATGATCTTAAGAAATTATTAGCTAAATGGAAGCAACAGTCTCTTAATGCTAGAATGAAACCCGACCCTGCTTTTGCTACTTCACCTATCTGCGTTACTGATAAGGATTATGAATTCTCTGTTGATCCTGAGATTATTACTTTAGTTGAATCTGATCCTTTTTATGGCCTTGACTCTAAAACTGTTGTGGCACATCTTACCAAGTTGAATGATATAGCCACCCTGTTTACTCATGATGATAAATCTCGCTATTATTATATCCTTAAGATATTTCCGTTCTCATTAAAGGGTGATGCTAAGACTTGGTATAATTCTCTTGCTCCTGGTTGTGTGCGTAGTCCCCAGGATATGATTTATTACTTCTCTGCTAAATATTTCCCTGCTCATAAGAAACAAGCCGCCTTGCGAGAAATATACAATTTTGTGCAAATCAAAGAAGAGAGTCTCCCACAAGCTTGGGGGAGGCTTCTCCGATTACTTAATGCTTTGCCTGATCATCCTATTAAGAAAAGTGAAATACTTGATATCTTTTATAATGGACTAACCGATGCTTCCAAGGACTACTTGGATAGTTGTGCTAGTTGTGTTTTCAGGGAAAGAATAGTCGATGAAGTTGAATTACTATTGAATAATATGTTGACTAATGAAAATAATTGGACTCTTCCTAAGCCAATTCCTGAGGTAATTCCTGAACCAATTGAGCCAACTCCTGAGCCTATTCCTAAACCCACTCCGAAGAAGAGAGGTGTTTTATTTCTCAGTCCTGAAGACATGCAAGAGGCAAAGAAATCAATGAAAGAAAAAGGTATTAAAGCTGAAGATGTTAAGAATTTACCACCTATTGAAGAAATACATGGTCTTAATATACCGCCTGTTGAAGAACCACATTGTCTTGATAACTCGACACAGGTAGTAAAGGTAAATTCTCTCTATAGATATGATAAAGTTGAAATCGCCTCTACTAAATTTCATAGCCCATGCTTAGATGAATTTGATGACTTTATGGCTAGACAAGAAAGTTTTAATGCTTATGTTGGTAGAGAGTTAAAGAATAATGCTTTCGAGATAGGACACGTGAGCGATAATATGGCTAGAGTTAAAGGTGAACTTAAACTCATTAGCAAATATACTTCTATGGTTGCTACTCAAGCTGAGCAAGTACTCAAAACTCAAAATGATTTGCTTGATGAATTAAATAATAAAAATGACTTTGCTGTTAGAGTGGCTACTAGAACTAGTAGAATGACTCAGGAACCTTTGTATCCTGAAGGCCACCCTAAGAGAATCGAGCAAGATTCTCAAAGAAATAATTTAGAGACACCTAGTTCTTCTAAAAAGAAGAAAAAGAAAAATGTAGGACTTTGCATGCTTCTAGTGAACCTGCTGTAGACACACCTGAGAATCCCAATGATATTTCTATTTTTGATGATGAAACACAATCAGGTGATGAACATGAACCTAGTGATAATGTTAATGATAATGTTCATGTTGATGCTCAATCTAGCAAAAACAATGAAGTAGAGATTGAACCTGCTGTTGATCTTGATAACCCACAATCAAAGAATCAACGTTATGATAAGAGAGATTTTGTTGCTAGGAAGCACGGTAGAGAAAGAGAACCATGGGTTCAGAAACCCATGCCCTTTCCTCCTAAACTATCCAAGACAAAGGATGATGAGGATTTTGAGCGCTTTGCTGAAATGATTAGACCTATCTTCTTACGTATGCGCTTAACTGATATGCTCAAAGTAAATCCTTATGCTAAGTAGAAGAAGGATATCATTACAGACAAAAGAAAGATACCGGAAGCTGAAATTTCCACCATGCTTGCTAATTATACTTTTAAGGGTTGAATACCAAAGAAACTCGGAGATCCGGGTGCACCAACTATACCATGCTCCAGAAATTATGTTAGAACTGCTTTATGTGATCTTGGAGCCGGTGTTAGTGTTATGCCTCTCTCTTTATATCGTAGACTTGAATTGAATAAGTTGACACCTACTGAAATATCTTTGCAAATGGCTGATAAATCAACTGCTATACATCGGTATTTGTGAGGATGTGCTGTTGTGGTTGCAAATGTCACTATCTTAACGGACTTTGTTATTCTTGATATTCCCGAGGACGATAGTATGTCGATTATCCTTGGTAGACCCTTTTTGAACACTGCAGGGGCTGTTATTGATTGCAACAAAGGTAATGTCACTTTTCATGTTAATGGTAATGAGCATACGGTACACTTTCCGAGGAAACAATCTCAAGTTCATAGCATCAATTCTATTGGAAAAGTTCCAACTATCATTATAGGAGGTTTTGAATTTCCTCTCCCTATTGTCAAGAAAAAGTATGATATTCTTATTGTTGGGGATTTTCATATCCCCGTTGAGGTAACTTAGTGTTATTCGAAATTTCTCTGGTTCCGTGTTATTCGGAATGAGTTTGTTCACAAGACTTGATCAACCTTGTTAGTGGATTCATTTTGATGATCATGAGATGGATGAAACTAGAAGGCACAACCTTCTGTACCCACTTTTTACTTTCTGTTATTTAGAATAAATAAAGCGAAAATAGTATTATCTGTCTGTTTTCTAAATTATCTGTGCATTAAAAAAAATATCCCAAAAATAAAAGTGCTCCAAATGCCCTGCAAATTTAGTATGATTTTTATGGAATATTTGAGGATTTTAGGCACTGAAATCACTGCAGGAGGGGCAAGCACCAGGCCACGAGAGTGGAGGGCGCGCCCACCTACCCTGGGCGCGCCCCCCTGTCTCGTGGGCCCCTGGTGGCCGCCCTCCACTTATGCCAGCACCCACACACTTCATCTTCTACCCAAAAAAATCCCCATCCAGCTCAAGCACGAGTTCTAGCTCATTTTGCTGCGATTTTCGATCTCCTTGCTCAAAGCTCCATTGACAAAACTGCTTTGGGAGATTGTTGCTTGGTATGTGACTCCTCCATTGGTCCAATTAGTTTTTGTTCTAGTGCTTTATTCATTGCAAATTTTTGCTGCATAGGTGACCATGTTCTTGAGCTTGCATGTTGAATTTATGAGGTCCCAAGCAATTCTAATGCATGATATATGCTCTAGGCACTTGTAGGAGTAGTTGCTGCCAATCTTGTTTAGTTTTATTCACTTTTATTTTGAAGTTACTAAAATTTCAGAAATTTTTCAGAAAAGAATTATGTCTAGGAGAATGTACCAAGGTGGTTCCTCGGTAAAGAAAGGACCCATGATTTCTATACATGAGCAAGATGTTGAATTACTGAGGGACGCGGATGTACGAGCTTGTGAGTGGCCATCCAATGATTTTATGGTCGAAGCAGGCTTTAAAGAGGAATTTGACGCGTATGTGCATAATGCTGAGCTGGAGGACTTCTTACAAGATAAGTGTCCTCAGTACTATCAATTGACTGATTCCTTTGTGCGGAGGTTTAAATATAACTATACGCGTAATTCCCCTAGTGTCCTATTTGATATTTATGATACATCTTATACCATGGACTTAGAGGAATTTACAACTGCTTGCAAACTTCCGCAGTGGGGTAATATTAATGATCCTCACAAATCTGAATTTAGAGATTTCCTTGCTAGTATTACTGTGGGAGAATCCAGGGACATAGCACAAGCTACCATAGGGAGCATTCATTTTCCTGCTATACATTATTTTGCTCTCTTCATTGGTAGATGCATTAACGGTAAAGATGAAGCATGTCATATGTGTGTCCCTGATCTGTGTGTCCTCAAGAGTGTTGTGTTAGGTTATAAAGGTTATAACTTGGGGGCAATAGTTGCACGTAGGTTGCAGAATAATGGTAGAGCTGGAGATTTATTTGGAGGAATTTATGCAACCCGTGTGGCTAATTATCTTGGTATAGCCCCACGAGAGGGGGATATGATGATACCTCCTGCTTATTTAGATTATGACACTATGGTCAATCATCATTTTCTTAGGAGGAATGAACAATTCCTCCATTATCGACTAATCTATGACAGACGCAATGTCGTCCATGTTACTCTTCCTGCTCCTCTCCTTTTTGATTATCAGGCAAAAGGAAGACATGTTGTTACCAGGGAGGAAGCAGCTAAACACGAGGGGAGAGCAGAGGTAGCTCGCCAACACGCCGCAACTTAGGAGGCGGTTGCTGCTGCATCTCAGTACGACCCCAGCTACAACTACGGATATCAGCCAGGCAGTCCTTGGTATTAGACCAACTTAGGCCAAAAGCCTAAGCTTGGGGGAGTACGTATTTCTCACCGACTTTACATTCATGTTCACACACTAGTCGTCGGTGCTCATACTCTTTCATTGTATTATCCATGTTAGTTTAATTTTCTTTTTCACTTTCTTCTTGTGTGTTTGTTAAACCTTAAGAAAAACCAAAAAATTAGTTAGTTTAAATTCCATGCTTGTAGTAGAATTAAAATGAAAACTCAAAAATATTTCTAGTTCTCCTTCTTACTTGTTGGGAGCTTTCCCGTGTAAATAGTTTTATTTTCTTTCCTTTGGGGGTCGAGAAGACCATATTGAAAATGTTTAGTGGCTCTCATATGCATGATTGTTTATTTAACTTAGAGCCCATATTACCTATCTTCTCTCTTGAGTTGAATGCTTGCAGATTCCAGCTTAGTCCAATGCACGTGCACTATTATTATTATACACATCGTTCGGTCGTGCAAGTGAAAGGCAATAATGACGATATATGATGGACTTATTGAGATGAGAAAAGCTGGTATGAACTCGACCTCTCTTGTTTTTGTAAATATGATGAGTTCATCGTTTCTGATTCAGCTTATTATGAAGTAAACATCTTTGCAATGACATTTAGAGATTATAGTTGCTTGTGCCATGCTTGATTAGCTATGAGTTATAATGGTTTACCTTGCGTGCCAACATGCTATTAGAATGATTATGATGTGGTATGATGGGATGGTATCCTCCTTTGAATGAATTGAGTGACTCGACTTGGCACATGTTCACGCATGTAGTTGAAACAAATCAACATAGCCTTCATGATATTTATGTTCATGGTGGATTATATCCTACTCATGCTTGCACTCGGTGTAAATTAATTTTAATGCATGTTTATGACTGTTGTCGCTCTCTCAGTTGGTCGCTTCCTAGTCTTTTGCTAGCCTTCACCTGTACTAAGCGGGAATACTGCTTGTGCATCCAAACTCCTTAAACCCCAAAGTTGTTCCATATGAGTCCACCATACCTTCCTATATGCGGTATTTACCTGCCGTTCCAAGTAAATTTGTATGTGCCAAACTCCAAACCTTTAAATGAACTTCTGTTTTGTATGCTCGAGCAGCTCATGTTTCAACTAGGGCTGCCTATATCTTACATGCTAGGTGGGTTATTCTCAAGAGGAGTGGACTCCGCTCCTCATTCACGAGAAAGGGCCGGTAACCAGGATGCCCAGTCCCATGATCCAAAAAGATCAAAGCAAATCAAAATAATTAAACAAAACTCCCCCAGGGCTGTTGTTAGTTGGAGGCACTCGTTGTTTCGAGCAAGCCATGGATTGATGCCTGTTGGTGGTTGGGGGAGTATAAATCTTTACCATTCTGTTTGGGAACTGCCTATAATGCATGTAGTATGGAAGATACAGCCATCTCATAGTTGTTGTGTTGACAGTGAAAGTATGCCGCTCAAAATGTTATTCAATCTCTATTTTAAAATCGAGCTCTGGCACCTCTACAAATCCCTGCTTCCCTCTGCGAAGGGCCTATCTATTTACTTTTACGTTGAGTCATCACCCTTCTTATTAAAAAGCACTCGCAGGAGAGCACACTGTCATTTGCATTCATTATTGTTGGTTATATTGGGTATGACTTGACTGGATCTCTTTTACCATGAATTGCAATGTTTAGTCAGTCCTTGATCTTTAAAGGTCCTCTGCATTTATGTTTTGCGGTCTCAGAAAGGGCTAGCAAGATATCATTTTGTTATATCATGTTATGATTGTTTTGAGAAAGTGTTGTCATCCGAGCTTTATCATTATGGCTCGCTAGCTGATTATGCTATTGATATGAGTAATTGTGAGACCTAAGTGTTATTGTGACTATGGTTAGTTCATAATATTTCTTTGAAACCTGAATCTTGGCTTTGCATGTTTACAACAACAAGAGCAAACAGAGTTTGTAAAAGTTTTTCTTTATCACTTTCAGTTTATCAACTGAATTGCTTGAGGACAAGCAAAGGTTTAAACTTGGGGGAGTTGATACGTCTCCAACGTATCTACTTGTCCAAACACTTTTGCCCTTGTTTTGGGCTCTAACTTGCATGATTTGAATGAAACTAACCCGGACTGACGCTGTTTTTAGCAGAACTGCCATGATGTTGTTTTATGTGTAGAAAACAAAAGTTCTCAGAATGTCCTGAAAATCCTCGGAGGCACTTTTTGGAAAATATAAAAAATACTGGCGAAAGAATCAAGACCAGGGGGCCCACACCCTGTCCACGAGGGTGGGGGGCGCGCCCCCTGTCTCGTGGGCCCCTGGACCTCCACCGACCTCAACTCCAACTCCATATATTCACATTTAGGGAGAAAAAATCAGGGATAAAGTTTCATCGCGTTTTACGATATGGAGCCGCCGCCAAGCCCTAATCTCTTTCGGGAGGGCTGATCTGGAGTCCGTTCGGGGCTCCGGAGAGGGGGATTCGTCGCCATCGTCATCATCAACCATCCTCCATCACCAATTTCATGATGCTCACCGCCGTGCGTGAGTAATTCCATCGTAGGCTTGCTGGACGGTGATGGGTTGGATGAGATTTACCATGTAATCAAGTTAGTTTTGTTAGGGTTTGCTCCCTAGTATCCACTATATATGTTCTGAGATTGATGTTGCTATGACTTTGCTATACTTAATGCTTGTCACTAGGGCCCGAGTGCCATGATTTCAGATCTGAACCTATTATGTTTTCATGAATATATGTGTGTTCTTGATCCTAGCTTGCAAGTATATAGTCACCTATTATGTGTTATGATCCGACAACCCCGAAGTGACAATAATCGGGATACTTATCCATGATGACCATAGTTTGAGGAGTTCATGTATTCACTATGTGTTAATGCTTTGTTCCGGTTCTCTATTAAAAGGAGGCCTTAATATCCCTTAGTTTTCGCTAGGACCCCGCTGCCACGGGAGGGTAGGACAAAAGATGCCATGCAAGTTCTTTTCCATAAGCACGTATGACTATTTACGGAATACATATGCCTACATTACATTGATGAACTGGAGCTAGTTGTGTGTCACCCTATGTTATAACTATTACACGAGGAATCGCATCCGGCATAATTATCCATCACTGATCCATTGCCTACGAGCTTTTCACATATTGTTCTTCGCTTATTTACTTTTCCGTTGATATTGCTACAACTACTACAAAACCCAAAAACATTACTTTTGCTACTGTTACCTTTATTATCATACTACTTTGCTACTAAATACTTTCCTGTAGGTACTAAGTTATCCAGGTGTGGTTGAATTCACAACTCAACTGCTAATACTCAAGAATATTCTTTGGCTCCCCTTGTGTCGAATCAATAAATTTGGGTTGAATACTTTACCCTTGAAAGCTGTTGCGATCCCCTACACTTGTGGGTTATCAAGGACAAGCCTGGACAAGTTCTTATACAGAGAAAAGCGCTCCCGAGGACACAAGGGAATTATCGTCAAGCTAGTTTTCATCACGCTCATATGATTCGCGTTCGTTACTTTGATAATTTGATATGTGGGTGGACCGGTGCTTGGGTACTACCCTTCCTTGGACAAGCATCCCACTTACGTAACCCCTATTGCAAGCATCCGCAACTACAAAAGAAGTATTAAGGTAAACCTAACCATAGCATGAACCAAGTCGATCCAAATCCGCCCCTTACGAAGCAACACATAAACTAGGGTTTAAGCTTCTGTCACTCTAGCAACCCATCATCTACTTATTACTTCCCAATGCCTTCCTCTAGGCCCAAATAATGGTGAAGTGTCATGTAGTCGACGTTCACATAACACCACTAGAGGAGAGACAACATACATCTCATCAAAATATCGAACGAATATCAAATTCACATGACTACTTATAGCAAGACTTCTCCCATGTCCTCAGGAACAAACGTAACTACTCACAAAGAATATTCATGTTCATAATCATAGGGGTATCAATATGCATTCAGGATCTGAACATATGATCTTCCACCAAATAAACTAACTAGCATCAACTACAAGGAGTAATCAACACTACTAGCAACCCACAGGTACCAATCTGAGGTTTTGTTACAAAGACTGGATATAAGAGATGAACTAGGGTTTGAGAGGAGATGGTGCTAGTGAAGATGTTGATGGAGATTGACCCCCTCTCGATGAGAGGATCGTTGGTGATGACTTCCCCCTCCTGGAGGGAAGTTTCCCGGGCATAATAGCTCCACTGGATCCCTAGATTGGTTCCGCCAAGGTTCCGCCTCGTGGCGACGGAGTTTTGTCCCATAAGCTTGCTTATGATTTTTTCCAGGGTAAAACCCTTCATATAGCAGAAGATGGGCACCAGAGTGCTGCCAGGGGGCCCACGAGGCAGGGGGCCCCCAGTGGGGTAGGGCGCGCCCCCACCCTCGTGGCCAGGGTGTGGGCCCCCTCTGGTACTTCTTCCGCTCAATATTTATTATTAATTCCAAAAATGACTTTCATGGAGTTTCAGGACGTTTGGAGCTGTGGAGAATAGGTCTCCAATATTTGCTCCTTTTCGGCCCGAGAATCGGTATCGGCATTCTCCCTCTTCATGTAAACCTTGTAAAATAAGAGAGAATAGGCATAAGTATCGTGACATAACATGTAATAACAGCCCATAATGCAATAAATATCGATATAAAAGCATGATGCAAAATGGACGTATCAATCGCCCTCCTCCCACACTGTCCTCCATTTCCTGCAATGTTGTGCAGTGCAAGGGACTCGTTGCGACATATGGTGATCAATTGCTCAATGACTTGATGTATATGGGCGCTCTCCAATGAGTCTTTAGTCGAACAAATTTGCCAACGGGTCAATGAGAACCCGCAGGACTGGCTCTTCATCACGAATGAGGTACTATCGCCTGATTTTTTTGTGCGTATGGCTATCACTCTCTGGGTGATCTAGGGTGCGATGTGGAAGACCATGTATGAGGATATCTATCGAGCCCATTGTACACACACTTGTTCATACAATCGTACGTAAGTGATCTTTAGGTACTGAATAAACCGGCGACATCAACGGGGTAGACCAGTGCCCCGAGGCCTTTGAGAGAGTCCTGGATTAAGGGGTCCTTGATACGTCCATTTTGCATCATGCTTTTATATCAATATTTATTGCATTATGGGCTGTTATTACACATTATATCTCAATACTTATGGCTATTCTCTCTTATTTTACAAGGTTTACCATGAAGAGGGGAATGCTTGCGGTGGAATTCTGGCCGAAAAGGAGCAAACGTTGGAAACCTATTCGCACAACCCAAAAGACCCGAGACTCCACGAAACAACTTTTGGAACTAATAAGAATTTATGGGCGAAAGAAATAGGCCGGGGGCCCACACTGTCCCAGAGAGACAGGGGCGCCTTAGGAGCGGCCCCTATCTCCCGGGCCCCGTGGCCTCGCGCCCATCTTCTGCTATATCATCACTTTTCCCTTGGAAAAAATCGTGGGCAAGCCTACGGGACGAAACTCCGCCGCCACGAGGCGGAACCTTGGCGGAATCAATCTAGGGCTCTGGTGGAGCTGTTCTGTTGGGGACACTTCCCTCCGGGAGGGGGAAATCATCACCAACGATCCTCTCATCGGGAGGGTGTCAATCTCCATCAACATCTTCACGAGCACCATCTCCTCTCAAAACCCTAGTTCATCTCTTGTATCCAATCTTGTATCAAAACCACAAATTGGTACCTATGGGTTGCTAGTAGTGTTGATTACTCCTTGTAGTTGATGCTATTTGGTTTACTTGGTGTAAGATCATATGTTCAGATCCTTTATGCATATTACTACCCCTCTGATTATGAACATGAATATGCTTTGTGAGTAGTTATGTTTGTTCCTGAGGACATGGGTGAAGTCTTGCTATTAGTACTCATGTGAATTTGGTATTCGTTCGATATTTTGATGAGATGTATGTTGTCTTTCCTCTAGTGGTGTTATGTGAACGTCGACTACATGACACGTCACCATTATTTGGGCCTAGAGGAAGGCATAGGGAAGTAATAAGTAGATGATGGGTTGCTAGAGTGATGTAAGCTTAAACCCTAGTTTATGTGTTGCTTCGTTAGGGGTTGATATGGACCCATATGTTTAATGTTGTGGTTAGGTTTACCTTAATACTCTTTTTTGTAGTTGCGGATGCTTGCAATAGGGGTTAATTATAAGTGGGATGCTTGTCCATGTTAGGGCAGTACCCAAGTGCCGGTCCACCCACATATCAAATTATCAAAGTACCGAACGCGAATCTTACGAACATGATGAAAACTAGCTTGACGATAATTCCCAATGTGTCCTCGCGTGCTCCTTCTTCGTTTTTAGAATTTGTCCAGGCTTATCCTTTGATACATAAAGGAATGGGCCACCTTGCTGCACTTTATTTACTTTATTTACTTTTTGCCTGTTACTATTTATCTTATCACAAAACTATCTATCACCTACTATTTCAGTGCTTGCAGAGAAAACCTTACTGAAAACCGCTTATCATTTCCTTCTGCTCCTCGTTGGGTTTGACACTCTTACTTATCAAAAGGACTACGATAGACCCCCTATACTTGTGGGTCATCAATCCTCGGGCGTTTGGGCTATGTGACATGGGTCGGACTGATGGGCTATGAAGATATAAAGTAGAAGACCTTTATCCGTGTCCGGGTGGGACTGTCCTTCGCGTGGATGGCAAGATTGGCGTCCGGATGTGTAGTTTCCTTCCTTGGTAAACTGACTTTGTACAACCCTAGCCCCCTCCGGTGTCTATATAAACCGGAGGGTTTAGTCCGTAGAGGCTATCAGAAATTACATAAGCTAGACATCTAGGGTTTAGCCATTACGATCTCGAGGTAGATCAACTCTTGTAACCCCTATACTCATCAAAGTCAATCAAGCAGGAAGTAGGGTATTACCTCCATTAAGAGGGCCCAAACCTGGGTAATCGTGTCCCCCGTCTCCTATTACCCTTGATCCTCGGACGCACAGTTCGGGACCCCCTACCCGAGATCGGCCGGTTTTGACACCGACATTGGTGCTTTCATTGAGAGTTCCTTTGTGTCATCGACAAAAGTATCGATGGCTCGCCTTGTCATTAACGACAACATCACCTCTGGAGGAGCCCTAGCTCCGGGACAGATCCTCCAACTCAGCGGTTTTACCATGAGCGCCCGCTCGGCCGTTAAGCCAAAGGCGCCCCCACCCCCAAATCGCCAAACATCGTCTCTGCATCGGTCTCAAACACTCCGAAAAGCTGGATCCAGTAGATGTCTCGTCCTTGAACGAACTGCAAGATCGCATCGCCGCCCTAGGGGTTGCAACAGACTACGATCGGATTGGGCTTAAACTCGATCAGAGGGAAATCAAGTCCCCGCCGATCACCCATCTGGTAGCGGTCGTGGAGGAACAAGCCTAGAATACTTCTCCCCCTAAGTTGATAGCAAGCTATGTTCGGATTTTCGAGCCCTGCGAGCCGGATACCCATCTTCAGGAAGAGACCACAGGTCCTCCGAACATAGAATTAGGCGATGAGCCCGAAAGTCACCAGGACCCTCCTGATCCCTGACTAGCGACCTCGGAGATTCTTCAAACTCCGGATCCAATAGCGGGTCGGGGTTCGGATTTTAGCCCACCCACCCACCACAAGTAATATTCACCAAGCAATTCAGGTCCTCGGACATATGTGACCTGATGTATGTATGACAGCAACCTCAGGAAACGGTCCACCACTTCTCGGCCAGATTGCTTCTTGTTAAAAACAAGATTAAAGATTGCTGCGACGACAACGCGGTTTCAGCTTTCTGCCGCAATTGTACGGACAAGGAAATTCTCAATGCCCTCAACCGCCGCCGCATACTGCACTTTGCGAACTTGACACATATAGCACAGAAGTACTACGCAATGGAAAGCGCCTGGAAAGCTCAGACAGCCCGGGGGGACCTCCTGCCTTTAAGAAGCCCACCGGATGGGCAAAAAGGATGCACCCTTACGGGGCACCCGATCATCATCTCATTGACAAGAAAATTAAACCCCTCACGGGACATAGAACTGTCCTTGACGAACTGCTCGACAAGCCCTGTCAGATACACATGACGCCGAATACCGAACCAACGCATAGCCTTCGGGCATGTTGGGTACTCCGACAGGTGGCTAAGAGCGGCGAGGCCATCCTCACCAACACCACCCCGGAGAAGCACTCTTCGGAGGATGACAAACTCAATGTCTTTACGGTCTTCGATACCTTCTCTTCAAATAATCGACGCAAAAGGGCGCTCCATGACCTCACCAAAGTTAACCAAGTAGCCGCAATAAATCCTTGGAATGATACGACAATAACTTTTACTGCCGATGATGAACCAAGGGCCAGATCAGTCCGAGCACCTGCTGCCTTGGTCTTAAACCCAATTGTAGACGGCTTTCGACTCACCAAGGTGCTCATGGACGGTGGCAGTGGACTAAACCTCATCTTAGAAGACACGCTCAATAAAATTCACATGGACAAGAGTCGCATCGAGCAAAGCATCACCACTTTTCGAAGGATTATCCCTAGTCGTGAAGCACGATGTTCGGGGGAAATTAAACTTGACGTAGTATTTGGCACACTGAAGAACTATAGGTTTGAAGAGTTACTCTTCCACGTGGCACCTTTCAATAGCGGATATCACGCCTTGTTGGGGCGAGACGCCTTCACACGCTTTCAAGCCATACCCCATTATGGGTATATGAAGCTCAAAATGCCAGGGCCCAATGGAGTTATCACCATCTCCAGTGATCCGGATATAGCGCTCCGCGCCGAAAACAAAACGACATCCTTGGCCCTCGAGGCACCATCTGAGGCCCTCACGGTCGAGGAGCTAACCACACTGCGCTCCACAGTGGACAAAGATGATTTCATCCTCGACAAGAGGCCCCAGTCCACCTCTTTCAAACCAGCAGACGAAATAGTAAAATTTCAAATACACCCGACGGATCCCAACAAGACAGCCTCCATTGGAGCATAGCTGGATCCAATGATCGATGCCGTACTAAGAGCATTCCTACGCGAAAATTGGGATATCTTCGCCTGGAACCTTTCGGACATGCCCGGGATCCCACGCAGACTGGACGAACATAGCCTCAATATAATAAAGGGGTTCAAACCAGTCAAGCAAACGCTGCGGCGATTTTCCGTACCCAAATGATAAGCTATGGGGGAGGTGCTAGCTAAACTTCTTGAAGCGGGGTTCATCAGGGAGATCAAACACCCGGACTAGCTAGCTAACCTGGTCATGGTGCCGAAGAAGGATAAATCATGGCGCCTCTGTGTAGATTTCAAAGACCTTAATAAGGCTTTCCATAAGGACCCCTTCCCGCTGCCCCCATTGACCAAATCATTGACGCGACTGCAGGACATGATTCACTGTGTTTCCTTGACGCATACTCCGGATACCATGAAATTAAGATGAATGAGTCTGACCAGCCCGCAACGGCATTCATTACCCCGTATGGACCTTTCTGCTTCAACACCATGCCGTTTGGACTCCAAAACGCTGGCGCCACTTACCAACGCATGATTCAAACACGTCTGGAAAAACAAATTGGCAAGATAGTGGAGGCATACATAGATGATGTAGTCATCAAGACTAAACATGTCGAATCATTGCTAGGGCCCAATGGAGTTATCACCATCTCCAGTGATCCGGACATACGGCTCAATCCGGAAAAATGTGTCTTCGGCGTTCCAGCCGGAAAACTACTCGGGTTCATTGTTTCCAATAGAGGAATCGAAGCAAACCCAACCAAAATCCCAGCCCTGTCACAATTGGCAATACCAACAGACCTAAAGCAGGTCCAAAACTAGCTGGGTGCATGGCAGCTTTGAGCCGCTTTATCTCCAGATTGGGAGAAAAGTCACTGCCACTTTATCGCCTACTCCGGCAAACCGACCACTTTGAGTGGACGGATGCGGCGACAGCCGGATTGGAAGAAATAAAAACTTTGTTAGCAAGCAACCCAATCCTTGCTGCACCAAACGTCGGCGAACCCATGTTGCTCTACATATCTGCAACTCACCAGGTGGTGAGCGCGGTGCTCGTCGTCGAACGAGAGGAAGAGGGACATAAATTCCCACTCCAAAAACTAGTATACTATGTATCGGCGGTCCTTACACCATGCAAATCCTGATACCCACACTATCAAAAGATAGCGTATGCGGTCTCCATGGCATCCCGAAAGCTGCGGCACTACTTTCAAGAGTGCTTGATAACGTTGGCTTCCGAAGTACCACTCAACGACATTATAAACAACTGGGACGCCACTGGCCGCATTGCCAAATGGGCTATCGAGCTCTTACCATTTGAAATAACATACAAGCCACGTCAAGCTAATAAATCTCAGGTGTTGGCCGACTTTGTCGCCGAATGGGCAGAAGCCGAACTCCCTAAAGAGTACAACACATACTCCAACTGGGTGATGTACTTCGACAGCTCTAAAATGGTAGCCGGATTGGGGGCTGGCGTCATCCTCACATCCCCTACAGGGGACACAGTCCGTTATGTATTGCAAATAATGTATACGGACTCCAATAATGCAGCCAAATATGAGGCACTACTGCATGGTCTCTGGATGGTTGTTTCTATGGGCATTCAATGCCTAGAGGTGCGTGGGGATTCAAACCTTGCAATATCCCAAATAAATGGAGATTTTGATGCAAAAGATCCAAAGATGACGGCATACTACGACGCCGTACTCAAAATATCAGCTCGGTTTGAGGGGCTCGAGTTCCATCATGTGGCTCGAGAGAGTAATCAAGCAGCGGACATCCTTCCTCGAATGGGCGCTAAACGCGATCCCGTCCCACCTAACACCTTTGTGGAAAGGCTCTTCAAGCCATCCATGGTATGGCAGGACAAGAGCGGCAATACTAGTCCAGAGCCGACCATACCCCCAGATGCCGAACACAATTCTGATATCATCGGGGGCTCGGGCACCGAAACAACACCTTCCGCCCATATAATCATGGCTGTCATTGCTCTATGGAACAAACCCTTCCTGGCCTACCTTAATAGGCGGGATCTCCCTGGTGACCAGAATGAGGCCCGTCGCATCATTCGACGCTTGAAAGTCTACAAGGTTCATGAAGGAGAACTCTACAAGAAAAGTACTACTGGA
The DNA here is from genome assembly GCA_021437245.1 of Aegilops speltoides. NCBI lineage: Eukaryota > Viridiplantae > Streptophyta > Magnoliopsida > Poales > Poaceae > Aegilops > Aegilops speltoides. The sequence continues at coordinate 433,884,036 of CM038146.1, forward strand.
GTTCTTCAAAGATGTATCTCCGAAGAGGAGGGACTGCAACTCTTGGCTGAAATACATGCTAGTCTTAGTGGCCATCACGGCGCAGCTTGGGCCCTCGTAAGTAAGGCCTTCTGTACAGGTTTCTTTTGGCTTACGGCCCGAGCAGATGCACAGGCTCTTGTACAGTGTTGTGTCGGTTGCCAGCTTTTCGCCAATCAAAGTCACATGCCACCCACTGCCTTAAAGAAATCCCCATTACTTGGCCTTTTGCGGTCTAGGAGCTAGATATGGTCGGACCCCTTAAAGGGGGAAGCCACAATAAGAAATACTTGCTGGTTATGGTGGACAAATTCACTAAGTGGATAGAGGCCAAACCAGTAAAAACGACCGAAGCTGGACAGGTGATCGACTTTATATCCGGCATTGTACACCGTTATGGCGTCCCTCACAGTATCATTACTAACAATGGCTCTAACTTCATAGCCGATGAGGTGAAAACTTGGTGTGCTAACTTGGGAATCAAGCTCGATTACACCTCCGACTATCACCCTCAAACAAATGGTCAGGTCGAACGGGTTAATGGCCTGATAATGAGTGGCATCAAACCCAGACTAGTGCGATCCCTACGGGAGTCAGATAAGCACTGGGTCGAGGAACTCGATTCTGTACTCTAGGGATTGCGGACCACACCCAATCGCACGACCGGATACACACCCTTTTTCATGGTATATGGCGCAGAGGTTGTCTTGCCCTGCGACATTATTCATGACTCACCTTGAGTGCGCATGTATGAAGAGAGAGAAGCCGAGCTTGATTGGCAAGACGACTTAGATGGCCTAGAGGAGGAGCGCGATGTTGCGAAGGCCCGTTTCGCATTCTATCAACAACAGGCTCGGAGATATCAAAGCAGGGAAGTGCGGGCCAAGACTTATAACATCGATGAACTCGTTCTACGCCTCCCAGAGAAGAAAAAGGGCAAGCTCAACCCAAAGTGGGAGGGTCCCTTCATTATAGATGAAGTTCTCACTAGAGGAGCCTACCGCCTTCGTAATGCATCAGATAACCGCTTAGAGCCAAATCCATGGAACACTGCTCGGCTCCGAAGATTCTACACATAAGTTCGGCCATACTTCTTTTTCGTTTCCTTTTTCTCCTCTTCATTTTTATTTTTTACTCATTTTTATACGATCTCCAAGATGTGTTCGGATAAGCCAAACACTTGCGGGGTACACATCCTTAAATGTACATACTCCACCTTAACCGGGGACTTCTTTAACCGAAGCTTCTTATTATTTCGAGCCTGTAGCTCACAATATAAATGTCGTTTGCTCATATACATCCTTTTTGCCATTATATGCACCTATATGGCTTAAGTTTTTGCCACGTTGGGTTGCCTTGCTCCTGTGTTTATGCCCTATGTTCCCGATTGTTCGGCTAGGGCGTAAAGGGAGCACCTTTGTGATTGATACAACTGGGTCACCGGACATGTACCTCAGACGGATGAAGCCGAAAGCTAGCGTTCTTAAGAGAATAAGTGGTCGGCAATCAAGCGACAAATTGCTGCATTATGGCAACCGCTCTAAACACCGCGAGACAGTTTTTCTGTATTACGGATCACGCACCCCGGCACGCGTAAATTATAAGTATGCCGACCCAAGGAAACGAACCTTTAAAGGAACTATTTTCCTTGGAAGATGTTTCTTGAAGGAAATATGCCCTAGAGGCAATAATAAAGTTATTATTTATTTCCTCATATCATGATAAATGTTTATTATTCATGCTAGAATTGTATTAACCGGAAACATAATACATGTGTGAATACATAGACAAAACTATGGTCACTAGTATGCCTCTACTTGACTAGCTCATTAATCAAAGATGGTTATGTTTCCTGACCATAGACATGTGTTGTCATTTGATTAGTGGGATCACATCATTAGAAGAATGATGTGATTGACATGACCCATTTTGTTAGCCTAGCACTTGATCATTTAGTATACTGCTATTGCTTTCTTCATGACTTATACAAAGTTCTTGCAACTATGAGATTGTGCAACTCCCGTGTACCGGAAGAACACTTTGTGTGCTACCAAACGTCACAATGTAACTGGGTGATTATAAAGGTGCTCTACAGGTGTTTCCGAAGGTTCATGTTGAGTTGGCATAATTCGAGATTAGGATTTGTCACTCCGATTGTCGGAGAGGTATCTCTGGGCCCTCTCGGTAATACTCATCACTTAAGCCTTGCAAGCATGTAACTAATGAGTTAGTTATGAGATGACGTATTACAAAACGAGTAAAGAGACTTGCCGGTAACGAGATTGAACTAGGTATTGGATACCGACGATCAAATCTCGGGCAAGTAACATACCGATGACAAAGGGAACAAAGTATGTTGTTATGCGGTTTGACCGATAAAGATCTTCGTAGATATGTAGGAACCAATATGGGCATCCAGGTCCCGCTATTGGTTATTGACCAGAGACGTGTCTCGGTCATGTCTACATTGTTCTCAAACCGTAGGGTCCGCACGCTTAAGGTTTCGATGGCGATGCTTATATTATGAGTTTATGTATTTTGATGTACGAAGGTTGTTCGAGTCCGGATGTGATCACGGAATGACAAGGAGTCTCGAAATGGTCGAGACATAAAGATTGATATATTGGACCGATATATTTGGACACCGGAAAGGTTCCGGAGAGTTTGGGAATATACCGAGACTCCGGAGGTTACCGAACCCCCGTAAGTATATGGGCCTTATTGGGCCCAAGTGGAAGGAAGGGAGAAGGAGCAGGGGGGCGCCCCAAGCCCAATCCGACTGGGGGGGGCCGCCCCCTTTCCTTTCTCCTTCCCTCTTCCTTCCTACTACTAGTACTCCTTCCTTCCCTCCAACTTGGATTAGGAAAGAGGGAAACCTACTTGGAGTAGGTTTCCTCCTCCTATGGCACGCCTGGGCGGCCACCTCCTCCCTCCCTCCTTTATATACGGGGTAGGGGCACCCTAGACACACAAGTTGATCATTGATCGTTCCTTAGCCGTGTGCGGTGCCCCCTCCACGATATTACACCTCGGTCATATTGTAGCGGTGCTTAGGCGAAGCCTCGCGACAGAGAACATCAAGATCGCCACCACGCCGTCAGGTCTTGTGTAACTCCCCTCGGCGTCTCGCTGGATCGAAGATCGAGGGTGCGCCATCGAGCTGTATGCGTGTCAAGAACTCGGAGGTGCCGGAGTAACGGTGCTTGGATCGGTCGGACCGGAGGACGACGACTACTTCCTCCATGTTGCGCCAACGCCCGCCGCGGGTCTACAAGGGTACATAGACAACACTCTCCCTCGTTGCTATATCATCACCATGATCTTGCGTGTGCGAGGAAATTTTTGAAATTACTACGTCCGCAACAAAGGGCATCGAGCCTAGGTTTTATGCGCTGATGTTATATGCACGAGTAGAACACAAGTGAGTTGTGGACGATATAAGTCATACCGCCTACCAAAGATGTCATACTTTGGTTCAGCGGTATTGTTGGATGAAGCGGCCCGGACCGACATTACGCCAGACGCTTACGCAAGACTGGTTTTACCGCCGTGCTTTGCACACGGTGACTAGCGGTGTCTGTTTCTCCAACTTTAGTTGAACCGAGTGTGGCTACGCCGGTCCTTGTGAAGGTTAAACGGAGTCTATTTGACAAACTATCGTTGTGGTTTTGATGCGAGGTAAGAACGGTTCTTGCTAAGCCCGTAGCAGCCACGTAAAATTTGCAACAACAAAGTAGAGGACGCCTAACTTGTTTTTGCAGGCATGTTGTGATGTGATATGGCCAAGACGTGATGCTATATTTTATTGTATGAGATGATCATGTTTTGTAACCGGTTATCGGCAATCGGCAGGAGCCATATGGTTGTCGCTTATTGTATGAAATGCAACGCCTTGTAATTGCTTTTACTTTATCACTAAGCGGTAGCGATAGTCGAGAAGCAATAGATGGCGAAACGACAACGATGCTACGATGGAGATCAAGGTGTCGCGCCGGTGGCGATGGTGATCACGACGGTGCTTCGAGATGGAGATCACAAGCACAAGATGATGATGGCCATATCATATCACTTATATTGATTGCATGTGATGTTTATCCTTTATGCATCTTATCTTGCTTTGATTGACGGTAGCATTTTAAGATGATCTCTCACTAAAATTATCAAGAAGTGTTCTCCCGAGTATGCACCGTTGCCAAAGTTCGTCGTGGCCGAGACACCACTTGATGATCGGGTGTGATAAGCTCACGTCCATCTACAACGGGTGCAAGCCAGTTTTGCACACGCAGAATACTCAAAGTTAAACTTGACGAGCCTAGCATATGCAGATATGGCCTCGAACACGGAGACCGAAAGGTCGGCGTGAATCATATAGTAGATATGATCAACATAATGATGTTCACCATTGAAAACTACTCCATCTCACGTGATGATCGGTTATGGTTTAGTTGATTTGGATCACGTGATCACTTAGATGACTAGAGGGATGTCTGTCTAAGTGGGAGTTCTTAAGTAATATGATTAATTGAACTTAAATTTATCATGAACTTAGTACCTGATAGTATCTTGCTTGTCTATGTTTGTTTGTAGATAGATGGCTCGTCTTTGTTGTTCCGTTGAATTTTAATGCGTTCCTTGAGAAAGCAAAGTTGAAAGATGATGGTAGCAATTACACGGATCGGGTCCGAACTCGAGGATTATCCTCATTCTTTGCATGTAAGAGTTACGCCTGGAAGCACCGCTGGGTGCCAGCCCGATGTTGATGTAACCGGCGGCGTTAAGAACGTCTGGCAGAGCAAAGCTGATGATTGAAGGAAATATGCCCTAGAGGCAATAATAAAGTTATTATTTATTTCCTCATATCATGATAAATGTTTATTATTCATGCTAGAATTGTATTAACCGAAAACATAATACATGTGTGAATACATAGACAAAACTATGGTCACTAGTATGCCTCTACTTGACTAGCTCATTAATCAAAGATGGTTATGTTTCCTGACCATAGACATGTGTTGTCATTTGATTAGTGGGATCACATCATTAGAAGAATGATGTGATTGACATGACCCATTCTGTTAGCCTAGCACTTGATCATTTAGTATAGTGCTATTGCTTTCTTCATGACTTATACAAAGTTCCTGCAACTATGAGATTGTGCAACTCCCGTGTACCGGAAGAACACTTTGTCTGCTACCAAATGTCACAACGTAACTGGGTGATTATAAAGGTGCTCTACAGGTGTTTCCGAAGGTTCATGTTGAGTTGGCATAATTCGAGATTCGGATTTGTCACTCCGATTGTCGGAGAGGTATCTCTAGGCCTCTCGGTAATACTCATCACCTAAGCCTTGCAAGCATGTAACTAATGAGTTAATTATGAGATGACGACATGAGCGAGTAAAGAGACTTGCGGTAACGAGATTGAACTAGGTATTGGATACCGACGATCAAATCTCGGGCAAGTAACATACCGATGACAAAGGAACAAAGTATGTTGTTATGCGGTTTGACCGATAAAGATCTTCAGTAGAATATGTAGGAACCAATATGGGCATCCAGGTCCCGCTATTGGTTATTGACCGAGACGTGTCTCGGTCATGTCTACATTGTTCTCGAACCGTAGGGTCCGCACGCTTAAGGTTTCGATGCTTATATTATGAGTTTATGTATTTTGATGTACGAAGGTTGTTCGAGTCCGGATGTGATCACGGACATGACGAGGAGTCTCGAAATGGTCGAGACATAAAGATTGATATATTGGACGGATATATTTGGACACCGGAAAGGTTCCGGAGAGTTTGGGAATATACCGAGCTCGGAGGTTACCGAACCCCGGTAAGTATATGGGCCTTATTGGGCCCAAGTGGAAGGAAGGGAGAAGGAGCAAGGGAGGGGGGCGCGCCCCCCCAAGCCCAATCCGAATTGGGGAAGGAGGCCGCCCCCCCTTTCCTTTCTCCTTCCCCCTCTTCCTTCCTACTACTAGTACTCCTTCCTTCCCCCTCCAACTTGGATTAGGAAAAAGAGGGGAAACCTACTTGGAGTAGGTTTCGTCCTGCTATGGCGTGCCCCCCTTGGGCCGGCCACCTCCTCCCTCCCTCCTTTATATACGGGGGTAGGGGGGCACCCTAGACACACAAGTTGATCATTGAGATCATTCCTTAGCCGTGTGCGGTGCCCCCTTCCACGATATTACACCTTGGTCATATTGTAGCGGTGCTTAGGCGAAGGCCTGCGACAGGAGAACATCAAGATCGTCACCACGCCGTCGTGCTGACGGAACTCCTCCCCGCGCCTCTGCTGGATCGGAGATCGGGCTGCGTCATCGAGCTGTACGTGTGTCAAGAACTCGGAGGTGCCGGAGTAACGGTGCTTGGATCGGTCGGACCGGGAGGACGTACGACTACTTCCTCTACGTTGTGTCAACGCTTCCGCTTCGGTCTACGAGGGTACGTAGACAACACTCTCCCCTCTCGTTGCTATATCATCACCATGATCTTGCGTGTGCGTAGGATTTTTTTTGAAATTACTACGTTACCCAACAGTGGCATCCGAGCCTAGGTTCTATGCGTTGATGTTATATGCACGAGTAGAACACAAGTGAGTTGTGGACGATATAAGTCATACTGCCTACCAGCATGTCATACTTTGGTTCAGCGGTATTGTTGGATGAAGCGGCCCGGACCGACATTACGCAGACGCTTACGCGAGACTGGTTTTACCGCCGTGTTTTGCACACAGTGACTAGTGGGTGTCTGTTTCTCCAACTTTAGTTGAACTGAGTGTGGCTACGCCCGGTCCTTGTGAAGGTTAAAACGAGTCTATTTGACAAACTATCGTTGTGGTTTTGATGCGAGGTAAGAACGGTTCTTGCTAAGCCCGTAGCAGCCACGTAAAATTTGCAACAACAAAGTAGAGGATGTCTAACTTGTTTTTGCAGGCATGTTGTGATGTGATATGGTCAAGACATGATGCTATATTTTATTGTATGAGATGATCATGTTTTGTAACCGGTTATCGGCAATGGCAGGAGCCATATGGTTGTCGCTTATTGTATGAAATGCAAACGCCTGTAATTGCTTTACTTTATCACTAAGCGGTAGCGATAGTCGAGATGCAATAGATGGCGAACGACAACGATGCTACGATGGAGATCAAGGTGTCGCGCCGGTGGCGATGGTGATCACGACGGTGCCGGAGATGGAGATCACAAGCACAAGATGATGATGGCCATATCATATCACTTATATTGATTGCATGTGATGTTTATCCTTTATGCATCTTATCTTGCTTTGATTGACGGTAGCTTTTTAAGATGATCTCTCACTAAAATTATCAAGAAGTGTTCTCCCTGAGTATGCACCGTTGCCAAAGTTCGTCGTGCCGAGACACCACGTGATGATCGGGTGTGATAAGCTCTATGTCCATCTACAACGGGTGCAAGCCAGTTTTGCACACGCGGAATACTTAGGTTAAACTTGACGAGCCTAGCATATGCAGATATGGCCTCGGAACACGGAGACCGAAAGGTCGAGCGTGAATCATATAGTAGATATGATCAACATAGTGATGTTCACCATTGAAAACTACTCCATCTCACGTGATGATCGGTTATGGTTTAGTTGATTTGGATCACGCGATCACTTAGATGACTAGAGAGATGTCTGTCTAAGTGGGAGTTCTTAAGTAATATGATTAATTGAACTTAAATTTATCATGAACTTAGTCCTGGTAGTATTTTGCAAATTATGTTGTAGATCAATAGCTTGCGTTGTTGCTTTCGTATGTTTATTTTGATATGTTCCTAGAGAAAACTGTGTTGAAAATGTTAGTAGCAATGTTGCGGATTTGATCCGTGATCTAAGGTTAATCCTCATTGCTGCACAGAAGAATTATGTCCTTGATGCACCACTAGGTGACAGACCTATTGCAAGAGCAGATGTAGACGTTATGAACGTTTGGCTAGCTCAATGTGATGACTACTTGATAGTTTAGTGCACCATGCTTAACGGCTTAGAATCGGGACTTCAAAGACGTTTTGAACGTCATGGACCATATGAGATGTTCCAGGAATTGAAGTTAATATTTCAAGCAAATACCCGAGTTGAGAGATATGAAGTCTCCAACAAGTTCTATAGCTAAAAGATGGAGGAGAATCGCTCAACTAGTGAGCATGTGCGCAGATTGTTTGGGTACTTCAATCGCTTGAATCAAGTGGGAGTTAATCTTCCAGATAAGATAGTGATTGACAGAATTCTCTAGTCACCATCACTAAGTTACTAGAACTTCGTGATGAACTATAGTATGCAAGGGATGACGAAAACGATTCCCAAGCTCTTCGTGATGCTGAAATCAACATAGGTAGAAATCAAGAAAGAGCATCAAGTGTTGATGGTTAACAAGATCACTAGTTTCAAGAAAAGGGCAAAGGGAAAGAAAGGGAACTTCAAGTAGAATGACAAGCAAGTTGTCACTCCCGTGAAGAAGACCAAAGCTGGACCAAAGCCTGAAACTAAGTGCTTACACTGCAAAGGAAATGGTCACTGGAAGCGAAAATGCCCTGAATATTTGGTGGGTAAGAAGGATGGCAAAGTGAACAAGTGTATATTTGATATACAGGTTATTGATGTGTGCCTTACTAGTGTTTATAGTAGCCCCTGAGTATTTGATACTTGTTCGGTTGCTAAGATTAGTAACTCGAAACAGGAGTTACAGAATAAACAGAAACTAGTTCAGGGTGAAGTGACGATGTGTGTTGAAAGTAGTTTCAAGATTGATATGATCATCATCGCACACTCCCTAAACTTTCGGGATTAGTGTTAAACCTAAATAAATGTTATTTGGCGTTTGCGTTGAGCATGAATATGATTTGATCATGTTTATTGCAATACGGTTATTCATTTAAAGTTAAAGAATAATTGTTATTCTGTTTACATGAATAAGACCTTCGATGGTTATACACCCAATGAAAATAGTTTGTTGGATCTCGATCGTGGTGATACACATATTCATAATATTGATGCCAAAAGACGCAAAGTTAATAATGATAGTGCAGATTATTTGTGGCACTGCCGTTTGGGTCATATCGGTGTAAAGCGCATGAACAAACTCCATAAAGATGGATTTTTGGAATCACTTGGTTATGAATCATTTGATGCTTGCGAACTGTGCCTTTTGGGCAAGATGACTAAAACTCTGTTCTCCGGAACAATGGAGCGAGCAACTGACTTATTGGAAATAATACATACTGATGTATGCGATCCGATGAGTGTTGAGGCTCGTGGCGGGTATCGTTATTTTCTGACCTTCACAGATGATTTGAGCAGATATTGGTATATCTACTTGATGAAACATAAGTCTGAAATAGTTGAAAGGTTCAAAGAATTTCAGAGTGAAGTGGAAAAATCATCGTAACAAGAAAATAAAGTTTCTGCGATCTGATCACGGAGACAAATATTTGAGTTACGAGTTTGGTCTTCAATTGAAACAATGTGGAATAGTTTCACACCTCACGCCACCTGGAACATCACATCGTTATGGTGTGTCCGAACGTCGTAACCGCACTTTATTTGATATGGTGCGATCTATGATGTCTCTTATCAGTTTACCACTATCGTTTTGGGGTTATGCATTAGAGACAGCTGCATTCACGTTTAAAATAGGGCACCATCTAAATCCGCTGAGACGACACCGTATGAACTATGGTTTAGCAGTAAATCTAAGCTGTTGTTTCTTAAAGTTTGGGGCTGCGATGCTTATGTGAAAAAGTTTCATCCTGATAAGCTCGAACCCAAATCGGAGAAGTGCGTCTTCATAGAATACCCAAAGGTTGTTGGGTACACCTTCTATCACAGATCCGAAGGCAAGATATTTGTTGCTAAAATGGATCCTTTCCAGAGAATGAGTTTCTCTCGAAAGAAGTGAGTGGGAGGAAAGTAGAACTTGATGAGGTAACTGTACCTGCTCCCTTATTGGAAAGTAGTTTATCACAGAAATTAGTTCCTGTGACAAATACACCAATTAGTGAGGAAGCTAATGATATTGATCATGAAACTTTAGATCAAGTTACTACTGTAACCTCGTAGGTCTTCCGAGTAAGATCCGCACAGAGTGGTGTAGTAATCATGTTCGGAAGTCATGTTACTAGACCATGATGAACCTACGAACTATGAGGAAGCGATGATGAGCCCAGATTCGTGAAATGGCTCGAGGCCATAAAATCGAGATATAATCCATGTATGAGAACAAAGTATGGACTTTGATTGACTTGCTCGATGATCGCAAGCCATGTTAAATAAATGGATCTTCAAGAGGAAGACGGACACCGATAGTAGTGTTACTATCCACTAAGCTCGACTTGTTGCAAAAGGTTTTCAACAAAGTTCAAAGGTGTTGAATACAATGAGATTTTCTCACTCAGATCGATGCTTAAGTCATCGAATCATGTTAGCAATTGCCACATTTTATGAAATCTGGAAAAATGTGTCAAAACTGCATTCCTTAATGGATTTTATTAAAGAAGAGTTGTATGTGATGCAACTAGAAGGTTTTGTCAATCCTAAAGGTGCTAACAAAATGTGCAAGCTCCAATGATCCATCTATGGACTGGTGCAAGCATCTCGAGTTGGAATATACGCTTTGATAAGTTGATCAAAGCATATAGTTTTATATGGACTTACGATGAAGCTCTGTATTTACAATAAAGTGAGTGGGAGCACTACTGACCTTTTCGATTAGTATATGCGAGTGACATATTGTTGATCAAAAATGATGTAGAATTTTTCTGCAAAGCATAAAGGAGTGTTTTAAAGGAGTTCTTTAAAAGGAAAAGACCTCAGTAAAAGCTACTTACATATTGAGCATCAAGATCTATTGAGATAGATCAAGACGCTTGATAAGATTTTCAATGAGTACATACCTTGGCAAGATTTTGAAATAGTTCAAAATGGAGCGATCAAAGAAAGAGTTCTTGCTGTGTTGCAAAGGTATGAAATTGAGTAAGACTCAAATCCCGACCATAACAGAAAATAGAAAGAGAATGCGATGTAAAGCGATGAACAAACTCCATAAAGATGGATTTTGGAATCACTTGGTTATGAATCATTTGATGCTTGCGAATCGTGCCTTTTGGGCAAGATGACTAAAACTCGTTCTCCTAACAATGGAGCGAGCAACCGACTTATTGGAAATAATACATACCGATGTATGCGATCCGATGAGTGTTGAGGCTCGTGGCGGTATCGTTATTTTCGACCTTCACAGATGATTTGAGCAGATATTGGTATATCTACTTGATGAAACATAAGTCTGAAATAGTTGAAAGGTTCAAAGAATTTCAGAGTGAAGTGGAAAATCATCGTAACAAGAAAATAAAGTTTCGCGATCCGATCACGGAGACAAATATTTGAGTTACGAGTTTGGTCTTCAATTGAAACAATGTGGAATAGTTTCACACCTCACGCCACCGGAACATCACATCGTTATGGTGTGTCCGAACGTCAGAATCGCACTTTATTTGATATGGTGCGATCTATGATGTCTCTTATCGATTTACCACTATCGCTTTTGGGGTTATGCATTAGAGACAGCTGCATTCACGTTTAAAATAGGGCACCATCTAAACCACTGAGACGACACCGTATGAACTATGGTTTAGCAAGAATCTAAGTGTTGTTTCTTAAAGTTTGGGGCTGCGATGCTTATGTGAAAAAGTTTCATCCCGATAAGCTCGAACCCAAATCGGAGAAGTGCGTCTTCATAGAATACCCAAAGGTTGTTGGGTACACCTTCTATCACAGATCCGAAGGCAAGATATTTGTTGTTAAAATGGATCCTTTCCAGAGAATGAGTTTCTCTCAAAGAAGTGAGTGGGAGGAAAGTAGAACTTGATGAGGTAATCTGTATACTGCCCCTTATTGAAAGTAGTTTATCACGTAAATTAGTTCCTCGTGACAAATACACCAATTAGTGAGGAAGCTAATGATATTGATCATGAAACTTTAGATCAAGTTACTACGTAACCTCGAGGTCTTCCGAGTAAGATCCGCACTGAGTGGTGTAGTAATCATGTTCGGAAGTCATGTTACTAGACCATGATGAACCTACGAACTATGAGGAAGCGATGATGAGCCCAGATTCGTGAAATGGCTCGAGGCCATAAAATCTGAGATATAATCCATGTATGAGAACAAAGTATGGACTTTGATTGACTTGCTCGATGATCAGCAAGCCATGTTAAATAAATGGATCTTCAAGAGGAAGACGGACACTGATAGTAGTGTTACTATCCACTAAGCTCGACTTGTTGCAAAAGGTTTTCAACAAAGTTCAAAGGTGTTGAATACAATGAGATTTTCTCACTCGTATCGATGCTTAAGTCTGTCTGAATCATGTTAGCAATTGCCACATTTTATGAAATCTGGAAAAAATGTGTGTCAAAACTGCATTCCTTAATGGATTTTATTAAAGAAGAGTTGTATGTGATGCAACTAGAAGGTTTTGTCAATCCTAAAGGTGCTAACAAAATGTGCAAGCTCCAGCGATCCATCTATGGACTGGTGCAAGCATCTCGGAGTTGGAATATACGCTTTGATAAGTTGATCAAAGCATATAGTTTTATATGGACTTACGATGAAGCCTGTATTTACAATAAAGTGAGTGGGAGCACTACAGCCTTTCCGATTAGTATATGCGAGTGACATATTGTTGATCAAAATGATGTAGAATTTTTCGCAAAGCATAAAGGAGTGTTTTAAAGGAGTTCTTTAAAAGGAAAAGACCTCAAGAAAAGCTACTTACATATTGAGCATCAAGATCTATTGAGATAGATCAAGACGCTTGATAAGATTTTCAATGAGTACATACCTTGGCAAGATTTTGAAATAGTTCAAAATGGAATACCAAAGAAAGAGTTCTTGTTCGTGTTGCAAAGGTATGAAATTGAGTAAGACTCAAATCCCGACCATAACAGTAAAATAGAAAGAGAATGAAAAGTCATTCCCTATGCCTCACCATAGGTTCTATAAAGTATGCTATGCTATGTACTGCACCTATTGTATACTTTGCTCGATTTGGCGAGGAGTACAATAGTGATCTAGGAGTAGATCATCGACATTGGTCAAGAATATCCTTAGTAAGGACTAAGGAGATGTTTCTCGATTATGGAGGTGATAAAAGAGTTTGTTGTAAAAGTTACATCAAGGCAAACTTTACACCGATCCGTATGACTCTAAGTCTCAACCGGATACATATTGAAAGTGGGAGCAATTAGCTAGAGTAGCTCCGCAGAGCATTGTGGACATATAATATTTGCAAAATACATACGGCTCGAATGCGATGATCTGCTCACTAAGCTTCTCTCACGAGCAAAACATGATCACACCTTAGTACTCTTTGAGTGTTAATCACATGGCGATGTGAACTAGATTATTGACTTAGTGCAAGTGGGAGATGAAGCAAATATGCCCTAGAGGCAATAATAAAGTTATTATTTATTTCCTCATATCATGATAAATGTTTATTATTCATGCTAGAATTGTATTAACCGAAACATAATACATGTGTGAATACATAGACAAAACTATGGTCACTAGTATGCTTCTACTTGACTAGCTCATTAATCAAAGATGGTTATGTTTCCTCACCATAGACATGTGTTGTCATTTGATTAGTGGGATCACATCATTAGAAGAATGATGTGATTGACATGACCCATTCTGTTAGCCTAGCACTTGATCGTTTAGTATAGTGCTATTGCTTTCTTCATGACTTATACAAAGTTCCTGCAACTATGAGATTGTGCAACTCCCGTGTACCGGAAGAACACTTTGTGTGCTAACAAATGTCACAACGTAACTGGGTGATTATAAAGGTGCTCTACAGGTGTTTCCAAAGGTTCATGTTGAGTTGGCATAATTCGAGATTAGGATTTGTCACTCCGATTGTCGGAGAGGTATCTCTGGGCCCTCTCGGTAATACTCATCACTTAAGCCTTGCAAGCATGTAACTAATGAGTTAGTTATGAGATGACGACATGAACGAGTAAAGAGACTTGCACGAGATTGAACTAGGTATTGGATACCGACGATCAAATCTCGGGCAAGTAACATACCGATGACAAAGGAACAAAGTATGTTGTTATGCGGTTTGACCGATAAAGATCTTCGAGAATATGTAGGAACCAATATGGGCATCCAGGTCCCGCTATTGGTTATTGACCGAGACGTGTCTCGGTCATGTCTACATTGTTCTCGAACCGTAGGGTCCGCACGCTTAAGGTTTCGATGATGCTTATATTATGAGTTTATGTATTTTGATGTACCAAGGTTGTTCGAGTCCCTGATGTGATCACGGACATGACGAGGAGTCTCAAATGGTCGAGACATAAAGATTGATATATTGGACGGATATATTTGGACACCGGAAAGGTTCCGGAGAGTTTGAGAATATACCGAGTTCGGAGGTTACCGAACCCCGGTAAGTATATGGGCCTTATTGGGCCCAAGTGGAAGGAAGGAGAAGGAGCAAGGGGGGGCACGCCCCAAGCCCAATCCGACTGGGGAAGGGGCCCCCTTTCCTTTCTCCTTCCCCTCTTCCTTCCTACTACTAGTACTCCTTCCTTCCCTCCAACTTGGATTAGAAAGAGGGAAACCTACTTGGAGTAGGTTTCTCCTCCTATGGCGCCCCTTTGGGCGGCCACCTCCTCCCTCCCTCCTTTATATACGGGGTAGGGGGCACCCTAGACACACAAGTTGATCATTGAGATCATTCCTTAGCCGTGTGCGGTGCCCTCCACGATATTACACCTCGGTCATATTGTTGAAGCTTAGGCGAAGCCTCGCGATAGGAGAACATCAAGATCGTCACCACGCCGTCAGGCCGACGGAACTCCTCGCGCCTCGCTGGATCGAGATCGGGTGCGCCATCGAGCTGTACGTGTGTCAAGAACTCAGAGGTGCCGAGTAACGGTGCTTGGATCGGTCGGACCGGAGGACGACGACTACTTCCTCTACGTTGCCAGTCAACGCTTCCGCTTGGTCTCACGAGGGTACGAGACAACACTCTCCCTCTCGTTGCTATATCATCACCATGATCTTGCGGTGTGTAGGAATTTTTTGAAATTACTACGCTACCCAACAATGACTACTCTATAGTTCAAGTGTGCTATGCTTTACGGCTTAGAACCGGTCTTCAACGACGCTTTTGAACGTCATGGAGCATATGAGATGTTCCAGAGTTGAAGTTAATATTTCAAGCAAATGCCCGGATTGAGAGATATGAAGTCTCCAATAAGTTCTATAGCTGCAAGATGGAGGAGAATAGTTCACAAGGAACATATACTCGTAATGTCTGGGTATAACAATCACTTGATTCAACTGGGAGTTAATCTTCCGATGATAGTGTCATTGATGTAATTCTTCAATCATCGCCACCAAGCTACAAGAGCTTTGTGATGAACTATAATATGCAAGGGATGAACAAGACTATTCCCGAGCTCTTCGCAATGCCGAAAGTCATGGAGGTAGAAATCAAGAAGGAGCATCAAGTGTTGATGGTCAACAAGACCACTAGTTTCAAGAAGAAGGGCAAAGGGAAGAAGAAGGGGAACTTCAAAAGAACGGCAAGCAAGTTGTCGCTCAAGAGAAGAAACCCAAGTCCGGACCTAAGCCCAAACTCGAGTGCTTTACCGCAAGCGCATGGTCATCGAAGCGGAACTGCCCCAAGTATTTGGCGGATAAGAAGGATGGCAAAGTGAACAAAGGTATATATGATATACATGTTATTGATGTGTACCTAACTAGAGCTCGTAGTAGCACCTGGGTATTTGATACTTGTTCTGTTGCTAATATTTGCAACTCGAAACTGTTGGGAAACGTAGTAATTTCAAAAATTTTCCTACGCACACGCAAGATCATGGTGATGTATAGCAACGAGAGGGGAGAGTGTTGTCCACGCACTCGTGAGACCCAAGCGAAGCGATCACAACGTAGAGGAAGTAGTCGACGTTCTCCTCGCGATCCGACCGATCCGCGCCGTTACATTCGACGCCCGAAGTTCTTGACACACGACAGCTCGATGACGCCCCTCAGACTCGATCCAGCCGAGTGTCGAGGGAGAGTTTCACAAGACGACGGCGCAGGACGATCTTGATGTTTCACGGCGCAGGCTTCGCTTAAGCTTCATGACGGTATAACCGAGGTGGAATATGGTGGAGGGGGCACCGACACGGCTAAGGAACGATCTAAAGATCAAACTTGTGTGTTCCAAGGTGCCCCCTGCCTCAGATATAAAGGAGGGAGGGGGAGGCCGGCCGCCTAGCTAAGGCTGCCGAGGAGTCCTACTCCACCGAGTAGGACTCCCCCTTCCTAGTTGGATTAGGTTTGGGGAGGGGAAGAGGAGAGGGCGCCGCCTCCTTGTCCTATTCGGACTGGGGAGAGGGCGGCGGCCACCCCCTGGCCGGCCCTCCTCTTCTCCCTCGAGGCCCACCGAGGCCCATTTACCCCGGGGTTCCGTAACCTCCCTAGACTGCAGAATTCCTGTTTTACCGAACCATTCCAACTCCAAACATAGGCTTCCAATATATCAATCTTTATGTCTCGACCATTTCGAGACTCCTCGTCATGTCCGTGATCACATCCGGACTCAACTTCTTTGGTACATCAAAATACATAAACTCATAATAACCGCCATCGAAACCTTGCTGCGGACCCTACGGTTCGAGAACAATGTAGACATGACCTAGAACTATTCACGGTCAATAACCAACAGCGGACCTGGATGCCCATATTGGTTCCTACATATTCTACTTAAGATCTTTATCGGTCGATCAAGATAACAACATACGTTGTTCCCTTTGTCATCGGTATGTTACTTGCCCGAGATTCGATCGCCGGTATCCAATACCTAGTTCAATCTCGCTACGCAAGTCTCTTTACTCGCTCAGAATACATCATCTCACAACTAACTTATTAGTTGTAGTGCTTGCAAGGCTTCAAGTGATGTGCATTACCGAGAGGGCCCAGAGATACCTCTCCCATAATCGGAGTGACAAAACCTAATCTCAAATACGCCAACCCAACATCTACCTTTGGAGACACCTGTAGTACTCCTTTATAATCACCCATTACGCTAGACGCTTGGTAGCACCCAAAGTGTTCCTCCGTAAACGGAATTGCATAATCTCATAGTTACGGAACATGTATAAGTCATGGATAAAAGCAAGAGCAACATACTCAACGATCGTGTGCTAAGCTAAGGAATGGGTCATGTCAATCGATCATTCTACTAATGATGTGACCTTATTAATCAAATAACAACTCTTTGTTCATGGTCGGAAACATAACCATCTTTGATTAACAAGCTAGTCTAGTAGAGGCATACTAGTGACACATTGTTTTGTCTATGCATTCACACATGTATCATGTTTCCGTTAATACAATTCTAGCATGAATGATAAACATTTATCATGAAATAAGGAAATAAATAATAACTTTATTATTGCCTCTAGGGCATATTTCCTTCAGCCTCCCACTTGCACTAGAGTCAATAATCTAGATTACATAGTAATGATTCTAACACCCATGGAGTCTTGGTGCTGATCATGTTTTGCTCGTGGAAGAGGCTTAGTCAACGGTTCGCAACATTCAGATCCATATGTATCTTGCAAATCTCTATGTCTCCCAACCGACTAAGTCCCGGATGGAATTGAAGCGCTCTTGATGTGCTTGGTCCTCTTGTGAAATCTGGATTCCTTCGCTAAGGCAATTGCTCCAAGATTGTCACGAAGATTTTCATTGACCCGATGCACTAGGTATGACACCTAGATCGGATATGAACTCCTTCATCCGCACTCTTCATTAGCTGCTTCGAAGCTGCTATGTACTCCGCTTCACATGTAGATCCCGCCACGACGCTTTGTTTAGAACCGCACCAACCGACAGCTCCTCCGCTTAGTGTAAATACGATCCGGTCCGCGATTTAGAATCGTCGGATCAAGGTCAAAGCTTGCATCAACGCAACCTTTACGATGAGCTCTTTGTCACCTCCATATACGAGAAACATATCCTTAGTCCTTTTCGTATTTCAGATGTTCTTGACCGCTGTCCAAAGGATCCACTCGATTACTTTGGTACCTCCTCGCTAGGCTTATAGCAAGGCACACATCAGTCCGGTACACAAGATTGCATACATGATAGAGCCTATGGCTCAAGCATAGGAACACCTTTCATTTTCTCTATCTTCCGCAGTGGTCGGGCATTGAGTCGACTCAACTTCACACCTTGTAACACGTGCAAGAACCCTTTCTTTGCTTGATCCATTTTGAACTTCTTCAAAATTTTGTCAAGGTATGTGCTTTGTGAAAGTCCAATCAAGCCGCCTTGATCTATCTCTATAGATCTTAATGCCCAATATGTAAGCAGCTTCACCGAGGTCTTTCATTGAAAAACTCTTATTCAAGTATCCCTTTATGCTATCCAGAATTCTATATCATTTCCGATCAGCAATATGTCATCTACATATAATATCGTAAATGCTACAGAGCTCCCACTCACTTTCTTGTAAATACAAAGCTTCTCCAAAAGTCTCAGATAAACCCAAATGCTTTGATCACACTATCAAAGCGCTTATTCCAACTCCGAGATGCTTGCACCAGTCCATAGATGGATCGCCTGGAGCTTGCATACTTTGTTAGCTCCTTTGGATCGATAAAACCTTCGTTGCATCATATACAACTCTTCTTCCGTAAATCCATTCAGAATGCGCTTTACATCCATTTGCCAAATTTCATAATCATAAAATGCGGCAATCGCTAACATGATTCGGACGGACTTAAGCATCGCCACGGGTGAGAAGGTCTCATCGTAGTCAACCCTTGAACTTGTCGAAACCTTTGCATAAGTCGAGCTTTATAGACAAGAATATTACCGTCGCCGTCGGTCTTCTTCTTGAAGATCCACTTATTTTCTATTGCTGCCTACCGGCAAGTCAACCAAAGTCCATACTTTGTTTTCATACATGGATCCCATCTCGATTTCATGGCTTCAAGCCATTTTATGGAATCTGGGCTCACCATCGCTTCTTCATAGTTCGAGGTTCATCATGATCTAGTAGCATGATTTCCGTAACAGGATTACCGCATCACTCAGTGCGGATCTTACTCGTTGATCTACGAGGTTTCAGAGTAACTTGATCTCAAGTTTCATGATCAACATCATCAACTTCCTCACTACTTGGTGTGTGTCTCGTAAATCGGTTTCGCGATTTAACTACTTTCAAGTAAGGGAGAAGGTACTATTACCTCATCAAGTTCCACTTTCCTCCCACTCACTTCTTTCGAGAGAAACTCCTTCTAGAAAGGATCCATTTTAGCAACGAATGTCTTGCCTTCGGATCTGTGATAGAAGGTGTACCCAACTGCTTCCTTTGGGTATCCTATGAAGACACATTCGATTTGGGTTCGAGCTTATCAGGTTGAAGCTTTTTCACATAAGCATCGTGATCCCCAAACTTTAAGAAACGATAACTTTGGTTTCTTGCTAAACCACAGTTCATAAGGTGTCGCCTCAATGGATTTCGACGGTGTTCTATTGAATGTGAATGCGCCGCCTCTAGAGCATAACCCCAAAACGATAGCGGTAAATCAGAAGAGACATCATAGATCGCACCATATCTAGTAAAGTACGACATGACGCTCGACACACCATTACGTTGTGGTGTTCCGGTGGCGTAAGTTGTAAACTATTCCGCATTGTTTCAAATGTAGACCAAACTCAGAACTCAAATATTCACCTCCACGATCGATCGAGAAACTTGATTTTCTTGTTACGATGATTTTCAACTTCACTCAAATTCTTTGAACTTTTCAAATGTTTCGAATTATGTTTCATTAAGTAGATATACCCATATCCGCTTAAGTCATCGTGAAGGTGAGAAAATAACGATATCCGCCACGAGCCTCAACATTCATTGGACCACATACATCAGATGTATGATTTCCAACAAATCTGTTGCTCTCTCCATAGTACCGAGAACGGTGTTCTAGTCATCTTGCCTATGAGGCACGGTTCATAAGTGCCAAGTGATTCATAATCAAGTGACTCCAAAAGTCCATCAAGATGGAGTTTCTTCATGCGCTTTATACCGATATGACCTAAACGGCAGTGCCACAAATAAGTTGCACTATCATTATCAACTCTGCATCTTTTGGCTTCAACATTATGAATATGTGTATCACTACTATCGAGATTCATAAGAAATAGACCACTCCTCAAGGGTGCATGACCATAAAAGATATTACTCATATAAATAGAACAACCATTATTCTCTCGATTTAAATGAATAACCGCCTCGCATCAAACAAGATCCAGATATAATGTTCATGCTTAACGCAGCACCAAATAACAATTATTTAGGTCTAAAACTAATCCCAAGGTAGATGTAGAGGTAGCGTGTCGATCGCGATCACATCGACTTTGGAACCATTTCCCACGCCGCATCGTCACCTCGCCCTTTGCCGTTGTTCGCTAATCCGTAGTCCTGCTTCGAGTTGCAAATATTAGCAATGTAACCAAGATCAAATACCCAGTGCTATGCGAGCTCTAGTAAGGTACACATCAATAACATGTATATCACATATACCTTTGTTCACCTTGCCATCCTTCTTATCCGCCAAATACTTGGGGCAGTTCCGCTTCAAAGGATGACCATACCGCTTGCAAGAGAAACACTCGATTTGTGTTTAGGGCCGACTTGGGTTTCTTCTCCGAGCAGCAACTTGCTTGCTGTTCTTCTTGAAGTTCCTTCTTCTTCCCTTTGCCTTTCTTTTTGAAACTAGTGGTCTTATTGACCATCAACACTTGATGCTCCTTCTGATTTCTACCTCCGCTGCCTTTAGCATTGCGTAAGAGCTCTGCATAGTTTTCACTAACCCTTGCATATTATAGTTCATCACGAAGCCTTTGTAGCTTGGTGGCGTGATTGAAGAATTTGTCAATGACACAATCATTCGGAAGATTAACTCCCAATTGTGTCAAGTGATTGTAGTACCCGGACATTACGAGTATATGCTCACTAATGTAACTATTCTCTCCATCTTGCAGCTATAGAACTTTATTGGAGACTTCATATCTCTCAATCCGCATTCTGTTGGAATATCAACTTCAACTCTGGAACATCTCATATGCTCCATGACGCTCAAAACGCCGTTGAAGTCCCGGTTCTAAGCCGTAAAGCATGGCACATCGAACTATAGAGTAGTCATCAGCTTTGCTCGCCAGACGCTCTTAACGCCGTCGGCCAGATCAGATCAGTTCCTGTCACCTAGCGGTGCATCCAGACGTAACTCTTTCAGGCAGCAATGAGGATGATCTCGTTACGGACCCGTCCCGTAATTGCTACCATCATCTTTCAACTTTGCTTTCAAGGAACGCATTAAAATTCAACGGAACAACAAAGACGAGCCATCTATCTACAATCAAACATAAACAAGCAAGATACTATCATGTACTAAGTTCATGATAAATTTAAGTTCAATTAATCATATTACTTAAGAACTCCCACTTAGAAAAACATCTCTAGTCATCCAAGTGATCACGTGACCCAAATCAACTAAACCATAACCGATCATCACGTGAAATGGAGTAGTTTTCAATGGTGAACATCTTATGTTGATCATATCTACTATATGATTCACGCCGACCTTTCGGTCTCCATGTTCCGAGGCCATATCCGCATATGCTAGGCTCGTCAAGTATAACCCGAGTATTTCGTGTGCAAAACTGGCTTGCACCCGTTGTAGATGGACGAGAGCTTATCACACCCGATCATCACGTGGTGTCCGGGCACGATTTAACTTTGGCAACGGTGCATACGGGAGAACACTTCTTGATAATTTAATGAGAGATCATCTTATAATGCTACCGTCAATCAAAGCAAGATAAGATGCATAAAAGGATAAACATCACATGCAAATCAATATAAGTGATATGATATGGTCATCATCATCTTGTGCTTCGTGATCTTCATCTCCGCAGCACCACCATGATCACCATCGCCACCGGCGCGACACCTTGATCTCCATCGTAGCATCGTTGTCGCCTCGCCAAACTTATGCTACTACGACTATCGCTACCGCTTAGTGATAAAGTAAAGCATTACAGCGATTGCATTGCATACAATAAAGCGACAACCATATGGCTCCTGCCATTGCCGATAACTTCGTTACAAAACATGATCATCTCATACAATAAAATATAGCATCATGTCTTGACCATATCACATCACAACATGCCCTGCAAAAACAAGTTAGACGCCCTCTACTTTGTTGTTGCAAATTTTACGTGGCTGCTACGGGCTTTAGCAAGAACCAGTCTCACCTACGATCAAAACCACAACGATATTTCACAAATAGACTCCGCTTTAACCTTCTCAAGGACCGGGCGAGCCACACTCGGTTCAACTAAAGTGAGAGAGACAGCACCCACGGTCACCTTTAAGCAACGAAGTGCTCGTGAGCGGTGAAACCAGTCTCGCGTAAGCGCACGCGTAATGTCGGTCCGGGCCGCTTCATCTCACAATACCGCTGAACCAAAGTATGACATGCTGGTAGGTAGTATGACTTGTATCGCCCACAACTCACTTGTGTTCTACTCTGCAAAACATCAAACCATAGAAAAACCTAGGCTCGGATGCCATCGCTGGGAAACGAGTAATTTCAAAATTTCCTACGCACACGCAAGATCATGGTGATGTATAGCAACGAGAGGGGAGAGTGTTGTCCACACGCCTCGTGAGACCCAAGCGAAGCGATCACAACGTAGAGGAAGTAGTCGACGTTCTCCTCGCGATCCGACCGATCCCGCGCCACATTCGACGCCCCGAGTTCTTGACACACGACAGCTCGATGACGCCCCTCAGACTCCGATCCAGCCGAGTGTCGAGGGAGAGTTTCACAAGACGACGGCGCAGGACGATCTTGATGTTTCATCGCGCAGGCTTCGCTTAAGCTTCATGACGGTATAACCGAGGTGGAATATGGTGGAGGGGGCACCGACACGGCTAAGGAACGATCTAAAGATCAAACTTGTGTGTTCCAAGGTGCCCCCTGCCCCGAGATATAAAGGAGGGAGGGGGAGGCCGGCCGGCCTAGCTAGGCGGCCGAGGAGTCCTACTCCCAGGGAGTAGGACTCCCCCCTTCCTAGTTGGATTAGGGTTGGGGAGGGAAGAGGAGAGGCGCCGCCTCCTTGTCCTATTCGGACTGGGGGGAGGGCGGCGGCCACCCCGGCCGGCCCTCCTCTTCTCCTCGAGGCCCACCGAGGCCCATTTACCCCGGGGTTCCGTAACCTCCTAAGACTCAGTAAATTCTGTTTTCACCGAACCATTCAACTCCAAACATAGGCTTCCAATATATCAATCTTTATGTCTCGACCATTTCGAGACTCCTCGTCATGTCCGTGATCACATCCGGGACTCAACTTCTTTGGTACATCAAAATACATAAACTCATAATAACCGCCATCGAAACCTTGCTGCATGGACCCTACGGTTCGAGAACAATGTAGACATGACCTAGAACTATTCACGGTCAATAACCAACAGCGGACCTGGATGCCCATATTGGTTCCTACATATTCTACGAAGATCTTTATCGGTCAGACCGATAACAACATACGTTGTTCCTTTGTCATCGGTATATGTTACTTGCCCGAGATTCGATCGTCGGTATCCAATACCTAGTTCAATCTCGCTATCGCAAGTCTCTTTACTCGCTCAGTAATACATCATCTCACAACTAACTTATTAGTTGTAGTGCTTGCAAGGCTTCAATGATGTGCATTACCGAGAGGGCCCAGAGATACCTCTCCGACAATCGGAGTGACAAAACCTAATCTCAAATACGCCAACCCAACATCTACCTTTGGAGACACTGTAGTACTTCTTTATAATCACCCGATTCGCCAGACGCGTTTGGTAGCACCCAAAGTGTTCCTCCGTAAACGGAATTGCATAATCTCATAGTTACGGAACATGTATAAGTCATGGATAAAAGCAGAGCAACATACTCAACGATCGTGTGCTAAGCTAAGGAATGGGTCATGTCAATCAGATCATTCTACTAATGATGTGACCTTGTTAATCAAATAACAACTCTTTGTTCATGGTCAGGAAACATAACCATCTTTGATTAACAAGCTAGTCTAGTAGAGGCATACTAGTGACACATTGTTTTGTCTATGCATTCACACATGTATCATGTTTCCGGTTAATACAATTCTAGCATGAATGATAAACATTTATCATGAAATAAGGAAATAAATAATAACTTTATTATTGCCTCTAGGGCATATTTCCTTCAGAAACAGGGACTACGGAATAAGCGAGCACTGGCCAAGGACGAGGTGACGATGCGCGTGGGAAACGGTTCCAAAGTCGATGTGATCGCCGTCGGCACGCTACCTCTACATCTACCATCGGGATTAGTTTTAGACCTAAATAATTGTTATTTGGTGCCTGCATTGAGCATGAACATTATATCTGGATCTTGTTTGATGCGAGACGGTTATTCATTTAAATCAGAGAATAATGGTTGTTCTATTTATATGAGTAATATCTTTTATGGTCATGCACCCTTGAAGAGTGGTCTATTTTTATTGAATCTCGATAGTAGTGATACACATATTCATAATGTTGAAGCCAAAAGATGCGAGTTGATAATGATAGTGCAACTTATTTGTGGCATCGCCGCTTAGGTCATATCGTGTAAAACGCATGAAGAAACTCCATACCGATGGACTTCGGAATCACTTGATTATGAATCACTTGGTACTTATGAACCGTGCCTCATGGGCAAGATGACTAAAACACCGTTCTCCGGAACTATGGAGAGAGCAACAGATTTGTTGGAAATCATACATACAGATGTATGTGGCCCGATGAATGTTGAGGCTCGTGGTGGATATCGTTATTTTCTCACCTTCACAGATGATTTGAGCAGATATGGGTATATCTACTTAATGAAGCACAAGTCTGAAACATTTGAAAAGTTCAAAGAATTTCAGAGTGAAGTGGAGAATCATCGTAACAAGAAAATAAAATTTCGCGATCCGATCGTGGAGGAAAATATTTGAGTTACGAGTTTGGTTTACATTTGAAACAATGCGGAATAGTTTCGCAACTCACGCCACCTGGAACACCACAACGAAATGGTGTGTCCGAATGTCGTAATCGTACTTTACTTGATATGGTGCGATCTATGATGTCTCTTACTGATTTACCGCTATCATTTTGGGGTTATGCTTTAGAGACGGCCGCATTCACGTTAAATAGGGCACCATCAAAATCCGTTGAGACGACGCCTTATAAACTGTGGTTTGGCAAGAAAACAAAGTTGTCGTTTCTTAAAGTTTGGGGCTGCGATGCTTATGTGAAGAAACTTCAACCAGATAAGCTCGAACCCAAATTGATAAATGTGTCTTCATAGGATACCCAAAAGAGATCATGGGTACACCTTCTATCACAGATCCGAAGGCAAAACATTCGTTGCTAAGAATGGATCCTTTCGAGAAGGAGTTTCTCTCGAAAGAAGTGAGTGGGAGGAAAGTAGAACTTGATGAGATAATCAGTATCTACTCCCTTATTGAAGGTAGTTCATCACGAGAACCGGTTCCCGTGACAATTACACCAATTAGTGAGGAAGCTAATGATATTGATCATGAAACTTCAGATCAAGTTTTCATTGAACCTCGTGAGGTCTACCAGAGTAAGATCCGCACTGAGTGGTACGGTAATCCTATTCGAAGTCATGTTACTTGACCATGATGAACCTACGAACTATGAGGAAGCGATGATGAGCCCAGATTCGCAAAATGGCTGGAGGCCATGAAATCTGAGATAGGATCCATGTATGAAAACAAAGTATGGACTTTGGTTGACTTGCCGATGATCGGCAAGCCATTGAGAATAAATGGATCTTTAAGAAGAAGACCGACGCTGATGGTAATGTTATCGTCTATAAAGCTCGACTTGTTGCGAAAGGTTTTCGACAAGTTCAAGGGGTTGACTACGATGAGACTTTTCACCCGTAGCGATGCTTAAGTCTGTCCGAATCATGTTGGCTATTGCTGCATTTCATGATTATGAAATTTGGCAAATGGATGTCAAGACTGCATTCTTGAATGGATTTCTAGAAGAAGAGTTGTATATGATGCAGCCGGAAGGTTTTGTTGATCCAAAAGGTGCTAACAAAGTGTGCAAGCTCCAGCGCTCCATTTATGGACTGGTGCAAGCATCTCGGAGTTGGAATAAACGCTTTGATAGTGTGATCAAAGATATGGTTTTATCTGCACTTTTGGAGAAGCCTCAGATTTACAACAAAGTGAGTGGGAGCTCAGTAGCATTTCTAGTTTTATATGTTGATGACATATTATTAATTGGAAATGATATAGAATTTCTGGATAGCATAAAGGGATACTTGAATAAAAGTTTTTCGATGAAAGACCTCGTGAAGCTGCTTACATATTAGGCATCAAGATCTATAGAGATAGATCAAGACGCTTAATAGGACTTTCACAAAGCACATACCTTGACAAAATATTGAAAAAGTTCAATATGGATCGGCAAAGAAAGGTTTCTTGCCTGTGCTACAAGGTGTGAAGTTGAGTCGAACTCAATGCCCGACCATAGCAGTAAGATAGAGAGAAAATGAAAAATGTTCCTATGCTTCAGCCATAGGCTCTATCATGTATGCAATCTTGTGTACCGACTGACGATGCTTAGCAATAAGCTTAGCAGGAGGTACCAAAGTAATCCAGAGTGGATCATCGACAGCGGTCAAGAACATCCTGAAATACCGAAAAGGACTAAGGATATGTTTCTCGTATATGGAGGTGACAAAGAGCTAGTCGTAAATGGTTACGTCGATGCAAGCTTTGACACCGATCCGGACGATTCTAAATCGCAGACCGGATACGTGTTTATATTAAACGGTGGAGCTATAAGTTGGTGCAGTTCTAAACAAAGCGTCGTGGCGGGATCTACATGTGAAGCGGAGTACATAGCTGCTTCAGAAGCAGCAAATGAAGGAGTCTGGATGAAGGAATTCATTTCCGATCTAGGTGTCATACCTGGTGCAACGGGACCAATGAAGATCTTTTGTGACAATACTGGTGCAATTGCCTTGGCAAAGGAATCCAGATTTCACAAGAGGACCAAGCACATCGAGAGACGCTTCAATTCCATTCGGGACCAAGTCCAAGTGGGAGACATAGAGATTTGCAAGATACATACGGATCTCGATGTTGCGACCGCTGACTAAGCCTCTCTCACGAGCAAAACATGATCAGCACCAAGACTCCATGGGTGTTAGAATCATTACTATGTAATCTAGATTATTGACTCTAGTGCAAGTGGGAGACTAAAGGAAATATGCCCTAGAGGCAATAATAAAGTTATTATTTATTTCCTCATATCATGATAAATGTTTATTATTCATGCTAGAATTGTATTAACCGGAAACATAATACATGTGTGAATACATAGACAAAACTATGGTCACTAGTATGCCTCTACTTGACTAGCTCATTAATCAAAGATGGTTATGTTTCCGACCATAGACATGTGTTGTCATTTGATTAGTGGGATCACATCATTAGAAGAATGATGTGATTGACATGACCCATTCTCATTAGCCTAGCACTTGATCGCTTAGTATACCGCTATTGCTTTCTTCATGACTTATACAAAGTTCCCGCAACTATGAGATTGTGCAACTCCGTGTAATGGAAGAACACTTTGTGTGCTACCAAACGTCACAACGAATCGGGTGATTATAAAGGTGCTCTCTGTGTGTTTCAAAAGGTTCATGTTGAGTTGGCATAATTCGAGATTAGGATTTGTCACTCCGATTGTCGGAGAGGTATCTCTGGGCCCTCTCGGTAATACTCATCACTTAAGCCTTGCAAGCATGTAACTAAGGAGTTAGTTATGAGATGACGTATTACAGAACGAGGAGACTTGCCGGTAACGATATTGAACTAGGTATTGGATACCGACGATCAAATCTCGGGCAAGTAACATACCGATGACAAAGGGAACAAAGTATGTTGTTATGCGGTTTGACCGATAAAGATCTTCGTAGAATATGTAGGAACCAATATGGGCATCCAGGTCCCGCTATTGGTTATTGACCGAGACGGTTCGGTCATGTCTACATTGTTCTCGAACCGTAGGGTCCGCACGCTTAAGGTTTCGATGGCGCTTATATTATGAGTTTATGTATTTTGATGTACCAAGGTTGTTCGAGTCCCGGATGTGATCACGGACATGACGAGGAGTCTCGAAATGGTCGAGACATAAAGATTGATATATTGGACGGATATATTTGGACACCGGAAAGGTTCCGGGAGAGTTTGGGAATATACCGGAGCTCCGGGAGGTTACCGGAACCCCCCGGTAAGTATATGGGCCTTATTGGGCCCAAGTGGAAGGAAGGAGAAGGAGCAAGGAGGGGGCGTCGCGCCCCAAGCCCAATCCGATTGGGGAGGGGCCGCCCCCTTCCTTTCTCCTTCCCTCTTCCTTCCTACTTCTAGTACTCCTTCCTTCCCCTCCAACTTGATTAGGAAAAAGAGGGGAAACCTACTTGGAGTAGGTTTCCTCCTCCTATAGCGCGCCCCCCCTTGGGTCGGCCACCTCCTCCCTCCCTCCTTTATATACGGGGGTAGGGGGGCACCCTAGACACACAAGTTGATCATTGATCGTTCCTTAGCCGTGTGGGGTGCCCCCCTCCACGATATTACACCTCGGTCATATTGTAGCGGTGCTTAGGCGAAGCCCTACGACAGGAGAACATCAAGATCGTCACCACGCCGTCGTGCTGACGGAACTCCCCCTCGGCGCCTCTGCTGGATCGGAGATCGAGGGTGCGTCATCGAGCTGTACGCGTGTCAAGAACTGGGAGGTGCCGGAGTAACGGTGCTTGGATCGGTCGGACCGGGAGGACGTACGACTACTTCCTCTACGTTGCGTCAACGCTTCCGCTTTGGTCTACAAGGGTACGTAGACAACACTCTCCCCTCGTTGCTATATCATCACCATGATCTTGCGTGTGTGTAGGAAATTTTTTGAAATTACTACGTTCCGCAACATTTCTTACATGTGCAATATAACATGCATCCCAAACTTAATTTTGTCTATTCGAGCAAAATGACTGGGTTGCCTGGTTACCGTACATAGTACATACTTCTTTTTCATTTCGAATAAGTACCCGGAAACTCTCCACCATTTTGGTCCGAAGGTTAAAGCCGAAAGTCTGCGATGACAAACTTTTCACATGTTCGGATAAAGGTACAGGTTGATCATAACGTACTTCAATACATCCAATTAAAAACCTATTCCTTATCTATTCCATCTATAAGACTGTCTAACCTACAGTCTTCCTGTGAATACTTTGCAGCTATCATTACTTGGTCATACACCAACCTCACTAGAATATCTTTCCCGTCTGGTCCCTGTGGTCCCACTCGGGCCATATGATTTGGATCTAGCCGGTGAAGCGTGTTTTCACCATGGCCCAGGCTTCTCATCCGCCTTCACGGTAGGCGGATGTCTTCCATAGCTCAAACCGGTGCCGGGCACCTTTAAACAGGTTGGCCAAGCCCTCCATACTCTCTGGAGGGGTATTGGATGGCTATAAAGCCTTCACCATACTCTTCATGGCCTTCTGAGCCCGAGCATGTACCACGGACAGCTCCTTTAGCACGTCGCCTTGAAATCCAGATACTTCCTCTTCCGGTATACCAGTTAACAGACCTGTAGCAATAGAGTCATGATATTCTGAATTATGGATTAAACATGAGCACCTAGGGAGGTTCTGAATAAAAGAGAAAGACATACCGAATATGCCGCCCTTCAGTTTTTCATTCTCTCTCTGAGCGGCCGATAACCGAGCCTTCAAGCTCTCTATCTCTTTGGATTGTTTGTCCTTTTCCTCCTCGAGATTTTCCTCCCTGGACACACCCATTGCAATCTTTTTCATCTCCGCCAGTTCGGCCATGATAGCATTCAGCTGCATTTGGTTTGTTTTCAGCTCCTGGGCTAGCGCAGTGTTCTTCTCTTTCAGGGCATGCAGGGTATATCAATCCTTAAATCGGTTTGCCTCACCGCTTCAAGTCTCGGGGGCTACCGGCATATGATTATCCAAAATTGCATAAACGTTTACCTGTATGTCCTTTGAGAACAACCGAGTGACTCCGGCAAGTCCGTCTCGAGTGGCTCGGATATATGCATCCACCGTGCTGAGTGCGGTAAACTCTTGCTCGGAAAGGGCCCGGGCACGCATGGCTTTATTTAATCGACGGTGATTCATCATGCTCTCCACTTCGGAATTCGTGACAGATACGTCGTCCGAATCCTCATGAGGATTCGGATCTGGCATTGCCTCGGTTCTCGTCCTAGTTGGCGAGTACGGCGCCGGATTGACGGACATTCGGCTAGCAGGGCGTTTTCCCACCGTCTGCCGCGTGTTTCTCCTGACATCAAAGATAAGAAGGAGACTTTAAACAATCCGGACTCATGTACAGGCATGTATTAAGCGGACATACCTCTTGGAAGACTGTGAGGTTTCTGTAGCACTCCCGATCCCTTTTCGTTTTGAACGTCTGCCCTGCGTAGGGGCTGCCCTCGAGGAGGTACGGTCTGCCAAACGCCGATCCTTTTAAAATCCGGAACGGTATAATAAGCAAAAGTGTAGATAAGGGTTTTCCTTTCAAGAGCCTTCCGATTACTTACAATGCGGAAGGGGTAGAGGCAGGGGTAATAGGCGGTGATAGCCACTCCTAAGCCGTCAAGGCTCGCTTGATAGAATACCCCATCATCGAACTCTATGTATATGTCCGGATCCTCATAAAAGCCAGGGTCTCCATCGCGGTTATGATCCTCTGGCTGTGGAGCGGGACAATGGACGTCCTCGGTCATCTTCCTCCATGACTGTTTATGGTAACAAGGGGCAAAATTGATTAGTATCTGTGACAGCAATAAGGCAACGCAGACAATCAAAATCTTACCCATTCTACGGGGTTGTACATGGAATAGCCATCCCATCAGTTTAAGCGGAGGAAGTCTTCTTTTTCACCCTTATACAGATCGACCAGGATTGTGGCCAGTTCGGCGGGGGTATCCAGATCCTTCCGTCTGTAGTGGGACGCGTCATCTTCCCCGTTGTATCACCATAAAGGAGTTACTCTGGACTGGAGAGGCTAGACACACCTCTTTATTGCGATAGCCATGACCTCGACTATCGAGAGCTCGGTATGGGCTAGCAGACTGACCTTGCTAACCAACCTTTTTACTTCCGCGCTATCCTCCTCCTTGGGACTTCGGGGACGCCAGTTGAAACGCTTCTTTAAAGGGCGCTGGAAAACTCGGGGAGGCCGTGCCGAACTGGGTCCGGCAGTGGGACGTCATCCATGCAGAACCACTCCGAAGACCACTGCGGGTAAGCTTCTTTGGGAGTTCCTATGAGGTATCCGGATCCGTCTATACGCCATACTTCAGCACCGCCCACTTCAAAAATAGAGCCTCCCGGATGGCGGGGAACAAGGCAAAAGAACTTCCTCCACAGTTCAAAATGGGCCTCGATGCCTAAGAACAGTTCGCAGAGGGCAACAAAACCTGAGATGTGCAGAATCGAACCTGGGGTAAGGTTGTGCAGTTGGATGCCATAAAATTCCAATAGGCCCCTGCGAAAGGGATGGGTTGGAAATCCTAGGCCCCGCAGCATAAAGGGGACGAAGCACACCCTCTCCTTCTTATTGGGGTTGGGGAAATTCTCAACCATCACATCATTGCCAATTGAGGCCAATCCCGCTCGAACGGGGACTAGATCCGCGAGGGGAAGGTAGCCCTGCGTCTAGAGTCGACTGAGCTGAAGATGAGGCACTGAACAACTTTGCCAATCACCCCCTTGAGGGCCATGAGGGCGCGAAGAGGAGCCCGGAGCACTGGCCATGCTGGAAGGCTTTGTTTGTGGCTAATTGTGACGGTTTTTCCTTTGCGCGATGTGAGATGGCATTTGGGGATCTAAGTCTCCTTATATAGATGCCATCCAAGCATTGTAAGGGGCCTATTTGCAAAAGATCATGAACCATTCGCATTCGTTCGGCATGCGGAAATCGAGGCGGCCGCAGAAAAGAATCATAAAGGCAGCACATCGAGGTCAAAACAGGACTATCGTCAATCCGAAGAATCAATAAAGAACCCGCCTTGCAAAGCCGAAGACATAAGCCGGATACTACGTCCTCATTAAAGGCAAGTTCGGGGGCTATTGAGGGAGTCCTGGATTAAGGGGTCCTCGGGCGTCCGGGCTATGTGACATGGGCCGAACTGATGGGCTGTGAGGTATAAAGTAGAAGACCTTTCCCTGTGTCCGGATGGGACTCTCCTTCGCGTGGATGGCAAGATTGGCGTCCGGGTGTGTAGTTTCCTTCCTCGGTAAACCGACTTTGTACAACCCTAGCCCCCTCCGGTGTCTATATAAATCGGAGGGTTTAGTCCGTAGAGGCTATCAAAAATTACATAAGCTAGACATCTAGGGTTTAGCCATTACGATCTCGAGGTAGATCAACTCTTGTAACCCCTATACTCATCAAAGTCAATCAAGTAGGAAGTAGGGTATTACCTCCATTAAGAGGGCCCGAACCTGGGTAAACATCATGTCCCCCGTCTCCTGTTACCTTCGATCCTCAGACGCACAGTTCGAGACACCCTACCCGAGATCAGCCGGTTTTGACACCAACAGCCTTCTCATTGGCTCAAACCACCAGAAAACACTACCAAGGTAAATGTAGACGTGGCTGTCGCCGGGAGTTTGAGGGTCAGTTCAGTTGCAGTTGTTTCCAAAAATAGGGAAGGCTTGTTCTTGGGTGCATGAACCATTGTATTCAGGTCCATCACAGATCCCATCGTGTTGGAAGTGTTGGCGGTCAGGGAGGCGATGGCATTATCGAAAGACCTACATCTACAATCTATACATGTCGCTTCGGATTGCAAGGTGGTGATCCATGACATCAAGTAGAAGAGTGGGGCCGTCTACGGTGCCATTATACATGAAATCATATATTACTCTAGTACTTTTACTTTATGTAATTTCGTTCATGAGTTTAGAAGTTTGAACTTCGAGGCTCGCAATTTAGCGAAGCGTGTTTTACAACTAGGGGACTGCCCGCCATGTTTGGTTAGGCCACCCCAGTGATCTTTCTTTCGTCCCTTTGAACATTGTGACGGTTTAATAAAGCTTCGCTCACAAAAAAGGAGGTCTCTTGTGTTGTGACTAGTCAACATGCCTCTTTTGGACCCCAAGTTTTGATTGTTTTCGGTCGGTAGAATTACAAATATGATACTCCTTCCAATCCAAATTAATTGACGTTCTCTTAGTACAACTTTTTTAATGGGAGGTAGTATAATTTTTGGCCCACGGGCCAATGGGGGTTCGGACCTATAAGACACACTCTTCTCCTTTTTTCAGTGTCTGAGACAATAGTTATGTATCACTATAACTTATATCCAACATGGCAAACATGTGACGCATATGTTAAAATGATGGTGGGTGAAGATAAATGTGTTGCATGTGCAAGGGATTGAGTGATGATTGTTTTTACTCTCAAGCACCATGAATATCTTTATTTTGAATATTAAAAAAAATTGTACATCCCAAAAAATAAAAGGTGATTCTAGCTTGTACTACATGTTAGAATGACACAAAAAAGACAATATGGTGATCTAAAATACTCCTAAACACTAGTAGCGCTATTCACAATTATAGATCACCATGTTTTGTTTCTCTACGCAATTTGCAAATAGAACTAATTTTCTTCAACTCATCAATAGTGCATTTTGACATTTGCACATTTTTTTTCTGCTTATAAGTTTTATAGAGCTGCTCAGGAGGCAATATTTATACTGCTCAGGAGGATTTTCTTTTCAACCCATTTGATGAAAACTCAGCTATTGACATCCTCACTTTAAATAACATATACACTAAAAATGTGCTAACATCTTTCCATGGCCGGTGCAGAACTAAAAACAGTAAATGACTATAACATAACATATATATTGTTTCACTTGCATAAGTATATACAACAAAACACAGGTATGTGTGGTAAGCAACTTCATATTTGAAATTGAGCTACGATGCTTTAGGTCGTTAGAAGATAAACATAAATCCAGAAAAAGAATTCTTACGACAAGATGTGAAGATGTGGTTGTAAACCATTAAAAACGATCAAGAAACTCGTATATGACATATTTTGCTGAATATAAACAGGCTCGACAGATCCAATCTGTGTTCTGACTGGCTCAAGTAGCTTTCTGCTAATTTTAACTGAAAGAAGTTTCTTAAAAATGCTACAATTACATGTATTGTGTTTGGATCCAACAAGGAAGAGAAAAGGTCCCTAAAACAAAGGTGAATTCCTAAGTAACGGCTGGTACCGTTGATCCAATTTCAGGAAATTAAGGTACCCACCTCGGCTTGTGGTTCCATGTCTCCACAATAGTAGACTAGGGTTTCTTGGATGTTTTGTTTTTCTGAATATATGTTACAGAATGGGCTTATATTGAAATAATTGGCCTCAATTTGGGCGTGAGCCACACCCTTCTGGCCCTGCCCAAGGGCCGGCTCAGATGAGATGAAACTGAAGATCACTTGGCAGAGGTTTGTTTTCCGTCAGAAACAGCCGTATTTCTACCTCGGAGCTAATGAAAACTTGGCATACCCACCTCGTCGGAGGACAGGCCATGGCATGGGATGGCAACCACGAGTTCAGATAATTTGCTTGCGCTGCAGCACGATGTATCCCGGGCTCTCAATCCCAAAATTTCTTCCGCGTCATTACATTCCAGGTTCTTAACATGCAGCTATTCTATGCTATGTGCCTATGCTGTCCTCCTGGCTGACTAGCTGCTCACAGGTCACACAGCACTGTCCGGCCACGGAATTTTGCCCACTCTGTTCTTAACAACACTGGCTGCCACCTGTAACAGTCAAACATCACATAGCCGTTAGTAAAAAATTGGACCAAATCCTATTCATAGATGAGCTCAATCTAAACATGGATCTAAAAGAAGGGGGGGGGGGGGGGGTATTCAGCAGGTCTGCTGCTCTTTTCCAAAAGCAATGCAGCTGAGGAGATGGTATAACCCGCTCCAGTACAGAATTAGAGCTAGTCAATCTAATATATTGATCAGTATAGCAAAGAAAGTGCAGCACGCCGACAAACAGCAAGATGAAAACCTGATCTATCCTTCACAGCTGGCTCCAGTCACCAAAGCTTGGTAATACAAGACTTTAGAGAAAAGGGCATATCCAGTTAGTAAATTTCAGCTACACCGAAGTGCTATGTGTGACGCATTTTCGTTGTCAGTCAATTTGTTTACTATAGCATGTGATAGTTAATCCATTTCTCGGTGTTCCTAGTTTAATATCATCTGATCAGCAAACTAGCTACGGTTAGCAGGACAGCTTCGAATAGCAGCCAAGCAACCACATTTGTTCAGTATCGCCATAGTGTATACAAGCATATTTGCTCATTGGTGTTTCTTGTTTTTTGCAGCGTACCAATAACACAGGAAGAAATGCAGATCTTGTGGAAAATAAGTGCATCTGGCATTCACCTCTTCTTTTTTAAACCGGAACCCCCTTCATTTCTGTTCTAATAACTGGATGAGTAAGATTCTGCTTGAAATAAGTCTGCTAGTAACATGTTCCCAGACAAGCTGGGCTCTCGAGACTCCAGAGTATCTGAAATTGATTTTGGTCGTCACATGGAGACAAGAAAAGTTGTGTCGAATTGCATGCTTAATGACAGGAAATTCAGTCTTGGGCCTTTGTGGTTCATTTGAGAGAGAGGCAAAAAGAGAAGAAAAAAAAAAGGTTCCACGAGAGAACAAGGAAAAACCTTCATGGGGTGTGCCTATGATGTACAAAGCAAATGAAAACATACTCACATTGCCTGTTTCCTTGGCAAACTACTTCGGTTCATACACTGCTGCTTCCGCTGCAAATTGCTCCGACAAAATGTGCAGACTTGTATCAACCACCCTGTAAAAAGGAAAAATAAGTATGTTTTATAATATAGATAACTCGGCTTACCATAAATCCAATCAGAAAGTAAAGGCCAAAGAACTGCAAGTTATGTCCTTGGTTAGTCTAATCGATGAACTTGTCGTGTCATGACCAGAATGAACATAAATATCTCACAGAAGCACATATACCACCAATAATTACGCTTCGGAACAAAAAACACCAGATACCATTACTGAAACTAGTTACTGCCTTTACTACTTTTTTGAACTAGATCTCCACTGCTACATTCAAGTTCTCATCTCCCTACTGCTTACAGCCAGGATGGCGATGATTGGCTACAGTTAGTTATATCTGCTCAAACCTGCTACAACTAGCCATCTTGTCCTGCATTTTCTCTGCCCTCAAGTATGCAAGGTTTCAAGAATTGGTATTTCTTTAACTTTACTCGGTGAGAGTTAGCATATTATCATTAATCAATACAGCATATTCTTGTGATTTCTGCAAAGGACATCACTTATTTACCTGAAGAGGCCAAAAATATGTGTGGAACGGGAAAAGCAACAAAGCGCAAATTGGTTTAGGCAGTAGATTCGTTTAGCTGGCTACTTGCATAACACAAACATTAAGTTTTACACTAAGTTTCCATTAAGCCAATTCATCGTAAAAGGAAAAGACAGAGCTTTACAACAGAAAGCGTTTAAAATAGAAGCAATCAAGAAAGGGATTTTCATATTTCAGTAGGTAAAATAAAAAATCGGTCCAGGTTCCAGATTATTTACATCATAGCTTGTTTAAATTAAAATAGTGAGAAAAACCCAGCTATTAGTATTAGTATTATTGCCACGTACGTTTCTCTGCATTTCTTTCAGGCAGTGAACTGGTTTTTGGAGTGGGGTAAGGTAGGACTGCAGACCAAGCTATACCAGCAAATGCAGGTACGATATAAGGATAAAACTAAAGTCGATTGAAACACGTTGGTTTGTCGTTTATATTGGTCCAATCTACAAAGTACTGTTGCATAGGTTAAATTGAATTTATCTCAGGCAGCAAACTGATTTTTAGAGAAGGGGTGGGCATCCAACAAGTGCTAAGATATATGAGAGAAATTCCATTGAACAATATACAAAATGCAAGTGTTAGACACCAAAAACGTGATGGCCCACCACAGTATTGCAGCAACCGTATTGATTCTAAAGTTTAAGTTTGAAATATTACAACTACACATTAGAGTATCATTGTGTCGCTGTTAGCTGCCCTTTGGTAAAACGATCTCCATGTGATTAGCATCCATATGTAACTTAGGCCCTCCTTGCTCAGGGAAAAGTAGGCAAAATAAGTACTGATGACCAAAACTGTACAGAATGCAGCACATGTCTAATACGGCTAAATAATTCGCACTTGGCAGTAAAACCAGGGAAGTGGTTACCTCATGTACGCTCAGGGAAAAGTAGTCAAAATAAGTACTGATGACCAAAACTGTACAGAATGCAGCACATGTCTAATACGGCTACTAATAATTGGCACTTGGCAGTAAAAACAGGGAAGTGGTTACCTCATGTACGCTCTTGACTATTCGTGCTAACAATAAATCTTGCAGAACTCATCTCCTTCTAATACCAATGCTCTTCTTCTTCTGTGTGATCGAAAAACGTCTTGACATTGCAACATTGTAAAATTTTCTCATATGCTCTGAAAGCCGATGTATTGCGCCAAGGTTGCCAACAGCTGACAATTGCAGCATGATAGAATCGAACTTCTTGTACGACAATTTCATATCATGGTTTATTACTTCATCTAGAAGAGTGGTTGCATCTTCCGTTCTTCCACAATCAAACAGCCCATCAATCATTATTTCATAGGTATCAACAGCACGTCGACATCCTCTCTTGTCCATTTCAGTCCAAATATCGAGTGCCCTGTGTGGCTCTCTCATCCCAAAAAACATCACCATCAGCATATTGTAAGTATGAACACTGGGCTCACAGTGTGCTTCTATCATCCTCTCAGCGAGTTTGAGCGCATCATCAGCCTTCTGAAGACGACAAAGCACCTCAAGAAAGCAATTGTAAGTGACAATGTCAGGAGGAAACCCAGCCTTCCCCATCTCCTCCAAAATGCAGTAGGCAGCATCAAGTCTATCCACCAAGCACATGCCTTCAATCAAATCTTTAAAGGTTGATACATCAGGCATGCAGCCACGTTTAATCATATCTGAAATCAGCTCAAAGCACTCGTCCATCCGATCAGCTTTGGCTAGCGCAACAATCATAATAGCATATACCTTAGCAGTGGGAGAGGATATCTTCGATCCCTCGGTCCTCATGAACTCAAACAACTCTCTTGCCTCCGAGATCAAACCAGCACTGCAGAACGAGTCAATAGCAGCAATGTACGTGAAGTTCTCTGGGGTGTGCTTCATCTCAATCATTTCCTCGAGCACCTTCATGGCCTTCTTGGGGTCCCTGGCGCGGCACCACCCAAAGAAGAGAATGCTGTAGGTCTCGGCATTTCCCTGCAGCTTCTTCTTCACGCGGCCAAACACCGTCTCCGCCTCCCTGACCATCCCGCACTTACAGAACGCGTCCAGGAGGATGTTGAGCGCGTCGGTCTCCGGCGGCGTGCGCATCCGCACCCGCCGCTTCTTCGCCAGCTTCCTGAGGTTGGTGAGGTGCTTCTCGGTGTAGGCGCGCAGGATGCCCAGCAGGTCCTCGACGGGCACCGACCTCGTGCCGTGGCGCTTCATGTGGTCGAGCACGTCGCAGAGGACGCCGAACTGGCGGGACTTGTACCGCGTGCCGGAGAGGATGTCGATCATGTCGTTGTAGGTCTGGTGCTCGTGCTCGTAGTTGTCCTGCTGGGACGCCCAGGCGAAGAAGCGGAAGGCCAGCTTCTCCTCGTAGCGCAGGCGGTGCATCACGTCGGCCACGAGCGGGGTGGTCAGCTCGGCGCCCAGCGCGTCGAGGGCGGCCTCCGTGCCCTCGTTGGAGCCCTCCTCTGTCTCTGTCACCGCGTCGTAGATCCTGTCGGACAGAGACGCAACGTGCTCCTCCTGGAGGTTGGTGGGGAGGAGGACGTGCCCGGAGGAGAACCGCCGCGCCGGGAGGCCCGGGAGATGGCGCCGCGGGGGCGGTGGCGGGGGCGTGGCCTGAGCGCGGTTTGAAGGCGGGGAGGATGCGCGCGAGTAGTATGCGGCGGCGGGGGAGGACGAGGGCGCGGCGGCGAGAAGGCGGCGGAGGTGGCGGAGCCGGAGGGGGAGGTTGGGGGATATCATGTGGCTTGGGAACGCGAGGCAACGGGGGATGGGGGATTCGGAGGCTGAAACGGACACGGCGGCCGGCGGCCGGCGGCGCGGAGGTGCTTGTTTCTACGGTGGGTTCTGAGAAGAGGGAAAGGGATTGCAGGGCCTAACACTGTGGCCCAGACAGACTATCTAGGATAAGCGGGCCGAACGTAATGGAAATGTACTCATTACACACATTTTCCATCTTCACAAAAAAATACACTCATTTTTCCTTAAATCCTTTATTAAAATTAATGCCCCTAAAAAATATTAAAATTAATAATTAATAAAAATAGAAAATAAACATTAAAACTTGATGTGAGGTATTGTCGTCCGCTTCTCTTTCATACGTTTCCCCTCCCTCTCGCGTTTTGATTTTTTGTCAATTTTCCCTTAGAACCGCCTCAATTGATCCACCTTTTATTACCTTATCAAATAAAATTGTATTTTATTTGGTAATTCAATAAGTGCTTAATTACTTAAATAAATGTTAGAATATACTTTTATACAATCATATTAATATGAGCAGGTAAATCACGGGCTAACCTACTAGATATTTATGCCTTGTTGCAACACACATGCAATTATATAGTTCCTCACCCGCAAAAAAAATTATATAGTTCCTCAAAACAAGTATGGACACGCTACATTTTTTATGAGTATTTATCTAGTCTAGAAGAAAAATGACAGAACCAACGCAGACAAGTGATGGCTGAGCTGCATATTAGGCTGAAAATGGTTCTGAGTTAATCATGTATGTTCTTTTCTTTTTAATTTTTTCTTTTCTTTTTAATTGTTCGTGTGCATACGTGAATTATATTAGCAAAGCAATAAAAAAACAATTGACATGATGTCCTACACGCCCCGTTCAGTTCTCTTAATTTATAATTCATGTGTGGGGTCAACCACGTTTTACAACGTGCTCACAATCACGGCCACACGAGTTGCATCATGTGGTTGTCGTCAACACATCTCATTTTCATTCTTGTCCCCATCCTTCTCCGCAGGGCCTTCCATGGGCCTATGCGGGTTGTGCGACCGCACAAGGCCCCCAAATTCCAGGCCCTCCAGTTTTGGGTCCAATGCCTATTTTTGTTTTGGGTCCTTTTCTACAGTTAGTCGCTTGCTCCCCCAAACCGCGCCTGCTCCTAAATCTCCTGAAGCGAGCCTTTCCCAAGTCCCAATCTACAGTCTGCCAATCCATCGATCTTTCCCGAGACAAATTGGCGAAAGTGTGGCGGAGACGAGCTGACGTGAGTGCGGCACTGCCGCACGGAGACGTAGGTGTTGTCTTGCTTTTGAATGCTTCATTTCGTGCCTGGAGACACAATTCATAGCCCTTCTTGTATGAAGAACTGATTCCATGATTTCGCTAGCCGTCGGATGCTCGGCAAGTTGCAGCAAATCCCAATACACAAGTAGAAGCAGTAGATGGCCGATCTGTCAGTACACTTAAATTGAATCCCTATTTAGTTTATACTATTTTGTGATGTTGAATAATTATATTATTGAGTATATTATGTGGATATGCATCAGTTCATCAATCAAACTTTTAGGGAAGATATATAGTAGGTTAGTTGATCAAGTTGATACACACCAAGATATCCAAGACAGTTGCTCATTTAAAATCTAGTTTTAGTCTTTTTTTTGTTATATTATCTTGACAAGCCTAAATTTTATGCAATGTTTGAATTAATTAGAATTTTTCTATTAAAAAATTGTGTATTATACAAATTTTAGGGCCACAATTTGCATTTCGCACCGAGGCCCCAAATTTCTAAAGACGTCCCTGCTTCTCCGAGTTTAGAAAATATAAGTTGTTGATACCCGCGAGGGTGGTGGGTTTGCCAAATCAGTGGTGGAGCTTCCTAGGGCCAAAGAGGGCCATGGCCGCCCTACTCTGAAAATGATTTAGGATCTTCTTAATTTTCAAGCTTAAATATAAAATATTACTCTTGGCCTCTCGACTATGTTTTGGCCCTCTCAGCATTCTCCATCAAGTTCGACCACTTTGTCGAATGATGTTCATCATAGAAAACGAGGTTAGTGACTACAATACATATCTTACACACCCACGTTATTGTTCAGTAACTCGCGCCTAATTCTTTTTAACATTA
Organism: Aegilops speltoides; assembly: GCA_021437245.1. NCBI lineage: Eukaryota > Viridiplantae > Streptophyta > Magnoliopsida > Poales > Poaceae > Aegilops > Aegilops speltoides. Next base: position 433,925,520 of record CM038146.1, read on the forward strand.
CGGGGAGGGGATGCAATGTTATACTCAAAAATCACTACCGTTAACTTTTGTTGCGGTGCTCGTATTTGCTTCCTCCTTTGTTATCAGATTAGCATATACATGTGCTTTCCATTTGTTCGTTAGCTAGCTATAGTGATATGATTTCTTCTGCTAGGCCATTCATGTATGTGGGATGATGAGATTGACGAGTCTTCGTGTTGCATGCATTTCAATGTTAGTTCAAGTGTAGTTTCAGTGCTATCACATGTGTGAAAAACATATAATGTCATGTGTTGGATACAGTTTAGTGGCAATATATATGTTGGGAAATGTAGCATGCAATTTCAAAAAAATTCCTACGGTCACGCAAGATCTATCTAGGAGATGCATAGCAACGACAGGGGGAGAGTGTGTCCACGTACCCCCGTAGACCGAAAGTGAAAGCGTTAACTTAACGCGGTTGATGTAGTCAAACATCTTCTCAAATCAACCGATCAAGTACCGAACGTACGACACCTCCAAGTTCTGCACACGTTCAACTCGATGACGTCCCTCGAACTCTTGATCCAGTAGAGGTACGAAGGAGTAGATGAGTTCCGTCAGGACGACGGCGTGGTGACGGTGTTGGTGATGTGATCCGCGCAGGGCTTCACCTAAGCACTACGACAATATGACCAGAGGAGTAAACGGTGGAGGGGGGCACCGCACACGGCTAAGAAACAATTGTTTGTCTTGGGGTGCCCCCTGCCCCGTATATAAAGGAGGAGAGGGGAGGAGGCCGGCCCTAGGGGCGCGCCAAGTGGGGGGAGTCCTACTAGGACTCCCAGTCCTATTCGGCCCCCCTTCCTTCCAACGGAGGGGAAAGGGAAAGAGAGGGAGAGGGAGAGGTAAAGAGGGGCCACGCCCCCTCCCGTGGTCCAATTCGGAATCCCCATGGGGGGGGGCGCCACCTCCTCGTGGCCTGCCTCTCCTCTCCCTATGGGCCATTAAGGCCCATTACTTCAACGGGGGTTTCCGGTAACCCCTCGGTACTTCGATATTTATCCGAAACACTCTGGAACCATTCCGATGTCCGAATATAACCTTCCAATATATCAATCTTTACCTCTCGTCCATTTCGAGACTCCTTGTCATGTCCATGATCTCAGTCGGGACTTCGAACAACCTTCGGTCACCAAAACACATAACTCATATAATACATATCGTCATCGAACGTTAAGCGGATGGACCCTACGGGTTCGAGAACTATGTAGACATGACCAAGACACCTCTCCGGTCAATAACCAATAGCGGAACCTGGATGCTCATATTGGTTCCCACATATTCTACGAAGAGCTTTATCGGTCGAACCGCAATGTCAACATACGTTATTCCCTTTGTCATCGGTATGTTACTTGCCCGAGATTCGATCGTCGGTACCTTCATACCTAGTTCAATCTCATTACCTGCAAGTCTCTTTACTCGTTTCGTAATGCATTATCCCGCAACTAACTCATTAATCACATTGCTTGCAAGGCTTCATATGATGTGCAGTACCGAGAGGGCCCAGAGATACCTCTCTGATACTCAGAGTGGCAAATCCTAATCTCGATATATGCCAACCCAACAAACACCTTCGAAGATACATGTAGAGCATCTTTATAATCACCAAGTTACATTGTGATGTTTGATAGCACACAAGGTATTCCTCCGGTGTCCGCGAGTTGCATAATCTCACAGTCGGAGGAATATGTATTTGACATGAAGAAAGTAGTAGCAATAAAACTGAACAATCATTATGCTAAGCTAAGGATGGGTCTTGTCCATCACACCATTCTCCCAATGATGTGATCCCGTCCATCAAATGACAACACATGTCCATGGCTAGGAAACTTAACCATCTTTGATCAATGAGCTAGTCAAGTAGAGGCATACTAGGGACGCGGTGTTTTGTCTATGTATTCACACATGTATCAAGTTTTGGGTTAATACAATTATAGCATGAATAATAAACATTTATCATGCATGATATAAGGAAATATAAAATAACAACTTCATTATTGCCTACAGGGCATATTTCCTTCAGTCTCCCACTTGCACTAGAGTCAATAATCTAGTTCACATCTCCATGTGATTTAACACCAATAGTTCACATCTATATGTGATTAATACCAATAGTTCACATCGCCATGTGACCAACAACCAAAGGGTTTACTAGAGTCAATAATCTAGTTCACATCGCTATGTGATTAACACTCAAAGGGTACTAATGTGTGATCATGTTTTGCTTGTGAGAGAAGTTTAGTCAACGGGTCTGCCATATTCAGAGCTGGATGTATTTTGCAAATTTCCTATGTCTACAATGCTTTGCATGGAGCTACTCTAGCTAATTGCTCCCACTTTCAATATGTATCAAGATTGAGACTTAGAGTCATCCGGATCGGTGTAAAAGCTTGCATCGACGTAACTCTTTACGATGAACTCTTTATCACCTCCATAACCAAGAAATATTTCCTTAGTCCTCTTAGGTAACTAAGGATAACTTTGACTGCAGTCCAGTGATCCACTCCTGGATCATTATCGTACCCCCTTGCCAAACTCATGATAAGGTACACAATAGGTCTGGTACACAGCATAGCATACTTTATAGAACATATGGTTGAGGCACAGGGAATGACTTTCATTCTTTTTCTATTTGCTGTTGTGGTCGGGTTTTGAGTCTTACTCAATTTTACACCTTGCAATACAGGCAAGAACTCCTTCTTTGATTGTTCCATTTTGAACTAATTCAAAATCTTGTCAAGGTATGTACTCATTGAAAAATCTTATCAAGCGTCTTGATCTATCTCTATAGATCTTTATGCCCAATATGTAAGCAGCTTTACCGAGGTATTTCTTTGAAAAAACTCCTTTAAAACTCTCCTTTATACTTTCCAGAAAATTCTACATCATTTCCGGTCAACAATATGTCATTCACATATACTTATCAGAAAGGTTGTAGTGCTCCCACTCACTTTCTTGTAAATACAGGCTTCATGGCAAGTCTGTATAAAACTATATGCTTTGACCAATTCATCAAAGCGTATATTCCAACACCGAGATGCTTGTGAAGGAAATATGCCCTAGAGGCAATAATAAAGTTATTATTTATTTCCTTATATCATGATAAATGTTTATTATTCATGCTAGAATTGTATTAACCGGAAACATGATACATGTGTGAATACATAGACAAACTTAATGTCACTAGTATGCCTCTACTTGACTAGCTCATTAATCAAAGATGGTTATGTTTCCTAACCATAGACATGAGTTGTCATTTGATTAACGGGATCACATCATTAGGAGAATGATGTGATTGACTTGACCCATTCCGTTAGCTTAGCAGTTGATCATTTAGTATGTTGCTATTGCTTTCTTCATGACTTATACATGTTCCTACAACTATGAGATTATGCAACTCCTTTGTGTGCTACCAAACGTCACAACGTAACTGGGTGATTATAAAGGAGCTCTATAGGTGTCTCCAAAGGTACATGTTGAGTTGGCGTATTTCGAGATTAGGTTTTGTCACTCCAATTGTCGGAGAGGTATCTCTGGGCCCTCTCGGTAATGCACATCACTATAAGCCTTGCAAGCAATGTAGCTAATGAGTTAGTTACGGAATGATGCATTACATAACGAGTAAAAAGACTTGCTGGTAACGAGATTGAACTAGGTATTGAGATACCGACGATCGAATCTCGGGCAAGTAACATACTGATGACAAAGGGAACAACGTATGTCGTTATGCGGTTTGACCGATAAAGATCTTCGTAGAATATGTGGGAGCCAATATGAGCATCCAGGTTCCGGTATTGGTTATTGACCGGAAACGTGTCTTGGTCATGTCTACATAGTTCTCGAACCCGTAGGGTCCACACGCTTAAAGTTTTGATGATAGTTATATTATGAGTTTATGAGTTTTGATGTACGAAAGGTTGTTCGGAGTCCCGGATGTGATCACGGACATGACGAGGAGTCTCGAAATGGACGAGACATGAAGATTGATATATTGGAAGCCTATATTTGGATATTGGAAGTGTTCCGGGTGAAATCGGGATTTTACCGGAGTACCGAGGGGTTACCGGAACCCCCCGGGGGCTTAATGGGCCATAGTGGGCCTTAGTGCAGAAGAGGAGAGGAGGCCAGGGCAGGGCCGCGTGCCCCTCCCCCTAGTCCTAATAGGACAAGGAGAGGGGGGCGCCCCCCTTTCCTTCCTCTCTCTCCCTCCTCTTTCCCCCTTCTCCTAGTCCAACAGGAAAGGAGGGATCGGAGTCCTACTCCCGGTGGGAGTAGGACTCCCCATGGCGCACCTCCTCCCTGGCCGGCCGCCCCCTCCCTCCTTGCTCCTTTATATACGGGGGCAGGGGGCACCTCTAGAGTCATAACAATAGATCATTGATCTCTTAGCCGTGTGCGGTGCCCCCCTCCACCATAGTCCTCCTCGATAATATTGTAGCGGTGCTTAGGCGAAGCCCTGCAACGGTAGAACATCAACATCGTCACCACGCCGTCTTGTTGACGGAACTCTCCCTTGACACTCGGCTGGTCGGAGTTCGAGGGACGTCATCGAGCTGAACGTGTGCTAGAACTCGGAGGTGCCGTACTTTCGGTGCTTGATCGGTCGGGCCATGAAGACGTATGACTACATCAACCGCGTTGCTCTAACTCTTCCGCTTTCGGTCTACAAGGGTACTTGGACACACTCTCCCCTCTCGTTGCTATGCATCACCATGATCTTGCTTGTGCGTAGGAATTTTTTTGAAATTACTACGTTCCCCAACAGTGGCATCCGAGCCTGGTTTTATGTGTAGATGTTATATGCACGAGTAGAACACAAGTGAGTTGTGGGAGATACAAGTCATACTGCTTACCAGCATGTCATACTTTGGTTCGGCGGTATTGTTGGATGAAGCGGCCCGAACCGACATGACGCGTACGCTTACGTGAGACTGGTTCTACCGACGTGCTTTGCACACAGGTGGCTGGCGGGTGTCAGTTTCTCCAACTTTAGTTGAACCAAGTGTGGCTACGCCCGATCGTTGAGAAGGTTAAAACGGCACTAACTTGACGAACTATCGTTGTGGTTTTGATGGGTAGGTAAGAACGGTTCTTGCTCAGCCCGTAGCAGCCACGTAAAATTTGCAACATCAAAGTAGAGGACGTCTAACTTGTTTTTGCAGGGCATGTTGTGATGTGATATGGTCAAGACGTGATGCTACATTTTATTGTATGAGATGATCATGTTTTGTAACCGAGTTATCGGCAACTGGCAGGAGCCATATGGTTGTCGCTTTATTGTATGCAATGCAAACGCCCTGCAATTGCTTTACTTTATCACTAAGCGGTAGCGATAGTCGTAGAAGCAATAAGTAGCGAAACGACAACGATGCTACGATGGAGATCAAGGTGTCGCGCCGGTGATGATGGTGATCATGACGGTGTTTCGGAGATGGAGATCACAAGCACAAGATGATGATGGCCATTTCATATCACTTACATTGATTGCATGTGATGTTTATCCTTTATGCATCTTATTTTGCTTTGATTGACGGTAGCATTATAAGATGATCTCTCACTAAATTTCAAGGTATAAGTGTTCTCCCTGAGTATGCACCGTTGCGAAAGTTCTTCATGCTGAGACACCACGTGATGATCGGGTGTGATAGGCTCTACGTTCAAATACGAACGGGTGCAAAACAGTTGCACACGCGGAATACTCAGGCTAAACTTGACGAGCCTAGCATATACAGATATGGCCTCGGGACACTGAGACCGAAAGGTCGAATGTGAATCATATAGTAGATATGATCAACATAGTGATGTTCACCATTGAAAACTACTCCATCTCACGTGATGATCGGACATGGTTTAGTTGATTTGGATCACGTGATCACTTAGATGACTAGAGGGATGTCTGTCTAAGTGGGAGTTCTTTAGTAATATGATTAATTGAACTTAAATTTATCATGAACTTAGTACCTGATAGTATTTTGCTTGTCTATGTTTGTTGTAGATAGATGGCTCGTGTTGTTGTTCCGTTGAATTTTAATGCGTTCCTTGAGAAAGCTAAGTTGAAAGATGATGCTAGCAATTACATGGACTGGGTCCTTAACCTGACGATTATCCTCATTGCTGCACAGAAGAATTACGTCCTGGAAGCACCGCTGGGTGCCAGGCCTGCTACAGATGCAACTGACAACGTTAAGAACATCTGGCAGAGCAAAGCTGATGAGTACTCGATAGTTTAGTGTGCCATGCTTTATGGCTTAGAACCAGGATTTCAACGACGTTTTGAACGTCATGGAGCATATGAGATGTTCCAGGAGTTGAAGTTAATATTTCAAGCAAATGCCCGGATTGAGAGATATGAAGTCTCCAATAAGTTCTATAGCTGCAAGATGGAAGAGAATAGTTCGTCGGTGAACATATACTCAAAATGTGCGGGTATAATAATCACTTGATTCAACCGGGAGTTAATCTTCCGATGATAGTGTCATTGATGAATTCTTCAATCATCGCCACCAAGCTACAAGAGCTTCGTGATGAACTATAATATGCAAGGGATGGACAAGACTATTCCCAAGCTCTTCGCAATGCTAAAGGCTGTGGAGGTAGAAATCAAGAAGGAGCATCAAGTGTTGATGGTCAATAAGACCACCGTTTCAAGAAAAGGGTAAAGGGAAGAAGAAGGGAACTTCAAGAAGAACGGCAAACAAGTTGCTGCTCAAGAGAAGAAACCCAAATCTGGACCTAAGCACGAGATCGAGTGCTTCTACCGCAAGCGCATCGTCATCGAAGCGGAACTGCCCCAAGTATTTGGCGGATCGAAGGATGGCAAGGTGAACAAAGGTATATGTGATATACATGTTATTGATGTGTACCTTGCTAATGCTCGCATAGCACTGGTATTTGATCTTTGGTTCATTGCTAATATTTGCAACTCGAAACAGGGACTACGGATTAAGTGAAGATTGGCTAAGGACGAGGTGACGATGCACGTGGGAAATGGTTCCAAAGTCGATGTGATCGCGATCGGCACGCTACCTCTACATCTACCTTCGGGATTAGTTTTAGACCTGAATAATTGTTATTTGGTGACAGCGTTGAGCATGAACATTATATCTGGATCTTGTTTGATGCGAGACGGTTATTCATTTAAATCAGAGAATAATGGTTGTTCTATTTATATGAGTAATATCTTTTATGGTCATGCACCCTTGAAGAGTGGTCTATTTTTATTAAATCTCGATAGTAGTGATACACATATTCATAATGTTGAAGCCAAAAGATGCAGAGTTGATAATGATAGTGCAACTTATTTGTGGCACTGCCGTTTGGGTCATATTGGTGTAAAGCGCATGAAGAAACTCCATACTGATGGACTTCTGGAATCACTTGATTATGAATCACTTGGTACTTGCGAATCGTGCCTCATGGGCAAGATGACTAAAACGCCGTTCTCCGGAACTATGGAGCGAGCAACTGATTTGTTGGAAATCATACATACTGATGTGTGTGGTCCAATGAATATTGAGGCTCGCGGCGGGTATCATTATTTTCTGACCTTCACAGATAATTTGAGCAGATATGGGTATATCTACTTAATGAAACACAAGTCTGAAACATTTGAAAAGTTCAAAGAATTTCAGAGTGAAGTGGAAAATCATCTTAACAAGAAAATAAAGTTTCTACGATCTGATCGTGGAGGAGAATATTTGAGTTATGAGTTTGGTCTTCAATTGAAACAATGTGGAATAGTTTCACAAACTAATGCCACCTGGAACACCACAGCTTAGTGGTGTGTCCGAAAGTCATAACCGTACTTTATTGGATATAGTACAATCTATGATGTCTCTTACCGATTTACCACTATCGTTTTGGGGTTATGCATTAGAGACAACTGCATTCACTTTAGATAGGGCACCATCAAAATCCGTCGAGACGACGCCTTATGAACTGTGTTTTGGCAAGAAACCAAAGTTGTCGTTTTTTTGAAGTTTGGGGCTGCGATGCTTATGTGAAAAAGTTTCAACCTGATAAGCTCGAACCTAAATCAGAGAAGTGCGTCTTAATAGAATACCCAAATGAAACTGTTGGGTACACCTTCTATCACAGATCCGAAGGCAAGATATTCGTTGCTAAGATGGATCCTTTCTAGAGGAGTTTCTCTTGAAAGAAGTGAGTGGGAGGAAAGTAGAACTTGATGAGGTAACTGTAGCTGCTCCCGTATTGGAAAGTAGTACATCACAGACATCAGTTCCTGTGATTCCTACACCAATCTAGTGAGGAAGCTAATGATGATGATCATGAAGCTTCAGATCAAGTTACTACCGAACCTCATAGGTCTTCCAGAGTAAGATCCGCACCAGAGTGGTTTGGTAATCCTGTTCTAGAAGTCATGTTACTTGACCATGATGAACCTACGAACTATGAGGAAGCGATGATGAGCCCAGATTCCGCGAAATGGCTTGAAGGCCATGAAATCTGAGATGGGATCCATATATGAGAACAAAGTGTGGACTTTGGTGGACTTGCCCGATGATCGGCAAGCCATAAAAAATAAATGGATCTTCAAGAGGAAGACAGACACTGATAGTAGTGTTACTATCTACAAAGCTCGACTTGTCGCAAAAAGGTTTTCGACAAGTTCAAGGTGTTGAATACGATGATATTTTCTCACTCGTATCGATGCTTAAGTTTGTCCGAATCATGTTAGCAATTGCCATATTTTATGAAATCTGGCAAATGGATGTCAAAACTACATTCCCTAATGGATTTATTAAAGAAGAGTTGTATATGATGCAACCAGAAGGTTTTGTCAATCCTAAAGGTGCTAACAAAATGTGCAAGCTCCAGCGATCCATCTATGGACTGGTGCAAGCATCTCGGAGTTGGAATATATGCTTTGATAAATTGATCAAAGCATGTAGTTTTATACGGACTTGCGGTAAAGCATGTATTCACAATAAAGTGAGTGGGAGCACTACAGCCTTTCTCATAAGTATATGTGAGTGACATATTGTTGATCAGAAATGATGTAGAATTTTTCTGGAAAGCATAAAGAAGTGTTTGAAAGGAGTTCTTTAAAAGAAAGACCTCAGTAAAGTTGCTTACATATTAGGCATCAAGATCTATAGAGATAGATCAAGACGCTTAATTGGACTTTCACAAAGCACATACCTTGATAAAGTTTTGAAAAAGTTCAAAATGGATCAAGCAAAGAAAGGGTTCTTGCTCAGATTACAAGGTGTGAAGTTGAGTCGACTCAATGCCCCACCACAGCAGAAGATAGAGAGAAATGAAAGATGTTCCTATGCTTCAGCCATAGGCTCTATCATGTATGCAATGCTGTGTACTGCGGACCGATGTATGCTTAGCAATAAGTTTAGCAGGGAGGTACCAAAGTAATCCATGAGTGGATCACTGGACAGCGGTCAACAATATCCTGAAATACCTGAAAAGGACTAAGGATATGTTTCTCGTTTATGGAGGTGACAAAGAGCTAGTCGTAAATGGTTACGTCGATGCAAGCGTTGACACAGATCCGGACGATTCTAAATCGCAAACTGGATACGTGTTTATATTGAACGGTGGAGCTGTTAGTTGGTGCAGTTCTAAACAAAGCGTCGTGGCGGGATCTACATGCGAAGCGGAGTACATAGCTGCTTCGGAAGCAGCAAATGAATGAGTCTGGATGAAGGAGTTCATTTCCGATCTAGGTGTCATACCTAGTGCATCAGGACCAATGAAGATCTTATGTGACAATACTGGTCCAATTGCCTTGGCAAAGGAATCCAGATTTCACAAGAGGACCAAGCACATCAAGAGACGCTTCAATTCCATCCAGGACCAAGTCCAGGTGGGAGACATAGAGATTTGCAAGATACATATGGATCTGAATGTTGCAGACCCGTTGACTAAACCTCTTCCACGAGCAAAACATGATCAGCACCAAGACTCCATGGGTGTTAGAATCATTACTATGTAATCTAGATTATTGACTCTAGTGCAAGTGGGAGACTGAAGGAAATATGCCCTAGAGGCAATAATAAAGTTATTATTTATTTCCTTATATCATGATAAATGTTTATTATTCATGCTAGAATTGTATTAACCAGAAACATGATACATGTGTGGATACATAGACAAACTTAATGTCACTAGTATGCCTCTACTTGACTAGCTCATTAATCAAAGATGGTTATGTTTCCTAACCATAGACATGAGTTGTCATTTGATTAACGGGATCACATCATTAGGAGAATGATGTGATTGACTTGACCCATTCCGTTAGCTTAGCAGTTGATCGTTTAGTATGTTGCTATTGCTTTCTTCATGACTTATACATGTTCCTAGAACTATGAGATTATGCAACTCCTGTTTACCGGAGGAACACTTTGTGTGCTACCAAACGTCACAACATAACTGGGTGATTATAAAGGAGCTCTACACGTGTCTCCAAAGGTACATGTTGAGTTGGCGTATTTCAGGTTTTGTCACTCCGATTGTCGGAGAGGTATCTCTGGGCCCTCTCGGTAATGCACATCACTATAAGCCTTGCAAGCAATGTAGATAATGAGTTAGTTATGGAATGATGCATTACATAACGAGTAAAGAGACTTGCCGGTAACGAGATTGAACTAGATATTGAGATACCGGCGATCGAATCTCGGGCAAGTAACATACCGATGACAAAGGGAACAACGTATGTTTTTTTTGAAACTTGTGACAGTGGGAGAGGCTCCCACTGTTATATATATTACCTTTCAAACATTTACATTACATTGTACAAGGTGTTTACAAGAGGCAACCCTAGCCACTTTTGTGGCAAGGGGGTGGCAGGACTATCAGAAGCAGACTAATCAGAAGGAAGGGAGTCTAATAAAAGGGAAATGAAGTCCTTCATATTCTCTTTGACCCTATATTGAAGAAGACCAAAGTCTGTTTTAAATCTTTGTAGGCAAGAGTTGTAGGAGGGATTAATTTGTCTGAATAATTTGTCGTTCCTCTCCTTCCAAATACTCCAAGATGCCTGAAGGAATGTCTCCATAAACATAGGTTGATTCCAGTTTGTCCTAGCCGCTTCCAGCCATGGTAGACGCGTGGTATGATGGTCTGGATTCATCCCCAGTTTAGACCAGCATTGTTTACTAAATGGGCAGTTGAGGATCATGTGATCAACGTCTTCATGGGAATGACCACAAAGGAGGCAGCTTAAATCATCTCCAATATTATAATGCCTTCGCTTGAGCATGTCTCTAGTATTGAGACGATCAGATAGGAGGAGCCACCCAAATACCTTGATCTTGGCTGTAACTTTTGATTTCCACAACCATTTGTACGTTTTATGGGCTTTGACATCTCTAAAGCAGAACTTGTAAAATCTTCTAGCAGTATATTCGGACGTCCCCCAAGTGTAGGACCAAACATCTTTTATGTTATGACCATTGTCCAAGGTGACGTGGGCAACAAGTTGTTGAATATGTCTGACCTCATCATGTGCTTGCATGGATAAAGGGAGGTGGAACGCCTCATCGAGGGAGGTGATTGTGAGAAACTGTTGCACAGAGATATCTTCATTGCGAGCAAAGGAGAAAGCCCTCGGGTGTGAGTCGGATAATATATCTTCAAGCCATAGGTCCTTCCACATGAGCACTTTGTCACCACGAAAAACCTCCACTGTGGATATACCACGATAGATTGGGGTTAACTTGAGAACATCTCGCCACCAGAAAGAACCACAAGGGTCGGAGGCGTGTGGTATCTTGTCAGAGTAGTAAGTAGACCAGATTAGGTCAACCCAAGGAAGGTCATGACGGTTGTAGAATTTGTGCAAGTATTTGAGAAGGAGGGCATCACTCTGGATCTTCAAGTTAATAATCCCAAGTCCACCACTATCTTTAGGGCGACAAATCCTATCCCAAGCAACCAGGGAGTTGCATTTCTCCCCTTGTTCAGTTTTTTTGGTCCAGAGGCATTTCCGACGGATCTTATCCGATAGTTCCGAATTTTGGGGAAACCTCGCGTGCATAAGGCGAAGATGATAAGTGAGTTGATGACTGTGTTTACCAGTGATAGTTTTGCACCGTACGACATCATCGCCAGAGTAGAAGTCAGTCTTCTTTCCACAGAGCACACCAATGGCATTAGGTCTTGGATGGATGGTTTATTAGTGCCAAGGGGGAGACCAAGGTAAGTGAAAGGCATATTTCCAATCTTACATTCAAATATACCAGCAAGCTCATTTGTAAGATCAACTTCACAGTTTATTGGTATAAGTGTTGATTTATGAAAGTTTATACTGAGTCCAATTGAGATGGCAAAATCATTGAGGATCCCTTTCATAGTGCGTGCTTGATCGGGGCATGCTGGCATGATAATTATTGTGTCGTCAGCATATTGTATAACCGGGTAATCACGCATACCCTGCCTATCAAAGGGCAGGCTGATCTTCCCCGCCGTAACGCATCGTTAATGGCAGCTCAAGCGTGTCGGCTGCAATGACAAAGAGAAGCGGGATGAGGGTCTCCTTGCGGACACCACTTTTGCAAATAAACTGTCTGCCAGGAACACCATTAAGGAGAACGGAGGATTTCCCAGTGGAGAATATATTTTTGATCCAAGATAACCATTTGTCATTTGAATCCCATATGTTTCATAATTTGAAGCATAGCCCCGTGTTGAATTGTATCAAAGGCTTTAGCGAAGTCCAGCTTGAGAAGTACTATTTCTTTCTTGGATGTTTGACACTGATGTATATACTCGAAGGCCCAAGCAAGACAGTCTTGTATAGTTCTTCGCTTAATGAAACCATATTGATTACGATGAACTATTTTTAGAATGAGCTTTTGTAGGCGGTTGTCAAGAAGCTTAGTGATCACTTTGAGACAGCAATTTAAAAGAGTGATGGGCCGAAAGTCATTTACTGTTTCAGGTGAGGAAACCTTAGGTATGAGAGTGATGAAGCCTTCATTGATGCTTTCCAAATTGAGATTCTCTTCATGAAACTGAGCACACAACCTATAAAAGTCTTCCTTGATTATGTGCCAGCATGATTTAATGAAATGTCCCGTGAAACCGTCTGGTCTAGGCGCTCTATCAGCTGGCATTTCTTTTATGACATCATCAATTTCTTGTCTTGAAAAGGGTGCTGTGAGTTGGTCCAAATCTTCTCTCTTTTTGATGATAGTGGAAAGATCGAATTTCATTTGGTAATTACCAGAAGACCCAAGTCTATCTTTGTATGTATGATAAATGAGTGCTTCCTTTCCTGCATGGTCTTCCACAGTTGTACCATTATCAAACCGAAGGAGGTGATTGCATTCCTTCTATATCTCTCGGATGCAAGTGCTTTAAGGAATTTTGGGTCTTCATCCCCAAATTTAACCCAAATAATAGTACAACGCTTCTTCCAATATTGTTTCGTAATTTAGTAACCTTAAGATATGTTTCTTGAGATTTTCTAAAATTACTTTCGGAATAGTGAGGGTCTTCATTTTCTCTAGCATCAAGATCGCCAAGGTGGAGTTTGAATTTCGTATGGCAGTAGTAAGCTTCAAATATGTTTACTCCAAAGGCTTGAGTTCATATCTTAGCATTTTGAATTTCCGGCAGAGAATTGTGGCCGCATTAGTAGAGTTAATTGGCTGTGTCCAAACCTCAGAGACCAAGTCCATAAAGCCAGGGTGTTGCACCCAGTAAGATTCAAACCGGAACAGGTTACTTTTTGGTATAGATGTTTCAATGGTGATGACACACGGAATGTGGTCGGAAACTGGTTTTCCTAGGGGTTTGACCATGGTATTTGGGTATGAAAGAGTCCAGTTATTAGAGGTGAGAAACCAATCAAGTTGTTCTAGCAACGGCTCATCCTGCATATTACTCCATGTATATGCCCTACCTTTTATTGGGAGTTCAATAAGGTTTTGAGATCTAATAAAGTCATTGAACGTGATCATGTCATTAATGTTACCTCCTAGTTTATTACGATTTGAAGGGCTTCGAATATAATTGAAATCACCAATGAGTAACCAATCTTGATGAGTGGGTATATTTAGATTTAAAAGCCGCTTGTGTAGTCCACACGAATCACCTTGACAAGGCCCATAGATATTCACCAGAGTCCATTCTTGGGCCGACTGAGTAGATTTGAATTTGATCACCAGTGCAAATTCTTCTTCAATCATTACAGTACCAGTAAAGAGGGCGCTGTTCCATATGGTGACAATACCTCCAGAGGCCCCTCGAGAGGGTATGAAAGCAAATTTATCGAATCTTCTAGGACAACAAGATTTAAGAAACATATTATCAAAGGAGGGTTTTTTTGGTTTCTTGCAAGCAAATCACAGCACAACCACTAGACGAAATAGCGTTCGAAAGTGCCAAAAGCTTAGGATCGAAATTTAGGCCCCGGACGTTCCAACAGAGGACGTTCCAATTTGAAATAAGTGCCATTACAAACTAATAATAAAAGCAGTAAAACTTAAGCATTCGAGGGACCACCCGCCTGCTCATCCAGGAGCAGTTCTTCGGTAAGCTCTTCAGGAGGGATTGCACAGTGGTTGGAGCCAATCGCCTGAATCTCCGAGATTGACAGTGGTGGTGGCACATCCGCGTCCTGATCCTCAGTCAGTTCAGAGAGAACCACTGCAGAAGCCATGTTGGGGTGATCCGAGGTTTAACTTTTGAAGTCCTGGCCTTGCTGTCAGTGATAAGAGGCACCTTAAATCCATCGTACTTGTTGGATCGGCTGCTGCGTCGAACTTGTGCAACAGAGATGGGGGCTTTTGATTTGTTGCGTCTGTTCCTAGTTGCTCCAACCGAGGAACCCTCGCCAACTATGGCAGAGTCAGAGCGATCCACACCATCAGGGAGAACCAGCGAATCAGTAGATATATCATCAGAAGATTGAGTCTCAGGGATTTCATGTATAATCACATTGCTGTTCTGAGCATTGGAGGCCGCAGCATTATCAAGGAGCCAAACTTGGGTGGAAGAGCTGTAAAAACCTGATGTATCAAAGCATGAGATAGTAGCAGAGGCATCAATCTGTTCACTTTCAGTTGTAGTTATCACAAACTGGATATCCAGACTAGCCGGCCTTATACCATAGCCCTGCGCCCAAGGTCCAAAAGTGGCCAAAGTGGGCATGATACTGCTTGACAAGAAGTTTGTGACATGAACATATGACAAAGGTTCATTCAAGAAGATTGAGTTGATCAAGTCATTGTCGCAGAGAACTGAATATTAATACCAGATTTGAAACACGGATATTAAAGCGCAAATTTTGCGAGTGAGCTTGAGCAGCCGGATGTCAAGAAAGCTTGAGGAGCCATGAGGTTTCGAGAAGCGCAGAATCGAAAACAAGGGAGCTGTTCCTCTGCAGAGCGTGCATGATGGAAACAGGAACAAGAACCAAATCCTCAGACCCCACGCTGGATTCAGAGCTGCTGTGTGGAGAGATGGAATCATCCCAAGCAGCAATTGGGCTGTCCATCATGTTGTCAGTAGGGTGGATACCATCCTGAACCTGAAGTCCTTCCTGTGCCAACCAGTCCTGGAAGTTGTACAAGGCATGCGGAGCTTGTGGTGGAGGTGCTGGTCATTCACCCCAGGCTGGCTGAAACTCCACCTCAACATTCTGCACATTCACTCCTCATTCGGGGCTGCAGCATTGTTGGCTGCTCCTTGTCAGGCAATCCAGCTTATTAAGTCAGTAGTTGATAGAGCTGTTCATTTGTGAGTTCATCGCCATAGAGAGGATGAGGAACTCCATTTTCGGGTGGCGGATCTTCTCCGGCTGGTGGCACCTCAGGCAGATGGGCATTCGATCATTGCTTCACAAGATTGTAACACGATAGTCCAAGCTGCGTCTGTCCCCTCGGTGATTTAACCACAAGACTTTTTGGAACAAGACGAAGATTGATTACCTTGACTCTAATCAGAACAAACTTCCTATCGCCTCTGGGGTTGTGCCAATGAATCAAACTACCAAAGCTATCAACGGATCTGTGCAGGTAGTGGTATGTCCAGTAGTCATAGGAAATCCCACATAAAGAATCCAAACAGAGGGACCATAAGATGTGAGTCTCATGTTCAAAGCTTCATCATGCGGCACAAATGAGACAATGGTGTTTATATCACCCTCAACTTCAAAGATCAATCTCAAAGGTAGTTCCCACTACAAGATCTCGAACCAATGGGTTTGCAAAACCATAAATAGCAATGCCCAAATGGATGATCATCAACCTCGTAAGGGAAAAAGTGGGATTCATGCAACATCCAAAGGATTACCTCCTGAGGGCAGCCTTCGATGGAAAGGAACATGGCGATTGACCTCCACAATAGCGAGAAAATCATGGTTGAGAGGAGCATGGGGTGCACCGCCATGTCACCATTTAACAACACGATCTTATGCCCAAGCTCGATCGTCATCCCCGTGGGAAGGTAGGGGACAACATTGACTGGGTAGTTCGCCATTGATGCGGGTGGAGGAGAGCTGGAGCTGGGGGGAGCAGAGGAGGAGGAATGTGGAATGGCAAGAGTCTTGGGCTGCCAAACTAGTCTCGGCGCCCCCTCTCGCCAATGTAATTGCTCCTGTGTCCAACCGAGCCGCAGCAAGTGCAATTAAGGATTTGTTTTGATTTCTTTACTTGCTGTTTGCGGTACCTCGGTCCACGATGCATCACAGTAAGGCAAGTGGGGATTTTATTCTTACTGACCAACGATTTGACAGGACCTTGTGTTGTATCAGAAATAATGAGCCGGTCAGAAGAAGGAAAACAGGCAGTCGTAACGGATTTTTTGGGAATCTTTTCCGGGCTAAGGTTTCTGATATAATCATATCGCAGCAATTTTGTTTTATCCCGATCTTTCGGTTGCCACCAGAGGTAGGTGCAATCCAGATTGCCACATTCAGATTTAAAGTGTCCCAATAAATTACAACCAGAGCAGAATATTTTAGAAGGGCACAAAGCAGTTAAATGTTGGTTCGAGCAGCAAATAACACAAGAAGGTCCAACAGGATACATGGGCCCCAAGTCCGAATGTACCGAAGGTGCCTGAACAGATTGGCCGACCGAATTAGAGCAGTCCCGGCCCAAGTGGCCCATGGATTTGCAGATGCAACATATATTCATTTTATTATAAATGAAGGTCGATGGTGGGACCGAAGCAATATCCCAGGCCTTTGCAATATCCAAATCAGAATATCCAGCCTTCCTATAATCCAAAATGTGCAAGAGAATAAAACCCGGGATGGAATTCCAGCATTCATTACGATATTGATTACCAATAAAAGTAGATTCCATGCATGCCTCATCAGTAATAATGACATTTAAATTTACCAAAACGAATGTCCGTTGTTGCCACTGAATCCCTGATCGGCCCACTGATTGCGTTTGATGCAAAAGAGCCAAAAATAATCTTTGGCCGAGTTTGGGAGTCTTCATGATCATGATGAACCAAAGAACTCCCTGGATCATCACCAGGATTAGGCCTTGATGGTTCGCAGAGGGAAGAGAAACCAAACTTTTTTAGCTCCAAAAGCGTGTTATTATCCTCAGAACGATTAGCACGTAAGAATCTCAAATTTGATTTAATGGCCATAGGGGAACGTAGGGATATCTCATTGAGCTCTTTGTCTGAATGCCAAGAAGAATTCACAAGAGAGTGGTTCCAAGAGTTGTGGCGATAAAGATTAAAATGGCAGATAAAATCAGGCCAAATGCAGTTCTTAAGCCCATATATGAAATGCCCCACTTTATTCGATGCCACCGAAAAGCGATAATGCCTGCCAGACAAATGCTTTACCCAAAAACCAACAGATGATCCACCAATACAACATTGAAGAGCAAGTCCAACTGATTCTTCAGAGAGTGGGAATGAGGCAGAGGAGAAAGCCACAACCAAAAAGAACTCCTTGGCAGTTGCATGGGAAGAGAAATGGACTGTGGATCCAAACCTGTCGCGCACCTGTGCCTCCACCGCCTGACCTGGGGAGAAATCCCAGTGTAGTAATCCCTCCATGGATCTAGGTTAGAGGTCGCCATTGGTAGAGGTGGGAGAGGGGGTGGGAGAGGTGGGAGAGGTGGGAGTCGCCATTCGCTCTGCTCCCTTACTGGAACGTCAAACTACCCGGAACAACGTATGTTGTTATGCGTTTGACCGATAAAGATCTTCGTAGAATATGTAGGAGCCAATATGAGCATCTAGGTTCCGCTATTGGTTATTGACCGGAAATGTGTCTCGGTCATGTCTACATAGTTCTCGAACCCGTAGGGTCCGCACGCTTAAAGTTTCGATGACAATTATATTATGAGTTTATGAGTTTTGATGTACCAAAGGTTGTTTGGAGTCCCGGATGTGATCACGGACATGACGAGGAGTCTCGAAATGGTCGAGACATGAAGATTGATATATTGGAAGCCTATATTTGGATAATGAAGTGTTCCAGGTGAAATCGGGATTTTACCGGAGTACCGAGGGGTTACCGGAACCCCACGGGGGCTTAATGGGCCATAGTGGGCCTTAGTGGAGAAGAGGAGAGGAGGCCAGGGCAGGGCCGCGCGCCCCTCCCCCCTAGTCCGAATAGGACAAGGAGAGGGGGGCGCCCCCCCTTTCCTTCCTCTCTCTCCCTCCTCTTTCCCCCCTTCTCCTAGTCCAATAAGGAAAGGAGGGAGTCCTACTCCCAGTGGGAGTAGGACTCCCTATGGCGCGCCTCCTCCCTGGCCGGCCACCCCCTCCCCCCTTGCTCCTTTATATATGGGGGCAGGGGCACCTCTAGAGACACAACAACAGATCATTGATCTCTTAGCCGTGTGCGGTGCCCCCTCCACCATAGTCCTCCTCGATAATATTGTAGCGGTGCTTAGGCGAAGCCCTGCGACGGTAGAACATCAACATCGTCACCACGCTGTCGTGCTGACGGAACTCTCCCTCGACACTCGGCTGGATCAGAGTTTGAGGGACGTCATCAAGCTGAACGTGTGCTAGAACTCGGAGGTGCCGTACTTTCGGTGCTTGATCGGTAGGGCCGTGAAGACGTACGACTACATCAACCACGTTGTTCTAATGCTTCCGCTTTCGGCCTACGAGGGTACATGGACACACTCTCCCCTCTCGTTGCTATGCATCACCATGATCTTGCGTGTGCGTAGGATTTTTTTGAAAGTACTACGTTCCCCAACAGCTTGCACCAGTCCATAAATGGATTGCTAGAGCTTGCACACTTTGTTAGCACCTTTAGGATTGACAAAACCTTCTGGTTGCATAATATACAACTCTTCTTAGAGATATCCATTTAAGGAATGCAGTTTTGACATCCATTTGCCATATTTCACAAAATGTGGCAATTGCTAATATGATTCGGATGGACTTCAGCATCACTATGATTGAGAAAGCCTCATCGTAGTCAACCCCTTGAACTTGTCAAAAACCTTTTGTGACAAGTCGAGCTTTATAAACAGTAACATTACCATCAGCGGCAGTCTTCTTCTTGAAGATCCATTTATTCTCTATGGGTCGCTGATCATCGGGCAAATCCACCAAAGTCCAAACTTTGTTCTCATACATGGATTCTATCTCAGATTTCATGGCCTCAAGCCATTTATCGGAATCTGGGCTCATCATAGCTTCTTCATAGTTCGTAGGTTCTACATGGTCTAGTAACATGACTTCCAGAACAGGATTACCGTACCACTCTGGTGTGGATCGTGCTCTGGATGACCTATGAGGTTCTGTACTAACTTGATCTGAAGTTTCATGATCATCATCATTAGCTTCCTCTCTAGTTGGTGTAGGCATCACGGGAACAGATTTCTTGGATGAGCTACTTTCCAAATTGAGAGTAGGTACAATTACCTCATCAAGTTCTACTTTCCTCCCACTCACTTCTTTTGAGAGAAACTCCTTTTCTAGAAAGGTTCTATTCTTAACAACAAAGATTTTGCCTTCAGACTTGTGGTCGAAGGTGTACCCAATTGTTTCTTTAGGGTATCCTATGAAGATGCACTTCTCCGATTTGGGTTCGAGCTTATCAGGCTGAAGCCTTTTGACATAAGCATCGCATCCCCAAACTTTAAGAAACGACAGCTTAGGTTTATTGCCAAACCACAGTTCATATAGTGTCGTCTCAACGGATTTTGATGGTGCCCTGTTTAACGTGAATGCAGCTGTCTCTAATGCATAACCCCAAAACGACAGTGGTAAATCGGTAAGATGCATCATAGATCGCACCATATCTAATAAAGTGCGGTTATGACGTTCGAAAACACCATTACGCTATGGTGTTCCAGGTGGTGTGAGCTGTGAAACTATTCCACATTGTTTTAGATGAAGGCCAAACTCGTAACTCAAATATTCACCTCCACGATGAGATCGTAGAAACTTTATTTCCTTGTTACAATGATTTTTCACTTCATTACGAAATTCTTTGAACTTTTCAAATGTTTCAGACTTGTGTTTCATTAAGTAGATATACCCATATCTGCTCAAATCATCTGTGAAGGTCAGAAAATAATGATACCCGCCACGAGCCTCAACACTCATCGGACCGCATACATCGGTATGTATTATTTCCAATAAGTCATTGGCTCGTTCCATTGTTTTGGAGAATGGAGTTTTAGTCATCTTGAACATGAGGCATGGTTCGCAAGTATCAAATGATTCATAATCAAGTGATTCCAAAAGTCCATCTGCATGGAGTTTCTTCATGCGCTTTACACCAATATGACCTAAACGGCAGTGCCACAAGTATGTTGCACTATCATTATCAACTTTGCATCTTTTGGCATCAATATTATGAATATGTGTATCACTACAATCGAGATTCAATAAACTATTAACATTGGGTGTATGACAATAGAAGGTTTTATTCATGTAAACAAAATAACAATTGTTCTCTGTCTTAAATGAATAACCGTATTGCAATAAACATGATCTAATAATATTCATGCTCAATGCAAACACCAAGTAACATTTATTTAGGTTCAACACTAATCCCGAAAGTATAGGGAGTGTGCGATGATGATCATATCAATCTTGGAACCACTTACAACACACATCGTCACTTCATCCTCAACTAGTTTCTATTTATTCTGCAACTCCTATTTCGAGTTACTAATCTTAGCAACCGAACAGGTATCAAATACCCAGGGGCTACTACGAGCACTAGTAAGGTACACATCAATAACATGTATATTAAATATACCTTTGTTCACTTCGCCATCCTTCTTATCCGCCAAATATTTGGGGTAATTCCGCTTTCAGTGACCATTTCCTTTGTAGTAGAAGCACTCAGTTTCAGGCTTAGGTCCAGCTTTGGGCTTCTTCATGAGAGTGACAACTTGCTTGCCATTCTTCTTGAAGTTCCCTTTCTTTCCCTTTGCCCTTTTGTTGAAACTAGTGGTCTTGTTTAATCATCAAAACTTGATGCTTTTTCTTGATTTCTACCTTCGTCGATTTCAGCATCACGAAGAGCTCAGGAATTGCTTTCATCATCCTTGCATATTATAGTTCATGACGAAGTTCCAGTAACTTGGTGATGGTGACTAGAGAACTTTGTCAATCACTATCTTATCTGGAAGATTAACTCCCACTTGATTCAAGCGATTGTAGTACCCAGACACTCTTTGCACATGCTCACTAGCTGAGCTATTCTCCTCCATCTTTTAGGTGAAGTACTTGTCAGAGGTCTCATTGTTGGGGAACATAGCAGAAATTCAAAATTTTCTACGCAACACCAAGATCAATCTATGGAGTAATCTAGCAACGAGGGGAAGGAGAGTGCATCTACATACCCTTGTAGATCGCTAAGCGGAAGCGTTCAAGAGAACGGGGTTGAAGGAGTCGTACTCGTCGTGATCCAAATCACCGGAGATCCTAGTGCCAAACGGACGGCACCTCCGCGTTCAACACACATGCAGCCCGGTGACGTCTCCCATGCCTTGATCTAGCAAGGAGAGAGGGAGAGGTTGGGGAAGACTCCATCCAGCAACAGCACAACGGCATGGTGGTGATGGAGGAGCGTGGCAATCCTGCAGGGCTTCGCCAAGCACCGCGGGAGAAGAGGAGAAAGAGAGGTAGGGCTGCGCCAGGGAGAGGTGGAAAACCTTATGTGTGGCAGCCCCAAACCCTCAAGTATATATAGGTGAGAGGGAGGGGGCTGCGCCCCCCTTATGGTTCCCACCCCAAGGGGTGCGGCTGCCCCAAAACCCATCTAGGGTGGCGGCCAAGGGGGGGAGAGGGGGAAACTTGCCCCCCAAGCAAGGTGGAGGAGCCCCCTCCCCAAACCCTAGGCGCCTTGGGTCCTTGTGGGAGGGCGCACCAGCCCACCTGGGGCTGGTCCCCTCCCACACTTGGCCCACGTAGCCCTCTGGGGCCGGGGGCCCCACTTGGTGGACCCCCGGGACCCTCCCGGTGGTCCCGGTACATTATCGATAACACCCGAAACTTTTCCGGTGACCAAAACAGGACTTCCCATATATAAATCTTTACCTCTGGACCATTCTGAAACTCCTCGTGATGTTCGGGATCTCATCCGGGACTCCGAACAACATTCGGTAACAACGTATATCTATTCCCAGTAACCCTAGCGCCATCGAACCTTATGTGTAGACCCTACGGGTTCGGGAGACACGTAGACATGACCGAGACAACTCTCCGGCCAATAACCAACAGCGGGATCTAGATACCCATGTTGGCTCCCACATGTTCCACGATGATCTCATCAGATGAACCATGATGTTGAGGATTCAATCAATCACGTATTCAATTCCCTTTGTCTAGCGGTATTGTACTTGCCCGAGATTCGATCGTCGGTATCCCGATACCTTGTTCAATCTCGTTACCGGCAAGTCTCTTTACTCGTTCCGTAACACATCATCCCATGATCAACCCCTTGGTCACATTGTGCACATTATGATGATGTCCTACCGAGTGGGCCCAGAGATACCTCTCCGCTACACGGAGTGACAAATCCAGCCTCGATTCGTGCCAACCCATGACACTTTCGGAGATACCTGTAGTGCACCTTTATAGCCACCGATTCGTTGTGACGCTTGGTACACCCAAAGCATTCCTACGGTATTCGGGAGTTGCACAATCTCATGGTCCAAGGAAATGATACTTGACATTAGAAAAGCTTTAGCATACTTAACTACGATATTTGTGCTAGGCTTAGGATTGGGTATTGTCCATCACATCATTCTCCTAATGATGTGATCCCGTTATCAATGACATCTAATGTCCATGGTCAGGAAACCGTAACCATCTATTGATCAACGAGCTAGTCAACTAGAGTCTTACTAGGGACATGGTGTTGTCTATGTATCCACACATGTATCTGAGTTTCCTATCAATAAAATTATAGCATGGATAATAAACGATTATCATGAACAAGGAAATATAATAATAACTAATTTGTTATTGCCTCTAGGGCATATTTCCAACAGTCTCCCACTTGCACTAGAGTCAATAATCTAGTTCACATCGCCATGTGATTAACACTCACAGGTCACATCGCCATGTGACCAACATCCAAAGAGTTTACTAGTGTCACCAAACTAGTTCACATCATCATGTGAACTAAGACTCAATGAGTTATGTTGTTTGATCATGTTTTGCTTGTGAGAGAGGTTTTAGTCAATGGGTCTGCAAGATTCAGATCCGTATGTACTTCGCAAATCTCTAGGTCATATTGTAAATGCTGCTTCCACGCTCCACTTGAGGCTATTACAAATGGTTGCTCCACTATATGTATCCGGTTTGCTACTCAGAGTCATTCGGATAGGTGTTAAAGCTTGCATCGACGTAACCCTTTACGCCGAACTCTTTATCACCTCCATAATCGAGAAACATGTCCTTATTACTCCAAGGACAATTTTGACCGCTATCCGGTGATCCACTCCTTGATCACTGTGTACCCTCTTGCCAGACATGTGGCAAGGCACACATCAGGTGCGGTACACAACATATCATACTATGGAGCCTACATCTAAGCATAGGGGGCGACCTTCGTCCTTTCTCTCTCTTCTGCCGTGGTCGAGCTTTAAGTCTTAACTTCACACCTTACAACTCAGGCAAGAACTCCTTCTTTGACTGATTCATCTTGAACACCTTCAAGATCATGTCAAGGTATGTGCTCATTTGAAAGTACTATTAAGCATTTTGATCTATCTTATAGATCTTGTTGCTTATTGTTCAAGTAGCCTAATCCAGGTTTTCCATTGAAAAACACTTCTCAAATAACCCTATATGCTTTCTAGAAATTCTACATCATTTCTGATCAACAATATGTTTGCAACATATACTTATCAGAAATTGTATAGTGCTCCCACTCACTTCTTTGGAGATACAAGTTTCTCATAAACTTTGTAGAAACCCAAAATCTTTGATCATCTCATCAAAGTGCATATTCTGACTCCGAGATGCTTGCTCTAGTCCATGGAAGGATCGCTGGAGCTAGCATACCTTTTAGCATCCTTAGGATCGACAAAACCTTTCTAATTGTATCACATACAACCTTTCCTTATGAAAACTGGTAAGGAAACTCGTTTTGACATCCATCTGCCAGATTTCATAAATGCAGCTAATGCTAACATGATTCCGACGGACTTAAGCATCGCTACGGATGAGAAAATCTCATCATAGTCAACTCCTTGAACTTGTGAAAAACTCTTTGCCACAAGTCGAGCTTCATAGATAGTGACATTACCGTCCACGTTCGTCTTCTTCTTAAAGATCCATTTATCTCAATGGCTTGCCGATCATCGGGCAAGTCCACCAAAGTCCATGCTTTGTTCTGATACATGGATCCTATCTCGGATTTCATGGCTTCTAACCATTTGTCGGAATATGGGCCCACCATCGCTTCTCCATATCTCGTAGGTTCATTGTTGTCTAGCAACATGACCTTCAAGACAGGATTACTGTACCATTCAGAAGTACGCATCCTTGTCACCCTACGAGGTACGGTAGTGACTTGATCCAAAACTTCATGATCACTATCATAAGCTTCTTCTTCAATTGGTGTAGGTGCCACAGGAACAACTTCCTGTGCCCTGCTACACTCTAGTTGAAGTGACGGTTCAATAACCTCATCAAGTCTCCACCATCCTCCCACTTAACTTTCCGAGACAAACTTTTCCTCGAGAAAGGACCCGATTCAAGAAACAATCCCTATTGCTTTCGGATCTGAATTAGGAGGTATACCCAACTGTTTTGGGTGTCCTATGAATATGCATTTTATCCGCTTTAGGTTCGAGCTTATCAACCTGAAACTTTTCACATAAGCGTCGCAGCCCCAAACTTTTAAGAAACGACAACTTAGGTTTCTCCAAACCATAGTTCAAACGGTGTCGTCTCAACGGAATTACGTGGTGCCCTATTAAAGTGAGTGCGGTTGTCTCTAATGCCTAACCCATGAACGATAGTGGTAATTCGATAAGAGACATCATGGTACGCACCATATCCAATAGGGTGCAACTAAGATGTTCGGACACACCATCGCACTATGGTGTTCCAGGCGGTATTAATTGTGAAACAATTTCCACAATGTCTTAATTGTGTGCCAAAGCTCATAGCTCAGATACTCATCTCTATGATCATATCATAGACATTTTATCCTCTTGTCACGATGATCTTCAACTTCACTCTGAAATTACTTGAATCATTCAATAATTCAGACTTGCGTTTCATCAAGTAAATATACAGTATCTACTCAAATCATCTATGAAGTAAGAACATAACGATATCCACTGCATGCCTCAACACTCATTAGACTGCACACATCAAAATGTGTTACTTCCTACAAGTTGCTTTCTTGTTCCATCTTACTGAAACCGAGGCTTTTCAGTCATCTTGCCCATGTGGTATGATTTACATGTCTCAAGTGATTCAAAATCAAGTGAGTCCAAACGGTCCATTTGCATGGAGTTTCTTCATGCATATACACCAATAGACATGGTTCGCATGTCTCAAACTTTTCAAAAACGAGTGAGTCCAAAGATCCATCAACATGGAGCTTCTTCATGCGTTTTATACCAATATGACTTACATGGCAGTGCCGCAAGTAGGTGGTACTATCATTACTATCTTATATCTTTTGGCATGAACATGTGTATCACTATGATCGAGATTCAATAAACCATTCATTTTAGGTGCAAGACCACTGAAGGTATTACTCAAATAAACAGAGTAACCATTATTCTCCTTAAATGAATAACCGTATTGCGATAGGCATAATCCAATCATGTCTATGCTCAACGCAAACACCAAATAACAATTATTTAGGTTTAACACCAATCTCGATGGTAGAGGGAGCGTGTGATGCTTGATCACATCAAGATTGGAAACACTTCCAACACATATCGTCAGCTCACCTTTAGCTAGTCTCCGTTTATTCCGTAGCCTTTTATTTCGAGTTACTAACACTTAGCAACCGAACCGGTATCCTATGCCCTGGTGCTACTAGGAGTACTAGTAAAGTACACATTAACATAATGTATATCCAATATACTTCTATCGACCTTGCCAACCTTCTCATCTACCAAGTATCTAGGGTAATTCTGCTCCAGTGGCTATTCCCCTTATCACAGAAGCACTTAGTCTCGGGTTTGGGTTCAACCTTGGGTTTCTTCACTAGAGCAGCAGCTGATTTGCCGTTTCATGAAGTATCCCTTCTTGCCCTTGCCCTTCTTGAAACTAGTGGTTTCACCAACCATCAACAATTGATGCTCCTTCTTGATTTCTACTTTCGCGGTGTCAAACATCGCGAATATCTCAAGGATCATCATATCTATCCCTGATATGTTATAGTTCATCACGAAGCTCTAGCAGCTTGGTGGCAATGACTTTGGAGAAACATCACTATCTCATCTGGAAGATCAACTCCCACTCGATTCAAGTGATTGTTGTATTCAGACAATCTGAGTACAAGCTCAACGATTGAGCTTTTCTCCCTTAGTTTGCACGCTAAGAAAATCGTCGGAGGTCTTATACCTCTTGACGTGGGCACGAGCCTGAAATTCCAATTTCAGCCCTCGAAACATCTCATATGTTTCGCGACTTTTCCAAATCATCTTCGGTGCCTCAACTCTAAACCGTTTAACTGAACTATCACGTAGTTATCAAAATGTGTATGTTAGATGTTCGCAACACCCACAAACGACGTTCGAGGTTCAGCACACTGACCAGTGCATTAAGGACATAAGCCTTCTACGAAGCAACGAGGACAATCCTTAGTTTACGGACCTAGTCCGCATAATTGCTACTATCAACTTTCAACTGAATTCTTCTTTAGGAACATATCTAAATAGTAGAACTAAAGCGCGAGCTTACGACATAATTTGCGAAGATCTTTTGACTATGTTCAGGATAATTAAGGTCATCTTATGAACTCCCACTCAGATAGACATCCCTCTAGTCATCTAAGTGATTACATGATCCGAGTCAACTAGGCCGTGTCCGATCATCACGTGAGACGGACTAGTCAACGTCGGTGAACATCTTCATGTTGATCGTATCTTCTATACAACTCATGCTCGACCTTTCGGTCTTCCGTGTTCCGAGGCCATGTCTGTAAATGCTAGGCTCGTCAAGTTAACCTAAGTGTATTGCGTGTGTAAATCTGGCTTACACCTGTTGTATTCGAACGTTAGAATCTATCACACCCGATCATCACTGGTGCTTCGAAACAACGAACCTTCGCAACGATGCACAGTTAGGGGGAACACTTTTCTTGAAATTATTTCGAGGGATCATCTTATTTAAGCTACCATCGTTCTAAGCAAATAAGATGTAAAACATGATAAATATCACATGTAATCAAATAGTGACATGATATGGCCAATATCATATTGCTCCTTTGATCTCCATCTTCGGGCGCCATGATCATCTTCGTCACCGGCATGACACCATGATCTCCATCATCGTGTCTTCATGAAGTTGTCACGTCAACGACTACTTCTACTTCTATGGCTAACGCGTTTAGCAATAAAGTAAAGTAATTTACATGGCGTTTTTTCAATGACACGCATGTCATACAAAAAATAAAGACAACTCCTATGGCTCCTGCCGGTTGTCATACTAATCGACATTGATTCCTATTACAAGAACATGATCATCTCATACATCACATATATCATTCATCACATCCTTTGGCCATATCACATCACAAAACACTTGCTGCAAAAACAAGTTAGACGTCCTCTAATTGTTGTTGCAAGTTTTTACGTGGCTTCTATAGGTGTTCTAGCAATAATGTTTCTTACCTACGTAAAACCACAACGTGATATGCCAATTTCTATTTACCCTTCATAAGGACCCTTTTCATCGAATCCGCTCCAACTAAAGTGGGAGAGACAGACACCCGCTAGCCACCTTATGCAACTAGTGCATGTCAGTCGGTGGAACCTGTCTCATGTAAGCGTACGTGTAACGTCGGTCCGGGCCGCTTCATCCCACGATGCCGCCGAAGCAAGATAATACTAGTAGTGGCAAGAAAATTGACAACATCTACGCCCACAACAAGTTTGTGTTCTACTCGTGCATAGTAACTACGCATAGCAGAAATTCAAAATTTTCTACGCAACACCAAGATCAATCTATGGAGTAATCTAGCAACGAGGGGAAGGAGAGTGCATCTACATACCCTTGTAGATAGCTAAGCGGAAGCGTTCAAGAGAACGGGGTTGAAGGAGTCATACTCGTCGTGATCCAAATCACCAGAGATTCTAGTGCCGAACGGACGGCACCTCCGTGTTCAACACACGTGCAGCCCGCTGACGTCTCCCATGCCTTGATCCAGCAAGGAGAGAGCGAGAGTGAGGGAGTTCTGGACTAGGGGGTGTCCGGATAGCCGGACTATCATCATCGGCCGGACTCCAAGACTATGAAGATACAAGACTGAAGACTTCGTCCCGTGTCCGGATGGGACTTTCCTTGGCGTGGAAGGCAAGCTTGGCGATACGGATATGTAGATCTCCTACCATTGTAACCGACTCTGTGTAACCCTAGCCCTCTCCGGTGTCTATATAAACCGGAGGGTTTTAGTCCATAGGACGAACAACCATTACAACAATCATACCATAGGCTAGCTTCTAGGGTTTAGCCTCCTTGATCTCGTGGTAGATCCACTCTTGTACTACCCATATCATCAATATCAATCAAGCAGGAGTAGGGTTTTACCTCCATCGAGAGGGCCCAACACGGGTAAAACATCGTGTCCCTTGTCTCCTGTTACCATCCGCCTAGACGCACGATTCGGGACCCCCTACCGAGATCCGCGGTTTTGACACCGACATTGGTGCTTTCATTGAGAGTTCCTCTGTGTCGTCACCGATAGGCTTGATGGCTTCTTCAATCAACAGCAACGCCGTCCAGGGTGAGACTTTTCTCCCTGGATAGATCTTCGTGTTTGGCGGCTTTGCACTGCGGGCCAATTCGCTTGGCCATCTGGAGCAGATAGAAAGCTACGCCCTTGGCCATCAGGTCAGGTTTGGAAGCCTAAACTTCACGGCTGACGTCCGTGGAGACTTGATCTTCGATGGATTCGAGCCACGGCCGAGCGTGCCACACTGTCACGATGGGCATGATCTAGCTCTGCCACCAGACAGTACCCTGGAGGCCGCACATGAGTCCGCTCCGACCCATAGTACGGAGCCGACTGTGCAGATCGAGGACGGGTGGCTGGACACCACCTCGGAGGCTGCAACTTCTACGGCGATGGAGCCGAATACTGACCTTGTCCTTTGCAAAGCCCGTGACTCCGAGGTGCCAGACTCCTCACCGGACTCCGAACCTCCTGCACCCCTGTCAATCAAATCCGATTGGGCGCCGATCATGGAGTTCACCGCTGCGGACATCTTTCAGCACTCACCCTTTGGCGACATCCTGAATTCGCTAAAGTATCTCTCGTTATCAGGAGAGCCCTGGCCGGACTGCGGTCAGGATGGTTGGGATGCGGACGACGAAGAAATTCAAAGCCCACCCACCACCCACTTTGTAGCCACTGTCGATGATCTAACCGACATGTTAGACTACGACTCCGAAGACATCGACGGTATGGACGACGATGCCGGAGATGACCAAGAACCAGCGCCTACGGGGCACTGGAAGACCACCTCGTCATACGACATATACATGGTGGACATCCCAAAGGATGGGAACGGCGAAGAAGCAGCGGAGGCAGATTCCTCTAAGAAACAGCCCAAGCGCCGACATCAGCGGCGCTGCTCTAAATCCCGCCACAGCAAGAATGGAGATTCCGGCACCGGAGATAATAACACCCCAGAGAGTGCCGAAGACAACCCCCTCCAGCAAGATTCAGCACAGGAGGACGGCGAAGCCAGCCCTCAAGAAAGAGCGGCAGACGAGGAAATAGAGGATGACAATTACATGCCTCCCTCCGGAGACGAGGCAAGCCTCAACGACGACGAATTTGTCGTGCCCGAGGATCCCGTCGAACAAGAGCGTTTTAAACGCAGGCTTACGGCCACGACACACAGCCTAAAGAAAAAGCAGCAACAGCTCAGAGCTGATCAAAACCTGCTGGCCGACAGATGGACCGAGGTCCTCGCGGCCGAAGAGCATGAACTAGAACGCCCCTCCAAAAGCTACCCAAAATGCAAGTTGCTCCCCCGATTAGAGGAGGAGGCACATAAACCTTCATCACCAGCGCACAATACGGCAGACCGACCACCTCGTGGCCGCGACAAAGAGGCATCTAGGCCCTCCACCAGAACCGTACCCCGGCACCGCTCGAAAAGTGCGAAGCCACGGGGGAATGCGCCGGACTTGCGAGACATATTGGAGGACAAGGCAAGACAATCAAGATCGATCTACGGATCACGTGGGTGCCCCATGATGCACGACGACTACCGTCGCGCCGGATACAGCAACTCCGATCGGGCCAAACACAGTAGACAAAGCTCTCTTGAGCTACGTCGTGATATTGCCCAATATAGAGGTGCTGCACACCCACTATGCTTCACAGATGAAGTAATGGATCATCAAATCCCTGAAGGGTTTAAACCCGTGAACATTGAATCCTACGATGGCACAACAGACCCCGCGGTTTGGATCAAAGACTATCTCCTTCACATCCATATGGCCCGCGGTGACGATCTCCACGCCATCAAATATCTCCCACTCAAGCTTAAAGGACCAGCTCGGCATTGGCTTAACAGCTTGCCAGCAGAGTCAATTGGGTGTTGGGAGGACCTGGAAGCCGCATTCCTCGACAACTTCCGGGGCACATATGCGACCACCGACGCCGATGACCTAAGCCACATAATTCAGCAGCGACGAATCGGCCGACAGTTCGGACACGGTTCTTAACAAAGAAAAATCAAATCGTCGACCGTCCGGATGCAGAGGCCCTCACAGCCTTCAAACATAACATCCGCGACAAGTTCTGGCACGGCACCTAGGGCAGAAAAGCGAAATCCATGGCAGCCCTCACATCACTCATGACCCGCTTCATGCGGGGAGGACAGCTAGCTAGCCCACGGTAACAACCTCAAAGAAAAATTCGCAGTCCGGACAACAAGGACCGCAATGGCGGTCGCGTCGAAACAAAAACAAACGCGCGTTAACGGCGATAACACCGAGGATACAACGATCAACGCCGGATTCAGAGGCTCTAAACCCGGTCGTGGAAGAAGCCATTCAAAAGAACCACTCGGGTCCGCCCAATTTGGACCGAATACTCAACCGCTCTTGCGGATACATGGCACTTCAAAAGCCAGCTAATCACACCAACAGGATTGTTGGGTATTCAAGCGGTAGGCAAGTTAATTGCGAAAACAATGACAAGGGGCTGCATAGCGATGACGAGGAGGAGACCCGCCGCCGAACAAAGAGAGACGTAAGGTTTCCCCCACAAGTGCGGACGGTAAACATGATATACGCAACCCATATACCCAAGAGGGAGCGAAGCGCACTTAGGGACGATATGCGATGGAGCGATCGCCCGAAGTTCAATCCATGGTCCTCTTGCCCGATCACTTTCGATCGAAGGGACCACCCCACCAGTATCCGCCTTGGCAGATTCGCCGCATTGGTTTCAGACCCAATCGTCGATGGATTTCACCTCACTAGAGTCGTGATGGACGGTGGCAGCAGCCTGAACCTACTTTATCAGGATACAGTGCGCAAGATGGGCATAGACCCATCAAGGATTAAACCTACAAAGACGACCTTCAAAGGCGTCATACCAGGTGTTGAGGCCAATTGCACAGGCTCAGTCACACTGGAAGTGGTCTTCGGATCCCCGGATAATTTCCGAAGCGAAGAGTTAATCTTCGACATAGTCCTGTTCCGCAGTGGCTATCACGCTCTGCTTGGACGAACCACATTTGCAAAGTTCAACGCGGTGCCGCATTATGCATACCTTAAGCTCAAGATGCCAGGCCCTCGTGGAGTCATCACGGTCAACGGAAACACTGAACGCTCCCTCCGAAAGGAGGAACACACAGCGGCTCTCGCGGCGGAAGTACAGAGCAACCTCTTAAGGCAACTTTCGAGTCCGTCCGTTAAACGACCGGACATGGCCAAACGCTACCGAGTAACATACATCAAGACCACAGCACGTTCGAGCGCGCGAGTAATGCGGCCCCAACCCCAGCCCTTGCATGATTGCAAGACTAGCCCTTCGTGTACATCATTATGCTCTGGAGATACCATGGGCATAGGGGGAGGGGCACGACCATGACAGACCCAGAGTGCGGCTCAACCACACCAGGGGCTCCCAAGTGTGTCGCTCTTTTTCTTTTCCTTCTTATTTTTTATTTATCCACAGGACTCCATTCACCAGAGGCCCTATCCGGCAGTGGATCTGCCGAACTCACGATGCAACAGCCAGGGAAGGACAAAGGCTACGACGAATACTCAGGTTGTCTCCATTATGAGCATTAAATCTGTTTAATACACCATTCCGCAGCCTAGCCTTGGAGGGAGACATGTCTAATAGTCCAATCCCTTGCTTACCGCACTATTTGTATCGTTCTGCACTCATGGCAGAATTCCCTGAATAAACAATGCATCACTTTTTCGTTATAATTGCATTCCTTTCTTACATATATGTTCATTTATGACGTTTTGCATCCGTACACTTCGGTACGGGCGACTACACCAGGGGCTTATGTTCTCCGCATTATGGTGTGATAAGTCCGAACACTTTCACAAGTTCGGCACCCCGAACTTATAGCACTATATGCATCGGCTCCGAATCATGTCTTGGGTCAATAGTTGGGTTTGCCCGGCTCCCATGTTTTGGTAGCTTACGTTCCGTTCTATCGGCTAAGGTAGCACTGGGAGAACCACTGCGATTGTGCCCCGGTTGAGCTGGGCGAGCGCCTCAGTGGAGAAAGCTAAAAATGACCGTCATGATAAGGCGAGAGCTGGTCGCTATTCGAGAGGTCTTTTCGAGTCCCTAAAGACTTATGCCGCTTAGAGCGAGGAACCGGCTTTGTCCGGCCCAGGCGTGGATAGCGCCCCGAACTCGGTCTTCCGAACATTAGGGGCTTCGCCGAAATTTAAAATTATAGAATTCTATGGCTAAGTGAGAGTGTTCAAGCATTATAAGTCCGGTTGCCTTGTTCGTCGTGTTGGCGCCTCCTAGATGGACCCAAAATGGGAACAAGAGCGCTCAAGTTTATCCCGAACACCCCAAAGACTCGTGGCATGGGGGCTGAAGCCGACGACTTGCCATCTCTCGATTTGATAAACGGCCGCCTGAAGGTAATATTTTAAATTAATAAGCGTTGCTTGGCGATATGAACAAAGTTTTCAGCGACTTTGGATAACACATTGCGAGTCTACTCAAATATTACATCTTTGGGGCACTCATCCGCAATCTTGCGGGCACCCTTCAGACACTCTTATAATACATTTGGGCGTGCGATACTCCTTGCCGCCCGCGGCGCGTCCGTCGAAGCTTCAAAGATCCAGCCTGCCCAAAGTGCACTTTTTATGCGGGCAAGGCCCGATGGGCACCTTCAATGCAAAGCGGAGCGCTTGATGACATCCACCGTGGACACGCATCCACCAGCCACCGCACGGACCAAGTAGCTCCGTGCATGGCCTCTTCGGGCCAAAGCCGAACTATGAGGCCCTTCATGGCCTGCTCGACTACCTTGTGGAGCTCGACCACTGCTTCACCTGGTCGCTAAAGGCACCGGATGTCCGCCTCAAAGATCTTGAGACCGAAGACCTTCTCCGTTGAGCTCCCTCCTCGCCCGGTAGAATGCGGCAAGATCGGACCGCCGCGAGGCAGATCTGCAAACGCTCTGGAGAGCTCAATTCGGGTAAGTAATGTAATTCACATTCACATGCTTGCTTTGCATGAAAAATGCCTTACCCGCCGCTATTTTCTTCACCGCCTCAATCTCCTGGAGGGCCTTATGGGCCTCGCCCTTAGCGGCTTTGGCACTCTCAAGAGCCGAGGCAAGCTTGGAGTCTCGAGTCTTCGAGTCGCGCTCCAAACTCTCATGCTTTTCCATGAGAGCATGGAGCTCTTGCCGCACCTCCGCCACCCGCGCCTCCTACTTCTCTCGCCCATCTTGTTCCGCGGCCGCATTACGCTCGGCTGCGGACATGGCCTTCTTCAGGGTCGCCACCTCGTTCGTGGCCCCTGCAGTGCCCACGTTATCCTTGTTATTTCTCTTGCAACCAAAATCCTTTTCTGTAAGGTACAAACTTAATACGGTGTTACTCACCTTTTTTGTCCTCGAGCTGCTTCTTGGCAAGGCCGAGCTCGTTCTCGGACCGCTCGAGGTTCTGCTTCAAAGCATCGACCTCCGCAGTTAGTGCGGCAGAGGTCAGCAGCGCAGCCTGCAATCCCATATTGACATAATTTTTAGACCTCCTGCGTATATCTTTTTAGATCCTCAGTCCGGCTTTTCTTTCCGAACACCGAACCGAGCATCAGGGGCTACTGTCTATGCGGTATTACATTACATATTTTAAAACCTCTTACCTCAAAGCCTGTTAGAAGGCTGCTACAGGCTTCGGTCAGCCCGCTCTTGGCGAGCTGAACCTTCTGAATCACCGCACTCATGATAGTGCGGTGTTCTTCCTCGATGGAAGCGCCGTTGAGCGCCTCCAACAAGTTGTCCGGCGCCTCCGGTTGGACGGAGGCCGCCGGTGTCACGGTCTTGCCCTTCTTATGAAGGGGCCGCCTGCCGGACTCCAGAACCACCGCAGGTTCCGGTGCGGAGTCCGGTGCGAAGTCCGGGAGGTTGCCTTGCGGCACCTCCGGAGCCTCCTCCTCCTGATGGGTCCCCTCATGGGACCCCACCTCGGCGTCGTCAACATCGCGGGTAGTTGAGGCGGTCGGGAGGGAATCCACATCCGACGGTGCCAAGGACCCGCTCGATGAAGCGGGAAGATCGTCCCCGGCCGGACTACGGGTTGTATGTGGCATTAGAAGGACACTTCGTGGCACAAAGAAAAACTATAAATCATTCAGGAATCCGGATACTTACGATCTTGCCAGAGGCTTGGCCCTTGAGGGCCACTCCTTGTCGCCGTCGTCAGTGTTGGCAGGGCAGTCCGAAGGAAGGGTCCTTCCCTTCTTGGACCCTTCGGCCTCCCCCGTTGGGGAAGCCTTCCTCTTCTTCTCTCCCCCCTCTTGGGGAGAGGCCTCTTTCTCCTCCTTGTTTTCGGGGGAGGAGTCCGCCTCGGAGCCATCGGACGACGAGTCCGATACCACCTGGCACCGGGAACTTCTTCAGGTTCTCGTGGCCTTCTTCTTGGCCTTCTTCTCCGGCACCACGTAAAGTGCCGGGACTAGCAACCCCGTCAAACGGGTATCCGCTGGGTCTTCGGGGAGGGGAGCCGGACAATTAACCTGTCCGGACGTCCTCTGCCAGTCCTGTTAAAGGCATTGGGAGTTTTAGATCCCACATAGTCACACTATGAAAGAAACGAGTGTCCCATAAAGGATAACATATCTTACCGCACCGGCCGGGCGCTGCGTGCTGAATCCGCAATCTTCAGTTGCGGATGCGGGGGCTTCTCCCTCCTTTGAACAGCACCCTGCAGGCGTTCGTACGTTGTGTCGAAGAGGCCACTAAGGGTTCGGTGCTGTGCCGGATTAAACTCCCACAGATTGAAGGCCCGTTGTTGGCAGGGGAGAATCCGGCGGACAAGCATGACTGGATCACGTTGACAAGCTTAAGCTTCTTGTTCACGAGTGCAGAGACAGGGATCGAGTCGGTCGGCTCCTCTGAATCGCCCCATAGCAAGCCCTTCTCTTTCCACGAGGTGAGCTGCATGGGGTACCAGATCTGAACTCGGGGCTGCTGCCCATTTAGGGTCCGCTGCTCGGTGATGTAGAACCACCCCGATTGCCACCCTTTGATGGTTTCCACGAAGGCCCTCGAGCCAAGTGATGTTGGGCATTTGCCCACCATGGCGCCTCCGACTCCGCAGCTGCCCTTCACAACCTTGCTTGACATTGAAGGTCTTGACCACAAGTCAAGTGAGGCTGGATGCAGAGGAAGGCCTCGCACACGACGATAAACGCCGAGATGTTGAGGATGAAGTTTGGTGCCAGATTGTGGAAGTCTAGGCCGTAGTAGTACATGAGCCCACAGACGAAGGGATGTAGTGGGAAGCCCAGTCCGCGGAGGAAGTGGGGAAGGAATACGACCCTCTCATGAGGCCTGGGGGTGGGGATGAGCTGCCCCTCGTCGGGCAGCCGGTGCGCGATGTCTCTGGATAGGTATCTGGCGCCGCGCAGCTTCTCGATGTGCCCCTTCGTGACGGAGGAGGCCATCCACTTGCCTCCCGCTCCGGACATGGCTGGAGAAGGTTGAGACGAGATGTGCGGACTTGGTATTTGGAGCTCGAAAAGCGGAGATGGATAAGCAAAGGAGGAAGAAGGCGTAGGTAAAAAAGGCGGATCCTTATCCCCTTATATATGGACGGACGAAGACTATGCGTCCCCATCGGCCTGGTAAAACTCGCCTATCTCCCAAGCGCCACAATCAATGGCGCAGTTGGGTTACCCACGTCCGTATTGATGGGAATCCCGGAATAAGGGGAACACGATCTTCTCTTCGACAAGACATGCCAAGGAAACTGCTTCACTAAACGCGCTGAGGTGGTATAATAAAAACGATTCAAGTAAAGGCTTGGTAGTGGCGTGATGTCATGCCACGAAATACGTCAGCAGATTGAACTTGTGTACATATTATTCTCTCTACGGTGGTATGTGGAATTTATTTTGCAGAGCCGGACACTATCCTGGTGTTCACAATCTTCTATGAATTAATTCGGAGGAGGAACCCGCCTTGCAATGCCGAACAATATGCCCGCCGGACTCATCGTCATTGAAGCCTTATGTCCGGATAGCCGGACTATCATCATCGGCCAGACTCCAAGACTATGAAGATACAAGATTGAAGACTTCGTCCCGTGTCCGGATGGGACTTTCCTTGGCGTGGAAGGCAAGCTTGGCGATACGGATATGTAGATCTCCTACCATTGTAACCGACTCTGTGTAACCCTAGCCCTCTCCGGTGTCTATATAAACCGGAGGGTTTTAGTCCGTAGGACGAACAACCATTACAACAATCATACCATAGGCTAGCTTCTAGGGTTTAGCCTCCTTGATCTCGTGGTAGATTCACTCTTGTACTACCCATATCATCAATATCAATCAAGCAGGAGTAGGGTTTTACCTCCATCGAGAGGGCCCGAACCTGGGTAAAAACATCGTGTCCCTTGTCTCCTGTTACCATCCGCCTAGACGCACAGTTCGGGACCCCCTACCCGAGATCCGCCGGTTTTGACACCGACAGAGAGGTTGGGGAAGACTCCGTCCAGCAGCAGCACAATGACATGGTGGTGATGGAGGAGCGTGGCAATCCTGCAGGGCTTCGCCAAGCACCGTGGGAGAAGAGGAGAAAGAGAGGTAGGGCTGCGCCAGGGAGAGGTGGAAAACCTTATGTGTGGCAGCCCCAACACCTCAAGTATATATAGGGGAGAGGGAGGAGGCTGCGCTCCCCTTAGGGTTCCCACCCCAAGGGGTGCGGCTACCCCAAAACCCATCTAGGGTGGGGGCCAAGGGGGGGAGAGGGGGAAACTTGCCCCCCAAGCAAGGTGGAGGAGCCCCCTCCCCAAACTCTAGGCGCCTTGGCCCCTTGTGGGGGGGCGCACCAGCCCACCTGGGGATGGTCCCCTCCCACACTTGGCCCACGCAGCCCTCTGGGGCCGGTGGCCCCACTTGGTGGACCCCCGGGACCCTCCCGGTGGTCCCGGTACATTACCGATAACACCCGAAACTTTTCCGGTGACCAAAACAGGACTTCCCATATATAAATCTTTACCTCCGGACCATTCCGGAACTCCTCCTGATGTTAGGGATCTCATCTGGGACTCCGAACAACATTCGGTAACCATGTATATCTATTCCCTATAACCCTAGCGTCATCGAACCTTAAGTGTGTAGACCCTACGAGTTCGGGAGACACGTAGACATGACCGAGTCAACTCTCCGGCCAATAACCAACAGCGGGATCTGGATACCCATGTTGGCTCCCACATGTTCCACGATGATCTCATCGGATGAACCACGATGTCGAGGATTCAATCAATCCCGTATTCAATTCCCTTTGTCTAGCGGTATTGTACTTGCCCGAGATTCGATCATCGGTATCCCGATACCTTGTTCAATCTCGTTACCGACAAGTCTCTTTACTCGTTCCATAACACATCATCCCGTGATCAACCCCTTGGTCACATTGTGCACATTATGATGATGTCCTACCGAGTGGGCCCAGAGATACCTCTCCATTACACGGAGTGACAAATCCCAGTCTCGATTCGACAGACACTTTCGGATATACCCGTAGTGCACCTTTATAGCCACCCAGTTACGTTGTGACGTTTGGTACACCTAAAGCATTCCTACGGTATCCAGGAGTTGCACAATCTCATGGTCTAAGGAAATGATACTTGACATTAGAAAAGCTTTAGCATACGAACTACACGATCTTTGTGCTAGGCTTAGGATTGGGTCTTGTCCATCGCATCATTCTCCTAATGATGTGATCCCGTTATCAACGACTTCCAATGTCCATGGTCAGGAAACCGTAACCATCTATTGATCAACGAGCTAGTCAACTAGAGTCTTACTAGGGACATGGTGTTGTCTATGTATCCACACATGTATTTGAGTTTCCTATCAATACAATTATAGCATGGATAATAAACGATTATCATGAACAAGAAAATATAATAATAACTAATTTATTATTGCCTCTAGGGCATATTTCCAACACTCATACCTCTCGACACGGGCATGAGTCTGAAATACCAATTTTAGCTCTTGGAAGATCTCATATGCTCTGTGGCGTTCAAAACGTTTCTGAAGTCCCAGTTCTAAGCCGTAAAGCATGGTGCACTAAACTATCATGTAGTCATCATATTGAGCTAGCCAAACGTTCATAACGACTGCATCTGCTCCTGCAATAGGTCTGTCACCTAGCGGTGCATCAAGGACATAATTATTCCGTGCATCAATGAGGATAAACCTCAGATCATGGACCCAGTCCGCATCATAGCTACTATCATCTTTCAACTTAGTTTTCCCTAGGAACATATCAAAAAATATAGGGGAGCAACAACGCGAGCTATTGATCTACAACATAATTTGCAAATACTATCAGGACTAAGTTCATGATAAATTAAAGTTCAATTAATCATATTACTTAAGAACTCCCACTTAGATTGACATCCCTCAAGTCATCTAAATGATACGTGATCCAAATCAACTAAACCATGTCCGATCATCACGTGAGATGGAGTAGTCATCAATGGTGAACATCTTTATGTTGATCATATCTACGATTCACGGTCGATCTTTTGGTCTACAGTGTTCTGAGGCCATGTCTGTACATGCTAGGCTCGTCAAGTTTAACCCGAGTATTCCGCATGTGCAAAACTGGCTTGCACCCGTTGTATTTTAACACAGAGCTGATCACACCTGATCATC
Organism: Aegilops speltoides; assembly: GCA_021437245.1. Lineage (NCBI taxonomy): Eukaryota > Viridiplantae > Streptophyta > Magnoliopsida > Poales > Poaceae > Aegilops > Aegilops speltoides. Next base: position 433,965,523 of record CM038146.1, read on the forward strand.
ACGTGGTGTCTCAGCATGAAGAACTATCGCAACGGTGCATACTCGGGGAGAACACTTATACCTTGAAATTTAGTAAGGGATCATCTTATAATGCTACCGCCGTACTAAGCAAAATAAGATGCATAAAGATAAACATCACATGCAATCAAAATATGTGACATGATATGGCCATCATCATCTTGTGCTTTTGATCTCCATCACCAAAGCAGCGTTATGATCTCCATCTTCACCGGCTTGACACCTTGATCTCCATCATAGCGTCGTGGTCGTCTCACCAACTATTGCTTCTACGATTATCGCTACCGCTTAGTGATAAAGTAAAGCAATTACATGGCGTTTGTATTTCATACAATAAAGCGACAACCATACGGCTCCTGCCAGTTGGCGATAACTTTTACAAAACATGATCATCTCATACAACAACTTATATCACGTCATGTCTTGACCATATCACATGACAAAATGCCCTGCAAAAACAAGTTAGACGTCATCTACTTTGTTTGTTACAAGTTTTACATGGCTGCTACGGGTTTCTATCATGAACCGTACTTACCTACGGCACAAAAACCACAATGGTGATTTATCAAGTTTGTTGTTTTAACCTTCACAAGGACCGTCCGCAATCAAATTCGATTCAACTAAAGTTGGAGAAACAGACACCCGCCAGCCATCTTTATGCAAAACTAGTTGCATGTCTGTCAGTGGAACCGGTCTCATGAACGTGGTCATGTAAGGTTGGTCCGGGCCGCTTCATCCAACAATACTGCCGAATCAAAATAAGACATTGGTGGTAAGCAGTATGACGATCGCCGCCCATAACTCTTTGTGTTCTAGTCATGCATATCATCTACACATAGACCTGGCTCTGATACTACTGTTGGAAAACGTAGCATGCAATTTTTTAAAAAATCCTATGCTCACGCAAGATCTATCTAGGAGATGCATAGCACTGAGAGGGGGAGAGTGTGTCCACGTACCCTCATAGACCAAAAGCGGAAGCATTAACTTAACGCGGTTGATGTAGTTGAAGGTCTTCTTGAATCAACCGATCAAGTACTGAACGTACGGCACCTCCGAGTTCTGCACACGTTCAGCTCGATGACGTCCCTCGAACTCTTGATCCAGTAGAGGTACGAAGGAGTAGATGAGTTCCGTCCGCACGGCAGCGTGGTGAAGGTGTTGGTGATGTGATCCGCACAGGGCGTCACCTAAGCACTACGACAATATGACCGGAGGAGTAAATGGTGGAGGGGGGCACCGCACATGGCTAAGAAACAACTGTTGTGTTTTGGGGTGCCCCCTACCCCCGGATATAAAGGAGGAGAGGGGAGGAGGCCGGCCCTGGGCGGGAGCCAAGTGGGGGGAGTCCTACTAGGACTCCCAGTCCTAGTCGCCCCCCTTCCTTTCAACGGAGGGGGGGAAAGGGAAAGAGAGGGAGAGAGAGAGGGAAAGGGGGTCGCGCCTCCTCCCCTAGTCCAATTCGGACTCCCCAGGGGGGGGGGCACCTCCTTGTAGCCTGCCTCTCCTCTCCCCTATGGCCCATTAAGGCCCATTACTTCCCCGGGGGTTTCCGGTAACCCCTTGGTACTCCGATATTTATCCAAAACACTCTGGAACCATTCCGATGTCCGAAAATAACCTTCCAATATATCAATCTTTACCTCTCGACCATTTCAAGACTCCTCGTCATGTCCGTGATCTCATCCAGGACTCCGAACAACCTTCGGTCACCAAAACACATAACTCATATAATACATATCATCATCGAACGTTAAGTGTGCGGACCCTACGGGATCGAGAACTATGTAGACATGACCGAGACACCTCTCCGGTCATTAACCAATAGCGGAACCTGGATGCTCATATTGGTTCCCAGATATTCTACGAAGATATTTATCGGTCAAACCGCAATGTAACATACGTTATTCCCTTTGTCATCGGTATGTTACTTGACCGAGATTCGATCGTCGGTATCTTCATACCTAGTTCAATCTCGTTACTGGTAAGTCTCTTTACTCGTTCCATAATGCATTATCCCGCAACTCACTCATTAGTCACATTGCTTGCAAGGCTTCATATGATGTGCATTACCGAGAGGGCCCAGAGATACCTCTTCGATACTCAGAGTGACAAATCCTAATCTCGATCTATGCCAACCCAACAAACACCTTCGGAGATACCTATAGAGCATCTTTATAATCACCTAGTTACACTGTGACGTTTGATAGCACACAAGGAATTCCTCCGGTGTCCGGGAGTTGCATACTCTCATAGTTGGAGGAATATGTATTTGACATGAAGAAAGCAGTAGCAATAAAACTGAACGATCATTATGCTAAGCTAACGGATGGGTCTTGTCCATCACATCATTCTCCTAATGATGTGATCCCATTCATCAACTGACTACACATGTCCATGGCTGGGAAACTTAACCATCTTTGATCAACGAGCTAGTCAAGTAGAGGCATACTAGGGACACGATGTTTTGTCTATGTATTCACACATGTATCAAGTTTCGGGTTAATACAATTCTAGCATGAATAATAAACATTTATCTAGATATAAGGAAATATAAAATAACAACTTCATTATTGCCTCTAGGGCATATTTCCTTCAATATATGTTTCATTACTCCTAACTCAGGTGCAGTTTAGTGGTAGCCCATATGTACTCCTAACTCAGGCCATGGAGTAGTTTTAATGTTGCGTGGAGATAGTTTCAACATAGATGTAGTTCGCCCAGATGTAATTTTAGCGGTTGCCCATGTGTAGTTTTAGCGCTCACATGTGTAGTTTAGTTACATCATATAGGTCTAGAGTAGGGTTCCATATTGGTTTACTGTTTTTTTCCAAGTATTTTCTCCTTGTTTTCATGGATGGCACTATAGAACTTGGCACTCCATGATCTGTCATTGTACACATGGGCATAAACTCCGAGCCTATCAATGATGTGTGCAGATGGTATTTTCTACCGCACCATTTAGATATATTAAAACTGAGCACCCTCCCAGCCCTCTCAGGCCATTAGCACTTCTAGCCGTTGGATCGCCACTTTTAGTCGTTTTTGCCCGTCGGATCATTGTTAGTAGCACCTAAATCTCGACGCACGACGCTTCTTTCGCGCCTCCAGGCATGTGAGGCTTTTTGGGCATTGCTCCGGTGGTTTTTTCATTGTCTCACGTTTAATTGGGCCTACCTCCGCACAAAGCCCATCTAGCACCATTGGATCTGCAGCACCCGTCAGCTCTCTGTCGATCACTCTAAAAAATGTTCTGTCGATCTCTCATCTCCCGAGTCCTCGACCTAGGTTTCGATGAGCCGCCGCCACGCCGCCGCCATCACCGACACCGCCGAGACCGCGTCCCTGGTCAGCTTCTTAGCCCTTGTTCGCAGCAGCGTCCTCGCTTCTCCTCCTCCGGTCCTCCTTCCTCCACATCCATGGCGCCTCCTCCCTATTCGCCCACGGCCTCAGCACCTCGTCGCCGTCCGCGGCTGCTCGCCCACCGCATCCTTGCCCGGCACCTCGTGTAGCCATATCCCGAGCTCGAAGACGCCACCCGGTGCGGGCGCGACTTATAGCAGCCACGGCGGCTGGCCATGAGGAGGAGGAGGAAACCTCGCCACGGATTCGAAGCGCCGATGCTGCCATAGCCGTGGCCTCCGAGCCGAGCTCCTCATGTGGGGGCTGCGCTCGGATGGACCTTCTTGCCACCGTCTCTTTAGGGAACAGTACATGCTCATGATTTTTTATCCCTCCTCTCCCCAATCCCTTTCCCAAAACTCACTTTCATTAGTGATTCAGCGTTGATCTGCAATCGATATATATCAAAGGTGATTTTCTTCTAATAATTGTGCAGGTCTGTGAAGGAAAGGAAAAAAAAAAAAGGAATAAGCTGCAGTAAAATTTTGGTGAAGAACTTTTTTGCCTTACCTTGTGAACATGTTGGTCCTCAGATTTTGTTTATTGATGATTTGTGGTTCATACATGTTTTCTATATTCGGTCACTTCATTTGTTCACATACTACTTGATGTTGCATGCTCTCTGGTCAAATCACCACTTAGAGAAGAAGAGGCGGTGCACGCGCTCATGGACCAGCTCGGCTGCAGGACCCAGCCAATACCGTGTCAAGTGTTGGTGCGTGGTCGCATGGACACCATCGGCCACATAGGAACGGTTTGGTTCAGAGCTACAAGCACATCCAGAAAGTGCGACCTCCATGCTCGGGTAACAACAATGACCAGCATGGTACAACCACGATCCGCTTCTACTCACCTTGCCTCTGCCCCTTGCTACAGTTCCATGCTTTGATAATGCATTAATACAGCAATGCAGATAAAACAAATAGGAAAATTGACGTTGCTCTCCACACGGAAGCCTACAATCATGAACTTCTCGGTTTGCAAAGTTTGGAGATGATTGAAATCTGCATGCATAGAAGCATTTGAAGTAAATCAGGTTTGAATGGTAGGTACCATATGGTAGGAAATATGTTAGGTATGGTGGTCTTCGTGAGATGCATATTTCATCATAAGCTGCCCTGAAAGAAGTAATATGTAGTCTCAAGTAAGAGCTTACTCTTATGCAAGTAAAAGCTGGTCACAACATTCTAATTTGTGATGACGCAACAATATTCAAGAAAGAACTGCACTTGCTGCCTATTCAATCAAACCAATCATTGTTACCTCTAAATGTTTACATTATATGACATTTTGTGTCTACACTGCAAATAAGGAAGAGTTCAGCATGATTGAGCATTTGAGCATATTAAAGAAGTCCAACTGAGGTGCTTATTTCATTCTTTTTTTTTGGGTAATCATGAATTTCATCTTATGATCTGCACTAATAACAAATGCACCAGCTCAGATTTTATCCATCTACAGAACTAATAAAGTAAAGATAGCCTATTGTTGGGCAGAAATGTTAACATATTGGATTCTTATAGCATCATAGAGGGCTCCCAAGCCATGATAGCATGCAGCGTCAAGGGCCTACAGTTTTTCCTTCAGTTCTTGCAACAGCAAGGTCACTATCTAAAACTATCTTTAATTTGTACATTTATTGGAAGAAAAATCTGAACTTACATCCCTGCTAAGCCTGATATGGTGTTCTGCACAGTTTGTAGATCTTGATCAGTTTTCGCATGTTTTGTTGATTTTTTCTTCAACATTATATAATGACCACATGCAGAATATAGATACAAGGTAATTTCTCTTTGTTATGTATTGCAAATTATTTTGTGTGATAAAGTAACCATTTGGAAAAATCAGAAGTGTACACGCTTGTCATAAAAAGATAACTCTGAACCTTACATCTATGTTATCGGCAATGAAAGCGATGGTTGAAGCTCATCTAGAACTGTGAAGTTTATCCTTGAGAAAAACTTGTGTCATCTGCCCAGTTGTTGTGGCGCTTACTCATCCTTGTTTAGTTAGGCAACTAACCAATAATGTGTTGCTACTTGCTATGCACAAGATATATCCACTTTTGAAAAATGTGATGTTGCATTCTTGTAATCTGGTGTCTTCCTTTGGACTTGCATGATGTTGTAGTACCCTTAATTCTCTTATCTGTATTGTAGACCATTGCGAAATATATTATTCATGTTGCACTATTGCTCATGTGTTTAGAGTTTAGACAGAACATATGTGAACATGTTTAGTTGATGTGCTAAAAATGTTTGTGTTGATAATAACTGCTTATATTCATCATATAAAATAAACACCATATGCCACTTGAATCCTAGCAGGGGAAGCTATACTCAGATGGAAACAATTCATGTGCCTCTTTACATAGATAGCCATTTCTATTAATTATATCAAATTGAGTGGTTTTAGTGGACAGTATTAGAACCAGATTAGCGGCACAGATCGATACAATTATTTACACATATCTCTTAGAGGTTTAAGATTTTTTTAGTCGAAGTTACTTGTGTGAGTTATTTGTTGTTAAAAGACTAATGTGATGGTACACTTGTATGTGTAGGGATGTATTTCTTTTTTATGGGAAATATGTGTACTGATGTAAAATTGCACCACACCCATGTAATACAGATATATGTGTACATGTACACTATACTAAATATCATACGGCCTTTTGTCTCCTAAGAGAAGCATTGCTATTTGTTAAGTATGGTGCGGAAATTCATGTTTATTTTCTTTTTATTATTCAGTTGTTCAGTTTCGTAACAAATGTACATCAAAGCTTGATATCTAACCTAAGTTGAGTTTGTCTGTCCGATTTGCGTCTTGGTTATCATGTGAGACTGCTATTTTCTTCATTACGATCTGAAATACTGTTGAATTTCAATCTATTTTAGATTTTGGATTTTCCTAGGTTGTCTGATGACTTATTATCCTAGGATGAATAAATTAAAACCTTCATATTTCATCCCTATATATGAATACATAAGTGAAAATTACTACCATTTTATTGAAAAATAGACGGGCGCAGCAACGCGCGCCATCAATGATCTAGTACTACTTTAGGAGTACGACACACATCCCATTCAGTTACATGCTGCCAAGACCTAGAGGTCACTACTTTATTCCTATTCACCATTTAGTCTTGATGAAGTTATTTTCACGAGAAGAAGGACCAAAGTGTTATGCGGTGTTGCACCAATTTCAACCATTTGGTCTAGTGTATGTATTGTAGCAAATGCAGTTTCTTCCGTCATCATTTCAAAACCAACTTCACCTTTTAGTGGACAGTTAAGATCAATCCACCATATGCTATATTGAAATCCATAACATACAAAGCCAGGACAAGTCAACAACACAAAACAAATATATATATTAATCATGTCAAAATTAGTCATTAACACATTAAATTTGCATGGCTTGTGATGTTCTTACTTTTCATTTATTTACATAAAAAGGCAGCCGCAACATCCAGAAACATCAAACCATCTTCATGCGGTAAATTATTTCCAGGGGGTCATAAGTGAAGTCATTAGAACTACAAAAAGTCATCATTGAAGGAAGCAACTGCAATTTCTCATTGGATCTTTTTTGTGGTGGGTATAAGTCCTTGTCGAAAAACAAATTTTCTATGTGTTTTCTAGACGTTGGTTCGCAATATCACATGTTTGTTCGGAGGATGTTAATCTGGACACAAACATGATCAATTGTACACTCAACTTTTTCCCCATTCATGTAAGTAATTCAAAAGAGAAACTAGGACATGGGTTAAAAAGCAACAGCAATCGTTGAAATTTTCGCATTCACATGATATACATGTTGTTTTGGGAAGTTTTGCGCCAAAGGGGTCATTCTTTTCCATTTATTTCTAGTGACACCGCAAGGAGCCACATATATGTATCTTACATGTATAAGGTGCAGCAAGTATCAAGTTATTTATCGACGGGGGTCAAGGGAGGAATTCGGCACTGCTTGCTCTTAACAAGGATATGGATGGGATTTTGCTGTGATGGTTGGGATGTCTTTATAGTTTGTTGCTAGGAGAAGGACAATCTACATGAGATGGATGACCCGCGAGCACCTACCACATGCACCTGATTCAGCCAGGAGCAAGGGGCGGCATGGGCTTCCATTTTTAGAAGTTATGGCATTGGTTGCCTTTCCAAATTGGATAAAGAGAGGATAAATGTGAGATGGTGTCGGGATGAGCACTCTATACCACTTTCAAGCTTCTAGCTACAATATAGTCGTGTCTTTTAGTTATACAAAACCCTAGATTTGTCACCTACTATCGATCAAGAAAGTCTGGCCCAACAAACTGTCGTTATCTACTGATATTGAAAGAAAACTTATGTGTCGATAAGGTCAACAAAAGAGATGATAAAGGGCAAAATGTCGTCGGTTGATGTTGGGACGATGATGCCTACGTAAGTACCGTGGTTGACCGGTCCGTGGCCTGCTCCGGCAATTGACAAGTTTGCATTGTCGGTGGATGGCCCCTATTGCCTGGATGACAGTCTTGCCTCAACTAGAATGAATTTATGCCGTCATGGCAGTAGTGTTTTGTTTGCAGCCTATAAATTCATCTTTAATGGTAATGATGCACTAGAGGCGGAGCTACATGCGTTGATACATGGGATGGCCTTGAGAATCCAACACTCGAAGGGGAGTATCATTGTCCAATCAGATTACTCTGAAGCCTTGTCATGTCTTTATGATAAATAGGCTATCCAGGTCGGCATATGGTCACTAAGTTGCAGAGATCAAGGAACACATGCTTGTTCGGGAGTTTATTCCTCAGAAACTTTTGAGAAAACAAAACATAACAGGGTAGCAGATCGTTTGGCTTTATATAGTCGTAGTGAACGGGCCATGACCGTGTGGCTTGGTGAATGACTCCCCTTGTATAGAGCAACTACCATCACTTGATTGTAACTCTATCAGTATGGAATAAAACTTCCTTTTCCTCGCAAAAAAAAAAGGTCAAAACCCTAGTATATGCACTTCAATGTCCAAGTGGATTGAGGGTGTATCCGGTCCTCTTTTTTTAGAACCAGGGTGTATCCGGTCCCAATTCGTTAGTAAAACACAAGTTCAGTCTTCAGTGTCATATCAGATGAATACAGAATTTTCAAACAAAAAGGATGACTAGATATGGAAATTAAATAAGACTGACGCAGAAAAAAAAATCAGGCGCCTCAACAGGGCTTCTTGAGCATTCTGCATGCGGTGATTACAGTCTCTTTCTTGGATTAATATTACAGACAGATTCCCCGCATGCGTGGAAGAACACAGCTTCTAGTAGATTCAGAAGTCCTGTTTCTTTTCTACGTTCGAACCTACCGGCTAGCTGCCTTGTCCTTGTCCACATCGACCGCCACAGAGCCGACCTTGGCACCGGACACGCCGCCGCCCACAGCAGAACCTTCGACGAAATCGACGGCGGCGACGCGCTTCCCTCTAATCCTCGTCGACGATGACGAGGACACCTCCCCTCCCCCGGAGCTTTCCGTCCTCCTCGGCGTCGAGAAGAACCTTCCCGACAACGTCCTGGTGTACCTTAGGAACGATGGCCATCTGCCGGCTCTCTGTGCGCGACGATGCGAGCTCCGCTCCCCGGCAGCGGCGACCATCTCCCTGCGCACGTGCTCCGGCAGCCGCAGCGTGAACCGCTCCAGGTCGCGGTCGAGCCGGACTACGGCGAGGGAGTGGCCGGCGGAGTACGACCGGACAAGCTTCGCGGCCTTCGTCCCGGCCGGCCGCGACCCGGATCGCATCGCGCGCCGCTGGGTCCCTATCCGCTGCAGCTCAATCGCCTCCTTCCGGCGCTGCTCGGCCTCCTCCTCCGTCACCACGTCGATGACCACGGCCGGTGGCCGCGCGCCCTCTGCCTGGTGGTGCCGCACCACGGCGATTTCGCTGGAGGTGCTGTTGGCTTCCGGCGGCGCGGGATTGTTCGCCTCGTCGTCGCTGCCGCCGTCCTTGCTAGGGTCGAGATTGCGGCGGCAGACCGGGCAGGTGACGTGGCTGGCGAGCCACTCGCCGATGCAGTCCGGGTGGAAGGCATGGCTGCACTTGGGCAGCAGCCGGAGCCTGTCCTCGTCCTCGAACTCGCTGAGGCACACCGCGCACTCGAGCGGGGGCGCCGCCTTCTTCCCCACGCGCAGTGCCTTGGCCTCCGCGTACCGCATGGTGGGGAACGCCTCGACCACCTCGGCGGCGAGCCCGCGCGTCGCCGCCCGCCGCTGCTGCCGCCTGGCGATGAAGCTCGAGAAGCCGGCGCCGGGGCCGGAGCCGCGGGAGTCGTCCGGCCGCGGGGCGTGGGGGTACGAGTAGCCGGTGCAGTGGCGGAGGTAGATGATGGAGGCGAGGATGAAGAAGAACACCGCAACGACGGCGGCCAGCAGCGCGATCATGGTCGTGCTGATGCGCATATCCTGGTCGGCCACGTCGTTGTCGTAGCCCCCCTGCCCCGGCTCCGCCGGCTGCGCGCTGCCGGCCGACGCGAGCGCGCACACCAAGAGCGCGGCGAGCAGCGCGTGTTCCATGTTTCGGGAGCGCGCGCCGGGGGTGATGTGGGCCGGCTCGTCGTTGTTAGCTCGCCGCGCCTAACTGGGAACCTAGCGAGCTGACTGGCTGCGGATGGTCTGCGCATGCAGAGTGTCCGTCGACTGTGGAGTTGGGGCTATATAGAGGCAGAGGAGCCCGCGCGCGCGTTGAAGAAAATTGTACCGTGTTGAGCTCGTCTGCGTGTGGAGAGCCAGGTAGGCGCGTCTGTGCATGCGAGTTGAGCTTGCAGCCGAGGACGTCGCCGTCGCGTGGGTCACGCCGGGTCTGGCGGGAGGAAGAGGAGAGCCGCGGGCCAGATGCGAGTTATCTGGCACTTTGACTGTCGACCATCCAGGTGTTCATAGGAGGAGCACGCTGGCAGTATGGTGTGGACTTTTGGACTCCTCTGAGCGCTACATATGTGTCAGATCAAGTGGTCGACCAACGGCAGTGTTTGTATCGTATCACATCAACGGTTATAACAGCTGTTCCCTACGTAGTAGCATGCCCGGTACGTGCGCGAGAGATTTTTTCTAGAAAGGTGTGGGTAGATCTCAAGTGACAAAACATATACTCCCTCCGTTCCTAAATACGTGCTTCCGGACGGAGCGTGTATAAGTCTTTTCAGAGATTTCAATATGAATTACATACGGATGTACATAGACATAGTTTAGAGTATAAATTCACTCATTTTGCTCAGTATGTAGTTCATATTGAAATCTCTAGAAAGACCTATATTTAGGAACAGAGAGAGTACAAGTCTTTGTAGACATTCGAATATGAACTATATACGGATGTATATAGACATAGTTTAGAGTATAGATTCACTCTTTATGCTCCGTATGTAGTCCATATTGAAATCTCTAAAAAGACTTGTATTTAGGAACGGAGGGAGTAGAAAAGAATCCCTAAACAAAGCATATAGAAAAGAAGATCTAACGGATATATCATCGACTAAGACTTCGTTAAGTCTGAGTCGGACCGAGATTTAGCAATCCCGTTTTTAGAAATACGTGCGTGAGAGTTTTCCTCCTCTTTCTTCCCCTCCATGAGGCTATCATTACCAATTAAGTTGCCATCTATAATACCCATAAAAAAAGTTGCCATCTATATTAAAAAAAGTTGCCATAGAAGTATCTGGCCATCGTGGGCTCCCCCATATATGCCAAACTAGTTGAGTGCCCGTGCGTTGCCACGGACTAATGATTATATACATATACATTATTTACTGCGAACATACATGTAGAACACAATAATGTCAATACAGTTCCTCACTATGCCACAAACCCTTGCATGTTTCTTTTCATTTTTTCTGTCTCCAAAGGCAACGTGCCCCTTGTTACCACACCCCTCTTCATCTGACCATCATCTCTACCTCGTGTTGATGTTGCCTCCTTGTTGCGGTTCTCAATCATGCTATAGAGGGGGTTTCCATCATCTCTTCGATGGATGGATGGACATTAAATGTCTTGATTTAGTATTGCTAACTAATGAAGTGAAAATATACATAGTACATAGACACACTCATCACATTGTATTCAATAACCAGGTTATAAGAACTTTGAAGAAAGACAATTGTCTGATGTGTTTTATGAAGTCGTGTGGCCTCTATTATCCAGTAAACATTCATGTCTTTTACTCATCTCCACATAATCTCTTTGGTGAAGGTTGCGATGTGGCCTTTTTCTTCCACCACAACCTTTCTTCTTCTCCACCGCACATCATCGTTCCCCCATAATCTCTTTGGCAGAGGTTGCGATATGGCTATTTCCTTCCCACCATAATGCCTTCTATAACTTCCGTCACTACCGCGTGTTCATATCGTCATGAAATATCACGCCTTCGACACATTAATATTAACAAGAATAATGAATATGTGACTGGTAATCCAGTTCAACTCCCAAAAGCACATGCTCACGCGCACAAAATATGTTTTTTTAAGTGTAAAAAATAAAAATAAAAGATGTGCTTATGGTCACATCTGAAATTTTAGGAGGAAAGATTAAGCATTTTGAGGTATGTCAAAGAAAAACAAGTCAAATACCTAATGTATAACTTTTTCACTGATAAGCAACGCGAGCCCGTTCCGCATGAAAATTGTCAAGAATGCTTATTACACTAACATGAACATGTAAAAAAAGAATTTTGTTTAATTAACTGTTCAGAAGCATATGCTCCCCAAAGCCAAAACGGCCATCCCATATGTGACATAGAACCTTAATGGTATATATGATGCACATTCAACATCACAATGACAATTAGCATTTTTGTGCCACTCTTGTCGATCTGCCCCGCCCAGGATCGAGTCATGTTTGCGCGCTTTTTTCCATCTCCTTGCAGTAGTTGTCTGTGCACATCCTCTTGTCAGCTTTGTGTCCACCTTCTATCAAAGTCGCATTCTTATCTCCTTGTTGCAATGGTTTCCAAGAGCGTACGTTCCACATATATACATGGTCCTATGATACTTTGGGCCGTCACCACAGGCCACCGCCAGACCACAAAATGCAGTGCTGGTTTTCTTGTTGGTGTGTCATAAAAGTGAGTTGTTTATTCATAGGAGAAAATTGATCTTAGTTTCAGGATTTTGCACTCGATTATTTTTATGCATGCCTGATCATTCACGAGTCCTTTATAATGAGGATGGCTATTCAAACAGTGTTGAACCTCCATGCTGGTATGTACAGTCTAGAACATGGCCCTCTAACTACCAACGTGCTGGTATATTCAGTCTAGAACATGTAAATGGACTTGTAATAAGGATGCAAAAAGGAGTAAAATGAGTCCTTGTACCTCAGGGGCTACGTACATCTAATTAGAATCGGGATTGCTAAGTCTCAGTCGATTGAGACTTAACCAAGTCCCAGTCGATGCTATATTCATAGGATGTTACATTGAGATCCATGCAAAATTTTATTTTCATTTTTCTTTCTTAAATGTTAAATCACTTGACTTAGACTTGGTTAAGTCTCAGTCGACTGAGACCTAGACACACTCATATCCAGTAAGTGCGTAAGGATGAACCAAAATGTAGCCTATCAGAACACTACACTGAGAGGTGGATTATGTAGGAGCATTGACACCTTAGTAATGAACAGCCATGGTTAACCTATTTGGAGAGATTGAAAAAATACTGAAATCACATGAGTATGAACAAAGTTTACAGTTGACAAATCGCTGAACCAAACAGAAAATATAATATGCCCTACCTCGTCTTTGACTAACCATATCACTCACTGAATCAAGTTGCAACTGGAAAGGTGGGACATGCACCATTAAATTTGATCCAGCACACTATAGTACCAATACTATTGTAAACATGCTTGACAAAATATGAGAGGCAACAAATACTATTGTAAACATGCTTGACACGCACCAGTGAACTGAATCATGTATATTTCATCTATTAGAGAAGTACTTCCTTGCAGGTCCAGTGTTAATGTAAATTAAGTAATTGAACAGGGGCAACATAATCAAGTAAACGAAGTTTTATATTAGAAGAATCAAAGACATATAAACTTGCAAATGGTCTTCATTCAAATTGCCATTAAAAAAATCACAAAACAGTAAAAGCTCCATCCTCTGTGTTAGGTTAACACAACCAGCTAGTAAACACTACCATCCTTGGTGGTAAGATAACTTACTTAGCAATAAAAGAACACCTTCCTTCGCCATGTGCAGCTGGACTAAGTAGGACACATGCTTCATCCACAGGCTCCAACTCTCTATGCAGTTCATGTCAGAAAAAATACGCCATTTGGAGCTTTAGAGCTCAATTATGTGCCCTCTTGGTCTCGTGATCTAGCCTCTTGAGTGACAAATCAGCAGGTTACAATGGAGGTCAACCAGGTAAAAAGGTAATGATGGAATAGATAAAAATAGAGATTGGCCAGTAGGTTGCAGGGTTTGATAGTTTTGATAGTTCCTTATTCGATTTGGTTAATTATCTAATCATCAAAGCTCTTCCTTTCAATTTTTCATAGGTAGCAACCTAATACTACCTTCGTTCCTGCATATAAGACCTTTTAGAGCTACCAATATGGACTACACATGAAGCAAAATGAGTGAATCTACACTCTAAAACATGTTCATATACATCTGTATGTAGCCCGCATCGAAATCTCTAAAACGACTTATATTTAGAAACCGAGGGAGTACAATAGTAACTATTCTTTCAAACAGTCGCAGTCGTTCTTGCATGTTATTTCGTTTAGCACTATGACAAGAGCACATATAATGACTTTTTGGCAAGTTCTATACAGAGGATAGTCACACCTACTTGATGATGTGAGATGTTGTTGAAGCTGTTCTTGCCTGGTACTGCAAAATTAAGAACAAAGCAATAAATCCCCATAGAAAAACCAAGTCAACTGTGTAATTATGAATCAACAAGTCAAGCAAGACACATACCTAAATAACGCTAGTTGTTCGCGATAGATGAAGAGAAGGCCAAATCTGGAATATCATCACGTGAACATGAGTACATGAGGGGTTAGAACCAAGAAACGAGGGATTCTCATCACTAAAAAAATAGCGCGCTGTAGCGTCGCTAATAGCACGCTATATCGTATTGGGAATTGCCTCGCTAAATATGTCGGTGTACAACGTCTCGCTAATAGCACGCTATAGGGCGATATAGCACCCTAATAGCATATTTTGAGGTCGCCGCTATTTTGCTGTAGCGCGCTATTTTTTTCATTGATTCTCACCAGCGAGCTTCCGATTCGCAACAAGAAGGAACTGCACGTAGGATGCCTCCGACCTCATCTTCCAGGTCACATTCGTCTTCCTTCCAACGGAAGACCAGCTAGTCCAACGCAACACCAGCTAGAATCAGAAAAAAATATCTTAGATATTATACCCAGAGACAAATAGAGGAAGGGAGAGAGAAAACAATCAAGTGAATTACACGTGCACTTCTTGCAGTTTCTTCATGGCGTGGGCAGCTCCTTCCGGTAACCTGTCGATCTCGTCTCTCCAACGTCCGGCCGTGCCCTATCGCCGATCTTGGGCGGTGCCCCCGCTGTCTCTCATGGATATGGGGATCGACTGGAAGCAAGGGTGCGGGGAAGATCGAGTCCGGAGGAGGCCGTCGGCCCGCACATTCCCATACGCGACTGGCTCGGGCGGCGGCTAGCCCAGAGACATCTGCGGTAGGGGATCCGCCTTGGTGCCATGGCAAGCTGGTGCGACGGCCTTCCAGTTGGGCGAAGTTGGGTTGCGGCATATGGAGGCGCCTGGGGCGGATGGCCTCAAGGTGCTTCCACTCGGGGGTGAGCAGCGGCCGGTCGAGATCTAGGCCGGCGAGGTGACGCGTGGGGGCAGGGCGGCGAGCATAGGCGGGGATCGGGAGCGAGGCGGCGGGGGATATGGGCCGTGGGGCGTGCGATGTGGGATGTGATTTTGTTTTTTCCTATTTTTTCTTTTTCAGCAAAACGTGTGGGAGCGATCGGCTGGTTTCGCAGTTTTTTTATCGTGGAGATCGTGGGTGGCTGGCGGAAGGAGGTATCGATAGCATCACCAGAGGTCGAACCATCACGACGTTCGATTCTCCTTTAATAGTAGAGATTCTTCAAGTGGTTGGTTGCTACTAGCCAGTACCAGACCGCTGATAGTTAGAAAAGCAGGGGCCTGCAACAACCTCCTCGCTGTCTGCTTTGCGATCAAGAGCCCGACAATGCTCCTAAACTGTGTGGTGACTCGATCGGCTTGGTTCGAGATACTTGGATGGTGGCGCCTCGCTCCATGTGTTCCGGATGCGACGTCGGAGGTCATAAACTGGTGGACAAACCTTGCTACGGTACAACATGAAAAGAGGGATCTCTGGACAGGGGTGATTCTTACGTTTTGGTGCACGTGGACTCATCGCAACAATGTCATCCTCAATGGAGCTCGATCTTCCTCGCATGCCATCCACTGGCGGAGCTTCAGCCAGGCCAAATTGGCCATGGCCCACCAGCATATAGGGAAAATAGTGGGGGTTTAAGACCAAGCTGGGCCATGAAAAATAAATAGTGGGCTTTCCTTTGTGTTGGCCCGCCCAGATTCTTTACTGTAGCTCCGCCACTGATGGTAGCCTGAGCGAGGATGCAGATGAGATGGCCAATCTTACTAGTGCTTTCTATGAAACCCTCTACACTTCAGAGGGAGTGCAGAACATGGAGACGGTCCTTGACACTGTGCCATGCAAAGTAACACCAGAGATGAATATTCAGCTAAATGCTCCATACACCCAGCAGGAAGTGAAGGATGCCCTTTTCCAAATGTTTCCTATTAAAGCACCGGGTCCGGATGGGTTCCCCGCCCATTTTTTCCAAAGACATTGGGATGTGTGCCGTGATGAGGTAACAAAGGTGGTGCTCCGAATAGTTGAAGGGACGAAGTCTGCAGATTGTATTAACGAGACCATCCTGGTTTTGATCCCCAAAGTAAAAAAACCAACGCAGTTAACTCAATTCCGGCCTATTCTCTCTGCAACGTCCTTTATAAAATTGCATCTAATGTGATTGCAAATCGAGTCAAGTTGATATTGCCCGACATAATCTCCGTGGAACAGTCCGCCTTTGTTCCTGGAAGGTTGATTACTGACAACATAATTGCAGCTTATGAGTCTCTCCACTTTATGAAAAGAAACAAGGCTAAGAAACATCAGCACTGTGCACTGAAGTTGGATATGATGAAGGCCCATGACAGGGTGGAGTGGCCTTATCTGCAAGCCATCCTGTTAAAGTGGGGTTTTACTCAGAGATGGGTGGACATAGTTATGGGCATGGTAACTTCGGTCAAATTTTCAGTCATGTTCAATGGCAGCATATTCAGTCCTTCACGAGGGATCCGGCAGGGGGATACAATCTCCCCATATTTGTTCTTGCTAGCAGCAAAGAGCCTTTCATGCCTTTTACACTCTAATGAGTCATCTAACCTCCATGGTCTACAAGTGGCACCGTCGGCGCCACCGGTAAACCATTTATTATTTGCAGATGACAGTCTGCTGTTTTTCAAGGCCAATACTGTGGGTGCAGATGAGGTCAACCAATTGTTGGATCATTATTGTCAATCAACGGGTCAGAGAATAAACTATGATAAATCGTTCATATTTTTCAGCAAGGGTGTTCCCGAGAGTGTTTGAACGGAGATCAAAGAGTTGCTCCATGTTACTAATGAAACTCTAAACGAGAAATACTTGGGCATGCCATCTGATGTGGGTCAGTCAAAGAATGGAGCTTTTAAATTTGTGAAAGATCGTCTATGGAACAAAATACAGGCTTGGATAGAGAAGACTTTGTCGACTGCAGGGAAGGATGTCCTAGTCAAATCAGTGGCCCAAGCAGTTCCTGTCTTCTCTATGTCTCGTTTCAAGCTCCCGAGAGGGCTTTGCGAGCATCTCAATATGCTCATACGAAAATTTTGGTGGGGTTCTAAGGAGGGCTTACGGAAGCCCCATTGGGTCTCGTGGAAGGATATGTCACAACCTAAGTCAATGGGAGGGTTAGGCTTTAAGGACTTTGAAATATTCAACCTAGCAATGCTTGTGAAGCAGGGATGGCGGCTCCTCCAAGAACCAGAGACTCTTAGTGCTCGGATCCTCAAGGCCGTGTATTATCCTTCAACATCTATTTTGCAAGCAACCATTGGCTCCCACCCTAGCCAAACCTGGAGGACGATCATGGAAGGGGTCGGCGTTCTCAAACAGGGAATAATAAGAAGGATACACAATGGAGCTACCACAAATGTTTGGGTGGATAACTGGATTCCCAGCAATGAGATGTTACGTCCCTATGGAAGCAGGTTGACGATCCCCCCGAGGTTTGCTGCTGACTTCATTGATCATACACCAGGAAGGTGGGATAGACGGAGTGTTGAGGAAACTTTCCTCCCGATCGATGTACCTGCTATCATGGCCATCCCTATATGCACAAGGAATATCGATGATTATTGGGCCTGGAATTTTGAGAGAAGCGGCTCCTTTTCCGTCCGATCAACGTAAAATATGCTTGTGGCGACTAGACAGCGATGAGAAGCCTGGCTAGAAGGATCACCCATCTCGTCTAGCACTCACCGTGAGGAGAAAGCATGGAAACAGTTGTGGAATACCCAAGTTCCAGCGAAAATAAGGATGTTCTTGTGGCGCCTGGCTAAATAGTCGCTTCCAACTGAAGATGTACGAGCACATGTGGTCTTTGCGGCTCGCCAGATTCTTGGAGACGCTCACTCATAGAATGCTCAATGCTGAGATGTATTTGGGCGTTGGACAAGGGAGAAATTGTTAACCGGATGATCACAACCACGGAGAGCCGAGGGCAAAAAACTGGATTTTTACGCTCATGGAGGCATTACCTCATGTGGAATTTGTGAGGATGACAGTAACACTCTGGGCCATTTGGGCTGCACGCTGAAAATTCATTCATGAAGGTATCACGCAGAGCCCTCTTTCCACTCATTTGTTCATCCAACGTTTCATAGCGGAGTTGGACATGATTCAGGAAAGAAAGCCGTCACGTTCGCATCCAGCCCTCTAGAAGTGTGCCAGGTGCATGCAAGGCCAAAGCCTCCCCCGATGGGATTTGCCAAAATCCACGTGGATGGCACGGTTCGGCGGCACCAGGGTGGTTCTGCCGCAACTGTGTGCAGAGATGATAACGGCAACTATCTTGGGAGCTCCTCGCTGGTTATCGATGCACAGGTAGATCCCACGACTCTTGAAGCAATAGCGTGCAGGGAAGAAATGACCCTTGCGGAGGACTTGCTAGTGCAGGATTTTGTGATCTCTTCGGACTGCAAACAGGTCGTGAATGATATCAAGAAAGGAAATCAAGGCCCTTATGGATCCATCATTACAGAGATAAAACTTCGAGCTACTAGTTTTCGGTGTAATTTCATTTTTGAAGGGCGAGCCGTTAATGGCGAGACCCATAGTTTAGCTAAGCATTCTCTTTCTCTCGGTCTGGGATGCCATATTTGGTTGGCTAACCCCCACGATCCGAATTGTATCCCACTCCATGTGGATTATCATCAATAAAGCTGAGCTTTCCCCTCCAAAAAGGCTCCGCCACTAATGCCGTCATCGACATTGTTTGTCAAGAAGATGAGCAGTGGTTGGGAGCCGGCCTCGATTGTGCTAGCCGTTTCTCGGTCATGGGCGTGTTGCCACCGCCCACTATTGGTTGTAGGTGATAATGATGAGTAGTCGCTAGGTGCATAGCTGGCTAGAGCCGATCTAATGTTGTACACCGAACAATGTGGTGTTGCAACCGGCTTCTTTGTCTTTATTCCATGAAATTGATGCACTATTCCTTGGCGTATTATCAAAAAAATAGAAGTATTTAAATCGAGATGTTTACTTCACATGGGACAGGAAGATTTTTGTTCTCTAAAGGGTGGGCATCAACGATCACAAGGCTTCTCTAAAGTTATCGAGGTGTTTTTTGAAGGAAATATGGCCTAGAGGCAATAATAAAGTTATTATTTATTTCCTTATTTCATGATAAATGTTTATTATTCATGCTAGAATTGTATTAACCGGAAACTTAGTACATGTGTGAATACATAGACAAAATATATTGTCCCTAGTATGCCTCTACTTGACTAGCTCGTTAATCAAAGATGGTTATGTTTCCTAACCATAGACATGTGTTGTCATTTGATGAACGGGATCACATCATTAGGAGAATGATGTGATGGACATGA
Source organism: Aegilops speltoides (assembly GCA_021437245.1). NCBI lineage: Eukaryota > Viridiplantae > Streptophyta > Magnoliopsida > Poales > Poaceae > Aegilops > Aegilops speltoides. The sequence continues at coordinate 433,985,176 of CM038146.1, forward strand.
TCCATACGTTAGCTTAGCATTATGATCGTGTCAGTTTCATTGCTACCGCTTTCTTCATGACTTATACAAGTTCCTCAGACTATGAGATTATGCCACTCCCAAATACCGGAGGAACACTTTGTGTGCTACCAAACATCACAACGTAAATGGGTTATCATAAAGGTGCTCTACAAGTGTCTCCGAAGGTGTTTGTTGGGTTGGCATAGATCGAGATTAGGATTTGTCAATCTGTGTTTCGGAGAGGTATCTCTGGGCCCTCTCGGTAACACTCATCACTATAAGCCTTGCAAGCATTGTGACTAATGAGTTAGTTACGGGATGAAGTATTACGGAACGAGCAAAGAGACTTGCCGGTAACGAGATTGAACTAGGTATGATGATACCGACGATCGAATCTCAGGCAAGTAACATACCGATGACAAAGGGAACAACGTATGTTGTTATGTGGTTTGACCGATAAAGATCTTTGTAGAATATGTAGGAACCAATATGAGCATCCAGGTTCCGCTATTGTTTATTGACCGGAGACGTGTCTCGGTCATGTCTACATAGTTCTCGAACCCGTAGGGTCCGCACGCTTAACGTTCGATGATGATTGGTATTATGAGTTTATGTGATTTGATGTACCGAAGGTTGTTCGGAGTCCCGGATGTGATCACAGACATGACAAGGAGTCTCGAAATGGTTGATACATAAAGATTGATATATTGGACGGCTATATTCGGACAATGGAAGTGTTCCGGAAAAGTTCTGGATAAAACCAGAGTACCGGGGGTTACCGGACCCCCCCCCCCCCGCGGAAAGCTATTGGGCCTCATGTGAAAGGATCGATATAGTTGACTAGAGGGAGTGGGGGTGAATAGGCAACTAACAATTTTTAGCTTTTCTTTACCAAATTCAACTTTGCATCAAAGTAGGTTGTCTAGATATGCAACTAGGTGAACAACCTATATGATGCAACAACAACAAGCACACAAGCAAGCAAGGGATATAACACAAGTAAGCTTGCAAAAGTAAAGGCGCGAGATAACCAAGAGTGGAGCCGGTGGAGACGAGGATGTGTTACCGAAGTTCCTTCCTTTTGAGTGGAAGTACGTCTCCGTTAGAGCGGTGTGGAGGCACAATGCTCCCCAAGAAGCCACTAGGGCCACCATATTCTCCTCACGCCCTCACACAATGCGAGATGCCGTGATTCCACTATTGGTGCCCTTGAAGGCGGCGACCGAACCTTTACAAACAAGGTTGGGGCAATCTCCACAACTTAATTGGAGGCTCCCAATGACACCACGAAGCTTCATCACAATGGACTATGGCTCCGAGGTGACCTCAACCATCTAGGGTGCTCAAACACCCAAGAGTAACAAGATCCACTAGGGATTAGTGGGCGCAATCAAATTTCTCTTGGTGGAAGTGTAGATCGGGGCCTTCTCAACCAATCCCGAGCAAATCAACAAGTTTGATTGGCTAGGGAGAGAGATCGGACGAAAATGGAGCTTGGAGCAACAATGGAGCTTAGGGATGGAAGAGGTAGTCAACTAGAGGAAGAAGACACCCCTTATATAGTGGAGAGACAAATCCAACCTTATCCACTTACTCAGCCCGCGACCTGCGGTACTACCGCTCCAGACACACGGTACTATCGCAAGGGCTCACGGTACTACCGTGAAGTGCCGCGGTACTACCGCTGCAGCGGCAGGGTCCAGTCCAGGACAGAGCCGCCAAGGCTGAGAGCGGTACTACCGCTGACGTGTTACTACCGCTCCCCCTTGCGGTACTACCGCAAGGCCAGGATGGACAAGGCTGGGAAGGGCACAGATGAATGAAAATACATCTATGTCTACTTTCGCTGAAAATCGAACGGTGCAAAAATCCGACACGGTACTACCGCACCTGGCTTGCGGTACTACCGCGCAGGGAGCGGATGTAAAAAATTACATCCACCCCTACTTCCGCTCGTGCTACTGAGCCGGACCAGGACTCACGGTACTACCGCGCACCTGGGGCGGTACTACCGCGTAGGGCGCGGATGTAAAAAATTACATCCGCCCCTACATCCGCCCCTACATCCGCAAGAGAAGCTGAGCCTAGCCTGAGGCCACGGTACTATAGCTCCATAGGAGCGGTACTACCGTGGGCGCCTACGGTACTACCGCGATGGCTTGCGGTACTACCGCAGGGGCCTACGGTACTACCGCTCCTAGGAGCAGTACTACCGCATGCCTCAAATAGCAGCACTTAGGAATCCTTCTTTTTGCACAGTAAAGGAGATAACGGAGGATGCTCCAAAGCGCAAATGGAAAGGCGGGGTAAAGGAAGAAAACATGTATGTGATGATTCCACCCAAACCTTTCCACCGCGGACCCCCTCTTAATAGAACGGCTATCCTACGACTCAAATCCACCAAAAGATACGTAGAACACCTCCGTCTTCAATAGTCTTTGAGGGGTACCAAACCGTCTTGTACATAACGACGAAGCAACTGAAATACTCAAGGCACACGATTAGTCCGCAAAAGCATTGTCATCAATCACCAAAACACCTTAGGGATAAACATGCCCTTACAATCTCCCCCCTTTTGATGGATTGATGACAATAGGGGATTTGCACGAAATGGAAAGAAAGTAGCACAAGCAAACCCCACATCTCTAGAATATAGACGAGCTCCCCCTAGATTCGTGCTAGGGAGTAAAGTGCTTTGGACTGCACGACACGAATACTAGGATCACCACTCCCCCTATATTTTAGAGACAAAGCATATCTTGCAATAATAAGGCTAACACTAAACAAGATAGTAAGTATGAGCAAAACATAAGTAGCACGAGATAGCATAGGCTCAATAAGGTAGTAAGGTACGATAGAGTGCATATGTCTTACACCATATGATAAGATAGACCAAGTCTCACGAGCGAAATAAACCAAAGCAAAGCAAGGTTCAATGGAACAAACATGAGCAAAGCAAACACAAGACACACAAGACTCTCGCAAATCCCTACACTCTCTCCCCCTTTGGCGTCGAGACGCCAAAAAGGCAGAGAGGACACCTACACACAAGTGTGGCTCAAGCGGAGTAGTCAGACGCACGGTCCTCGTCAGACTCGGCAGCAGGAATAGTCTCCTCGACGTCCTCCTCAGAATCGGTCCACTTGAAGCCTTGTTTCACCATCCACTCAGACTCTGGAGTGATGCGATCCTCAGAACCGCCAGAAACGTCCTCTCCATACAGCCTCATGATCTTCTTGTCCCGGCGGCGACTCTCCTTGGAGGCAACATGAGACCTGTACTGACCCTTGGCCTGCATGCAGAACAAGGTCTTCATCTTGTTCTTCAGCCTCTTAGCCCAAGATGGCTCAGAGGAGGGAGGGTGTACCCCTCAGAGCTGACCTCATCTTCTGGATCCTCCTCACCCTCATCTGCATCCACATCCATGGCAGCCGCAACCTCAGCATGAGAAGTGGTGTTAGCCCACTAAGGCTTGACACGGAGTCGGATGGAATCATGTCGAATCCAATCAGGGCCCTCGAAGTCATCCTGAGGGTAGAGCTTCTCCCAAGTTGCAGAGATCAGCTGAAATAGATACGGTCCATAGATGGGGACCTTGCAGTTGAAGACGGCAAACCAAAGCTCACACCACATGATGTGTGAGACATCAAGTGGTAACGTCTGAGAGTTGCGCGCTTCTTCACATAGGAGCAACATGTCCACAAGATAAGCGTGTACCTTGTCCTTATCCCCAATGCGTGGGAAGAGAGAGTTGCGGAAGATCCGGTACATGATGTCCAGGAAAGAGTTGAGCACCCATGAAGACTTGCCACCGGAGAGCTTCTTCTCAACAAGGAAGGGCTGAAGCTTGTTCTTGTTGGTAGACTCGGTATTGGCATGAGGATGAACACCTTGGGGTGTGGCGAGCCCCTCATCTAAAACACCAAGCAAAGTCATGAACTCCTTCCACGTAACCGCCAGCCTCCTACCATTGGTCATCCAGGTCATCGTCCTGTCCTCATTAGGATGAAAGTACACCGAGGCGAAGAACTGAGCCACAATCTCTGGATCATAGTCTTTGTGAAAGGAGATGATATGCTCAATGCCAAACTGCTCCACTAGATCCAGAGCCTCACCAAAGTATGCCCGGTGCTTCTCTTCCCTCATATGATGCATGTCGGTCCAATGCACATCCACATAGATATTCCTCTTGGCCTTGATCACATCCAAATAAATGAGGTTATGTTGCTTGGTCCAGAACAACTCATTCCCTGGAAGGTTGGCATGAGGAGTCACGTAGGGATTGATCTTCCTACGAGAGACGAACTCAGCAAGCGGCATCTCATCCATACTCATGGCGGGTTCCTTGTCTTTGGTGGCGGTGGTCTTGGTCCTGCGTTGGGGGGCACTGGAGCCCTCAGGAGCTTTGTCTTGATTGCGAAGGCGCTTGGAGCCCGTATCACGGCTTGGATTGGACCGGCGAGCATGAGCACCTGAGTCACACACCACAAAACAAACACGCAAGAAACGCGAGAAGGATTAGTGCAAAGAACGCAGCAAAACAGTGAAATAAGTAGAATTCGCACATAATAATTGCCATACGATAGATTTGACAGCAACAGTAGCACTGCTTGGTCACGCGGAACTAAAAAATTAGTGTCGCGCCAAATCACGGTAGTACCACGCTGGAGGTACGATAGTACCGCGAGAGCGGTAGTACCGCGCCAGAGGTGCGGTAGTACCGCATGTTTTCAGATCTGAAACAATAATTGAATGTGAGAACTACCGTGACGCCAAAGCGGTACTACGGACGATCAAATCTACTACGGGACAACATATTATGTATAAACTCTACGCATTACTACTCTCCTCCATCCTACTCTTGCAAAGATTTAGCCTAAAACCTCAAGAACAACTAGCATCTCCCCAAAACCTAGAAGCAAAAGAACAAGCCAAAAAGAGAGGGATTTGGGGAAAGACCTTGGTCCATGGCAAGAGGAAGTGGTGGGGAACGATCCCACTGGTCGGAATCCGAGGAGAGCAGCCGGAGAGGGAGATCTGGCGAGGGTCTCCGGCATCGTTCGTGGGCAGGAGAGAGAGAGAGAGAGAGAGGCAGCGTGAGGAGAAGGAGTGAATGGGTATGGGGAAGTTGGAACTCCCCCTGCCCGCTCATAACCCCCACGCGCTCGCTACGTCACGATAGTACCGCGACTCATTGCGGTAGTACCGCCCGGGCGGAAGTACCGCGCCGTGGGCGGTAGTACTGCTCCACCAACGGCAGTAAAAAATTACTACCGTGCTGGTTGCGGTAGTACCGTCCCTGCGGTAGTACCGTGGCAGACCAAGAAAATGCAGTTTCAAACAAGGGATAAAAACGACTTTGCAGGGAACCTTCAAGAGAACTGAGGGAGTCCTGGACTAGGGGGTGTCCGGACAGCCGGACTATCATTATCCGCCGGACTCCAAGACTACGAAGATATAAGATTAAAGACTCCGTCCCGTGTCCGGATGGGACTTTCCTTGGCGTGGAAGGCAAGCTTGGCAATACGGATATGTAGATCTCCTACCATTGTAAACGACTCTGTGTAACCCTAGCCTCCTCCGGTGTCTATATAAACCGGAGGGCTTTAGTCCGTAGGACAACATATACATTACAACAATCATACCATAGGCTAGCTTCTAGGGTTTAGCCTCCTTGATCTCGTGGTAGATCCACTCTTGTACTACCCATATCATCAATATTAATCAAGCAGGACGTAGGGTTTTACCTCCATCAAGAGGGCCCGAACACAGGTAAAAACATCGTGTCCCTCGTCTCTTGTTACCATCCGCCTAGACGCATAGTTCGGGACCCCCTACCGAGATCCGCGGCTTTGACACCGACATTGGTGCTTTCATTGAGAGTTCCTCGTCGTCACCGATAGGCTTGATGGCATCTTCAACCAGCAACGCTGTCGTGGTGAACTTTTCTCCCGGACAGATCTTCGTGATTCGGCGGCTTCACTGCTGCGGGCCAATTCACTTGGCCATCTGGAGAAGATCGAAGCTACGCCCTGGCCGTCGGTCGATTTGAAGCTTAAACTTCACGGCCGATGTCGCGGAGACTTGATCTTGGCGGACTCGAGCCAGCCAAGCGCGCCGCCTTGTGACGACGGGCATGATTTAGCTCGCCACGAGCAAAGTGCCTTGGTGGCCGACACAGGTGCGCTTCAGCCATTAGCACGAGCCGATCGCCCGGATCGAGGGCGGTGGATAGACGCCACAGGGGCTTCAACATCCACGGCGATGGAGCGAACACTAATTTTGTCCCTCGAAACTTCGTGATTCCGGCGCGGACTCCTCGCCGGACTCCAACCTCCCGCGCCTACCAATCGATCCGGATTGGGCGCGGTTATGGAATTCACCACGCGGACATCTTCCAATACTCGCCTTTTGGCGATATCCTGAATTCATCAAGGCACCTCTCGTTATCGGGAGAGTCTGGCCGGTATGGCTGGATGGTTGGGGTGCAGACGACGAAGAAATTGAGCCCACCCACCACCCACTTTGTAGCCACTGTCGGCGATCTAACCGACATGCTGAACTACAACTCAAGACATTGACGCTATGGACGACGATGCCGGAGACGAACAGGAACCAGCGCCTACAGGGCACTGGAAGACCACCTCGTCATATGACATATACATGGTGGACACCCCCAAAGACGGGGACGGTGAAGAAACAACGGAGGCAGACTCCTTAAAGAAGCAGCCCAAACGCCGGCGTCAGCGGCGCCGCTCTAAATCCCGCCATAGCAAGAATGGAGATTCCGACACAGGAGATAATAATACTCCAGAGAGTGCCGAAGACAATCCCCTCCAGCAAGATTCAGCGCAGGAGGATGCAGAAGCAAGCCCTCAGGAGAGAGCGGCAGACGAAGAGGTTGAGGATCATAACTATATGCCTCCTCGAAGGCGAAGCAAGCCTCAACGATGACGAATTCGTCGTGCACTGTGGATCCCGTCGAACAAGAGCGCTTCAAGCGCGGGCTTATCGCCACAAACAAACAGCCTAAAAAAAAGCAGCAACAGCTTCAAGCTGATTAGGACCTGCTGGCGATCGATGGACCGAGGTCCTCACGGCCGAAGAGTATAAACTCGAACGTCCCTCCAAAAGTTACCCAAGACGCAAGCTGCTCCCCCGATTAGAGGAGGAAGCATACATACCTCCATCACCAGCGCACGATATGGCTGACCGACCACCCCGTGGTCGTGACAGAGAGGCATCCAGGCTAACAGCCAAAACCATACCCCGGCATCGCTCCAAAAGTACGAAGCCAAGAGGGAACGCGCCGAACTTGCGAGACATATTGGAGGACAAAGCAAGGCAATCCAGATCCATCTATGGATCACGTGGGCGCCCTACGACCCATGACGAATACCGTCGCGCCGGATACAACAACCCTAGCCGGGCCGAGCATAGCAGACAGCGCTCTCTCGAGCTGCGTCGCGATATTGCTCAATACAGAGGCGCCGCACACCCACTATGCTTCACTGACAAAGTAATGGATCATCAGATCCCCGAAGGGTTTAAACCCGTAAACATTGAATCTTACGATGGCACAACAGACCCCGCGGTTTGGATCGAAGACTATCTTCTCCACATCCATATGGCCCGCGGCGACGATCTCCACGCCATCAAGTACCTCCCACTCAAGCTTAAAGGACCAGCTCGGCATTGGCTTAACAGCTTGCCCGCAGAGTCAATTAGGTGTTGGGAAGACCTGGAGGCCGCATTCCTTGATAACTTCCAAGGCACATATGTGCGACCACCAGATGCCGATGACCTAAGCCACATCATTCAGCAGCCAGACGAATCGGCCAGACAATTCTAGACACGGTTCTTGATGAAGAAAAATCAAATCGTCGATTGTCCGGATGCAGAGGCCCTTGCAGCCTTCAAACATAACATCCGGGACGAATGGCTAGCCCGGCACCTGGGGCAGGAAAAGCCGAAATCCATGGCAGCCCTCACATTGTTAATGACCCGCTTTTGTGCGGGAGAGGACAGCTGGCTAGCCCGCAGCAACAATCTCCGTAAAAATTCTGGCAGTCTGGATACTAAGGACAACAACGGCAGGTCACGTCGAAACAAAAACAAGCGCCGCATTAATAGCGACGATAAGGAGGATACAACAGTCAACGCCGGATTCCGAGGCTCTAAACCCGGTCAGCGGAAGAAGCCATTCAAAAGAACCACTCCGGGTCCGTCCAATCTGGACCGAATACTCGACCGCTTATGCCAGATACATGGCACCTCTGAAAAGCCAGCTAACCACACTAATAGAGATTGCTGGGTGTTCAAGCAGTCCGGCAAGTTAATTGCCGAAAACAATAACAAGGGGCTAAACAGCGACAACGAGGAAGAGACCCGACCGCCGAACAACAGAGGACAGAAAGGTTTTCCCCCACAAGTGCGAACGGTGAATATGATATACGCGACCCACATACCCAAGAGGGAGAGGAAACGCGCACTAAGGGACACCTATGCGATGGAGCCAGTCGCCCCAAAGTTCAACCCATGGTCCTCTTGTCCGATCACTTTCGATCGAAGAGACCATCCGACCAGCATACGCCATGGTGGATTCGCCGCATTGGTCTTAGACCCAATCGTCGATGGGTTCCACCTCACGAGAGTCCCGATGGGCGGCGGCAGAGCTGAACTGCTTTATCAGGATACAAAGGCGCAAAATGGGCATAGACCCATCAAGGATTAAACCTACAAAGACAACCTTTAAAGGTGTCATACCAGAGTGGAAGCCAACTGCATGAGCTCGACCACACCGAAGTGGTCTTGGATCCCGGATAATTTCTGGAGCGAAGAGTTAATCTTCGACATAGTCCCGTTTCACAGCGGCTATCACGCTCTGCTCGGACGAATCGCGTTTGCCAAATTCAATGCGGTGCCGCACTATGCATACCTAAAGCTCAAGATGCCAGGCCCTCGTGGAGTCATCACGGTCAATGGGAATACGGGCGCTCCTCCGAATGGAGGAACATCTGGCGCTCTCGCGGCGGAATCTGAGCAGCCTTCTAAGGCAATTCTCGAGTCCGCCGTTAAGCGGCGGATACAAAGAAAGCGCCCGAGCAATGCCAACCAAGACCACTGGCGCGATCGAGCCGCAGCGTAGCAATGCGGCCCCAACCCTCGCCCGCGCATGATCGCAAGAATAACACCGCGTACATCATTACGCTTTGGAGATACCATGGGGCAGGGGGGGGGCACGATCGCCGCGGACCCAAAGTGCGGTTCGACCACACGGGGCTCGCAAATGTGCCCCTCTTTTTTTTCTTCCTTTTTGTACACAGGACCTGTTAACGAAGCCTGTCCGTGGCGAACCCGCGAACTCATGATGCAACATTCAGGGGACTAAAGAAGGCGCGGCGAACACTCAGGTGGTCTCAATTACGAGCATTAAATTTGATTATACACACCAAGTCCGCAGCTCATCCCTGGAGGGGGACATGTTTACTTAGTCCAAATCCCTTGCTTACCGCACTATTTGTATCATTCCGCTCCACTAGCAGACTTTCTTTCATAAATAATGCAGCACCTTTTTTGATCGCAATTGCATTACCTTTTATATATATGCTCATTATATGACATCTTGCACCCGTATATTTTGGTACGGCCTAATACACCGGGGGCTTATGTTCCCCATTCTATGGTGTGATAAGTCCGAACACTTTCACAAGTGCGGCACCCCGAACTTATAGCATTATATGAATCGGCTCCGAATCATGTCTTGGGTCAATAGTTGGGTTTGCCCGGCTCCCACGTTTTGGTGCCTTACGTTCCATTCCGTCGGCTAAGGTGGCACTGGGAGAACCACTGCGATTGCGCCCGATTGAGCAGGCGGCGCCTCGATGGAAAGCTAAAACTGAATGGCATGATAAGGCGAGACTGGTCGCTGTTCGAGAGGTTTTTTCGGTCCTTAAAGACTCACGCCGCTTGAAGCGAAGTTCGGACAATGTCCGATGAAGGCGTGGATAGCGCCCGGATTCGGTCTTCGAATACCGGGGCTTTGCGAAATTTAAAATTATAGAATTCTATGGCTAAGTGAGAGTGTTCAAGCATTATAAGTCCGGTTGCCTTGTTCATTGTGTTGAGCGCCTCCCTCGATGGACCCAACAATGGGAACAAGAGTGCTCAAGTTTATCCCGAACACCCCAGCACTCGTGGCTTGGGGGCTGAAGCCAACGACTTGCCATCTCTCAGATTTTATAAACGGCCACACAGAAGGTAATATTTTAAATTAAACAAGCGTTGCTTGACGCGCACATAAACAAAGTTTCAGCGCGCAGGATAATACACAACAAATTCATTCAAAGATTACATTTCGGGGGCACTCATCCGCAATATTGCGGGCTCCCTTCAGGACAGTTCTATAATACATCTCGGGCGTGCGATACTCCTTGCCCGGCGGCGGGGGGTCCGTGAGAAGCTTCTCCGCATCCAACTTGCCCCATTGCACCTTTGTGCCGGCAAGAGCCCGGCGAGCGCCTTCAATACAGGCGGAGCGCTTGATGACATCCACCCAGGGGCATGCATCCACCAGACGCCAAGACGAGGCCAAAGTAGCTTCAGGCATGGCCTGTCCAGCCACACCGGACTATAAGGCCCTTCATGGCCTCTTCACTACCTTGTGGAGTTCGACCACCGCTTGACTAGTCGCTTAGGGGCACCGGGTGTCCGGCCTCAGCATACTAAGACCAGAAGACTTTTTCCGTCGAGCTCGCCTCCTCGCCACGGTAGAATGCTGCGGCATCGGACGCTTTCACGCGGCAGATCTGCAAGCGCCTCGAGAGCTCGAATGCGGGTAAGTATCGGGTAATTTACATTAACATGCTTGCTCTGCATGAAAAATGCCTTACCGCCACTATTTTCTTTATATCTTCAACCTCCTGAAGGGCCTTACGGGCCTCGGCCTTGGCGGACTTGGCACTTTCGAGAGCCGAGGCAAGCTCTGACTCTCGAGTCTTGGAGTCACGCCCAAACTATCATGCTTTTCCATGAGAGCACGGAGCTCTTGCGAACTTCCGCCACCGTGCCTCCTGCTTTTCCGCTCTGCCCGTTCGCGGCCGCATTGTGTTGACGCGGACACAAAGATCCTTCAGGGCTGCCACCTCGTTAGTGGCCCCTGCGATACACATATTATCCTGGTTAATTTAAGTGCAACCAAAACCCTTTTCTGTAAGGTACCTACTCAAAGTGGTGTTACTCACCTTCTTTGTCCTCGAGCTGCTTCTTCGCATGGCCGAGCTCTCGCTCGGACCGCTCGAGATCTGCTTCAACACATCGACCTCTGCCGTTAATGCGGCGAGAGGCAGCAAGCAGCCTGCAAACCCATATTGACATATTTTAGCAACCCTGCGCATATCTTGTTAGATCCTCGGTCCGGCTTTTCTTTCCGAACACCGAACCGAGCATAAAGGCTCTTGTCTATGCGGTATTACATTACATAATTTTAACTTCTTACCTCAAAGCCTGTTAAAAGGCTGTCAGAGCTTCAGTCGGCCCGCTTTTGGCGAAGCTGAACCTTTTGAATCACCGCACTCATGATAGTGCGGTGTTCTTCCTCCTATTTGGAAGCGCCTTTAAGCGCCTCCAGCAAGTTATCCGCGCCCCGGTTGGGCAGAGGCTGCGGTGTCACGGTCTTGCCCTTCTTTGAAGGGGCGCTTGCGGACTCTGGAACCACTGCGGGTTCGATGTAGAGTCGGTGCAAAGTCCGGGAGGTTGCCTGACGACGCCTCTGGAGCCTCCTCCTGATGGGTCCCTCTCTGGGATCCCACCTCGGCGTCCTCGTCGGCGCGTGGGGTGGAGGCAGCCGGAAGTGAATTCACAACCGACGAGTCCAACAACCCGCTCGATGAGTCGGGGAGATCGTCATCGGCCGGGCTACGGACAGAATGCGGCGTTAGAAGGACACTACGTGACATAAAAGATATTGCGTATACAGGATCCGGACACTGACGATCTCGCCGGACGCCTGGCCCTTGGAGGCCACTCATCCTCGCCAACGCTGGTGTTGGCGAAACTGTCCGGGGGGATAACTCTCCCCCTCTTGGACCCTTCGGCCTCCCCGATTGGGGAAGCCTTCCTTTTCTTCTCTCCCTCCTCCGGGAGAGAATACTCCTCCTCCTCGTCTTCAGGGGAGGAGTACTCGTCGTCGTCAGACGCCTGATTGCGGGAACTCTTTTGAGTCCTCGCGGCCACCTTCTTGGCCTTCTTCTCCGGCACCACGTGCGGTGCCGGAACCAGCAGCCCTGCTAAGTGGGCGTCCACTGGGTCTTCTGGCATGGGAGCCGGGCTGATAAGCAGCTTGGCCTTCTCCATCCATTCCTGTCAAAGGAAGAGGCAGAATGAAACCTCACTGGAGTCAATTTATTTATCACAACTGTCCCGTAATGGGGTTGAATCACTTACCTCGTCAGTTGGATACTGCGAGCTGAATCCGCGGTCTTCCGTCGCGGATGCGGGGGCTTCGGCGCCCTTGAACAGCACCCTCCAGGCGCCTTCGTATGTTGTATCAAAGAGCCCGCTTAGCGCCTGGTGCTATTCCGGATTGAACTCCCACAAATTGAGTGCCCGTTCTTGGCATGGGAGGATCCGCCGGATGAGCATGACTTGGACCATGTCGACGAGCCTGAGCCTATTGCTCACCATCTTCTTGATGCAGGCTCGGAGTCCCGTCACCTCCACCGGATTGCCCCACTGCAAGCCCTTCTCTTTCCAGGAGGTGAGCTGCGTGGGGATGCCAGATCTAAACTCGGGGGCCGCTGCCCATGTGGGTTTGCGCGGCTCGGTGATGTAGAACCACCCCGATTGCCACCCCTTGACGGAGTCCACAAAGGTCCCTTCGAGCCAAAGGACGTTGGGCAATTTGCCCAACATGGCGCCTCCGCATTCCGCTTGCGTACCCTTCACAACCTTCGGCTTGACGTTGAAGGTCTTGAGCCACGGGGCGAAGTGGGGCGGATGCGAGAGGAAGGCCTCGCATTACCGACGATAAACGCCGAGATGTTGAGGATGAAGTTCGGTGCGGATCGTGGAAATCCAGGCCGTAGTAAAACATGAGCCCCGGACAAATGGATGGAGCGGAAAGCCCATCCAGCGGAGTAAGTGGGGAGGAAGGCGGCCCTCTCATGAAGCCCGGGGTAGGGATGAGCTGCCCTCGTCGGCAGCCGATGCGCGATATCGCCGGAAAGGTATCCGGCGCTGCGCAGCTTGGTGATGTCCTCCTCCTTAGCGGTGGAGGCCAACCATTTACCTCCCGCTCCGGACATATTCGGAGAAGGTCGAGGCGAGATGCGCGAGCTTGGGCGTTGGAGCTTGAGTTCGCGGAGATGGATAAGCAAAGGAGGAAGAAGGCGTAGGTGAGAAGGTGAATCCTTATCCCTTATATATAGGCGGATGAAAACTATGCGTCCCCCACCAGCCTGGTAAAACTCGCTTATCTCCCAAGCGCCACCATCAATGGCACGGTTGGGTTACCCACGCATGTATTGATGAGAATCCCGGAATAAGGGGAACACGATCTCGCCCGACAAGGCGTGCCAAGGAAACGCTTCGCTAAGCGTCTTTGAGGTGGTATAGTAAAAAACGATTCAAACAAAGGCTTGGTAGCGGTGTGATGTCACGCCGCATAATACGTCAGCAAATTGAACTAAGTGTACATTTTATTCTCTCTACGATGGAATGTGGAATTTATTTTGTAGAGCCGGACACTATCCTGGTGTTCATGATCTTCTCTGGATTATTCAAGGGAGGAACCCGCCTTGCAATGCCGAACATTACGCGCGCCGGACTTATCGTCATTGAAGCCTAGTTCAGGGGCTACTAAGGGAGTCCTGGACTAGGGGGTGTCCGGACAGCCGGACTATCATTATCCGCCGGACTCCAAGACTACGAAGATACAAGATTGAAGACTCCGTCCCGTGTCCGGATGGGACTTTCCTTGGCGTGGAAGGCAAGCTTGGCAATACGGATATGTAGATCTCCTACCATTGTAACCGACTCTGTGTAACCCTAGCCTCCTCCGGTGTCTATATAAACCGGAGGGCTTTAGTCCGTAGGACAACATATACAATACAACAATCATACCATAGGCTAGCTTCTAGGGTTTAGCCTCCTTGATCTCGTGGTAGATCCACTCTTGTACTACCCATATCATCAATATTAATCAAGCAGGACGTAGGGTTTTACCTCCCATCAAGAGGGCCCGAACCTGGGTAAAAACATCATGTCCTTCGTCTCTTGTTACCATCTGCCTAGACGCACAGTTCGGGACCCCCTACCCGAGATCCGCCGGTTTTGACACCGACAAGAACACACACACCAACGAGCTAACAAGCGAAACACCGCAAGCAAACAAGAGGCAACAAAGACCAAAACGAGACACAACCTCTCCAAGGAGGGGGCAGTGGCCGGAGCCACCTATGTTTGAGTTGATTGGTATGGCACCACGAAGAATTATCCTTGGGCCCATGACCAAAACTCGTCTTTGAAGCACGTGTACCATCAAGAATGGTTAATTGTGAAAGAGCTGATCGATTTATGCATAATGGGGGGAGGAAGAGTTTATTGAGAGAACAACACTCCCCCTATGTCCATGCCTAGACCTAAACTAGACAACAAGTTGAGTGTGGTGGGTTGTGCAAGGGTTCAAGTCACATTGCTCGAATCAATGATATATAGCTCATGCCTTAACTCGCGAAATCTTGCTTCATCCAAGGGCTTCGTGAAAATATCTGCAAGGCTATCATGAGTGTTGACATATTTGAGCTCGATCTCCCCTCACCTAATGTGATCCTGGATGAAGTGATACCGAATCTCAATATGCTTCGTCTTGAAATGTTGCACCAGGTTAAGAGAAATCTTGATGGCACTTTCATTATCACACCAAAGAGGCACTTTGTCACAAATGACATCGTAGTCCTTTAAAGTTTGCCTCATCCATAAGAGTTGTGCACAATAACTACCGGCCGCCACATATTCCACTTCGGTGAATGAGAGAGACACACAACTTTGCTTTTTGGAAGACCAACTCACCAAAGAGCAACCAAGAAATTGGCACCCTCCGGAAGTGGACTTCCTATCCACTTTGTCTCCCGCCCAATCGGAATCTGTATATCCTTCAAGCTTGAAGTTTGCTCCTCTTGGGTACCATAAGCCAAAGTTTGGGGTATGAGCCAAATACCGAAAGATTCGCTTGACCGCCACATAGTGGCTTTCCTTCGGTGTGGCTTGAAACTATGCACATATTCCCACACTCAACATGATATCCGGTCTAGATGCACAAAGGTAAAGCAAGGAGCCAATCATGGAGCGATATACCTTTTGATCCATCACATTACCATTGGGATCAATGTCAAGTTGGCACGACGCTCTAATTCCTCCTCGGATGTGGAAGGAGGTAGGTTAACTTGATTATCTTGAGCGCCGTCTTGAGCTTGTTCTAGATCTTGAGCTTGCTCATGATCTTGAACTTGCTCGAGGGGGAGAAATTGACCTTGGGCATCATTTGGTGGTTCAACACCATCTTGAGGTTGATCTTGCCCTTGGTCTTGTTCACGAGGTTGAGGGCCTTCACTTTGTTCTTCGGAAGCATGTGGGTCTTGGGGAGGTGATGGCTCCACTTGAGTGGAGCATTGTCCTTCTCCTTCAGCCACAAGGAGTTCCTCAATGGGTAGAATATGACCAATACCCATTCTTATTATGGCTTGGGGAGGAATTTCATCACCTACATCACAAGTAGCACTTTGCTCCACTTGGGAGCCGTTATTTTCATCAAACTCCATGTTACATGTCTCCTCAATGAGTCCGGTGGACTTGTTGAGGACACGGTAAGCATGAGAGTTTGTAGCATAACCAAAAAATATGCCCTCATAAGCTCTAGCCTCAAATTTAGACAAACGAACACCTTTCTTGAGAATGAAACACTTACACCCGAACACCTGGAAGTACTTGAGATTGGGCTTGTTACCGGTGAGTATTTCATAAGGAGTCTTGTTCAAGCCTTTGCGGAGATAGAGCCGATTGGATGCATGACATGCTGTGTTGATGGCTTCAGCCCAAAAGTTGTATGGAGACTTGAACTCAACCATCATGGTCCTTGCCGCATCCATCAACGTCCGGTTCTTCCTCTCCGCGACACCATTTTGTTGAGGGGTATACGGTGCAGCATATAGATGCTTGATCCCCTCATCACTAAGAAACTCATCCAAGATGTAGTTCTTGAACTCGGTGCCGTTGTCACTTCTTATTGTCAAGATCTTTGCATCATGTTGACGTTGAGCTTCATTTCCAAAGTCGATGACGGTTTGTTGAGTCTCACTCTTCCTCTTGAAGAAGTATACCAAAGTGTATCTTGAATAATCATCCACAATCACCAAGCAATACTTTCTACCTCCAAGACTATCAAAGGATGGAGGCCCAAAGAGATCCATGTGAAGGAGCTCCAAAGGTCTCTTCGAGTAGATGATGGTCGTGGGAGGGTGAGCCTTCTCATGAAGCTTTCCTTCAATACAAGCACTGCAAGCACGACCTTTGGCAAAACTAACATTTGTTAGTCCATGAACATGGTCCCCCTTGAGAAGACTTTGCAAAGATCTCATATTGACGTGGGCTAAGCGGCGATGCCAAAGCCATCCCACATCAACTTTAGGCATTAGGCATGTCGCGGTCTTAGTGGGTTGCTCCGAAAATTTTATCACATAAAGACTGTTCTCGACATGCCCAACAAAGGCTACTTTAAGTTTCTAGCTCCACAAGAGGGCCACGGTATCAATATCAAAGAAAGTGGCAAAGCCCATGAGTGCAAGTTGATGAACGGAAAGAAGATTAAATGCAAGGGACTCAACAAGCATGACTTTCTCGGTCGTTAGATCATGAGAAATGACAACCTTGCCAAGACCCAATACCTTATAAGACGAGGCATCACCCCACTCGAGATTGGTGGGCATAGAAGGAATCTTGTGCACATCCACCACCAAGTCCTTGCTCCCGGTCTTATGATTTGTTGCTCCACTATCAAGCAACCATGATCCCCCACTGGAAGCAAACAACTACAAGAGATCAATGCTTGGTTTTAGGTACCCATTTAGTAATGGGTCCTTTGATATTAGTAACAAGGGTCTTAGGAACCCAAATAGACCATTCAATGTACTCATAAGGAGAACCAACAAATTTAGCATAAACATGCCCATCACTAGCACGACACAACACATATGAAGGGTTAAAGTCGCCGGCTTTGTTGGAGGAGGAGGTGGTTTTGCCCTTTTTGACATCAACACTCTTCACATTGTTCTTCTTCTCCTTAGGAGCACCCTCTCCCTCTTTCACAAATGTTTGCTTGAGAGGAGGAGGTCGTTTGGTCTTGTCGTTCTTCTTCTTGTTCTTGGACTTGGGTGCGAACCCAATTCCTTCCTTGGCCACAACTTCCTTTTGATTGCTCAAAAGGTCATTGAGGTTATTCTCACCTTGAATGTATGTCACGAGGCCTTTCTCAAGTTGATTCTTCAATTTGGCATTCTCCTCCACAAGATGCACATGCTCACAGCACGGGTTAGTGGCATATGCATTATCAATTAATACCATATGAGGAAAAGTGGCCTTTTCCTTGGTTAGCTTAACTTGGAATTGAGCATGAGACTCCTTGAGGTTAGCATGAGCACCCTTCAAGACTTTGTGGGCCTTGTCAAGTACATCAAACTCCTCCTTCAGTCTAGCATGATCAACCCCAAGTTTAGCCTTCTCGGAAGTTAGCACACGAGACACAACAAGAGCATGATCAAGATCTTTCTTTAACTTAGCATGGTCATCGTTGTGTGACTCCTCAAGAGCCAAACGATGCCCACGCTCTTCCTCAAGAGCATTAGAGAGATCTGATATCTCATCGGCATAGTCACGACTATGACCTTCCATCTTAGAGATGGTTTCTTCGTGAGCCTCGATCATGTCATTGGCTTCACCAAGTTGTTCCAAGAGAGCAACAAAGTGCTTCTTGGATTTGCCCTTGAGCTTACTCATAAAGGACTCAAATTCATTCACATCCTCATTAGACCCCTCATGTTCATCAATGCAACCTGCCAAAGAGGGATTAGTAATGATGGTGGTTTTGATGTTGGGGGTTACCTTGTTAGAGGCTTTGGCCATGAGGCACTTGGCGGTGATGTTCTCATTGGGTGAATCGAAGAGTGACATCTGGGGAGTTGTGGCAATGGCAACGGATGCCATGGCCACCGCTTCACTATCTTCATCATCATCGTCATCCTCACGGTATTCTTCTTGAACCACCAACTCTCGAGTAGGAGTCTTTTTGGTGAAGTTGTTCTTGTTGGGGAAGAACTTGGCTTTGTCTTTTTGGATGAGCTTGCCACCATTGTATTCTCGCTTCTCGTAAGGACAATCCACAACGAAATGGCTCACATTGCCACAGTTGTAACAAGTTCTTACTCGTTGCTTGCCCTTGAAGCCACTTGAGTTGGTCTCGTTGAAATTGGGCCTTGAATTCTTCTTGCTCCAAAATTGTCTTGAAGCAAGAGCCATGTGCTCATGATAATCATATTTCGTATCTTCGGGGTTGCTCTCCTCATCCTCCTCTTCTTCCTCTTCTTCCACAATAACCTTGGCCTTCAAGGCAAGGTTGGGCTTCTTTGCCCTTTGAGAGTGGAGCACCGCGTTGTCCGCGGTCTTGTCCAAGATGCTCATTCTAACGAACTCAATCCAACACTTCTCTTGAGGTCATGGAATGGAAGTCTGGTCTTTGACGGATGACGGAGGACATGGCCTTGTTGTAGGGCATCATGGCCTTGAGGAACTTGTGCTTGATCCAATTGTCATCCGTGTCCTTGCTCCCATGATCTCGGAGTGAGACCGCGAGTTTGGTCACTCTTCGAAAGAGCTCATGAGGTTCTTCATCTTCTTTCATTGCAAACTCATCGGCTTCATCTTGCACCACTTCATAGTTGGAGCGTTGAATGCTTGCACTTCCCCGATAGAGAGACACAACGCATTGCCATGCGTCTTTGGACATGGCATGGGGTCAAAGATGAGGGATATCTTCGGGGAGGATAGCATCTTAGATGATGAAGACAACATTCTCATTGAATTGATTATCCACTACTTCTCTAGGGGTGAAGTTGCTTCGGTCATGCGGATATAAAACTTCTTCAATGATTCTCCAAAGATTAGTATTCACATGATTTAAATGATGCTTTAAGCGATACACCCAAGAATCAAAATCCTCATTTTTCACAATCTTAGGAGGAGGACCGGCATGATTTAAATGAGTAGAGGGAATCGGTCCTCCATAAGTTGGAGGTTCCACATGGGCAAAGATGCCGGTGCCATTTCTACCAATAGTAGAAGGACCCTTCTCACTATTAGCTTCCCCCTTGTCGGCGTTAGCATCCATCACCTTGTTAGTGGGATCACCCACTTTCAACGGCGAGGTAGGTAGTTTAAGTCCTTCTAAGAATTTATTAAACATGCTTTCAACCGTGGTTGTCATTGAGGTTTTCAATGTGTCCAAGGCCACATTGAATTCCTCATGGGACACCGTGGTTTCCCCATCACCCGTAGACGAGATCGGATTCACACCGGAGTGCTCCTCCTCCCCACCGTCTACGGTGTCAACCATACTCTTCGGACGACAAAGTCCTTAATAAAGAGATGAGGCTCTGATACCAATTGAAAGGATCGATATAGTTGACTAGAGGGGGGTGAATAGGCAACTAACAATTTTTAGCTTTTCTTTACCAAATTCAACTTTGCATCAAAGTAGGTTGTCTAGATATGCAACTAGGTGAACAACCTATATGATGCAACAACAACAAGCACACAAGCAAGCAAGGGATATAACACAAGTAAGCTTGCAAAAGTAAACGCGCGAGATAACCAAGAGTGGAGCCGGTGGAGACGAGGATGTGTTACCGAAGTTCCTTCCTTTTGAGGGGAAGGACGTCTCTGTTAGAGCGGTGTGGAGGCACAATGCTCCCCAAGAAGCCACTAGGGCCACCGTATTCTCCTCATGCCCTCACACAATGAGAGATGCCGTGATTTCACTATTGGTGCCCTTGAAGGCGGCGACCGAACCTTTACAAACAAGGTTGGGGCAATCTCCACAACTTAATTGGAGGCTCCCAACGACACCACGAAGCTTCACCACAATGGACTATGGCTTCAAGGTGACCTCAACCGTCTAGGGTTCTCAAACAACCAAGAGTAACAAGATCCGCTAGGGATTAGTGGGGGGAATCAAATTCTCTTGGTGAAAGTGTAGATCGGGGCCTTCTCAACCAATCCCGAGCAAATCAACAAGTTTGATTGGCTAGGGAGAGAGATCGGGCGAAAATGGAGCTTGGAGCAACAATGGAGCTTAGGGATGGAAGAGGTAGTCAACTAGAGGAAGAAGACACCCCTTATATAGTTGAGAGACAAATCCAACCGTTATCCACTTACTCAGCCCGCGACCTGCGGTACTACCGCTCCAGACACGCGGTACTACCGCAAGGGCTCACGGTACTACCGTGAAGTGCCACGGTACTACCACTGCAGCGGTAGGGTCCAGTCCAGGCCAGAGCCGCCAAGGCTGAGAGCGGTACTGCCGCTGAAGCGACGCGGTACAACTGCAAGGCGAGGATGGACAAGGCTGGGAACGGCACAGATGAATAAAAATACATCCGTGTCTACTTCCGCTGAAAATCGAACGGTGCAAAAATCCGACACGGTACTACCACGCCTGGCTTGCGGTACTACCGCGCAGGGAGCGGATGTAAAAAATTACATCCGCCCCTACTTCCGCTCGTGCTACTGAGCCAGACAAGGACTCACGGTACTACCGCGCACCTGGGGTGGTACTACCGCTTAGGGCGTGGATGTAAAAAATTACATCCGCCCCTACAGCCGCAAGAGAGGCTGAGCCTGGCCTGAGGCCACGGTACTACAGCTCCATAGGAGCGATACTACCGTGGGCGCCTATGGTACTACCGCGATGGCTTGCGGTACTACCGCAGGGGCCTGCGGTACTACCTCTCCTAGGAGCAGTACTACCGCATGCCTCAAATAGCAGCACTTAGGAATCCTTCTTTTTGCACAGTAAAGGAGTTAACGGAGGATGCTCCAAAGCGCAAAGGGAAAGGCGGGGTAAAGGAAGAAAACGTGTATGTGATGATTCCACCCAAACCTTTCCACCGCGGACCCCCTCTTAATAGAACGGCTATCCTACGACTCAAATCCACCAAAAGAGACGTAGAACACCTCCGTCTTCAATAGTCTTTGAGGGGTACCAAACCGTCTTGTGCATAACGACGAAGCAACTGAAATACTCAAGGCACACGACTAGTCCGCAAAAGCATTGTCATCAATCACCAAAACACCTTAGGGATAAACATGCCCTTACATCATGGGCCTTGGTGGAGAAGAGAGAGGGTCGGCCAGGAGGTGGTGCGTGCCCCCCTTTCCCTAGTCCGAATTGGACAATGGGAGGGGGCGGCGCCCCCCTCCTTCCTTCTCTCCTCCACCTCCTTCCCCCCTTCTCCTTGTGGGAATAGGAAAGGGGGGGCGATTCCTACTTGGAGTAGGACCCCCTGGGCGTGCCACCCTTGGACGGCCTCCTCCTCCATCCCTCCTTTATATACAGAGGAGGGGGCACCCCATAGAGACACACGTTGATCTTTAGCCGTGTGCGGTGGACCCCTCCACAGTTTTCGACCTCGGTCATATTGTCGTGGTGCTTAGGCGAAGCCCTACGCCGGTAACTTCATCATCACCATCACCACACTGTCGTGCTGACAGAACTCTCCCTCGGCCTCAGCTGGATCTAGAGTTCGAGGGACGTCACGGAGATGACCATGTGCAGATCGCGGAGGTGTCGTGTGTTTGGTACTTGATCGGTTGGATCATGAAGACGTTCGACTACATCAACCGCGTTACTTAATGCTTTCGCTTTTGTTCTACGAGGGTACGTGGACACACTCTCCCTGCTCATTGCTATGCTTCTCCTAGATAGATCTTGGGTGATCGTAGGAAATTTTTGAAATTACTGTGTTCCCCAACAGTGGCATCAGAGCCAGGTCTATGCGTAGATGTTATATGCACGAGTAGAACACAAAGAGTTGTGGGCATTAATAGTCATACTGCTTACCATCATGTCATACTTTGATTCGGTGTTATTGTTGGATGAAGCGGCCCGGACCGACATTACATGACCGCGTTCATGAGACTAGTTATACCGACGTGCTTATGCACATAGGTGGCTGGCGGGTGTCTGTTTCTCCAACTTTAGTTGAATCGAGTGTGGCTATGCCCGGTCCTTGTTGAAGGTTAAAACAACACACTTGATGAAAAATCATTGTGGTTTTGATGCGTAAGTAAGAACGGTTCTTGCTAGAAGCCCGTAGCAGCCATGTAAAACTTGCAACAACCAAGTAGAGGACGTCTAACTTGTTTTTGCAGGGCTTGCTGTGATATGATATGGTCAAGGCATGATGTGTTATAAATTGTTGTATGAGATGATCATGTTTTGTAACAAAGTTATCGGCAACTGGCAGGAGCCATATGGTTGTCGCTTTATTGTATGCAATGCAATCGCCATGTAATTGTTTTACTTTAATACTAAGCGATAGCGATAGTCGTAGTAACAATAGTTGGCGAGACAACAACGATGCTACGATGGAGATCAAGGTGTCGCCCCGGTGACGATGTAGATCATGACGATGCTTCAGTGATGGAGATCATGAGCACAAGATGATGATGGCCATATCATGTCACATATTTTGATTGCATGTGATGTTTATCTTTTATGCATCTTAGCATATGCAGATATGGCCTTGGAACACTGAGACCGAAAGGTCAAACGTGAATCATATAGTAGATATGATCAACATAGTGATGTTCACCATTGAAAACCACTCCATCTCACGTGATGATCGGACATGGTTTAGTTGATTTGGATCACGTGATCACTTAGATGACTAGAGGGATGTCTATCTAAGTGGGAGTTCTTAAGTAATATGATTAATTGAACTTTAATTTATCATGAACTTAGTCCTGATAGTTATTTTGCATGTCTATGTTATTGTAGATCAATGGCCCGTGCTACCATTCCTTTGAATTTTAATGCGTTCCTAGAGAAAGCTAAGTTGAAAGATGATGGCAGCAACTACACGGACTGGGTCTGTAACTTGAGGATTATCCTCATTGCTACACAGAAGAATTACGTCGTGGAAGCACCGTTAGGTGTACCACCCGCGCCCGCAACTGCAGACATTGTGAATGTCTGTCAGACGTGTGTTGATGACTACTCGATACTTCAGTGTGCCATGCTCTACGGCTTAGAATCAGGACTTCAAAGACGTTTTGAACGTCATGGAGCATATGAGATGTTCCAAGAGTGGAAGTTAATATTTCAAGCAAATGCCCGGGTTGAGAGATATGAAGTCTCCAACAAGTTCTACAACTGCAAAATGGAGGAGAATAGTTCTGTCAATGAACACATACTCAGAATGTCTGGGTACCATAACCACTTGACTCAGCTGGGAGTTAATCTTCCTGATGACAGTTTCATTGACAGAGTTCTTCAATCACTGCCATCAAGCTACAAAGGCTTTGTGGTGAACTCTAATATGCAAGGGATGAACAAGACTATTCCTGAGCTCTTCGCAATGCTAAAGGCTGCAGAGGTAGAAATCAAAAAGGAGCATCAAGTGTTGATGGTCAACAAGACCACTAGTTTCAAGAAAAAGGGTAAAGAAGGGGAACTTCAAGAAGAACGGCAAAA
Source organism: Aegilops speltoides (assembly GCA_021437245.1). Taxonomy (NCBI): domain Eukaryota; kingdom Viridiplantae; phylum Streptophyta; class Magnoliopsida; order Poales; family Poaceae; genus Aegilops; species Aegilops speltoides. The sequence goes on from CM038146.1 coordinate 434,008,976, forward strand.
AGGTTGCTGCTCAAGAGAAGAAACCCAAGTCTGGACCAAAGCCTGAAACTGAGTGCTTCTACCGCAAAGGGACTGGTCCTTTGGAAGCGGAACTGCCCCAAGTATTTGGCAGATAAGAAGGATGGCAAAGTGAAAGGTATATTTGATATACATGTTATTGATGTGTACCTTACTAATGCTCACAGTAGCGCCTGGGTATTTTATACTGGTTCTGTTGCTCATATTTGCAACTCGAAACAGGGGCTACCGATTAAACAAAGATTGGCTAAGGACGATATGATGATGCGCGTGGGAAATGGTTCCAAGGTCGATGTGATCGCTGTCGGCACGCTACCTCTACATCTACCATCGGGATTAGTTTTAGACCTGAATAATTGTTATTTGGTGCCAGCGTTGAGCATGAACATTATATCTCAATCTTGTTTGATGCGAGACAGTTATTCATTTAAGAGAATAATGGTTGTTCTATTTATATGAGTAATATCTTTTATGGTCATGCACCCTTGATAAGTGGTCTATTTTTATTGAATCTCGATAGTGATGATACACATATTCATAATATTGAAGCCAAAAGATGCAAAGTTAACAATCATAGTGCAACTTATTTGTGGCACTCCCGTTTGGGTCATATCGGCGTAAAGCGCATGAAGAAACTCCATGCTGATGGACTTTTGGAATCACTTGATTATGAATCACTTAGTGCTTGCGAACTGTGCCTTATGGGCAAGATGACTAAAACTCCGTTCTCCAAAACAATGGAACGAGCTACTGACTTATTGGAAATAATACATATTGATGTATGCGGTCCAATGAGTGTTGAGGCTTGTGGCGGGTATCGTTATTTTCTTACCTTCACAGGTGATTTGAGCAGATATGGTTATATCTACTTAATGAAGCATAAGTCTGAAACATTCGAAAAGTTCAAAGAATTTCAGAGTGAAGTGGAAAATTATCGTAACAAGAAAATAAAATTTCTACGATCTGATCGTGGAGGAGAATATTTGAGTTACGAGTTTGGTCTTCATTTGAAACAACACGGGATAGTTTCACAGTTAAGGCAACCTGGAACACCACAACGAAATGGTGTGTCCGAACGTCGTAATCGTACTTTATTGGATATGGTGTAATCTATGATGTCTCTTACTGATATACCGCTATCGTTCTGGGGTTATGCTTTAGAGACGGCTGCATTCACTTTAAATAGGGCACCATCAAAATCCGTTGAGACGACGCCTTATGAACTATGGTTTGGCAAGAAACCAAAGTTATCATTTCTTAAAGTTTGGGGCTATGATGCTTATGTGAAAAAGCTTCAACCTGATAAGTTCGAACCCAAATCGGAGAAGTGTGTCTTCATAGGATACCCAAAGGAAACTGTTGGGTACACCTTCTATCACAGATCTGAAGGCAAAATTTTGTTTGCTAAAAATGGATCCTTTCTAGAGAAGGAGTTTCTCTCGAAAGAAGTGAGTGGGAAGAAAGTAGAACTTGATGAGGTAATTTTAAGTTCTCCCGTATTGGAAAGTAGTTCATCACAGAAATCAGTTCCAGTGATTCCTACACCAATTAGTGAGGAAGTTAACGATGATGATCATGAAACTTCAGATCAAGTTACTACCGAACCTCGTAGGTCTTCCAGAGTGAGATCCACACCAGAGTGGTATGGTGATCCTGTTCTGGAAGTCATGTTACTAGACCATGGTGAACCTACGAACTATGAGGAAGCGATGATGAGCCCAGATTCCGCGAAATGGCTTGAGGCCATGAAATCTTAGATGGGGTCCATGTATGAGAATAAAGTGTGGACTTTGGTGGACTTGCCCGATGATCGGCAAGCCATAGAAAATAAATGGATCTTTAAGAAGAAGACCGACGCAGACGTAATGTTACTGTTTACAAAGCTCTACTTGTTGCAGAAGGTTTTTGACAAGTTCAAGGGGTTGACTACAATGAGACTTTCTCACCCCGTAGCGATGCTTAAGTCTGTCCGAATCATGTTAGCAATTGCCGCATTTTATGATTATGAAATTTGGCAAATGAATGGTCAAAATGCATTCCTGAATGGATTTCTAGAAGAAGAGTTGTATATGATGCAACCAGAAGGTTTTGTCGATCCAAAGGGTGCTAACAAAGTGTGCAAGCTCCAGTAATCCATTTATGGACTGGTGCAAGCCTCTAGGAGTTGGAATAAACGCTTTGATAGTGTGATCAAAGCATATGGTTTTATACAGACTTTTGGAGAAGCCTGTATTTACAAGAAAGTGAGTGGGAGCTCTGTAGCATTTCTAATTTTATATGTGGATAACATATTGTTGATTGGAAATGATATAGAATTTTTGGATAGCATAAAGGGATACCTGAATAAGAGTTTTTTCATGAAAGACCTCGGTGAAGCTGCTTACATATTGGGCATCAAGATCTATAGAGATAGATCAAGACGCTTAATTGGACTTTCACAAAGCACATACCTTGATAAAGTTTTGAAAAAGTTCAGAATGGATCAGTCAAAGAAAGGGTTCTTGCCTGTGTTACAAGGTGTGAACTTGAGTCAGATTCAATGCCCGACCACTGCAGAAGATAGAGAGAAAATGAAAGTCATTCCTATGCTTCAGTCATAGGTTCTATCATGTAAGCAATGATGTGTACCCGACCTGATGTGTGCCTTGTTATAAGCATAGCAGGGAGGTACCAAAGTAATCTCGGAGTGGAGCACTGGACAGCGGTCAAGAACATCCCGAAATACCTAAAAAGGACTAAGGATATGTTTCTCATTTATGGAGGTGAAAAAGAGCTCGTCGTAAATGGTTACGTCGATGCAAGATTTGACACTGATCCGGATGACTCTAAGTCGCAAACCGGAAACGTCTTTTTATTGAATGGAGGAGCTGTCAGTTGGTGTAGTTCCAAGCAGAGCGTCGTTGCGGGATCTACGTGTGAAGCGGAGTACATTGCTGCTTCGGAAGCAGCAAATGAAGGAGTTTGAATGAAGGAGTTCATATCCGATCTAGGTGTCATACCTAGTGCATCGGGTCTAATGAAAATCTTTTGTGACAATACTGGTGCAATTGCCTTGGCAAAGGAATCCAGATTTCACAAGAGAACCAAGCACATCAAGAGACGCTTCAATTCCATCAGTCATCAAGTGTCGGAAGGGGACATAGAGATTTGCAAGATACACACGGATCTGAATGTTGCAGACCCATTGACTAAGCTTCTTCCATGAGCAAAACATGATCAACACCAAAGCTCCATGGATGTTAGAATCATTATTATGTAATCTAAATTATTGACTCTAGTGCAAGTGGGAGACTGAAGGAAATATGCCCTAGAGGCAATAATAAAGTTATTATTTATTTTCTTATTTCATGATAAATGTTTATTATTCGTGCTAGAATTGTATTAGCCGGAAACTTTGTACATGTGTGAATACATAGACAAAACATATTGTCCCTAGTGTGCCTCTACATGACTAGCTCGTTAATCAAAGATGGTTATGTTTCCTAACCATAGATATGTGTTGTCATTTGATGAACAGGATCACATCATTAGGAGAATGATGTGATGGAAATGACCCATCTGTTAGCTTAGCATTATGATCATGTCAGTTTCATTGCTACTGCTTTCTTCATGACTTATACAAGTTCCTCAGACTATGAGATTATGCAACTCCCGAATACCGGAGGAACACTTTGTGTGCTACCAAACATCACAACGTAAATGGGTTATCATAAAGGTGCTCTACAGGTGTCTCCGAAGGTGTTTGTTGGGTTGGCATAGATCGAGATTAGGATTTGTCACTCCGTGTTTCGGAGAGGTATCTCTGGGCCCTCTCGGTAACACTCATCACTCTAAGCCTTGCAAGCATTGTGACTAATGAGTTAGTTATGGGATGAAGTATTACGAAACAAGTAAAGAGACTTGCCGGTAACGAGATTGAACTAGGTATGATGATACCAACGATCGAATCTCGAGCAAGTAACATACCGATGACAAAAGGAACAATGTATGTTGTTATGCGGTTTGACCGATAAAGATCTTTGTAGAATATGTAGGAACCAATATGAGCATCCAGGTTCCGCTACTGGTTATTGACCGGAGACGTGTCTCGGTCATGTCTACATAGTTCTCGAACCCGTAGGATCCGCACGCTTAACGTTCGATGACGATTGGTATTATGAGTTTACGTGATATGATGTACCGAAGGTTGTTCAAAGTCCCGGATGTGATCACGGACATGACGAGGAGTCTCGAAATGGTCGAGACATAAAGATTGATATATTGGACGGCTATATTCGGACACCGAAAGTGTTCCGGAAAAGTTTCGGATAAAACCGGAGTACCGGGGGTTACCGGAACCCCCCGGGAAGCTATTGGGCCTCATGGGCCTTGGTGGAGAAGAGAGAGGGTCAGCTAGGAGGTGGCGCGCGCCCCTTGCCCTAGTCCGAATTGGACAAGGGGAGGGGGTGGCGCCCCCCTCCTTCCTTCTCTTCTCCTCCTCCTTCCCCCTTCTCCTTGTGGGAATAGGAAAGGGGGGCGATTCCTACTTGGAGTAGGACCCCCCCCCCTTGGGCGCGCCACCCTTGGCCGGCCTCCTCCTCCCTCCCTCCTTTATATACGGAGGAGGGGGGCACCCCATAGAGACACAAGTTGATCTTTAGCCGTGTGCGGTGCCCCCCTCCACAGTTTTCCACCTCGGTCATATCATCGTAGTGCTTAGGCGAAGCCCTGCGCCGGTAACTTCATCATCACCGTCATCACGCCGTCGTGCTGACGGAACTCTCCCTCGGCCTCAGCTGGATCTAGAGTTCGAGGGACGTCACCGAGCTGAACGTGTGCAGATCGCGGAGGTGCCGTGCGTTCGGTACTTGATCGGTTGGATCGCGAAGACGTTCGACTACATCAACCGCGTTACTTAACGCTTCCACTTTCAGTCTACGAGGGTACATGGATACACTCTCCCCACTCGTTGCTATGCTTCTCCTAGATAGATCTTGCGTGATCGTAGGAAATTTTTGAAATTACTGCGTTCCCCAACATTTTTTAGCTCATTGTGGCTTCGTCATGTGTGTCCTTCTGTGTATGCTCAAAGATGGGAGTTTGCTTTCTGCCATGTGTTTTGGCTTGCTTTCGAGAGGGCTACATACTCGCTGGAGATCTTGGAGATGCTGATATAACAAGGCTATATTACTCATCTGAGGCTTGATGTGTGTATATCCCTCTATCTGTGTGGGCAGGGTTTTATCATAGGCATGAGACGAGTCTCAAAGTCTCTTTAATTCTCCCTGTGTGTGGAGAAATATAGTTCCATAGACTAGATACATTCATTTTAGCGTCAAGTAATTCTGGACGGTGATAGTACAATTTTTTATTGATGCTTGTAAGAACTTTGCTATTGTTTCCCTTGTTGAAATCGGCGAAAAATCCCTCTCTTAAAAAGGTAGCATCTTCTTTGCAAGGGCCGATGTGATATACTTACTTGATAACTAACTACCTATATCAACATTGAGGTTTGGAGATGACGATTGCCTGGAAAGAAAAAATTTCAACAAAATAATAATATTCTAGTATCAAACTGATATCAAGTACACCCAACATCTACAACTACACAATATTAAGAGCTACTCGATACATCAAGGATGCACATAACTAAATTACTTTTTAAAAGAAGAAGAAGAAAACCCGCGGAGGCCAAGACGAGACGATGACTGACTACGGGAAAAGGTCTATAACTACAATGTCGTTGGCAACACCCGGACTAGAGTAAGGTTCCCCAACAACGATGCATCTGGCAAGGGATCGACGCACAAGCGCCCCTCATCCCCGGCTCCGTCCACATATCTGAGTTTCTCTTTTTTATTTCTCGATGTATGTTTCGAATTTTGATCTGAAATTTTTAGGGGTTATCTTAGTATGTGCTGCGAACATGCATGATTTTTTTCAGATTTTTCCGCAATGTTTAAATTTGAATTTGGGCCGCATGTCACCGTGCACGTCACCGGAGCGCATGTCACCTGATCCCAGTCCCCACAATTACGGGTACAACCAACGAATGTCAGAGTTTCATCTAAGCTTTTCACCTAAAAACTCAAGACTTCGTATTCGAAGAGCGGTAGAGAAAACAAAGTCTATTGTGTCGCTGCCACTAAGAGCAACTCCAAGGGGCGACCCAAATCGTCTGCATGCGTCCGTTCGGGTCGGCACGGAAAAAATGGAGGCCCAACGCGCCAACCCAAACCGAAAACATGTCTCTGCGGACCCATTTCCGGCCCAAAATTATGCCTGAAATGCGCTGGCGCGGACGCGGCGCGCGCCCCCTCGTTGGCTGCAGCTGTCCCACTTGGTGGCCATCCAACTACCGTCCGCCGTCTAATTTATGATGACCACCGACACCGGGCCCACTAGTCAGCTAGTGGAAGCGTCCTTTTTTAACCCGTGTGTGTGTGTGGGGGGTCATCCACTTCCGTCCACATCTGGCCCCCCACCACCACCATCCTGCTTCCTCGCTGGCGACAACCCAAACCCTAGCCATGGGCCTCTTCGGCAGCAGCTCCGGCAACGGCATGGGCAAGGGCACCCCCGGCGCCTCATCCTCCCGTGCTCCTCCTTCTGCGCCGCCGGCGCCTGCCCGCTCAGCAGGTCGGCAGCGTCTGCACATCCCGCTGCACCAAGTGCGATGACACCGGGAGTTCAGGCAGCCACTACCGTACCCGGATGTCACGCTGTCACACCACTGGCACCTCGATCCTCAGCGGATCCCGGTATCGACGGTGCCGCGGACACAGCGGGCGCACGACGAGGAGGTGCGTAGGCGGCGGGCGCAGCTCACGCCGGCGCAGCAGCGCGTGCCCGAGTACACCGCAGACTCTCCCAATTAGGAGGTCTGGTTTGCCCTCGAACATGAGGAGCAACGGCGGTGGGACGTGCGCCGCCACCACGTCAATCCAATGCGCACGTCCGTCGGACCGACTCAAACGGACGAAAAGCGGACAAAGCGCGCGTCCGTTTGGAACGCCGCCTTGGAGTTGCTCTAACTTGCCATGACTGCAATCCCCCGATTGCTAGAAGGGGCATGCACAGACCTAGTGATCTAGAAATTCTCGTGCCTCCAATGATGATGAAGGCACCCGGCGACCACCACCTGACACGAAAACCTTGGAACATGATGAAATCCACACATTGCGCATTTGCCAAGACGCCAGATCTACCATCACAGACACCATTGTGTCGAGCACGCCAACGCATGCGCCGATGTGGAGCACAACCCAGCCATCACCAGAACACGACGGATGCCACATGTGACGGATCCATCACACGGTGGGGAAGAAGGGCAGACTGTTGTGCAAAGCTGGACGGCAAGATCGTGTGCGCCAAGGGACAGTTTCTAGTACTAGCTGCCTACGCGGAGTACCCATGATCGATATAACTAGAAGCAAGCCGAAAGGTCAACATTCCCGCGTAAAAAACACCACTACAAGTGGAGTACAACCCAACCGAGTAGCGGTTGAACATGTGGTATGAAGTTCAATGGTGTCAACCTGTTACTCAAGAACAAGGACGTTTCTCTCAACACCACTTTGACGCGGGGTTCAGTTCAGACGGGGAGCGAGGTGACCCTGCCATGCCATGCCCATGCCCATGCGTACGCACGTACAGCGGTCAGGTCGGCTTGGCTGTGTCCGGCTCCGGTCTACGCGCATGCGTGCTAGTGGCAACGGCCGCGGCCGCGTGGCCAGCCGAGCCGAGACCGCACGAAACGGCAGCCACAGTTTCCACGGCCCGTCCCCCTATACGTAGCCGTCCGGGCCACCGGCCACGGGAGGACAAGGACTCCTCTGCCACCGTATGCCACGGCAACACACCGGCCGGTCCATTCCTGGTGGGGCCCGGCCGGTGCGCGCGAGCAGCCACGGCCATCCATTTCGCTCCGCCGTACGTGTCGCCCCGACGGCGTACCCCGTCTCGCGATCGCGGCGCCAGACGCCAGGTGCGGTGTTTGAAGGGTGCAAGGCAGCGCCACCGCGCCGGCGCGAGCGTAGGCGCCAAACCGGCAAACAGTCCGCGGCTAAGGGCACCGACGAGGACCCGAGGGGCAGAGCTTGGTCGACGCGTATGCATGCATGGCTCGATCGGGAGGTTTCTCAGAAGCCTCCTCGAGCCAGCAGTTGGTTAATCCCGTTGGGGTCTTGTCTGTCTGGCCGTACCTACGTGCATGGCAGAATTAATCTTTTCCCGAAGCTCAATCAATTAAAATCGCAACGAGGAAGCGAGCTCTTTGTTGGTTCCGTTGGTCCTCAGCTTGGAACTGATGGCGACATGAACCTTAGCTAGGCTCTAGCTAGCTTGGAACGGACGTGCAGCGCAGCAGCGTTTTTTTTAGGGGAAAATTGTGCCGTTTTATTTAACTGAAACTAGGAATGTCGTCTGAAATTACATGTAAAATAAAGTCTGGTGGTGAATCCACCCACACCTCCGAACGGTTCTCACCTACACCTACTCGCGCAAGATTATGAGCGGCTACATTCCCCGATCGTCGAATCCACCTAAGCCTATGCTCCACAGGATATTTTCCGACCTGAGCAACGCCTTGATCTCCTGCACCCAAGGCCCAACAGCAGAAAGATCCCGGTCCTGGTTGTTTAGCTTTTGCACTAGTGTGAGACAGTCCAGCTCCACGTGAGCTCTCTGAATGTTTAGATTCATAGCTAGGCGAATAGCCCGTATGCACGCTAGAACTTCTGCCATCTCAGCCTCAGGGTCGGTGATATTGGGAAAGAAGTGACATGACCCGGCTATGAACGCCGCGTTGTGATCTCGAAGGACCGCACCTCCTCCTTTGTCGCCGTGCCTAGAGACCGCGCCGTCGGAGTTGATCTTTACCCACCCAGCTGCGGGAGGTTCCCACCGTTGGATAGTCTTTGGCTCCGGTGTTAGGTTGGTTATACAGAGAATACTTCTGCGATGCTGAGACGGGGCTTCAGAACAACAAAAACTACGCGCCAACAGAGGCGATCGATGATGCTAATTGAGATGGAATGATCTGCCAGAAACGTGGAAGTCTGCAATCGTTCGGCATGCTAGTTTGTTTGTGTTCTCGAGGCGCCAGTGCAGCGAAGGAATATGGACGCCAAGATCACCGGAGAAGGGAGCTGTTTCTCGCTGGAACTTGTTCGTCTTGACTCTAATCGTACCAACTCCAGTCACGTCACGGCCACCGCGCTCGGTTAGGCTTCCGTCGTTGTTGGCGGGCGGGCGGAGTATTTCCGTTTCTTTGCTTCCCATTTGGGCCGGGATCTTTATCGACCACACCAGGCCGTGATTGGGCTGTATGCGCAGCCGCAAAGCCCATTCTGCCTCACGGCCGCCGCTAGGTGGGCTAGACGACGGGCTGGAAAGTCCACTTCTAAACTGTAAATTTGGCCCATGCCTATTTTCAAATAATACGAAACCATTGCATTTTTCTCTTAAAAAAGAGAGGGAGATCTCTTTGTAAAAAAAAAACTCTTATGTACTCCCTCCGTCCCAAAATTCTTGTCTTAGATTTGTCTAGATACGGATGTATCAAGTCACGCTTTAGTATTAGATACATCCGTATCTAGACAAATTTAAGACAAGAATTTTGGGGCGGAGGGAGTACATGGTTGATTGTAATTGCACTTCAATTTCATGTGCCTCACATGTCATTGACTCAACTCTTCGCCAAAGTATGTCGCAACTCGCAGCTGTGGCACCAATATCCTTGACCGCACCATGCTTAAATTTAATTGTGGCAAAATGGGTGTTGAACCATCCTATGTATACGTCTCCGTTGCCTCGTTTGTGGGGAGGGTCATATATAATTCATTAAGTTGATGGCCTCGTGACGTGAGGAAAAAAGGGATCTTACTACCCTATGTGATTGTGCAGGCACATCTATGAATATCGAAGTAGCCATATAGCACTGAGAAAGCATTATGAAGACGAACTTCTTTTGTCCTTGTTCTTTTTCTTCTTTTAGAAAACACAAAAGCTTCGCATCTCAATGCAAAAGTTCATGGTATAGCTGAGTCCAGATCTAGCCCCCAAACGAAAACGCGTAAGTTTTGGATCATTACACTTGGCAGAACTACCCTCCAGCCGGTGAGCCCCAAACTGTCACTCATACTATCGAGCGCCATCATAGACAATGGCATTACAATGCTTCTATAGTAGGGGTGCAAATCGGTATCCCTCAGGGTACCCTCTAACTCTCTTTAGTTAAATCAAATGAGCTACAGTTGTTCAATCAAGTAAAATGAAATTTTAAACATATATTTTTAGAAAACTAGTTCTTTCTTTTACCAAAGAAAATTGAAGAGTGGCCCATAATCGTATAGGGTCACTAATTTGCACCTCTATTCGAGAGCAACCAAGCCATCAATTATATGATCGTCGAGGTGCCCTTGCGAATGGAACTAGGGATGCAGCGGACTATCGATCACCTCCAATCAACAAAGATGTCGTCTGACTATGGTGTTCCTTTACTGAAAGTTAATGATATTATCAACACTGGCCCTGAATGGTTATTGCATGCCGCATGGGATACGTCAGAAGGGTTGCATCTTCACTTTTTGATGCTGTTATGGAGGATCTGATATATCAGGAATTAAATTGTGCACTATAATCTTGAGCCTACTATTGAGGTCTCAAGGATATTCTTGTCTAGCTATGTGCAACCCATTTTGGTGTCGAACCAAGCTCATGAGAAAGATCACCTTAAAAGTAAACACGTCGTCGTCGTTGAATTTCCCGTCTAGCTAATTCGAATGCATCCGTGACACAATCTGCTACCCCGCCTCGCTGGTTAGCTTCTGATGATGGATGGGTGAAGGCCAATGTTGATGGGTCCTTCGTGGACGGTACTGCGGGCAGAGGGATGATATTGTGTAATCAGTTAGGAATAATTGTTTTCTCAACATGTTATCATTTACTTAATTGCCATGACGCCCTCGAAGCTGAACTGCTAGCGATTGAAGAAGTTTTTTTTTTGCTTGCAACTCAAGGGAGCCAACTGCATGTTGTCGTTGAATCAGATTGCTTGCAAGCTGTTAACTTAATCTACTATATCTAAATAGCTAGCCCCCACTACTAGAAATTCTCTTGCTTCTCCTTAAGCCACATCACCCAAATTAATTTAGCCGTTGGATATACTAGATCAATCAACAATATCCGTTCAATCTACACACTAGAGCTGATGCACAAACAACACATTTACTAACAGGCGCATGCATGCAAATGCATGTAGTAACTGCCGTGAGTGTTATAATCAAAATCAGAAAACTGACCCGTGCATGCAACTCATAGCCGTTCGTTTCATACTCAAGCACTCTATGAAAGGAAAGTGAGGCGTGCTTTCATATTTATATGTTTTCGTCCAAATTTGAACTTATACATAGATACATGCATTTATTTATTTATTTATTTGTAAAATACTGATAAACATATTATCTTACTACAACAGAAACTATGAAGACACTAGCTAGGTCAATTAGTTCAACAAAAATTTTATTTCATGCAAAATCCCGCTGCAACGCGCGGGGCATCGTCTAGTTACTAAAGAAAGGGGACATGGCCAGATGGAGATTTTGCTTTATTGTTCATGAGATCAAGTCATTCATCGATCAACGGAATTCTTGTATTACTCAGATTAGTCTAGTCAGAACTGTGTAAGTTATTTTATGACGAATTTGGGTACAAGTACGAATCGCACCGCGGTGTGGCTAGGATGGCCCTGATGAGGACGTCAAACTTTGTATCGCCAATTGTTGCATTGCTACGTGAGTAATACATGTAAATTTCCTGCAAAAAAAGGCACCATCTTTTTCTCTCTGATTTGTAGATTAATATATGCATGCTCTCAGGGAAAAAAAGAGGGGCAAACTACAATAAGCTTCAGTATTCTTCAAATGAAGCGAATCAACCTGTGGTTGAGTTGGTTAGGTGGACAGTGGTATCCCCAACCCATCAGGGTTCAAATCACAGTGCTCGCATTATTCTGGATTTATTTGAGATTTCGCGATGCGCTTTCGATGGGAGGAGGCGTTCCGTCGACGACGAGGCGCCTCTGATGACTTCGTAAATCTCAAGATGATATGCTCGATCTCTCGGAGGTGCTCATAGGGGTAGGGTGTGCGTGTGTGCGTTCATAGGGATGAGTGTATGCGCGTGTATATGAGCGCTTGTGTCTGTACTGATGCTCAAAAAAAAAAAGTATTCTTCAAATGAAAATTAAACTCCACACACAAAGAAAAAAAGAAGAAAAGAAAATTAAACTGTTTTTTGAGGTATTACTGTTCACTCGGAGCAGAACTATTAAATATCTCATTGCTCCAGAGCATTCTTTCAAACAGAACATGACCGCGCGCCATCTGCCTGCCGCTACCGTCCACAAAACCAGAAGTTCAGAACTACTATCAGAGCGATAATCGGATTGCCGAATCACCACCCCCAGGCACGCACAGTGAAAGGGTTTCACCGCGACGGGCCAATGGCACCGCCACCAACGCCTTCCACAGCGCCCCGGGCGGAGATACCACCATCATAGCAGCGAACAGTGCCATCCAACAGCGGCCATCTCGACAGATCGACGGGCATCCATCGACCATCGATCGCATCAGGAATTTTTGCCGGTGTCGGCACGCGCGCGGCGTAGGCGTACGTCGCCGCTGCTTTTCCCCGCGATCCCGGCCGATCAGGCACCGGCCGGGCTTATTATCAGCGTAGCATCCGCGAAGGCGGGCACCCGCGCCCGGCCATCTCTCGCCGGCTCCTGTTTCCGCGAAACGAAAGCACTTGCACAGCAGCCTGGGTGGTTTGTGCCTTTTGCAGCGAGCTACCTACCAGCACGGAACATGGCGCTGGTGGCAGATCAGGCCCTTGATACGAACCCATCAGCGCATGCAGGGCACGGCGACTGTTTGCATCTGCTCCGCTAGGACAGTGATGGCAATGGGCAGTTAGTTAGTCAGCATGATTAGTGCTACTCCAGAAACAGGCAGTAGCATTGAAGCCTGAAGGCGATGGTTCCTCCGGTCAGTGCACTAGCACGCCTGCGTTAGCGTCAGCAGGCAAAACCGCCGGGATTTCGTGCGCGGCGCATGGCGTGTGAATTCCGGCTGAACATCGCGTGGTTCGCAGCCGCAACGCCGGTGCCGGCCGGGGCCGTGCAAACGCAGCTTTCGACGGTGGGGCGTGAAGCTAGCTGGCCGGGGCCGCTCCTGTTTAGGTTTGGGTTATAGTGGACACGTAATTGTCAACTTCTGCGGCAATCGGACATTTTTAAAATTTCGACTAGCTAGAGACTAGTCGTTGTCCAGGAAGCTGTTAAGATACTGGTTACGAAGAAAGAGATCTAGATACCACAGTGGGCATTGTCTGGAGTACTTGCCGGCAACACTCCAATGAGTCTTTGTACTGACCTATACGTCACGTACACCGGCAACACAGAGAAAAGAATCAAGGATTGTAGTGCTCCTGGATGGGAACTTGTTTATTTATACCAGTTAAGAAACAAGTAAATGTTTACTCTTGACATCAGCCCTCCACCAGCTACTTGGGCTTTCTAATAAGGAATGACTAGGTCTATTTTTATTTTTATTTTTTTGCCTTTCTTTAGTCCCACATCAACTAGGGGAGATGGTATCACAATGGAATATAATCTTTCAGAGTGAAAAGAAAAGCTCAAAACTTGTTTGTTCAGTTGGAAGAGCATAACCGACAAAGTGAAACACCGTTTCGAAGGGAAAACCCAATTGATAGGACACTATAGAGAAGGAGAAACACAATTGGAAGGGCACTTTGAGAAGGAGAAACATAGTTGATAGGACATAGTAGAGACAAGACAATTGAGAACGAGAAACACACTTGAGAAGAAAATAGATTTCGAAGGATGCATTTGTGTAGGAGGACACAATTGACAGGACGCACTTGAGAAGGAGAAACACACTTGAAAGGACACAATTGAGAAGAAAATATAGTTCGAAGGATGCATTTGGGAAGGAGGACACAACTGAGAGGACACACTTGAGAAGGATAACTGCAATTGAAAGGATGTAGTTCAGAAAGCGAAAACACAATTGAGAGGGATGACATAAATGATATGATACATTTGAGAAGGAGAAGCACACTTTTTTTTTGCGGGTGAGAAGGAGAAGCATGGTTGAAAGGACAAAATCAAGGAGAAACACAATTGAGAAGGAGAGACATAATTAAAAATACATGACTGGCGTTGAGAAGGATAAATGTAGAGAACAATGCATTTGAGAAGAAGAAGCACCTTTTTTTTTTGCAGGGTAAGAAGAAACACAATTGACAAGGAAGCACACAACTTAAAGGACACGATTGAAAAAAAAGGTTAAGAAGAAAAATCGTAGTTGAAAAAACTTGATTGAGAAATATCGATGTCAACTGCATCACTTACTACTTTTCTTTAATAGGATATATGTGCACTACTTAGCAAAACACGTGATCAAAGCATAAATAAAAGTAAGAAAAATAATCGAATATGAGGCAATGAGATGTTGTGGTGAAATGAGGCACATTATGAATTCTGTGCTTAACCATATGTTCTATGTCTTCCACGGTAGGCACACAAACTTGGCGCGTGGGTTCACTTTAATCTATATAAATTTTAAAAATGTCACAAACTAGTCCAGAAACTTGGCCTCACATTTTCAGTTTGGTCCAAGTCGAGCCGACTCGAGCTAATTCCACCTACGTGTTGTGCCATGTTGGAAAAACAGTCACACACGCAAGTTGAGCACTGTGTACCTCTTGCATTTAGGTCCTTGTGCTTTCCCTTAATCGTCATTTCCGACTCACTACTCGTTTGTTCTCACTTGAGCTATCTGCACGATAACTGAGTGGGGTGAAGAACAAACTCACCCTATGGCTCCACTCCCGGGGCTTCCTCCTTCGAGAGTAGGACGGACACAAGAGCAACTATTCCTTCATGTTGCCCTGCCTTTGGTGTGACTTGGCATATGTGCCGCTCCCTTGTTTATGTGAGCGGCATTGGTGGCGGTTGAGCAAAGAGGGCGCACGAGTCTCCCCTTGTGCGCCCACTTGTCTCCCCAAGTCGATATTGTCATCACTCCCCAAGACGCAGTGCCCGCAAATCGCAGTGCTAGGGTTAGCAAGAGTAGATGAATGTAAAGTTGTGTGGCATTTTTATGCGATTTCAAGAAATGACAGGGTTACCAGCAAACTTCCATACATAGTTCACGGCCGATTTGACGAACGTGGCACAACATGTAAACCTAAGATAGCCTCATTTGGATCAGAAATGAATTGCATTTTACGATTTCAAGGACCAGAGTGAACCCATATGAAAGATTCGTGAAAGCCGAGTGCAATTATAACTAAAGAATATCTTCTACCCCATCGATCGGCTAATCGCCACATCCCACATGCCAGTGGCAGATCGGGTCTTTGTCTCGATCAGGCCCTCCGTATTATTCGTTCCGCGCCGCAACGCTCTTAAAGCGACCACGCGTCTCACTTGCACCCGTCCTTCCTTCCTCCCCCTCTCTTCCATAGTTCCATGGCATGCATGCCCAGCTGCCCACGGCGCTGAGGGCGACCTAGCTTCTCCCAATCTCGTACCCATAGGCTGGTCTCTTCTTGTTCTTGGCTTCCCAGCACGGCAGCTCGCCATCACTTAGCATGGTGTGAGGCTGGGTCTCAAGCTAGTGGCCATCGGAAGCTCGATCCTATGGCGCTGGAAGCTGTGGTGTTCCCGCATGAGCACCTCGCGTGCAGCACGGACAGGATGGCCGCGGCGATGTCCATGTACGCGCCGTCGCTGGGCCGCGGCATCAGCATTGTTGACGAGTTCGAGGAGAAGGGCGGCGTGGTGCTCCAAGAAGAGGTGCCCGGCGCCACCGCCTGGGCCGCGGCCGTCGAGGGGAACTGGGACGAGAAGCACTGCTGGCCCGGGCCCGTGCCGTCACCGCCGCCTGCCGTCGCCCCGACGACGCCCGCAGCGTCCGGCCGCGGCAAGGCCTCGTCGTCCGCGGCCGCGCGGAGGCGGCGGCGGCGCCCCAAGGCGGTGAAGAACAGGGAGGAGACGGAGAGCCAGCGGCGCAACCACATCGCCGTGGAGCGCAACCGGCGGCGCCAGATGAACGACTACCTGGCCGTGCTCCGCTCAGCCATGCCGCCCTCCTACGCGCAGCGGGTACGTACGTGCGCACACGGCGCTTCATCGCGTAGTACACCTTTCACTGTGCGTGCAGGCGCGAGGGCACGCTCCCGGCCTCGACCCGTACCATATCCCAACCAGGCTAGGCTCTACCGGTCGTGTCACAACTCACAGCCGATGGCCTGCATGCACGAACGGCCCGGCCGGCACTCACCACGTCGCTGGCTGTCCCCCGGCCTTTCTTTCACTGTGACGGGTGTCCTATCCCGTCGACGCAGCGATGCCATTGCTCCCCATGCATGCATGCACACCGCCCGCTCCGCTGCCTTTCGGCTTTGGTTCCACTCGTCACGGATCGAATCTGTACTTCCGTCCGTGGTGGGTGGCGGAAACGTCGTACGGCGTGTCGCGCGCGCGCGCGCGTGGTACATTCTCGACCGGCCGTGCGCCGAATGATTCGCGCTGCCTGCTCTGCTCGCGACCTGGCTAATCAATCAATGGCATGTTCTCTTGTGCCGTGTGATGCAGGGTGACCAGGCGTCGATCGTGGCCGGGGCGATCAACTTCGTTAAGGAGCTGGAACAGCTGCTGCAGTCGCTGGAGGCCCAGAAGCGGCGGCGCGCGCAGCTGGCGTCGACGCCGCCGTTCGCCGGGTTCTTCACGTTCCCTCAGTACTCCGCCGGCGCGGGCGCGGGCACTGCCGATGGCTCCGGGGACGCCGAGAGCCGCCGTGGGGCACGGCCGGGCGTGGCCGACGTGGAGGTGGCCGTGGCGGAGAGCCACGCGAGCGTGAAGGTGCTGGCGCCGCGGCGGCCGAGGCAGCTGGTGAGGATGGTGGTGGCGATGCAGTGCCTCGGCCTCACCGTGCTCCACCTCAACGCCACCGCCACCGCCGACCACCTGGTCTTCTACTCCTTCAGCCTCAGGGTGAGCCTCAACACATTAATCTGCGCTCTGTTCCATGCCGTAAATGACACCGTTTTGTGCGGCGCGCAGATGGAAGACGAGTGCCGGCTGTCAACGGTGGACGAGATCGCGGCGGCGGTGCACCAGATGGTCGCCGAGGTGCACGCCGGAGGACCGTGCTAGGTAGCTAGCTAGTTGAGCTGGAAGTGGAAGCGTGTCTGTAACATTAGTCCGATCCTATCCTGGTAGTTGTTGCGTGCATGGGTAACTCCGGCCGGCGGCACGCGCCATTGTCATTGTTTGCGAGTAGTAGCAAGCAATATGTAGCGATGTTTTCTGCCTTTCTGGCGCCAATTATTTGTCTGTCCCAACGTGCATGGCCGCGTGTCCATACGGGGCCTGCGGGTCTTCCTCGGCGGGTCACCCGTCGCCGTTCATCACCGGATAAGAAGAACCACGGAGATGTGGCTCCCTGGCTGGCTTACCTGTTTGATAATCGAATTGGCCCGGCCGCCTCAATCATCTCCCGATGCGATCACCTCAACGATCATGTATGTAGAATAGTGTTGTGTTCTTGGTGGCTGGTTTTAGATATCGGGATTTAACTGTCAGTTTTGTTAAGTCTCACTCGATGCTATATTCCTTTCATTTTGGATGGAGAGTTAAAGCTTGTACCAAGCTTTGGCTACTCCTTTCGGGTCCCGTTCCCTCGGGTCGCCCTCGCGAGGGCGAATCGGGGGCGACCAACCTCCCCGTCCGCCTCCCCCCTTCTCGTCCTTTCCTCGCCGCCGCCGGAGACGGGCGCCGGGTCCCATGGCCGCCGATGAGGGTGGTGGCGAACTCTCGGCGCGACGCCGCTCGGGCTCGGGCCTAGGGTTTGAGGCGGTGGCCTCTGCTGGTGAGGGCGGCGTCATCCCAGCGGCGGGCGGCGCTCGCCGGTGTTGAGGGCCGCGTCTACTCGGCCGCACGGGCGGCGAGTTGGCGGTGTATGTGGGCGCCGCGTGGAAGGACCCCCTGCTGCTCTCCTTCGTCAGATCTGAAGATGGCGCCCCCGTGCTGCTACTTCCTCCTCGTCAGTCCGGCCAGATCCGGTGGCTGACTGCGTGGATGTGGGGTTGGGAGCTCTGTATCGGAGTAATTTCTTGGCCGGCTGCGGCGGCCACGACGCCGGCGGCGCTTCAGGCGTTGTTTCCTTCTTGAAGGCGCCTTCGAGATCCAGCTCCCTCCCCCTCGTCCTCCCCGCGCACCCGGGTGAGAACCCACAACTTTGGTTGGGCGGTGGCGGTGCCCGGCTCCGTCACCTTCTTGAAGGCGCGGTTTTGGGTCCGCGGGGAGGTGGGACAGCTGCAGCGCGTTCTTGGCGTTCTTGATGGCGGCGGTTCTCTCTTTAGTGGTGTCGCTTCGCCATGGCGGTCGGCTGGTCCGGCTCTCATGGTGATTGTGGTGCTCAACTCTTCGTCGTGTCTTCCTGGGGTGCTCCCGTTCGAGAGAAATTTGGAGGTGGAGCGACTTCGTCTTGCTGCGGAGCTTGATGGAGATGTCAAGTCATGCACGACCGACAGTGCTACGCCTTGTCATGCACAGTCGGCGGGTGCTACATACGGCAGATCTTCCAAAGACTTCAAGCGTGTGGTTTGGTGGTACTTGGTAGCATGGTCTTTGAGGTGTATCATTGTTTCTTGCTGAGGAAGGAGGTGCCGTTGGGCGCCGTGGTGGTGTCGATGATAGGTGGACCGAGAAAGGTTGATGCATCAGTACAGTTCTGAAGATGGAGCGGTGGCAGTTGGCGGCGGCGGCCTCTGAGTGCACGTCGGACCGGTGAGACCCATGCCCGGCATGCGTCCTGGATGGGACCTTAGGTCTTAGATGTTAGGTTTGACTGCGATGTCTGTTTGGTTTTAGGTCCAGACTATCTGCATCCCTTCATCAACTGGATAGGTGTAGCGACAGTTTATTGCTTAGATGGCGGCTTTAGTCTTACTGTTGCATTACTCCCTCCGGTCCTTTTTACTCTGCATATTAGGTTTGTCTGAAGTCAATCTCATCCAACTTTGACCAACTTTATATAAAAAATTATAGACATTCACATAACAACATCAATATCATTAGATTCATCTTGGAATATATATTCATATTATATTTATTAAATATTACAGATGCTAATAATTTTTAATATAAATTTGGTCAAACTTAGCAAAGTTTGACTTTCGGCAAAACCAATGTGCAGAGTAAAAAGGACCGGAGGGAGTACTTTGTAAGGTCTTGTGAGAATAATTAATAAAGTGGCCGTATGCATCGCCCAGATGCAGAGGCCGGGAGTCATCCTCCTTTTCAAAAAAAAAATCTTGCATGGAGAGTCATACATTTTATTTTTTAGTTTTATATACTATATCACTCAGTCGAGACCTAACACACGCTTTAACTATCACGAAGAAAATTTGCAGTCATGCACTGTACTGTGCTGCTGGTAAAACCTGACGGCCTCCTCTTTTGTGCCTCCATATTCCCAGGCAGTTCGTATTTTGCCACCTTGCAGCTGCAGATAGCCCTGTGTTCCTTCACGTCCTACTCTGCTCCTACATTCATTCTGTAGTCTGACACTTTGATTCTCGACGACATGCAGATAACATAACACTTCGTTGTTTTCTGTGTGTGCGAGATGTCTATTCCCAGCTTCAGTATTTTCCACATGCAAGTCATTAGTAAAAGTTACTGCTGTAAAGGAATCGTTAGTAGTAAAAGAGTTGTTTTTATGTCTCTGAACTTCCCATTTAAGAAAAATATACAGTGTACAGTCTTAGAACCGCAGAATTAAGAAGCAGTTTCACATAACTCTAGTATTTTTGTTCTACGCCGTGCTCTTTCTTGCTCCGGTACGTGTTGCCGTCTGCAAGTGTATATTTATGCAACTGTACTGTATACTATGGCAGAGAATCATTCGGTAGGCCGTCAGATGGTCTTTATAAGAAGCCCCGCGACAAAGCA
Source organism: Aegilops speltoides (assembly GCA_021437245.1). NCBI lineage: Eukaryota > Viridiplantae > Streptophyta > Magnoliopsida > Poales > Poaceae > Aegilops > Aegilops speltoides. The sequence continues at coordinate 434,029,023 of CM038146.1, forward strand.
TTTGCTGCACTAGTACGTAGTATTTTCCAAGACCACGACCTAACCTAACAGATGCATTTTCAACTGAAGAATAAAGAAGCAAGATCCATCATGTTCAAAGAAATATCTCGGAAAAAATATTCATAATGAGAGTGACTCCACATAGCCGCCTAACAAGTGCAAAATACTCTCCAAACCGCTGCTTAAAACGTTGCAATTCTCAGTGGCACAAGGAAAGGAATCACTCGCTCGCATAATTCTCTAGCCGCCGGTACTGGCTGGAGATGGAACAGCCTGCAGAAAGCTGCGGAGAGAGACAAAGCCGCTGTACTTCTGGATCTTGTCCTGAGCGGTCCATGGCATTACACGCATCATTAGGTAGAGGAGTAGGCGATTTGGCGCTGTGTTCTTGGAGAATATAGCAGGGAGGATGGACCTCACGTACGTAGTGACCACATGCGGATGCGGCCGCGCAGAATTTGGCGCCTGGGACTAACTGAGACGCACGACAACCATTGTATTGTATGTAACATCAGGTTAGATCTGAAGGACGGACGCTTGTGATGTTTGAAAGGAATCAGGGGTTCGTTCTCAAGTGGTCCGCTCCACTGGGTTTACAATGGACGGAGAAGCGGGAAGCCATGGCTCCTCCATCAGAAAGATCTCCGGCATCGCATCAGATCTAACAAAACAATAGGGTTCAGGATGAGGGAGTACACTGTAGTCCAGTAGTATGTCTTAATAATTCAGCTCTAGCAAGTTGAGCCTCATACAGTGAAGCACACAGTGGAACAAAGCTGACATGTCTTCTCGGAAATGCAATGCTCGAGGAATCATTCTGCACGGCAGGTTCCTGTTTGCATGGCGAAATCTCACACGAAATGTTCCCAAGTCCCAACCGGGGAATTAATGCCTGCACTCTAAATTGGGTATGAAGCGTGTTCTGAAGGGTATAACAGGATCGTTTGCATTCAGCGAATAGCCAGTCCTATGTACGTCCACGCGTAGGCCGAGAAACACAGCTATGTCTCTACAGTCTACATACGCCCGTCTTACCGTCTTACGGCTACCGGAGATGATCCATCTCGTACCGACAGACAGCCAGACCGAGCACCGGACTCTACTCTCTTGGGCTCCATCCAGAGCCAGAGCAAGCTCTGCAAGTCTTGGAGTGGTCGTCGCATCCACCTGCCTCTACTGTTTACCTGGACCAAAACGAACAGGCCATCATCGTCTGGTCTCTGTGCGGCGCCAAGACCTGCCAGGGCTGCGTCGGACAGACCAGCGCATGTCCGCCCGTCCCTCCACACACTGTATCTATGTACGCGTAACCAAAAGCATCATGATGACCCATAAGATCGAGCCTGAACACACTCCATCCCACCTGTACTTGCCTGCGCTGCACAGCGGCCGGCGAACAGTATTAGAGGAGCCGCGGACCATTCAGGTTCAGGAGGCCATGGATGGATGCATGCTGTGCACTGGTCTGCAGCTGCAAAGCGCGCGAGGTACAGGAATAATGTAGTCACATTCCGGCATTCCGCCGGGCGCCGTGCATTCTGCCGGTCGGGCGCAAGCAACAGGTGGCCTACGGAGAGGAAAAGTGAGAGCGGATTCAGCCGGCGAGGGAGACGCGGGCAACTGTTCGCCATTCAAGCCGCGGCGCGACGAGATATATGCTGTCGTGTGCGTGGCACTCGGCGTTTGGCCCTAACGGCAGATAGTGTGGTCGTTGGAGCAGAGCGCTCTCCGGTGAGTTCAGGTATCGCAGAGCTCAAACCACCGATGAAGTAACACTCGCTGCTAAATCAAGTGCGGGAGGTAAATCTTGATTCAGTTGGCCAGGATTACGATCTACTGAGTGATCATATATTCATATGTAGGCACTGCTTGGGATTACCAACATATTGACCTTGCAGAGTTTAGTCTCCCAAAGACAGGAAACATGGAGGAGGTTGCAGCGATCGTCTCATGAACGGTACTGCAATGGTCAGCACAATTTAATCCTCTCACATTTCATCCTCGGAACAAGCTTTCGCCCCACTTTATAAATAAAGCAACAACCACAAATTACACGGCGGAACGATACAATATGATGAGGCCAACTCTACGTAATCACACGATTACGTGGCCGAACACCTAAGCATAGGACGACATTACAGACGACGAGACCTAAGAAACCTAGCCTCCACGACAACACCCTCAGGAGGGGAACGCTAGCACCGTCGCTGCCGGGCCCAAAGATCAGGGTTTTCACCCGGAGACTCGCCATGAAGAAAAGAACCATGACGACGTCATCAAGAAGATAACGACACCCGTAGATGTCATCGCCGTGGGCGCCAGAGCGCGGAGCTTTCGCTCGGCAACTCACTTGTGTCACAATGAGGCCTCCAGACCAGTCGCCACGAGAATCGGCCTCCAGATCCGAATCTAGGCAACGCCACCGCAAGGAGCAGAGAGCTTGTCCGAGCTACCCACCGCTACACCCCTCGCCGTCCAGACGGCCAAGAGGCGTAGCCACCACTGCTGCCATGGAGCCTGCCGAAAAGCCACCATGTGGAATGCCATCCAGGGCAGCCGCCCCGGTATCCCTGTCCCAAGACCTCGCCACCTATCCACCTCACGACGCACTAACCCCGACAGGAAGAGTAGAAGGCACTCCTTCCATTCCTAGCCCGGCATCAGTCCCTGGATCTGGGTCAACACTTCCACAGTAGGAGGCGTCAACGCCTGTGTCCGCATCCAGTCCCAGTTGACCGGGAGGACATGACCCGAAGACTGCCGACGGCCACCGCCAACCCCCTAGGCCTAACCCAGGAGCTTGCACGAGGCAAAATTCGTGGTCATCGGCATCGAGATACAAGACGAGGAGCATAGTTAGGACCACCACCACCATGCACTACATCTGTGACGATGCCGTACATAGATGCAACCCAGGCCAAGACCAACCTCACCTACCCAGAGAACAAACGAACCCCGATCTGCCCTGGGCCCAGATCCGGCCTGCTTAGGCACAAACCCTAGGACCGAGCCACCGCCACAACACACAGCACTGGCGTCCAGCCCCGCGCGCTGTCGGGCCAGTCCCGGGAGAAGAGAGGCCGCCGCACCACCGCCCCGCGCCACCATCCAGGCCGCAGCCGCCACGTAGCTGCAGCCATCACCGACACGACCACCATCCCCGCCCGCTGCAGCAACACCGCCTGGAGGCCAAGGATCACCACCGCCGCCAGTCGCCGCCGGGAGGCAGGACCACGGCCACTGGCCCGCACCGCCGCAGCCCGCGCCTCTAGTCGGCCAGATCTGGCCGTCGCAGCGCAGGAGTGCCCCGTCACCATGCTACCCGGAGCACTGCCATACCAGCGCACTGCCGCCGCCCACATCATCACCGCCATGCCAGCACGCCGCAGCGCCTAGCACCAGTGCCGTGCTCCGGCTCAGGGAGGAGGCCCGGGCCGCTCCACCTTGTGGGAGGCCACCAGCACCCCGCATCCGCCGCGCTGGCCGGGCTTCGCCTGGTCGCGCCCTTTGGAGGTGGCAGAGCAGGGGAAGGACAAGGATGGAGAGGTTTGGGGCGACGCGCTCAGAGGCCCTCCCCGCCGCCTCGCGAGGGTCGTGTAGGAGGGGAGAGGGGAGGGGAGCCAACTCAGCTTCGCGGACTCTTTCCATCCTCTCGCATTTCAAGTTAAGAAGTTCAATGGCTGATCCAACACTGGCTAAATACTCCTACGTTGCTATTGTTGGGAAACGTAGCATGCCATTTAAAACAATTCCTACGCTCATGCGAGATCTATCTAGGAGATGTATAGTAACGAGGGGGAGAGAGTGTGTCTATGTACCCTCGTAGACCGTAAGCCGAAGCATTTGACAACACGGTTAATGTAGTTGAACTTCTTCTAGCTCCGACCGATCAAGCACCGAATGTACGGCACCTCTGAGTTCTGCACACGTTTAGCTCGGTGACATCCCTCACCTTCTTGGTCCAGCAAGGTGTCTAGGTAGTAGATGAGTTCCGTCAGCACGAAGGCGTGGTGATGGTGATGATGATGTGATCCTTGTAGGGCTTCGCCTAAGCACCGCGAGAATATGACCGGGGGTGTAAACTTTTAAGGGGGGCGCCGCACACGACTAACAATTGATGTTGTGTGTTCTAGGCGCCCCCTCCATGTATATATATATAGGTGTTGGGGGGGGGGGGAGGTAGCCATCGGCGCCCCAAGTAGGCCGATTCCTACTTGGGGTCCTCCCCAATTCGGCCTCCCACCTTCCATAAATGTCTAAGGGGGAAGGAAAGAGGAGGGAGGAGGGAAGGAAGGGGGAGGCCAAATCCCCCCTTTCCTTTCTCCCTTCCCTCTTTCCTTCTCCTCTGGTTCGGCCCATATGGGGGGCGCACCAGCCCCTAGTGGCTGGTGTGTTTCCCTCTTGGCTCAATAGGCCCATATCTTTTGTCGGGGGTGTCTGAAACACCTTCTGGTGAACCGATACGTACCCGCTACCCTCCGGAACACATCCGGTGTCCGAATACTATCGTCCTATATATCAATCTTTACCTCTCGACCATTTCGAGACTCCGCGTCATGTTCGTGTGAAGGAAATATGCCCTAGAGGCAATAATAAAGTTGTTAATTATATTTCCTTATATCATGATAAATGTTTATTATTCATGCTAGAATTGTATTAACCGTAAACTTAGTACATGTGTGAATACATAGACAAAACATAGTGTCCCTAGTATGCCTCTACTTGACTAGCTCGTTAATCAAAGATGGTTAAGTTTCCTAACCATAGACATGTGTTGTCATTTAATGAACGAGATCACATCATTAGGAGAGTGATGTGATGGACATGACCCATCTGTTAGCTTAGCATTATGATCGTAACAGTTTCATTGCTACTGCTTTCTTCATGACTTATACATGTTCCTCAGACTATGAGATTATGCAACTCCCGAATACCGGAGGAACACTTTGTGTGCTATCAAACGTCAACTTAAATGGATGATTATAAAGATGCTCTACAGGTGTCTCTGAATGTGTTTGTTGGGTTGGCATAGATCGAGATTAGGATTTGTCACTCCGTGTTTCCGAGAGGTATCTCTGGGCCCTCTCGGTAATGCTCATCACTATAAGCCTTGCAAGCAATGCGACTAATGATTTAGTTGCGGGATGAAGTATTACGGAATGAGTAAAGAGACTTGCCTGTAACGAGATTGAACTAGGTATGATGATACCGACGATCAAATCTTGGGCAAGTAACATACCGATGACAAAGGGAACAACTTATGTTGTTATGCGGTATGACCGATAAAGATATTTGTCGGTGTCAAAACCGGCGGATCTCGGGTAGGGGGTCCCGAACTGTGCGTCTAGGCGGATGGTAACAGGAGACAAGGGGCACGATGTTTTACCTGAGTTCGGTCCCTCTCGTGAGGTAAAACCCTACTCTGCTTGATTGATATTGATGATATGGGTAGTACAAGAGTGGATCTACCACGAGATCAAGGAGGCTAGACCTAGAAGCTAGCCTATGGTATGATTGTTGTAATGGTTGTGTGTCCCACGGACTAAAACCCTCCAGTTTATATAGACACCGGAGAGGGCTAGGGTTACAGTCGGTTACAATGGTAGGAGATCTACATATCCGTATCGCCAAGCTTGCCTTCCACGCCAAGGAAAGTCCCATCCGGACACGGGACGAAGTCTTCAATCTTGTATCTTCATAGTCTTGGAGTCCGGCCGATGATGATAGTCCAGCTATCCGGACACCCCTAATCCAGACTCCTCAAGAGACCCGAACCAGGCTTCAATGACGACGAGTCCAGCGCATATATTGTCTTCGGCGTTGCAAGGCGGGTTCTCCTTCAAATTCCATGTACCTGCCAAACGGTGTCCGGTTCCCTTACCAATGTTGCGCTTCTTGGCTTCCATGCCCAATAATGGCCTTCTTCCACGCGTCGCACGAATGCGAAAAGCCAGGGTATCTTTTATGTTTTACCCCCTAGCTGCGCAAATAATCTGCCTATAAGGGAGGCAAGAATCCAGATCCAAATCACACCATCCTCCTTCCGCGAGTACTCATCGGAGCACTTCTGACCAAAAATCTATTCCACCATGGACCGTCGACGCGGCTCCTCCTCTCGCGCTCCCAGCCCTCTACCAGGAGATTGGAGGAGATGTTCTGTCCCGCACAACGAGCTGGTGATGCTCCAAGCGGAGGGATATCTTCCTCCGGCCTTTATGGTCCCGGTTCGAGCCGGGCTAGCCACCTACAAAGGTGGGAAGCAAGCGGAGGCCACCCCAAGTCCCAATAAAGGGGAGAGGGTATGCTTCGTCCCCTATCTGATAAGGGGGCTTGGATTTCCTGTACATCCGTTCCTCCGCGGGCTTCTGGAGTTCTACGGACTCCAGCTTCATCACCTCACGCCCACTTCTATTCTGCATATTGCGGGTTTCGTAGCTCTTTGCAAGCTATTCCTGGGCATCGAGCCCCATTTTGCGCTGTGGAAGAGGTTATTCTGCCTCGTACCCCGCTCTCACGAGGGGTCCATATATCAAGTGGGCGGTGCCGAAATATGGCGCATCGCGGGACGGATATCCATCAGAACCCCTAAGAAGGCGTCCAAGACCGGCCTTCGAATGGTTTTATGTAGAAGACGCCCGCCACGGACCTGTTCGGATCGGCCTCCGGAGTTCAACAATGCTCCTCTGAAGAAACGCTGAGTTGGCGCCCATGAGCCCCATTTGGAGGAAGACAAGGCGTCCATTATTTGATGGGCGGATAAGATTGCTGGCCCATTCGGATTGACCATGATTGGAGTCATGGCCGTGCATAATCGCGGGGTGCAGCCGCTGCAATCTGAGGCCACCCATGTGGGATTTCAACAGGGAAAATGATGCCACCCGTCATGGTCGCAAAGGGCCGGAGTCGGCCGAAGATCTGACGAAGATTCTGTCCGGCCTGTACAAGGGGGAGAAGGAAGACTTCCTCCAGACGAGCCCGTTGAATGGGTTCTCAATGAGTAACCCTCGGAGCTGGGTAAGCGGACGTTCATTTATCCGACCCGTGCTTTCAAAGGTAAGTACCTTACCTTATGGAGTTGAAGCAGGAACTGCGCCGGACTGTGGAAAGCATACATAGTCCGGCTCCACAACCCAAGGATCCAGGAAGGTCCCTTGATCCGGCCTCCGAAGAGGATCCGAACATAAAGGTGGAGCTAATTGACGGGGTGTTCCACCAAATCAGCATGGACAATGCTTTAGTCGCCATCACGGCTGACTACCCCGGCCTAACCCCGGCTTCCCAGGTGAATATGATCGAAGTTTGACACCATTATTTCGTCCTTGCGCATTTCTGACCACCGTATACAATGGTGTCTCGCAGGAGGTGCCTTCAAGGCAGGAAGCCGAGCCCTCGGCAGCTGGCCAACAAGGGACAGTCCGGCCCAGCAGGCGAAAGAGGAGTGTGGTGCGGATCGAAACGTCACCGCAACGGTATAGCTCACGGTTGTTATTTAGGACAAAGTTCCTAGGAAGTGTTTGAATGCTCATGAATTTTGCAGGCGAAAGAGTGACCGCCGGAGTGTGGGCGTAGAGGTTGCCAACCAAGCCTCTGCCAGCCAGGCTCCAACACCTGGTTTGGAGGGGAGGCGAGCGCAAGGCGCGGGCCAGATACTCCTCCAACGGAGGGCCGACAGGCTGTCCGCCACCAGATCTGAGGTGGAGAGCGCTATGAACCATAGGCGCCGCAGGACAATTTTTCATGACGCGTGCTTCTCCCCTGAGGCGTTGAATGCCTTTAACGCGGGGGACGCGCACCTCCGTCCTGCTCAAGATGGTTTGACCAGAGCCACGGAGCAGTATGTAAAAGACATACGGGTAAGGGATTTTAATGGTTATGTATGCCAGTAGCCCCCGAGACTTAAAGTAGTTAAAGTAACTGATTTAAGGATCATATAATTTGCAGGATCTTACAGAGAAGAATGCCCAATTGTCCCAGGAGTTGCAAGAGTGCAAGGCCCAACTTGAGGCCCTTTTCATTGCCATGAGGAGACACAGAGACCCCTCCTGGTAAAACATTATTTCAAAAAGATAAGCGGTGTGCGGCGTGATATTGCAGATGTTGCCGGACTGGATCCGTACAAGCAACACCTACTGCGCCAGCTGAAGGCCGGCGAGAGGGTGCTTATGAAGGTACAACAAGAGAGGAACAAACTCCAGGATGCCCACACCCAGCTTGGGGAAGAGCTGAAAGGTGTTCGGGCCAAGCTATCTGGCTCCATGAAGGAGAATCATCGGCTTCGTCGCGGCATCTATGGTGAGTGCTTAAACGAATTCTTTTGAAAAGAAGAGTTTGGCGAGGAAGCCTATTGACAGAAATATGCCTTGTAGGTGCACTCACAGGTCGCCCTGCGGAGGAAATGCCCGTTTCGATGGGTGACCAACTTCCCGAGCTGGTGCAACTGCTCGAACGTATTCGGCAGGCGATGAGTGGCGTCGTCCAGACCCTATGGCCATCCGTCTCCCTACCCGAGGGCCTTGGAGAGCTTGCGGAGAAGCTTCAGGGAGTACGGCAGCGCTTCCGCTTATGGAAGATATCGGCCTGCCGTCAAGGTGCTAGGGAGGCCTGGGCCATGGTGAAGACGCGGCACAAGAAGGCGGATCCAAACCACATGGCCGAGGTCGGACTGTGGGGCCCGATGGGAAGGAGATCCTGTGAGCTTAGTGTGCGGCCAAGTAGAGTTGGCTGCTAAGTATTCCCAACGGATGTAAATTAGACACTGTTAGGCGGGATTGAGGAGAATCAGTCGGTCAATGTGACTATGTATTTAAAATGACATGTAAAATGCCTTCTAGCGGATTGTAGATCGTTTGTCTTTGCCAACCTTTTCGCCGACCTCGGGACCCTAGAGTCCAGTGTGTCCGAATACCCTCTCGGTTATGACAAAACCGGGGTATGCATGGAGACCAGGTGTAGGGGCCATTAGTGCTTTATCAGACAAGTGCCCAACTAGTTATGTTATATTACATGGTTAGTAAGAAACATCTTCCAGGGAGAATAGTTCCGTTAAGGGTTCCTTTCCCTGGGAGGCATGCCCTAAAGTGCATGTCCGGACTGCGAAAAAAGCAGGAAAACATCTTGGGGCAGATAGATAAATATGTAAAAAATCGTCTTTTAAGTCACCGACCAAATATTCTCTTAAGAATGCTAGCTTTCGGCTTCACCCAGTCTGAGGTACACATCGGGCTGACCCGACAGTAACAATCGCAGAGGTGCTCCCTTTACCTCGTAGCCGAACAATCGGGAACGTAGGGGTAAGCACAGGAGCCAGGCAACCTAGCTTAGGCAAAACTTAAGTCATATCGATGCATATAATGGTGAATAAAAGGTACATGTGGAAGTTTGACACATGTGTTGGACATGAAGCCCTGATAAGTAAGCTTCTGGTAAAGAAGCCCCGGTATAATGAGTGCGGATAGCACATCAAGTGTCTTGTGAACAATGCATAAATAGGCCTCTAAGGGCTTTTATGAAAAAGGTGAGAGAAAGGAGAGAAATGAAAAGGCGGCTGAAGTGTAAAAATATGAGCGGAGGAAGGAAGCGAACTCTTACTCGGCGCTAGGTGTAAAATCTTTGGATGCGGGCGCGTTCCATGGGTTCGCTCGAGTCGGTTGTCAAGCGCATTGCAGCGGTATGCTCCGCGGTCGGGACTTGGTCGATGATGAAGGGACCCTCCCATTTGGGCTTGAGTTTGTCCTTTTTCTTGTCCGGCAGGCGTAGAACTAGTTCGCCAACGTTGTAAGTTTTGGCCCGTACTTCTCTGCTTTGATATCTTCGAGCCTGCTGCTGATAGAATGCGGAATGGGCCTTTGCCACATCGCGTTCTTCCTCCAATGCGTCCAAGCTGTCTTGCCGATCCAGCTCGGCTTCTCTTTCTTCGTACATGCGCACTCGAGGTGAGTCATGAATTATGTCGCAGGGCAAAACTGCCTCTGCGCCGTATACCATGAAAAATGGTGTGAAACCGGTAGTACGGTTTGGCGTGGTCCGCAGCCCCCAGAGCACGGAGTCAAGCTCCTCTACCCAGTGCGTATTAGATTCCGTAAGGGACCGCACTAGTCTGGGCTTGATGCCGCTCATTATCAGACCATTTGCTTGCTCAACTTGACCGTTGGTTTGAGGGTGATAGACTGAAGCGTAATCGAGCTTAATGCCCATATTTTTGCACCAGAGTTTGACCTCGTCGGCCATGAAGTTCGTGCCGTTATCGGTGATGATGCTATGGGGGACGCCATAACGGTGTACTACCCTGGATATGAATTCTATCACTGGTCCGGACTCTGCCGTTTTAACTAGCTTGGCCTCTATCCCTTTGGTGAATTTGTCCACCATGACCAATAGGTACCTTTGCTTGTGGGTTCCCCCTTTAAGGGGTCCAACCATGTCAAGCCCCCAGACCGCAAACGACCAGGTAATGGGTATGGTTTTGAGGGCGGTAGGTGGCATATGGCTCTGATTAGAAAAGAGCTGACAACCAACGCATCTTTGGACTAAGTCCTGAGCATCTGCCCGGGCCGTCGGCCAATAAAATCCTGTACGGAAGGCCTTGCCTACAAGGGCCCGAGCTGCGGCGTGGTGTCCACCTAGTCCGACATGAATTTCAGCCAGAAGGTTTCGCCCTTCCTCTTCGGAGATACACCTTTGAAGGACTCCGGTTGTGCTTTTCTTATAAAGTTCTCCCACGTGGACCTTGTAGGCTTTAGATCGCCGAACTATGCAGCGGGCCTCATTTTGGTCTTTGGGAAGTTCCTGCCTAATTAAGTAGGCTAGGAATGGCTCTGTCCACGGGGCAATTACTGCCATTATTTCATGGGCTGAAGGTGTTATTTCGTCGGTGAGCCACCGATTATGTCGATTGTTCGTGTTGGGTAGTGCGGCTGCTTTAGGGTTGTTATTTCGGACTCCTCTTCCCATAATGCGGATGGCTTAAAGAGCCATTCGGGAAGATGTTTGGAGGGACAGCATCGCGTTCAGCGCCCGATCGTGCTAAATCGTCGGCTGCTTGGTTATTATCCCTGGCTACATGGTGGAATTCGAGTCCTTCGAACCGAGCTGACATTTTTAGGACAGCGTTACGATAGGCTGCCATTTTCGGATCCTTGGCGTCAAAGTCTCCATTTACTTGGGATATTTCAAGGTTTGAATCCCCACGCACCTCTAGGCGTTGAATGCCCATGGAGATTGCCATCCGGAGGCCATGTGGGAGGGCCTCGTATTTGGCTGCGTTGTTGGAGTCCGCGTACATTATCTGGAGTACGTATTGATCAGTATCCCGGTTGGGGGCGTCAATCGACGCCAGCCCCCAAACCGCCAACATTTTAGAGCCGTCAAAATGCATAATCAATTGGAGTATCGCCGTACTCTTTAGGGAGTTGACTTGATCCATTCAGCGACAAAGTCAGCCAAGATTTGCGACTTTATAGCTCGCCGAGGTTTATAAGTTATATCGAATGGTAAGAGCTCAGTGGCCCATTTTGCAATCCTGCCCATCGCGTCGTGGTTGTTTATAATGTCGTTGAGGGGCACTTCGGAGGCCACTGTTATCGAACACTCTTGAAAGTAGTGTCGGAGCTTCCGGGATGCCATGAACACCGCATACGCTATCTTTTGATAGTGTGGGTAATGGGACTTGCAGGGAGTTAAGACAGTGGATACGTAGTACACTGGTTTTTGAAGAGGGAATTTGTGCCCTTCTGTTTCTCGTTTGACGATGAGTACCGCGCTTACAACTTGATGTGTTGCCGCGATGTATAACAACATTGGTTCGCCCAGGTTAGGCGCAGCCAGGACTGGATTTGTTGCCGATATGGCTTTTATTTCTTCGAGTCTGGCAGTGGCAGCATCCGTCCACTCGAAGTGTTCGGTGCGCTTGAGGAGGCGATAGATGGGCAATGCCTTTTCTCCCAAACGGGAGATAAAGCGGCTTAGAGCCGCCACGCATCCAGTCAATTTTTGTATTTGTTTGAGGTCTTTTGGAATATCCAGCTGTGACAGAGATCGGATCTTGGCTGGGTTTGCTTCAATTCCTCTACCGGATACAATGAAGCCCAGGTGCTTTCCGGCTGGTACGCCGAAAACACATTTTTCTGGATTCAGCTTAATGTCATATGCTCGGAGGTTGTCGAATGTGAGCCTCAAATCGTCTACTAGAGTCTCGGCGTGTTTGGTTTTGCGACTACGTCGTCTCGATGCCTCTCTTGTTTTGCCGATCTGGGTAGCGGACATATACGAATCATCTTGCTGATATGTTGCACCGGCGTTTTTGAGTCCGAAGGGCATCGTGTTGAAGCAGAATGGTCCATATGGAGTAATGAATGCCGTTGTGGCTTGGTCCGCTTCCACCATCTTGATTTGATGGTAGCCGGAGTATGCGTCAAGGAAGCACAATGAATCGTGCCCTGCAGTAGCATCGATTATTTGGTCGATGCGGGGGAGGGGGAAGGGATCCTTTGGGTAGGCCTTGTTGAGGTCTTTAAAATCAACACATAGGCGCCAGGATTTGTCCTTCTTTGGTACCATTACCAGGTTTGCTAGCCAGTCCGGATGTTTGATGTCTCTGATGAATCCGGCTTCCAGTAGTTTGGCTAGCTCTTCTCCCATTGCCTGTCTTTTGGGTTCGGAAAATCGCCGAAGAGCCTGTTTGGTGGCTTGAATCCTTTTAGGATGTTTAGGCTGTGTTCGCTAATCTGCGTCGATTCTGGCATATCTGAAGGGTGCCGAGCAAATATGTCCCAATTTTCGAAGGAATTCTCGCGATCGGTATCTACATCGGGGTTCAAGCTGTGCCCGATGGAGGCCGTCTTTATTGGGTCCGTTGGATGGACACGGAATTTGACTATTTCATCCGCTGGTTTGAAGGAGGTGGACTTGGATCTCTTATCGAGTATCACATCGTCCCTATTCACCGTGAGAGCGATGCGGTGAGTTCTTCGCCGCTAGGGCTTGGATAGTGCCTCTAGGGCTAATGCGGCTGTCTTGTTTTCGGGACGGAGTGCTATGTCCGGATCACTAGCGAGAGTGATTATTCCGCCGGGCCCATGCATCTTAAGCTTCATATACCCGTAATGGGGTATGGCTTGAAAAATTGTGAATGCCTCTCGTCCTAATATAGCGTGATATCCGCTGCTGAGCAGGGCCACTTGGGCGTGACCTCTTGGACCTGTAATTGTCCGTGAGCGAACACCACATCAAGTGTGATTTTTCTGTGCAGCAAGGCTTCCGGCTAGGGATTATTCCTCTAAAGGTTGTCTGCTTCGCTCAATGCGGCTCCGATCTATTTCCATTTTTGAAGAGTTTCCTCGTAGATGAGGTTTAGTCCGCTGCCACCATCCATGAGTACCTTGGTAAGACGAAAGCCATCCACTATTGGACTGAGGACCAATGCGGCTGGTGCTCGGGCTGTTCGGAATTTAGGTTCATCGCTGGCGTTGAAGGTGATGGCCGTGTCGCTCCATGGATTTGTTGTTGCTACTTGGTAGACTTCGGTGAGACTGCGGATTGTTCGTTTTCGCATATTATTTGATGTGAAAGTCTCGAAGACTGTTGACACCGTACTGGTACTGTTGGAGTGGTTTTCCGGGGCTAGGAGCTCCTCGCCACTTTTGGCCACCTGCCGCATTATCCAACATGCTCGAAGGCTATGTGTTGGGGTGGCGCCTTCTATACTGTGAATTTTACAGGGTCCGCTGAGCCATCCCTCCAGTACGGTTCCATGCCCTTTATGGGGTTTTTGCTTTTTGGTTTTTGTACCTGGTGCCTGAGTGTGATGCACCCTTTTGCTACGGACTAGGGTTGTATTCGGGGCCGGATTGTCCAAAACTTAGTTTCGGTTTTCCGGAAACTCTCCATCGCACAGTACTTTCGCACTATGGACGCTAGGTCGGCAAAGCGTGTAATTTCACGGTGACTGACGGCGTTCAAGATTCCCTCGTCCGTGCAATTATTGCAAAAAATTGTAATTGCGTTTCCTCTCGGCAGTCCTTTATCCTATCCATAACCAGGAGGAATCTGGCCCAGTAATGATGTACTGTTTCAGCTGGCTCTTGCCGGATTTGAGATAGATCGCATATGTCTGGGTGGGTGGGTGGAATTGAGTCCGGAACCCTACCCATCTCGAGGCTCAAGGGCCGAGACGTTTCTGAATTTGGAAGCTTGGATTGTTGGACATTGTCCAACGAGTCCGGTCCGCTGCCTGACTTTAGGTTCAGTGCTTGATCGAAGTCCATCCCTCCGCGGGAATCCGGCATGGAGGGTTCGGGAGCTCGGACATGACTAGTTTTCAGTACAGGAGAAGAGTCGCCGCGTTGTTCCTCTACCACCACAACGTGGTGGGTAACCTAGGGAGAGTTAATCTCTCTCAGATCGGTTTTAAGCCCAATCTGATTTTAGTCTGTAGCGACTCCCAGGGCGGCGATGTGATCCAAGAGCTCGTTTACGGACGAGAGCTCTATTGGATCTAGCTGCTCGGCAAATTCCGAGTTGACGCGAAGATTGCTTTTGACGACTTGAGAGGTCATCGTCGAAGCGGTGGCCGAACAGGCGGTCATGAGAAAACCACCCAGCCGGATAGTTTGGCCGGCGGCCAAGGCTCCTGTGGCGAAGATACCGTCTTTGAAGACTGGAAGAGGCATCCTTCCTATCGGTGACGGCACAGAGGAACTCTCAATGAAAGCACCAATGTCGGTGTCAAAACCGGCGGATCTTGGGTAGGGGTCCCGGCGTGCTTCTAGGCGGATGGTAACAGGAGACAAGGGGCACGATGTTTTACCTGAGTTGGGCCCTCTCGACGGAGGTAAAACCCTACTCCTGCTTGATTGATATTGATGATATGGGTAGTACAAGAGTGGATCTACCACGAGATCAAGGAGGCTAAACCCTAGAAGCTAGCCTATGGTATGATTGTTGTAATGGTTGTGTGTCCTATGGACTAAAACCCTCCGGTTTATATAGACACCGGAGAGGGCTAGGGTTACACAGAGTCGGTTACAATGGTAGGAGATCTACATATCCGTATCGCCAAGCTTGCCTTCCACGCCAAGGAAAGTCCCATCCGGACACGGGACGAAGTCTTCAATCTTGTATCTTCATAGTCTTGGAGTCCGGCCGATGATGATAGTCCGGCTATCCGGACACCCCCTAATCCAG
Source organism: Aegilops speltoides (assembly GCA_021437245.1). Classification (NCBI taxonomy): domain Eukaryota; kingdom Viridiplantae; phylum Streptophyta; class Magnoliopsida; order Poales; family Poaceae; genus Aegilops; species Aegilops speltoides. The sequence continues at coordinate 434,044,203 of CM038146.1, forward strand.
GACTCCCTCAATCTTCATAGAATATGTAGGAGCCAATACGAGCATCTAGGTTCTGCTATTGGTTATTCACCAGAGATGTGTCTCGGTCATGTCTACATAGTTCTCAAACCCGTAGGGTCAGCACGCTTAACGTTTGATGACGATATGTATTATGAGTTATGTGTTTTTCATGACTGAAGTTTGTTCAGAGTCCCGGATGAGATCACGGACGTGAAGCGGAGTCTCGAAATGGTCAAGGCATAAAGATTGATATATTGGACCATGTTATTCGGACACTGGAAATGTTCCGGATAGTTTCGAGTAAAAATGGAGTGCCGAAGGGGTTACCGGAACCCCCCAGGGGAACTAATGGGCCACCATGGGCCTTAGTGGAGAGAGAGGAGGGCCATAGGAGGGCTGGCCGTGCGCCCCCGGGTCCGAATTGGACTAGGGGAAGGGGTGCCCCCCCCATTTCCTACTCCCTCTCCGTCTCCTTCCTTCCCCACCTCTTCCTTGGAGGGGAATCCTACTAGGACTAGGAAGTCCTAGTTGGACTCATCCTCTTTGGGTGCCCCTAGGGCCGGCCGGCCTCCCCCTACCTCCTTTATATAGGGGGGCAGGGGGCACCCTAGAGCACACAAGTTTCTCTCAATCGTGCGGTGCCCCCCCTCCACAGTTACACACCTCAATCATACCATCGTAGCGCTTAGGCGAAGCCCTGCGCCGGTAACATCATCATCACCGTTGCCACGCTGTCGTGCTGATGGAACTCACCCTCGTCCTCAACTAGATCAAGAGGACGAGGGACGTCATCGAGCTGAATGTGTGCTGAACGCGGAGGTGCTGTACATTCGGTACTTGGATCGGTTGGATCACGAAGAAGTTCGACTACATCAACCGCGTTATTGAAGCGCTTCCACTTTCGGTCTATGAGGGTACATGGACACACTCTCCCGTATCATTGCTATGCATCACCTAGATAGATCTTGCATGATCGTAGGAATTTTTTTGAAATTACCGCGTTCCCCAACTGTGGTATCAGAGTAGGTCTATGCATAGATGATATATGCACGAGTAGAACATAAAGAGTTGTGGGCGATAATAATCATACTGCTTACCACCAACGTCTTACTTTGATTCAACGGTATTGTTGGATGAAGCGGCCTGGACCGACATACATGACCGCGTTCATGAGGCTGGTTCTACCGACGTGCTTTTGCACATAGGTGGCTGGCGGGTGTCTGTTTCTCCAACTTTAGTTGAGTCAAGTTTGACTATGGCTGGTCCTTGTTGAAGGTTAAATCAGCACACTTAATGAAAAATCGTTGTGGTTTTGATGAGTAGGTAAGAACGGTTCTTGCTAGAAGCCCGTAGTAGCCACGTAAAACTTGCAACAACAAAGTAGAGGACGTCTAACTTGTTTTTGCATGGCATGTTGTGATGTGATATGGTCAAGACATGATGTGATATAATTTATTGTATGAGATGATCATGTTTTTGTTAAAGTTATCGGCAACTGGCAGGAGCCTTATGATTGTCTCTTTATTGCATAAGATGCAAGCGCCATATAATTGCTTTACTTTATCGCTATGCGATAGCAATAGTTGCAAAAGTAATAGTTGGCGAGACAACCATGTGACGACACGTTGATAGAGATCAAGATGATGGAGATCATGGTGTCATGCCAGTGACGATGGAGATCATGATGGTACTTTGGAGATGGAGATCAAAGGCACGAGATGATGATGGCCATATCATGTCACATATTTTGATTGCATGTGATGTTTATCTTTTATGCTTCTTATTTTGCTTAGTTTGGCGGTAGCATTATAAGATGATCCCTTACTAAAATTTCAAGGTATAAGTGTTCTCCCTGAGTATGCACCATTGCGACAGTTCTTCGTGCTAAGACACCACGTGATGATCGGGTGTGATACACTCTATGTTCACATACAACGGGTGTAAGCCAGTTTTGCACGTGCAGAATACTCGGGTTAAACTTGACGAGCCTAGCATATGAAGATATGGCCTCAAAACACTAGAGACCGAAAGGTCGAGCGTGAATCATATAGTATATATGATCAACATAGAGATGTTCACTATTGAAAACTACTCCATCTCACGTGATGATCGGACATGGTTTATTTGATATGGATCACATGATCATTTAGATGACTGGAGGGATGTCTATCTAAGTGGGAGTTCTTAAGTGATATGATTGATTGAACTTTAATTTATCATGAACCTAGTCCTGATAGTATTTTGCAAATTATGTTGTAGATCAATAGCTCGTGTTGTAGCTTCCTTATGTTTTTATATGTTCCTAGAGAAAACAAAGTTGAAAGATGATACTAGCAATGATGCAGACTGGGTCCGTGATCTAAGGTTTATCCTCATTGCTGCACAGAAGAATTTTGTCGTTGATGCACCGCTAGGTGACAGACCTATTGCAGGAGCATACGGAGACGTCAAGAATGTTTGGCTAGCTCAATATGATGACTACTTGATAGTTTAGTACACCATGCTTTACGGCTTAGAACCGGGGCTTCAAAAACGTTTTGAGCCCCACAGAGCATATGAGATGTTCCAAGAGCTGAAATTGGTATTTCAGACTCATGCCCGTGTCAAGAGGTATGAGACCTCCGACAAGTACTTCGCCTAATAGATGGAGGAGAATTGCTCAGCTAGTAAGCATGTACTCAGAATGTCTGGGTACTACAATCGCTTGAATCAAGTGGGAGTTAATCTTCCAAATAAGATAGTGATTGACAGAGTTCTAGTCACCATCACCAACTTATTGGAACTTCATGATGAACTATAGTATGCAAGGGATGACGAAAACGAGTCCTGAGCTCTTCGTGATGCTGAAATCGACGAAGGCAGAAATCGAGAAAAAGCATCAAGTGTTGATGATTGACAAGACTACTAGTTTCAAGGAAAGGGCAAAGGGAAAGAAAGGGAACTTCAAATAGAATGGCAAGCAAGTTGTCACTCCCGTAAAGAAGCCCAAAGCTAGACCTAAGCCTGAAAATGAGTGCTTCTACTGCAAAGGAAATGGTCACTGGAAGCGGAAATACCCCAAATATTTGGTGAATAAGAAGGATGGCAAAGTGAACAAAGGTATGTTTGATATACATGTTATTGATGTGTACCTTACTAGTGCTCGTAGTAATCCCTGGGTATTTGATACTTGTTCAGTTGCTAAGATTAGTAACTCGAAACAGGAGTTGCAGAATAAATAGAGACTAGTTTAGGGTGAAGTGATGATGTATGTTGGAAGTGGTTCCAAGATTGATATGATCATCATCGCACACACCCTATACTTTCGGGACTAGAATTGAACCTAAAAAATGTTATTTGGTGTTTGCATGAATATGATTAGATCATGTTTATTGCAATACGGTTATTCATTTAAGACAACGAATAATTGTTATTCTATTTACATGAATAAAACCTTCTATGGTCATACACCCAATGTTGATGGTTTATTGAATCTCAATCGTAGTGATACACATATTCATAATATTGATGCCAAAAGATGCAAAGTTGATAATGATAGTGCAACATACTTGTGGCACTGCCGTTTAGGTCATATTGGTGTAAAGCGCATGAAGAAACTCCATGCTGATGGGTGACTTGAACCTAAGGGGTCACGCGCTTAAGGGAAGGAACCTGTGAGGCCAGATCGAACTCCACGAGTCAGATATCATACGTCTCGGACTCGGATCCTGGCCGAACAGATTTTGGGCTTTAGGGTCCGTGCGAGGCCCAACTGTTGAGCCTGCGACAGATGCCTATAAATAGTGGAGGTGCAGCACACTCATTTGGTTGATCGCATCGGCGCTGTCACTAGGGTTTGCATGTGTTGCGAATAGCCACCTCCACTCGCCGCTGACTGTGTGATCGGACCTAGCAGTCCACCGCATAGTGTTCCTCCTGCACGCGCGGATCCGTTAGAGGCGGTGCACTTGCGCCGCTCCAGCGAACTTGTACGTGGGATCGGACGACCGGCTGTTCGAGGCAGATCGGACGAGGAGGAGACGAACCACACGGACGCGCTGCCCCAACTCTTCTTCCGCTGCACGACACTGCGCGTCTAGTGGTAACGAATTGTGATCCATCTCTCGTAGCATGTTCCTAGATGTTCTGCGTGTAGGAAAATTTTAATTCGCAGTCGACGCACCCTACCGTAGAACCCAACAGTTCGGACACCAGAATAGTTTCGGGTGGTTTAACGGAACCCCCCGGGGGGTTAATGGGCCTCATGGGCCCTAAGTGGAGAAGAGGAGGGGCGGCTAGGGCAGGCCGTGCGCCCCCTCCCCCCCAGTCCGAATAGGACAAGGAGGGGGGGGCGCCCCCCCTTTCCTTCCTCTCCTCTCTCCCTTCCTTCCCCTCCTACTCCAACTAGGAAAGGAGGGAGTCGTACTCCCGGTGGGAGTAGGACTCCTCCCTGGCGCGCCTCCTCCTGGCCGGCTGCCCCTCCCCCTTGATCCTTTATATACAGGGGCAGGGGGCACCTCTAGACACAACGATTGATTCTGTGGATCTCTTAGCCGTGTGCGGTGCCCCCCTCCATGATAATCCACCTCGATAATATCGTAGTGGTGCTTAGGCGAAGCCCTGTGTCGGTAGAACATCATCATCGTCACCACGCCGTCGTGCTGACGGAACTCTCCCTCAAAGCTTGGCTGGATCGGAGTTCGAGGGACGTCATTGAGATGAACGTGTGCTGAACTCGGAGGTGCCATACGTTCGGTACTTGATCGGTTGGATCATGAAGACGTATGACTACATCAACCGCGTTGTGCTAACGCTTCCGCTTTTGGTCTACGAGGGTACGTGGACAACACTCTCCCCTCTCGTTGCTATGCATCACCATGATCTTGCGTGTGCGTAGGAATTTTTTTGAAATTACTACGTTCCCCAACAGTGGCATCCGAGCCTGGTTTATGCGTAGATGTTATATGCACGAGTAGAACACAAGTGAGTTATGGGCGATACAAGTCATACTGCTTACCAGCATGTCATACTTTGGTTCGGCGGTATTGTCGGATGAAGCGGCCCGGACCGACATTATGCGTACGCTTACTCGAGACTGGTTCTATCGACGTGCTTTGCACATAGGTAGCTGGCGGGTGTCAGTTTCTCCAACTTTAGTTGAACCGAGTGTGGCTACGCCCGGTCCTTGAGAAGGTTAAAACGGCACTAACTTGACGAACTATCGTTGTGGTTTTGATGCGTAGGTAAGAACGGTTCTTGCTCAGCCCGTAGCGGCCACGTAAAACTTGCAAAAACAAAGTAGAGGACGTCTAACTTGTTTTTGCAGGGCATGTTGTGATGTGATATGGTCAAGACGTGATGCTATATTTTATTGTATGAGATGATCATGTTTTGTAACCGAAGTTATCGGCAATCGGCGAGAGCCATATGGTTGTCGCTTTATTGTATATGCAATGCAATACTGTAATTACTTTACTTTATCACTAAGCGGTAGCGATAGTCGAGAAGCAATAGGTGGCTAAACGACAACGATGCTACGATGGAGATCAAGGTGTCGCTACCGGTGACGATGGTGATCATGACGGTGCTTTGAGATGGAGATCACAAGCACAAGATGATGATGGCCATATCATATCACTTATATTGATTGCATGTGATGTTTATCCTTTATGCATCTTATTTTGCTCTGATTGATGGTAGCATTATAAGATGATCTCTCACTAAATTTCAAGGTATAAGTGTTCTCCCTGAGTATGCACCGTTGCGAAAGTTCTTCGTGCTGAGACACCACGTGATGATTGGGTGTGTTAGGCTCTACGTTCAAATACAACGGGTGCAAAACAGTTGCACACGCGAATACTCAAAGTTAAACTTGACGAGCCTAGCATATACAGATATGGCCTCGTAACACCGAGACCGAAAGGTCGGCGTGAATCATATAGTAGATATGATCAACATAGTGATGTTCACCATTGAAAACTACTCCATCTCACGTGATGATCGGACATGGTTTAGTTGATTTGGATCACGTGATCACTTAGATGATTAGAGGGATGTCTATCTAAGTGGGAGTTCTTAAGTAATATGATTAATTGAACTTTAATTTATCATGAACTTAGTACCTGATAGTATTTTGCTTGTCTATGTTTGCTGTAGATAGATGGCTCGTGCTGTTGTTCCGTTGAATTTTAATGCGTTCCTTGAGAAAGCTAAGTTGAAAGATGATGGTAGCAATTACACGGATCGGGTCCGTAATTTGAGGATTATCCTCATTGCTGCATGTAAGAATTACGTCCCGAAGCACCGCTGGGTGCGTGCCTGCTGCAGATGCAACTGACGATGTTAAGAACGTCTGGTAGAGCAAAGCTGATGACTACTCGATAGTTCAATGTGCCATGCTTTACGACTTAGAACCGGGACTTCAACGACGTTTTGAACGTCATCGAGCATATGAGATGTTCCAGGAGTTGAAGTTAATATTTCAAGCAAATGCCCGAATTGAGAGATATGAAATCTCCAATAAGTTCTATAGTTGCAAGATGGAAGAGAATAGTTCTGTCAGTGAACATATACTCAAAATGTCTGGGTATAATCAAAACTTGATTCAACGGGAGTTAATCTTCGATGATAGTGTCATTGATGTAATTCTTCAATCATCGCCACCAAGCTACAAGAGCTTCATGATGAACTATAATATGGAAGGGATGAACAAGACTATTCCGAGCTCTTCTCAATGCTAAAATCTGGAGGTAGAAATCAAAAGGAGCATCAAGTGTTGATGGTCAACAAGACCACCAGTTTCAAGAAAAAGGGTAAAGGGAGAAGAAGGGAACTTCAAGAAGAATGGCAAACAAGTTGTCTGCTCAAGAGAAGAGACCCAAGTCTGACCTAAGCACGAGACCGAGTTCTTCTATCGCAAGCGATGGTCATCGAAGCGGAACTACCCCAAGTATTTGGCGGATAAGAAGGATGGCAAGGTGAACAAAGGTATATGTGATATACATGTTATTGATGTGTACCTTACTAATGCTCGCAATAGCACTGGTATTTGATCTTGGTTACATTGCTAATATTTGCAACTCGAAACAGGGACTATGGATTAAGCGACGATTGGCTAAGGACGAGGTGACGATGTGCGTGGGAAATGGTTCCAAAGGCGATGTGATCGCGATCGGCATGCTACCTCTACATCTACCTTCGGGATTAGTTTTAGACCTGAATAATTATTATTTGGTGCCAGCGTTAAGCATGAACATTATATCTGGATCTTGTTTAATGCGAGACGGTTATTCATTTAAATCAGAGAATAATGGTTTTTCTATTTATATGAGTAATATCTTTTATGGTCATGCACCCTTGAAGAGTGGTCTATTTTTATTGAATCTCGATAGTAGTGATACACATATTCATAATGTTGAAGCCAAAAGATGCAGAGTTGATAATGATAGTGCAACTTATTTGTGGCACTGGCGTTTGGGTCATATTGGTGTAAAGCGCATGAAGAAACTCCATACTGATGGACTTCTGGAATCACTTGATTATGAATCACTTGGTACTTGCGAACCATGCCTCATGGGCAAGATGACTACAATGCCGTTCTTCGGAACTATGGAGCGAGCAATAGATTTGTTGGAAATCATACATACTGATGTATGTGGTCCAATGAACATTGAGGCTCGCGGCGGGTATCGTTATTTTCTCACCTTAACAGATGATTTGAGCAGATATGGCTATATCTACTTAATGAAACATAAGTCTGAAACATTTGAAAAGTTCAAAGAATTTCAGTGTGAAGTGGAAAATCATCGTAACAAGAAAATAAAGTTTCTATGATCTGATCGTGGAGGAGAATATTTGAGTTACGAGTTTGGTTTACATTTGAAACAATGTGGAATAGTTTCGCAACTCACGCCACCCGGAACACCACAACGTAATGGTGTGTCCGAACGTCATAATCTTACTTTACTAGATATGGTGCGATCTATGATGTCTCTTACTGATTTACCGCTATCGTTTTGGGGTTATGCTTTAAAGACGGCCGCATTCACGTTAAATAGGGCACCATCAAAATCCGTTGAGACGACGCCTTATGAACTATGGTTTGGCAAGAAACCAAAGTTTTCGTTTCTTAAAGTTTGGGGTTGCGATGCTTATGTGAAAAAACTTCAACTAGATAAGCTCGAACCCAAATCGGAGAAATGTGTCTTCATAGGATACCCAAAGGAGACTATTGGGTACACCTTCTATCATAGATCTGAAGGCAAGACTTTTGTTGCTAATTTTGGATCCTTTCTAGAGAAGGAGTTTCTCTCGAAAGAAGTGAGTGGGAGGAAAGTAGAACTTGATGAGGCAACTGTACCTGCTCCCTTATTGGAAAGTAGTTCATCATAGAAACCGGTTCCTGTGACGACTAAACCATTTAGTGAGGAAGCTAATGATATTAATCATGAAACTTCAGATCAAGTTACTACCAAACCTCGTAGGTCAACTTGAGTAAGAACCGCACCAGAGTAGTATGGTAATCCTATTCTGGAAGTCATGTTACTTGACCATGGCGAACCTACGAACTATGAGGAAGCGATGATGAGCCCAGATTCTGCAAAATGGCTTGAGGCCATGAAATCTAAGATGGGATCCATGTATGGGAACAAAGTATGGACTTTGGTTCTCTTGCCCGATGATCGGCAAGCCATCAAGAATAAATGGATCTTCAAGAAGAAGACTGACGCTGATGGTAATGTTACTGTCTACAAAGCTCAACTTGTCGCGAAAGGTTTTCGACAAGTTCAAGGGGTTGACTACGATGAGACTTTCTCACCCGTAGCGATGCATAAGTCTGTATGAATCATGTTAGCAATTGCCGCATTTTATGATTATGAAATATGGCAAATGGATGTCAAAACTGCATTCCTGAATGGATTTCTAGAAGAAGAGTTGTATATGATGCAACCAGAAGGTTTTGTTGATCCAAAAGGTGCTAACAAAGAGTGCAAGCTCTAGCGATCCATTTATGGACTGGTGCAAGCCTCTCGGAGTTGGCATAAACGCTTTGATAGTGTGATCAAAGCATATGGTTTTATACAGACTTTTGGAGAAGCCTGTATTTAGAAGAAAGTGAGTGGGAGCTCTGTAGCATTTCTGATATTATATGTAGACGACATATTATTGATTGGAAATGATATAGAATTTCTGGATAGCGTAAAAGGATACTTGAATAAAAGATTTTCAATAAAAGACCTCGGTGAAGCTGCTTATATATTGGGCATCAAGATCTATAGAGATAGATCAAGACGCTTAATTGGACTTTCACAAAGCACATACCTTGATAAAGTTTTGAAAAAGTTCAAAATGGATCAAGCAAAGAAAGGGTTCTTGCTCAGACACAAGGTGTGAAGTTGAGTCGGGCTCAATGCCCACCACAGCAGAAGATAGAGAGAAAATGAAAGATGTTCCTATTCTTCAGCCATAGGCTCTATCATGTATGCAATGTTGTGTACCAGACCTGATGCATGCTTAGCAATAAGTTTATCAGGGAGGTACCAAAGTAATCCAGGAGTGGATCACTGGACATCGGTCAAGAATATCCTAAAATACCTGAAAAGGACTAAGGATATGTTTCTCGTTTATGGAGGTGACAAAGAGCTAGTCGTAAATGGTTACGTCGATTCAAGCTTTGACACTGATCCGGACGATTCTAAATCGCAAATCGGATACGTGTTTATATTGAATGGTGGAGCTGTCAGTTGGTGCAATTCTAAACAAAGCGTTGTGGCGGGATCTACATGTGAAGCGGAGTACATAGCTGCTTCAGAAGCAGCAAATTAAGGAGTCTGGATGAAGGAGTTCATATCCGATCTAGGTGTCATACCTAGTGCATCGGGTCCAGTGAAAATCTTTTGTGACAATACTGGTGCCATTGCCTTGGCAAAGGAATCCAGATTTCTCAAGAGAACCAAGCACATGAAGAGACGCTTCAATTCCATCCAGGACCAAGTCCAGGTGGGAGACATAGAGATTTGCAAGATACATACGGATCTGAATCTTGCAGACCCGTTGACTAAGCCTCTTCCACGAGCAAAACATGATCAGCACCAAGGCTCCATGGGTGTTAGAATCATTACTGTGTAATCTAGATTATTGACTCTAGTGCAAGTGGGAGACTGAAGGAAATATGCCCTAGAGGAAATAATAAAGTTATTATTTATTTCCTTATATCATGATAAATGTTTATTATTCATGCTAGAATTGTATTAACCGGAAACATAATACATGTGTGAATACATAGACAAACATAGTGTCACTAGTACGCCTCTACTTGACTAGCTCGTTGATCAAAGATGGTTGTGTTTCCTAACCATAAACATGAGTTGCCATTTGATTAACGGTATCACATCATTAGGAGAATGATGTGATTGACTTGACCCATTCCGTTAGCTTAGCACTTGATCGTTTAGTATGTTGCTATTGCTTTCTTCATAACTTATACATCTTCGTACAACTATGAGATTATGCAACTCACGTTTACCGGAGGAACACTTTGCATGCTACCAAACGTCACAATGTAACTGGGTGATTATAAAGGAGTTCTACAGGTGTCTCTAAAGGTACATGTTGAGTTGTCGTATTTCGAGATTAGGATTTGTCACTCTGATTGTCGAAGAGGTATCTCTGGGCCCTCTCGGTAATGTACATCACTATAAGCCATGCAAGCAATGTAGCTAATGAGTTAGTTGCGGGATGACGCATTACATAACGAGTAAAGAGACTTGTCGGTAACGAGATTGCACTAGGTATTGAGATACCGACGATCGAATCTCGAGCAAGTAACATACGGATGACAAAGGGAACAACATATGTTGTTATGCGGTTTGACCAATAAAGATCTTCGTAGAATATGTAGGAGCCAATATGAGCATCCAGGTTCCGCTATTGGTTATTGACCGGAGACGTGTCTCGGTCATGTCTACATAGTTCTCGAACCCGTAGGGTCCGCATGCTTAAAGTTAGATGACGGTTATATTATGAGTTTATATGTTTGGAAGTACCGAAGGTAGTTCGGAGTCCCAGATTTGATCACGGACATGACGAGGAGTCTCGAATTGGTCGAGATTTAAAAAATTGATATATTGGATGACTATGTTCGGACACCGGAATATTTTCGGGTGGTTTCAGGCATATACCGGAGTACCGGGGGGTTACCGGAACCCCCTGGGGGGGTTAATGGGCCTCATGGGCCCTAAGTGGAGAAGAGGAGGGGCGGCTAGTGTCGTGGTTCTAAGTCTGACAGTAGAGTGAGGGGTAGGTATGGAGAGGCAAGGTCCTAGCTATGGAGAAGTTGTAAACACAAGCGATGTATGAGTTTAGGCCCTTCTCGGAGGAAGTAAAAGCCCTACGTCTTGGAGCCTTGAGGCGGTCGAGTGGATTATGTGTATATGTGTTACAGGGGTGCGAACCCTTCTGCCTGTGGAGGGGGGTGGCTTATATAGAGTGCGCCAGGACCCCTGCTAGCCCACGTAATGAAGGGCTTAAAGTACATTAAGTCTGGGGCGTTACTGGTAACGCTCCACATAAAGGGTCTTAACTACCATAAAGTTTATTCAATTACAGGCCGTTGCAGTACAGAGTGCCTCTTGACCTTCTGGTGGTCGAGTGAATCTTCATGGTCGAGTCCTTCAAGTCAGTCGAGTGGGTTCCTCGTAGGTCGACTGGAAGGTGATCTCTTCTAAGAGTGTCCTTGGGTAGGGTACTCAGATCAGGTCTATGACCCTACCCTAGGTACATGAATCCATCATTAGCCCCCGAATGGATTGAGGCTTGAGTGAGGAAGGGGTTGATGCTGTTTCCGATTGACTTCTGCATACTGGTCATGCGTTGTTTTGGATCAAGAACCTCTTTGTTGATAGCAGGCAACTTTTCTTCAGTCGACTCGATCCATTCTTGTTCTTCGTCGAGTGATCTTTTGGACTTTACCGATTCCCGAGCGACGGATCGCAGGAAATCCCGCGTCTGACGGACCGATCTGCCGTTCGCGGATTCCACGGGATACGAAATTTGGGGAAGCGCGCGAAGCGGGGCGGACTGTGGCGCTCGGATGGGATAGGGCATAGACGCCTCGATCTCCGCGCCGCTTTTTCCTCCACGTATCATGTCAATGCAACTGTTTCGGGATATGATTAGATCGACCGGGCCCACCCGTCATCCACTTGGAAGGGATCTTATAAATGCGCCCGGCGAGGGTTTTTTGAACAGTGCCTCAGCATTCTCTTTCTGCCTCCATCGTCTCCGCCCAACGCGCTCGCTCTCGCCTCCGCACAACTTCTCCTCGCGTGTCTCGCCGGCAGCCATGGTCAAGGAGAAGACGGCGGTGCTGGAACGCGCGAAGAAGGCGTCGGCGATGGAGAAGGCGAAGGGGAGATCCACCAGTCGCGGCGGGTCTTCGTCTAGATCTCGCCTGCCAAAAGGCTGGGTCCAGGGAGATTGGATCCGGTCGACCATCACGGAGGCGGACCTCCTCGACATGGCCAACGACGGGCTGATCCCCCACGGAGCCGCAAGGCTTCCGGGGAAGGAGTGGCAGCCCCAGCCGGAAGAGGGTGAGTGCGTGCTCCTGGCCACCCATGTCGACCGCGGATTTTCTTTGCCACCGAGCGTTTTCTTTCGTGGTTTCTTGAACTTCTTTAGAGCGCAACTCCACCACTTCACCCCGAACTCCATCGCCTATCTTGCCGCGTTTGTGTCCATGTGCGAGAATTTTCTGGGTTGTCGACCGCATTGGGGCTTGTTCAAGCACATATTCACGTGTCGCTCTCAGACTGTGAAGAAGGCGAGCCCAGGCAACGAAAGAACCCAAGTCGTCCAAATGTGTGGAGGTCTGGGGATCCAGGTGAGGAACAAGAGCTCCTTCCCAGCCATGACGTTTCCCGAGTCAGTTAGAGGCTGGCAGTCGACCTGGTTCTACTGCTAGGATCAACCGACGCCGGGGAAGTCGAGTGGACTCCCTCAGTTTACCATGGACCGAGTGAACAAGCCCTCCTCTCTGAAGGTGATTCCGGAGGAAAAAGCTGACGTGAAGATGCTGATGGAGCGCGTGGTTCAGTTGGTTCGGGATGGAGTGACGGGTATGGATCTCCTGGAGGTTTTTCTTAGGCGATTTAATCCAGCCTCTTGCCTCGAGTCATTGCATGTGGTTGTACCGCGGGGATCAAGATGAGACTCGGATCAACCTGAAGCGATCGACGATGCCACTCTGGAAAGGTGGATGGTCATTCTATCGAACAAGGATAACCCTCGTGGAGCCAGAAGGATTCCTCCACTCGACCACCGCAGTGTTCCAAACAAGGTATGTCTACTCCACTTCCCATTGCATTCTTGTCATATTTATTTTTGTTTTCTTTGCCAATCGGTCGATTGATATTTGTTTTGATGTCTATCAGGCCCTCACTGAGCTGTACTCGATGCCCAATGGAGCGCAGTTGACCGAGGAGGGGAAGCGAAAGGGCGGGTAGAGCCGGAGGAGGTGGGACTCGGATGCCGCTGAAGATGACGATGATGATGATGACGACGAGGAGGACGAAGAAGAGGAGGAGGAGGAGGTCGCACCACCGCGCTCAGAAAGGCGGTCAAAGCTTGTCCATGACCCTGCGACTGAACGTGGCAAGGGGGTTGCGACTGTCGTGCAGTCGACCAAGCGCCCTCGAACCACTTCTCCGGCGCCGACTGAAAAGGCGTCGAAGCAGCCCAGGGCGGCCCCGCCAAAACTGACCAAGCTCCTGCCGAAGATGAAGGTGTCCATCCCCACCATATCAGGGTAATCATGCTGCTTAAGTCTTCCTATTTTGTGCAAGCTTTATCTCTGGTTGACTCTTGAGCTAGTCGACTGGTTCTTTGAAATTGCAGTGCTGCTACTTCTGAGACCTCAGCCAGGGCTGACGACCATGAGATGGAGGACGCATCAACCTCAAATCCTGGTACTATACTCTTGATACTGTTTTTAGTCGACTGACTCACGATCTCTAAGTCTGACTCTTTTTTGTAGCTCCATCCAATGTTCTTATCACTCTCCCTGATGATGATGAAGATGAGGAACCGCTGAAGCACAGAAGGAGTAGGAAAGCGTCTGCCGGTAGGGTGCCCCAGGATGTGACGGCGCCCGAGACTCTGGCCGCGGAGGAGGAGAACACCACTCGAGACACTGTGTCCTTCGCAGATCCACTGACGAGTGCTCTGCCAGCTTCGTCGAGTGCCGCACTGCCCTCCCTCTTCACGACGCACCACGTCCCAGAAGACCAAGCTGGAGCCGCGAAGGAGGCGATACGCCAGGCAGGGATCATGATGGAGCAGGTGAAGACCATCCGGGATGCGAGCCAGGAAGCTTATGATGCCAGTTCCGCCCTTCAAAGCAATGTTCAGGTCAGTCGACCACCGCTTGTTCTGTTAGGATATGCTATCAAAACTTTTCTTTCCAAAATTCATAGCAGTCACCCACTGGGTGTGTCGATTTAAACTCCGTGTTAGCGGGGGCACGCTGAGTGCACCCGCTGGGTGTAGTCCCCAAGGCTAAGGTCGACTGCTGGCAGTCGGCCTTAGGCTTTATAAGTTGAATCTTTCCGTCATTCGTCTGAGGCGAATGGATTTCCCAAACCGGTGGGGGCACGCTGAGTGCACCCACTGGGTGTAGTCCCCGAGACTGTGGTTGACTGCTTGCAGTCGATTACAGTCTTAAAGAATACAGCTTGTTTTTTTTGGGTCGACTGGTCGACTTTGTCTTCAATAGGATTAGTGGGGGCACGCTGAGTGCACCCACTGGGTGTAGTCCCCGAGACTACGGTCGAATGCTTGTATTCGGCTGTAGTCTTAGAAACGCATGATTTTTCCTTCTCCACTTGGAAGTGAATTATCTTTGACATTTAGTCGATTGGTTCTTCGCAGAAATCCTGTGACCTTGCGGCTCGCTATATCGAGCTGGAAAACAAGCACATTCAACTCGAACTGGATTTGAAGCTGGTTCAAGAGAATCTGACGAAGGCAAAGGAGGAGACCAAAGGTATGTTTGGTGAGGCCTCGACGACCGCTTTTTCCCTTTGTTTGTTTCAAAATCTGATCTTGCTGTAACTTGCAGGTAAGGTGAAGGAGGCCCAACAGAAGAAAGACCTTGAACTAGCTGATAAGATCAAGCTTGCTGACGAGAAGTTAGCTTCAGTCACCAAGCTTGAACAAGAAAATACCAATCTGAAAGTTGCTCTTGGGATTGCCAACAAGGAAGTCAGTCGACTGAAAACTGACAAAGCTACCCTGACCGACCAAGTCAGCCAGTTGACTGGGAAGAAGAATGATCTGGAGGCCTTCCTGAGTGGTCTTACCAAGAAGCTGTTCCTTATGCTTGAAGGTAATCCTTTACTCACAACAATCATTTTCAACTGTGATTTTTCCATTCGACCATTGCCTTGATTCAGTAATTGCCCTTGCAGAATTTTGTCAAAACTTTGAAGAAGAAACTAGTCGGCTGGAACCAAACCTTGACCCCATCAATTCTCCAGTGAACGACGAAGTTGCCATGAATGTTTTCCGACTGGAGTCCCGTGTTGCAGCTGTCGTGGACTATCTTGCAAGGCTGAAGGTCGCCACATCTCGCATCGACTCATCACTCTGGCCCAGGGAGACACTACAGAACGACCTCGAGTCGTTGATGGCTCGCCTGAACACGGTCCCTGGTCGAGTGCAGGAGTGGAAAAAGTCGTCGGATCGGTGCGGTGCAGATGTTGCTCTATGTCTGGCCCGAGTCCACTTCGAAGATGCACGAGAAGACAAGCTGGCGGCTCTCCGAGTGGCCAACACCAAGAAACACGACTTCAGGTCCTTCATGGAAACCTTCATTGCTGCTGCCACTCAGATCGCAGATGGAATTGATCTTGATGAGTTCGTTGCTCCTTCCAGCCCTCCACAGGAGGGGTAAAAAACTTCTTTTAAGCCCGACACTTTAAATTTGCCTCGGTATGCCGAGTGGAGTTGTAACCGATAAACCTTAACAGGCTTAGCGCCTGAGCACTTTCGGTTCTTTTAGGTATCGATCTGAACTTGAATTTGATGCTTGATTATGATTGCTTTTGGCTTGAAACGTCTTTTGCAGGTTCAAAGCACGACGCTCACTGTAGTCGACTTATTCCTTAAACCACTTAGGCGAGCGCTGGGCTGCAGCTAAGCCCCCAAGTGAGAGGTTTGCTCTTCACTCGGTAGGATTTTTATATCTTAGGCGAGCACTGGGCTGCAGCTAAGCTTCCGAGTGAGAGGTTTGCTCTTCACTCGGTAGGATTTTTATATCTTAGGCGAGCACTGGGCTGCAGCTAAGCCCCCGAGTGAGAGGTTTGCTCTTCACTTGGTAGGATTTTTATAACTTAGGTGAGCACTAGACTGCAGCTAAGCCCCGAGTGAGAGGTTTGCTCTTCACTCGGTAGGATTTTTATATCTTAGGCGCAGCACTGGCTGCAGCTAAGCCCCGAGTGAGAGGTTTGCTCTTCACTCGGTAGGATTTTTATATCTTAGGCGAGCACTGGGCTGCAGCTAAGCCCCCGAGTGAGAGGTTTGCTCTTCACTCGGTAGGATTTTTATAACTTAGGCGAGCACTGGGCTGCAGCTAAGCCCCCGAGTGAGAGGTTTGCTCTTCACTCGGTAGGATTTTCACATTGTACTTGTGGTGAAGCTCAAAGGAGAGGGTCGCAGTCGACCTGCACCTCGTCCTTCTAACGAGCGTACATTGTATTTGTGGCGTAGCTCAGAGGAGAGGGTCGTAGTCGACCTGCACCTCGTCCTCCTTGCGAGCGCACATTGTACTTATGGCGTAGCTCAGAGAGGGTCGCAGTCGACCTGCACCTCGTCCTCCTTTCGAGCGTATGTTGTATTTGTGGCGTAGCTCAGAGGAGAGGATCGCAGTCGACCTGCACCTCGTCCTCCTTGCGAGCACACATTGTACTTAGGCGAGTACTTGGACTGCAGCTAAGCCTCCGAGTGGAAGTCTGGCTTACCACTCGGTAGGATTTTTATAACTTAGGCGAGTACTTGGACTGCAGCTAAGCCTCCGAGTGGAAGTCTGGCTTACCACTCGGTAGGATTTTTACAACTTAGGCGAGTACTTGGACTGCAGCTAAGCCTCCAGTGGAAGTCCGCTTACCACTCGGTGGGATTTTTATAACTTAGGCGAGCACTGGGCTGCAGCTAAGCCCCCGAGTGGAAGTCTGGCTTACCACTCGGTAGGATTTTTATAACTTAGGCGAGTACTTGGACTGCAGCTAAGCCTCCGAGTGGAAGTCTGGCTTACCACTCGATAGGATTTTATAACTTAGGCGAGCACTGGGCTGCAGCTAAGCCCCCGAGTGGAAGTCTGGCTTACCACTCGGTAGGATTTTCATAACTTAGGCGAGCACTGGGCTGCAGCTAAGCCCCCGAGTGGAAGTCTGGCTTACCACTCGGTAGGATTTTCATTTAAACTTAGGCGAAACGGATTCGCAGCTAAGCCTCTGAGTGGAAGTCTGGCTTACCACTCGGTAAAAATTTTACAAACTTAGGCGAAACAGATTCGCGGCTAAGTCACCCACTGAGGGGGAAAATTTTATTGGACAAAATAAAAAGTGACAAAAATTGCGTTCCAAGCTCGGGGCTCTTCGATATTGTGTTCGACGTTGTAAAGACGGTATGCCCCGTTGTGGAGAACCTTGGTGACGATGAAGGGTCCTTCCCAAGAAGGAGCGAGCTTATGTTGTTTCTGCTGATCCACTCGGAGAACTAGATCTCCTTCCTGGAAGGCTCGACCTCTCACATTTCTGGCGTGAAAGCGACGCAAGTCCTGTTGGTAGATGGTCGATCGGATCAAAGCCATCTCCCTTTGTTCCTCTAGGAGGTCGACTGCGTCCTGAAGCGCTTGCTCAGCTTCTGCTGCGTTGTAGAGTTCAACTCGAGGAGCATTGTGAAGAAGGTCGCTCGGTAGGACTGCTTCAGCTCCATAGACCAAGAAGAATGGAGTTCTTCCGATTCGACCGATTGGGTGTGGTCCGCAATCCCCAAAGCACCGAGGGAGTTAAATCGACCCATGCTCCAGCCGCATGCTTGAGATCACGATCGATCGGGGCTTCAAACCCTTGAGGATCAAGCCATTGGCTCGCTCGCTTGTCCATTCGATTGCGGATGGGCGATCAAGCGTAGTCGACTCGTGTGCCTTGAGAGTTGCGAAATCCTGAATTCTTCCGAGTCAAAGTTAGACCCATTATCCGTAATGATCTTGTGCGGGACTCCATATCTGAATGTCAGCTCCCTAATGAAGGTAACAGCGGTACCGGCGTCAAGATTCTTGATTGGTTTAGCCTCGATCCACTTGGTGAACTTGTCTACTGCTACCAGAACATGCGTGAAGCCACTTCGACCTGTTCTCAAGGGACCGACCATGTCTAACCCCCATACTGCGAAAGACCAGACGAGTGGAATGGTCTTCAGAGCCGACGCAGGCTTGTGCGACATATTTGAATAGAACTGACATCCTTCACACTTGTCCACTATTTTCTTCGCCATCTCATTCGCCCTTGGCCAGTAAAATCCGGCTCGGTATGCTTTGGCCACGATGGTCCGAGAGGACGCATGGTGACCACAGGTCCCCGAGTGGATATCAGTGAGAATGATTCGACCTTCTTCTGGCGTTATGCATTTTTGACCAACTCCAGTCGCGCTCTCTCTATACAACTGTCCTTTGATAACGGTAAAGGCTTTGGATCGACGGACGATCTACCGAGCCTCTTCCTCATCCTCTGGAAGCTCTTTTCTCAGGATATACGCGATATAGGGAATTGTCCAGTCGGGTGTGACCACTAAGACCTCCATGACCAAGTCGACCACTGCTGGGACCTCAACCTCAGTCGGATCTGTGGCATTCTTGGGCTGTGGAACTTCTTCGGTGAAAGGGTCTTCCTTGACTGACGGAGTGTGTATATGCTCCAAGAACACACCACTCGGAATGGCTTCTCTCTTGGAACCTATCTTTGCTAGATCATCAGCTACTTGATTTTTCAATCGAGGGATGTGATGGAGCTCTAACCCCTCAAACTTCTTTTCCAGCTTCCTCACTGCATTGCAGTATCCAGTAATGGCTGGGCTTCTCACGTCCCACTCCTTCATCACTTGGTTGACCACTAAATCTGAATCGCCATAGACCATCAGGCGACGGACGCCGAGTGAGATGGCCATGAGCAATCCGTATAAGAGGGCCTCATACTCTGCCTCATTGTTGGAGGAATCAAAGTGAATCTGGAGCACATATCTGAGCTTATCTCCTCTGGGGGAAACCAGGACAACCCCAGCACCGGAACCATTCAGCATCTTAGAGCCATCAAAAAACATGGTCCAATGCTTGAGTGAACTTGACCGGCTGCTGCTGTTCAATCCACTCGGCGAGGAAATCTGCTATTGCACAGGACTTAATGGCTTTCTTTGCCTCAAACTTGATATCAAGGGAAGAAGTTCAATCGCCCATTTCGCCACTCGACCAGTTGCATCTCTCAGCGAGAATCTCGATAGTGGAGCGTCACGGCGACTATGATGGAATGATCAGAGAAATAATGAGCAACCTTCTTTGTGCTCATGTATATTCCATACACAAGCTTCTGAATGAGGATATCTCTGCTTGGATGGAGTCAAGACTTCAAACAAATAATATACTGGGACTGAACTTTGAAGGCTTTTCCTTCTTCTTCCCGCTCGACCGCAAGTTAATCAGATCGACGACTTGTCCTGTGGCTGCGATATAAAGCAACAGAGGCTCTTTGCTGATTGGAGCAGCAAGCACCGGCTGGGTGGAGAGCAGAGCTTTGAGCTCGGCAAACGCTGCACCAGCTTCGAGTCCACTCGAACTTATGCGCCTTCTTCATCATCGGTAAAGAGGCAATGCCTTTTCACCGAGTCGTGAGATGAATCGACTTAATGCGCCAAGCATCCAAGAAGCTTCGACATCGCACTCGCCGTAGGCGTTTCATTAGGAGAATAGTGCCGATCTTTTACGGATTAGCATCGATCCTCGCTGGAAACGAAAACCGAGTAACTTTCCACCGGGAACTCGAATGTGCACTTCGATGGATTGAGCATGATATCATACCTTCTGAGGTTGGCAAATGTTTCGGCGAGGTCAGCGAGCAGGTCAGAACCTTTTCGTGACTTGACGATGATATCATCCATACACGCTTCCACATTTCGACTGATTTGAGTGAGCAGACACTTCTGAATCATTCGCATAAATGTGGCTCCGGCATTCTTGAGGCCGAATGGCATGGTGATATAGCAGAAGCACCCGAATGGAGTGATGAAAGCTGTTTTTATCTCATCGGATCCATACAGACGGATCTGATGATACCCGGAATATGCGTCTAGAAAAGACAACCTCTCACATCTCGCGGTCGAGTCAACAATTTGATCTATGCGAGGGAGAGGAAAATGATCTTTCGGGCAGGCCCGATTGATGTGCTTGAAATCAATGCACATTCGGAGCGATTTGTGCTTCTTAGGAACCATGACAACATTAGCGAGCCACTCGGAGTGGTATATCTCTCGGATAAATCCTGCCGCCAACAGTCGTGCCACTTCTTCACCAATAGCCTTTCTCTTCTGGATGGCGGACCGCCGAAGATGCTCTTTGACCGCTTTGCGGACGAAGTCGACTCGAGGCGATGCTCGGTCCATCCCTCAGGAACACTGGCATGTCGGTGGCTTCCATGCAAAAATGTCCCGATTCTCACGGAGGAACTGGATGGCGCTTCTTCCTATTTGGTCGAGTGTTGTGGAGATGTGGGTCGGTGCTGCATCGGGTCGGTCGGGTGAATGTGGACAGGCTTCGTCTCACGGACGGTGAAATGCGATTCTGTGGCGGGTTTCTTGGATCGCAGCAAATCACTCGGATCTGCGCTTTGCTTATATTCTTCAAACTCGACCGCTGTCACCGAATCGGCAATCTTGAGCCCTTACGAAAGCACTCTTCGCTTTTTCCGATCACGGTGATGGTGATCACTCCTTTGGGGCCGGGCATCTTCAGTTTGAGGTACACGTAACATGGTCGAGCCATGAACCGTGCATAAGCTGGTCTCCCCAAAATGGCGTGGTACGCACTCTGAAAATCCACGACCTCGAATGCCAACTTTTCCTTGCGAAAATGTTTTGAATCCCCAAACACCACGTCCAGAGCTATTTGGCCGAGTGACTCGGCTTTCTTTCCGGGTATAACTCCATGAAAGCTCATGTTACTGGTGCTCAGTCGGGACATCGGAATGCCCATTCCTTTCGGCAGGTTCGCATTCAACAAGTTCAGCCCACTACCACCGCCCATCAAGCACCTTTGTCGATCGAGTGCCTTCGACAACCGGATCGACCATCAAAGCTTGCCTCCCAGGGGTGGCAATATGGGTCGGGTGATCAGATTGGTCGAATGTGATGGGTGTTTGGGACCATCTCAGATAACTTGCTTTTGCTGGGGCAACCATGTTCACCTCACGGTTAATGACTTTTAGTCGACTCTTGCTTTCCACATCTGCGAAGATCATCAGAGTGGAGTTGACATACGGATATCCTTCCTCACTGTCCTCCTTGTCTTCGGCTTTGTATGACTCCTTCTCCTTGTCTTTAGACTGTTTTCCTGGCTTCTTTGGATCAGAGTCGACTTTGGCGAGTGGTATGCCGGGTAAATGATATTGCCCTCTTCATCTTTCTTCGTGTGGATGTGACATGGCATATCCATCACGTTGTTCCTTCTTTATCCTTTACTTTCTTAGGATTCCGGGATCCTTTTGGCTTCCTTTGAACTTTCCACGAGTCACGGCGAGCCTCTCCAGAGCTGCTTTGGTTCAGCCTTCGCTTCGCTTCCGATTCGGTGTTTCCCTTCTCCGATCGACTCGGCTTGTACTTGCCGCTTCGGAGTCGGTCTTCTTCTTCACCGTTGGTGTACTTGGTAGCAATCTCCATCATTCGACTCAGGGTCATGTCTCCGGTTTGACCAAATTTCAAACTCAATTCTCTGTTCTTGACGCCATCCTTGAAGGCGCAGATCGCTCGATGATCAGACACATTTTCCAAAGTATGGTGCAAAGTGATCCATCTCTGAATATACTCTCTGAGAGTCTCATTGGTCTTCTGCACATAGACTTGCAGCTCTGTCAATCCAGCTGGTCGCTTGCAAGTTCCTTCAAACGTTCGCGAACACTGGGACAGATCTTCCCAAGTGTAAATGCTGCTAGGAGGTAATCGATTCAACCATGCTCGCGTAACCTTCCAACATGAGGGCAAATGCTTCATGGCCACCTCGTCATTCCCACCACCAATCTGTACCGCCACTCGGTAGTCTTCAAGCCAAGTTTGGGCTTAGACTCACGGTGAACTTCTTGACTCTGTTGCTAATCGGAAATTGGGGGAATCACAGTGGCTCGATAGCCTATTTGAAACATTCGGACCGAAACATGCACTCATCGCCAGGGCGCATCTCTGTCGGGTCCACCCCGATGGGCTCTGTTCCGGTCGACCAAGCCTTGCACGATAATGGATCGCGCGTCAAAGCCTGGTTCTCTGGGGTCCACTGGAGCTCCTCGCCCCACACTGAGCTGACGCCTATCATCATGCTGCCGAGGAGCGTAAGACCCAGCCCTCGGAGGGGAAGCGGGCACTCGACGCCTATCATCTCGGTCGTGTCGGTCTCCATACTGGTCCCGCCGATTCTCGCGCCCTTCTCGCCGCGGAGGCGATCTGGGACTGTGAGCCGACTGAACCGTATTCGCAGCAACGGATCGACTGTGAATTACATTGCGCGATCGCGACACGGCTGAATTTCGATCTCCTGCTGCCGGAGCAAATCACGATCGCATCAAGCCTCCGCCGACTTCCGACCGAGAAGGCTGGATGGATTTCGCTATTCGGTCATGTTGCTAAATCTGGATTGGGGTTCGATATACGAGTCGGCGGGAAGAGTTGGCGTCGATTGGCGTCGGGAACTTCGTTGCTTGCGCTCGTTGAGTGCTCGCTGAAGGTTCTCCAGCGAGCGCGTTCAGCCAGATTAATGGCGTGCCTCCTCCAAGGCACGAGCCTCGGGGGTTTCTCCCGCGATGGCAGTATGCAGGGCATCCATGTTCCTGCGGCGACGCTCTTCCCTCTGCAGAGAGTTGAGTGGCTCGGGCTGGTACTCCTCGTGGTCACGAGCGGGGTCATCTCCGCCGCCTGCCCCGCCCTCATGGGCAAAGCCAGGGGGACTGCGAGGTCCGTCGACCATCAGGATTTCCGCAGCCGGATCGCTGCTATTGCACTCGGATGCAGTCTCTACGGAGACAGTCGACAGATCGAACAGGCCGTAGAGAGATTCATCGGGCTCAATTGCCGCAACTTGGGCGGTGGCTGTCTGGCGAGCCACCGCATGCTTCACCCACCGCTGGAGTCTCGACCGACCAGAGCGCTTGCGCTGGTGGGAGACCGGAAGGGTGATCGATAGGGGAGTCGACCGATACGGGGTCGACGGTTGTCGCAGCAGAACGCCGCGGATGCATGCACGAAAATGCGTCGCACCGCGGACGGGGAGCGCATCAACGTCGAGTGGAGCCTCCTGGAGCCAGGCGGAGTCGTCGGCGACGAAGGTGAGAGCGCCGAGACGGATCTCGCGACCCTCAACCAAAGCTCCAGCAGTCATCATGATGAAAGTACTCGGAAGAATCGCAACTTCTCCACAAAATCGCTAAAACACCAGCCCCACGGTGGGCGCCAACTCTCGTGGTTCTAAGTCTGACAGTAGAGTGGGGGTAGGTATGGAGAGGCAAGGTCCTAGCTATGGAGAAGTTGTAAACACAAGCGATGTACGAGTTCAGGCCCTTCTCGGAGGAAGTAAAAGCCCTACGTCTCGGAGCCCTGAGGCGGTCGAGTGGATTATGTGTATATGTGTTACAGGGGTGCGAATCCTTCTGCCTGTGGAGGGGGGTGGCTTATATAGAGTGCGCGGGACCCTGCCACCCCACGTAATGAAGGGCTTAAAGTACATTAAGTGCAGGCGTTCGTAACGCTCCACATAAAGGGTCTTAACTACCATAATGTCTATTCAATTACAGGCCAAGCAAAGACAGAGTGCCTCTTGACCTTCCGGTGGTCGAGTGAATCTTCATGGTCGAGTCCTTCAAGTCAGTCGAGTGGGTTCCTCGTAGGTCGACTGGAAGGTGATCTCTTCTAAGAGTGTCCTTGGGTAGGGTACTCAGATCAGGTCTATGACCCTACCCTAGGTACATGAATCCATCAGCTAGGGCAGGCCACGCATGCTCTCCCCCCAAGTCCGAATAGGACAAGGAGGGGGGGGGGGTGCCCCCTTCCTTCCTCTCCTCTCTCCCGTCCTTCCCCCTCCTACTCCAACTAGGAAAGGAGGGAGTCCTTCTCCCGGTGGGAGTAGGACTCCTCCCTGGCACGCCTCCTCCTGGCCAGCCGCCCCCTCCCCCTTGATCCTTTATATACGGGGCAGGGGGCACCTCTAGACACAACGATTGATCCCTAGGATCTCTTAGCCGTGTGCGGTGCCCCCTCCACCACAATCCACCTCGATAAATATCGTAGCGGTCCTTAGGCGAAGCCCTGTGTTGGTAGAACATCATCATCGTCACCACGCCGTCATGCTGATGAAACTCTCCCTCAAAGCTCGGCTGGATCGGAGTTCGAGGGACGTCATCGAGCTGAACGTGTGCTGAACTTGGAGGTGCCGTATGTTCGGTACTTGATCGGTCGGATCGTGAAGACGTACGACTACATCAACCGCGTTGTGCTAATGCTTCTGATTTCGGTCTTGAGGGTACGTGGACAACACTCTCCCCTCTCGTTGCTATGCATCACCATGATATTGCGTGTGCGTAGGATTTTTTTTTGAAATTACTACGTTCCCCAACATCATTTTGGGATTATGCATTAGAGACAACTGCATTCACTTTAAACAGGGCACCATCAAAATTCATTGAGACGACGCCTTATGAACTGTGGTTTGGCAAGAAACCAAAGTTGTCGTTTCTTAAAGTGGGGCTGCGATGCTTATGTGAAAAAGCTTCAACCTGATAAGCTCCAACCCAAATCGGAGAAGTGCGTCTTCATAGCATACCCAAAGGAAACTATTAGGTACACCTTCTATCACAGATCTGAAGGCAAAATCTTTGTTGCTAAGAATGGATCTTTTCTAGAGAAGGAGTTTCAATCGAAAGAAGTGATGGGAGGATAGTAGAACTTGATGAGGTAATTGTACCTTCTCCCTTATCAGAAAGTAGTTGATCACAGAAATCAGTTCCAGTGATTCCTACACCAATTTGTGAGGAAGCTAATGATGATGATCATGAAACTTCAGATCAAGTTACTACCGAACCTCGTAGATCTTCCAGAGTGAGATCCGCACGAGAGGGGTATGGTAATCCTGTTCTGGAAATCATGTTACTAGACCATGGTGAACCTACGAACTATGAGGAAGGGATGATGAGCCCAAATTCCGCGAAATGGCTTGAGGCCATGAAATCTGAGATGGGATCCATGTATGATAACAAAGTGTGGACTTTGGTGGATTTGCTTGATGATCGGCAAGTGATATGTCCATTTTGCATCATGCTTTGATATAGATATTTATTGTATTATGGGCAGTTATTACATGTTATGACACAATACTTATGCCTATTCACTCTTATTTTACAAGGTTTACATGAAGAGGGAGAATGCCGGCAGCTGGGATTCTGGGCTGGAAAAGGAGAAAATATTAGAGACCTATTCTGCACAATTCCAAAAGTCCTAAAACTCCACCAAAGTCATTTTTGGAATTAATAAAAAATACTGAGCGGAAGAAATACCAGAGGGGGGCCACCCACCGTCCACGAGGGTGGGGGGGGGCGCCCTACCCCCCTAGGTGCACCCCTGGCTCGTGGGCCCTGTCGGTGTCAAAACCGGCGGATCTCGGGTAGGGGGTCCCGATCTGTGCGTCTAAGGCTAGTGGTAACAGGAGGCAAGGGTCATGATGTTTTACCCAGGTTCGGGCCCTCTTGATGGAGGTAAAACCCCACTTCCTGCTTGATTGATATTGATAATATGGGTGTTACAAGAGTTGATCTACCACAAGATCGTAGAGGCTAAACCCTAGAAGCTAGCCTATGATGATTATGATTCTATCTCTAAGGACTAAACCCTCCGGTTTATATAGATACCGGAGGGGGCTAGGGTTTACATGGAGTCGGTTACAAAGAAGGAAATACGATATCCGGATCGCCAAGCTTGTCTTCCACGCAAAGGAGAGTCCCATCCGGACACGGGACGAAGTCTTGAGTCTTGTATCTTCACGGTCCAACAGTCCGGCCAAAGTATATAGTCCGGCTGTCCGGATACCCCCTAATCCAGGACCCCCTAAGCCACTAGTGAAACCTATGGCCCCCCGGTCTATCTCTTATCATATTTGCTTCCAATCCACCTTTATTTGCATCTTTACTTTTTGCATCTATATTATAAAATACCAAAAATATATTTATCTTATCTTACTATCTTTATTAGATGTCACTTTTGCTAGTGGTCGTGAAGGGATTGACAACCCCTTTATTGCGTTGGTTGCGAGTTCTTTGTTTGTTTGTGTAGGTGCGTGGGACTTTTGAGGAGCCTCCTACTGGATTGATACCTTGGTTCTCAAAAACTGAGGGAAATACTTACGCTACTATTGCTGCATCACCCTCTCCTCTTCGAGGAAAACCAACATAAGCTCAAGGCGTAGCAGGCGATATCCCGAGCATTGTCTGACAGCAGGTCTAAGCTGTGCTCATCGTGACTGTCCGGCGCTCCTGGCGCAGGCCTGAACCCGTGAAAGATCAAGTCTCCTCGGATATCGGCCGTGTAGTTCAGGTTTCCGAACCTGACCCGGTGGCTAGAGGCTTAGCTGTCAATCTGCTCCAGATGGCCAAGCGAATTGGCCCGTAGTGTGAAGCTGCCGAACACGAAGATCTGTCCAGGGAGAAAAGTCTCACCCTGGACCGTGTTGTTGATGATTGAAGGAGCCATCAAGACTTGCAGCGACGACACAGACGAACTCTCAGTGAAAGCACCAATGTCGGTGTCAAAACCGGCGGGTCTCGGGTATGGGGTCCCGATCTGTCCCAAAACCTCAGATTGTAACAGGAGGCAAGGGACACTATGTTTTACCCAGGTTCGGGCCCTCTTGATGGAGGTAAAACCCTACTTCCTGCGTGATTGATATTGATAATATGGGTGTTACAAGAGTTGATCTACCACGAGATCGTAGAGGCTAAACCCTAGAAGCTAGCCTATGATGATTATGCTTCTGTCTCTAAGGACTAAACCCTCCGGTTTATATAGATACTGGAGGGGGCTAGGGTTTACATGGAGTCGGTTACAAAGAAGGAAATACGATATCCGGATCGCCAAGCTTGTCTTCCACGCAAAGGAGAGTCCCATCCGGACACGGGACGAAGTCTTGAGTCTTGTATCTTCACGGTCCAACAGTCCGACCAAAGTATATAGTCCGGCTGTCCGGATACCCCCTAATCCAGGACTCCCTCAGTAGCCCCTGAACTAAGCTTCAATGACGATGAGTCCGACGCGCAGTTCGTCTTCGGCATTGCAAGGCGGGTTTCGTCTCCGAATGCTCCAAAGTAGTTGTCGAACACTTAAACATATTGCAAGGCGGTTTTAGACACATGACATGACACTACGTTCAAGTCATTATTCGAACCATTTTCCCACAACCAGCCACAACACATATTGCGAGGCGGTTTCCTCTGCACGTCTTGCCGAAGCAGAAATCGTGTCCCCTTATTACGGGATTCTCATCAATACGGGTATGGGTAGCCCAAAGGCGCCGCTAATTGCGGCGAGTGGGGAACGAGCGGGTTCCACCAGGCAAGTGGGGAGGCACAAAAGCTTTTACCGCCTCTATAAAGAGATAAGGTATCTTCCTTTTTACCCACGCCTTTTCCTTCCGCTAGTCCATTCCCCTCTTCTCGAGCCCTAGCGCCCAAGCACTCTCCTTCTCCATTGAAGAGAGGTCCTCCAAAGATGTCCGGATCTGGAGTAGGAGGCAAATGGATGGCCTCTACCGTCTGGGAGAGGGATATCAAAAAGCTCCGAGAGGCCGGGTACTTGGCCAAGAAAATCGGCCACCGTCTTCCACCGGCGAGACAGATCGTCCCCACTCCGGAGCCCCACGAGAGGGTCGTGTTTCTTCCTCATTTCGTCCGCGGGCTCGGGTTTCCCCTTCACCCATTTGTTCGCGGCATCATGTATTATTACGGGATTGATTTTCATGATCTGTCCCCCAAATTCTTTCCTTAACACTTCGACGTTCATCGTCGTATGTGAGGCTTTTCTCCATATTTCGCCGCACTTCGGCTTATGGCTGAAAATCTTCAACGTGAAGCCGAAGGTGGTGAATGGCGAGCACGCCGAATGCGGCGGCGCCATGATGAGCAAGATGCCCAAGGTCGTATGGCCGACGGGCACCTTCAATGATTCCGTCAAGGAGTGGCAGCAGCAGTGATTCTATATCACCGAACCGCATGGTAAAAAGTGGGCCGCTGCTCCCGTTCAGATCCGGAGCCCCACTGCGGCTCACGTCCTGGCCCAAGAAGGGCCTGAACTGGTCCTCATCTGACGAGTTGTCAGTGCTCCAAACACGCGTCCAGAGCATGGTCGACAAGGACGTCAAACTCGTCAACGTAGTCCAGGTGATGTTAGTTCACCTGGTTCTCCCTTGCCAGCATCGAGCCTGCAATTTGTGGGAATATGACCCGGCCGAACACCAGACCCTACGGGAGCTCTATGGCTCCTCCCACAAGGACATCTAGAAGGTGCTCTGCAGGTCCGGCAAACCATGGCCGGGCTCCGCCGAGGACCGCGGGTATCAACTATCCCACTCTGCAAGTCCGGTAAGTCATTGCTGTGCTCTGTCCATCCGTGTTTAAGCTGGTATATCCCGAGGGAGGCGCACTTATCATGCTTTCTACAATAATCCCAGGAATGGACGAAAAAGGTGGAGCGGATACACTGTCCGGCCCCACTGCCGGCGGAACCTGCCGGACCTCTTCCGACGAAGATGCTTGTCCCAGCGCCTTACGAGGCACCGAAGAAAGAGGCCTCCAAGAAGGTCAAGAATACCCGGAGTGGCCTTCATCGTCATGATGCTTCGGACGCAAAATCCGAGGATTCCAGTGACCATCCTTCCTCCGAAGATGAGGAGGAGGAGGAAGAAGACGAGTCCCCCGCAGGGGAGGGAAGAAAAGGACGGCCTCCTCATCCCTGGAGGCCGAATCGCCAAAGAGGGGGAAAGGTTCCCTCCCCGAGGCGTCCACCACGGCTGCTGATAGCAGCCCGGAGTGGGATCCCAGGGCCCAACCCCTGGTAAAGCTGTAAGTATATGAAACCCGCACACACCTACATGCCCGAGGTCATTAGGATGTAGCAGTTTTAACTGTCGCCATATTTTGTACAGCCCGGCGAGGTCCCACGCCGGATAGTCCTCATTGGAGGATTTGCTGAGCTCAGATGCCCTGGCGAGCGAGACGCCTCCAGAGGCCCCTTCACCGAAGCCTAGGCGCGACACCGAGGTGTCGTCTCAGCGGGACCTGGACCAGGGGTGCATATCCCTGGGGCCGGACACACGGGAGCAGCGGCTCCCATGCGTATCGACGGCGGGGGCGATCTTAGGTTCGGACCGCAGCCGGACACGGTCCTGGAGACCTTTAAAGCTCCAGGATCGGTTGAGCAGCCAACTTTGATGAGGGGAGGCTTGCCTACTCCGCCAGCGACCTCTGTCCAAGCAAAGCTGCCGGGCGGCCTATCGACAGTGCTAAGAAGCGCGTCTATCATCGATGAACATCGTGCCCTCATGGGTGCGGTGATTGAAAAGATTAAGTCTGCTGAGAGCAGACTGAATGAATCCTGCCTTAGTCTTATAAAGGGCTTTGAGGTATGTTTTTAAGAAACCTTTGGGAGATTGTCATAATATGAGTAGTAGCCCCTGACGCACTGTCTGGCGAAAGAAAGCCGGATAGGGGGTCAAATTTTTCCGTTTTGCAGGAGAATCAGTTAATGACGTGTATCCCTTTGTTTGAAAACATGCGTCTGCAGAGACGACGGCCGCTCATAGTGCGGAGGTGTCCGGACGAAAGCAGCGTCTGGAACGGGCCGAAGAGGAACTTGGCCGCGTGAAGAAGCGGTTGGAGGACAAGCAAGGTATGTCGAAACCTTGTGCTAAGTTGAGCATGAATTAGAAGTTGTGCTTGACGGGGCCGGAGGAGAGGCGACTAGGAGAGGCGACTAGGAGAACCTTGCGCCGGTGGCCACTCCGGCCCCGGCGGCCACCCACCACACCGGTGGCCACCTTGGCGCCGGCGTCCACCATACTCTCCTCTTCTCTTGGCTCTCCTTGGTGAACCTTCATCCCTTTTGGTGGTGGCTCAGGCAAGTTGGTGGCCATGTCGCCGTTCAACCTCAACTTCAACCGTGGCAAGGAATTTCAGCCACAGGTCTCAAAGTCAACTATCAGAAATCTATCATGGTTCCAATTAATATCAATGAGGATAGGGTTGATATCTTTACCAATACCTTGAACTGCCAAAGAGTAGCTTTTCCTTTCACTTACCTAGGACTTCCTTTGGGCTTATCCAAGCCCACTGTGGAGCAATGTATGCGAATGGTTCAAAGAATTGCAAAAAGGTTAGCTGGCTTGGCTACCTTCATGACAAGTGCTGGAAGACTGCTTCTGGTCAAATCTGTGTTGGCCTCCTTGCCAATATTTTTCATGGCTTGTATATATGTACCTGTTACTATCAAGCAACAAGTAATAAAGTACTTGAGGCATTGTTTATGGAGAGGTTCTGACATGGAGGATCACAGACCAGCCTCTGTTGCTTGGACAACCGTCTGTAGACCAAAGGTGCAAGGTGGTCTGGGAGTTATGGACATTTTTGCTCAAAACAAGGCTTTGCTAATGAAAAATCTTCATAAATTTTACAACAGGCATGATATCCCTTGGGTGAACCTCATTTGGGAATCACACTACCAGGACAATAAATTACCAGGGAATGATTTGGTTGGGTCTTTCTGGTGGAGGTCCATCCTTCAATTAATGGATCAATATAAAGCCATGGCCAGATGTAACTTAGGGGATGGTAGAACTACCTTCTTTTGGTCTGATTTGTGTTGCAATGCTGTATTACAGCAGGAATACCCCCATCTTTATTCCTTTGTGCAAGATGCTACAATGACAGTTCAACAAGTGGTGAGTACTGAGTACCTTGAGGATTTGTTCCACCTGCCTCTGTCTAACCAAGCATACCAGCAGTTTCTGCTATTAGAAGAAGTTTGTCATGATTTTGCATATGTCTGACACTTGGAGTTATATATGGGGCAACAGTAATTTCTCTGCTTCAAAGGCATACAGAGTGATCATAGGTGTCAAACAAGTTCCACCTCACTTTGCGTGGATTTGGAAGTCCTCATGTCAACCTAAGCAAAAAATGTTCTTCTGGATGCTGCTGCATGATAGACTCAACACAAGAAACTTGCTAAGAAGGAAAACTATGATCTTGGAAGAATACACATGTGCTGTGATGAATTGCCAACAAGAAGAAACTCTGCACCATTTATTCTGGGGGTGCCAATTCTCTAGGATATGTTGGAACTTCATTTGTCCACAAAGATCTCCAAACCTATCTGTGCTAGAGGCCTTCCAAGATCTGAAGGAAAAGTTGAATGTTCCTTTCTTCATGGAGATCATTATACTGGGATCTTGGGCTATCTAGATTTCTAGAAACAACAAGATTTTTGAAAACATTCAACCATCATTCCAAGGTTGGAAACACATTTACTTTGAGGAACTCAAGCTGTTATCCCACAGGATCAAGGCTAAATATGCTGCAGAGTTCAACATCTGGCTGATTAGCTTGCTAGTCACTTGAGGAGCCCTTCTCTTAGTTTTATTTCTAGTTTTAGTTTTAGCCTTAGCTTTCTCTTCAGGGGCTCATCTCAAGCCCTTGTCTGTATAGCTTTTTTTGTTTTGTTTTTTTTAGTTTTTAGCTAGCTTCCATAGTTTGTTGTATAGTTTGTTTTTTTGTTCTATTTTTCTTGGTTCTGTGCTACTCTTTTTATTTTTTAATAAAAATTGCAGTGGGGTTTTACCCTACTGTTCATAGTCAAAAAAAGAAGTTGTGCTTGACGAAAATATTTGTATTGTATGCTCTAGGGGCGAGTGCCGAAATTGAGGCACTGAAGAAGGCTGTGGCTGAAGCCGACAATAAAGCCACCGCCGAACAGGCTCTTCATGAGAAGCACGAGGCTAGGGTCATTGAAGCTGAGCGAGAGCTCCAGGAGGCCGTGAAGAAAAGCGAGGCCTTGGAGCAGAGTCTAGCAGGGAAAGAATCCGAACTCGCCCAAGCTCTCCAAGCCGTAGAGGATGCTCGGGAAGAAGCCCGAGGTGCTCTCAAGGACATTCAGGAGGCCCGGAAGGTTGCGGCTGGTAAGGCCTTTTGTACTCAAGGCCATTTTTGCATAGTAATGGGAGGAACTCTAAGCGACAAGCTGAATTCTTGTTTCTCCAGGGGCGTTTGCGGATCTGCCATGCAGTATATCAGATGCTACCCAATTCTACCAGACTGAGGAGAAGAAGTCTGCGGAGAAGCATTTCTGATCACAGTATTTGGCGCCGAATTATCCGGTGCCCTTTATCGATCAGCCGAAGCAGCTGGTCGAACTGCACCAGGCGGCCGAACTAGCCATGAAGGAATTGGTTTTCCGGCTGTGGCCCGTGGAGCCAATTCCAAGCAGTTACTTCGGACTCGTGAAGCGGATTGTTGGTGCTTGCCCTCGGCTCGATGTCATTAAGCGATCGGTCTGCATAGAGGGTGCACGCATGGCTTTTGCCCGTGCGAAGGTGCACTGGGGGAAGCTTGATGCTGAGAAGCTGATGACTGAGGGACCACCGAAGGGTAAGGAGCATCGCAAGCCCGAGTTGTACTATGAGGGTGTCCTGAAAGGAGCCCGCCTTTTGGCAGATCAGTGTACCAAAGACACTATATTTCCCTAAAGGCAGTCGTGCCATTTTTTGTAATGCGGGATAACGGCACTTTTATTATTTATTGCCTATTTATGTGAACGTTTATTCTTCCTGTGCTGCTGTTTAGTGTATATAAATCCTGAGAGTTGGCCAGTCGTCGGCTTCTGCCCCCACGTAAAAAGTACGGGGGTGTTCGGGACATACCTGAACACTCTTTATCCCATTGTTGGGTCCTTTTAAGGAGGTGTTCCTTACCGCGAACCAGGCAATCAGACTATAGGGCTTTATTACTCTCACTTAGCCATAGGAATTCAAGTATGGTGGGCGCAGCCCCTGGTGTTTGGAAGACCGTACTAGGGGCTCTATCGGCGCCTGATCGGAAGACCGATCCATTGCACTTTGCATTTATAATGGCATTAAGCGGAATAAATCTTTAAAGATTTTATAACCTCTCGAACAGCTGACCAACTCTCGCTGTATCATGACAGTCAGTTTTCGGCTTTCTCTACTGAGGTGCTCGTCCGGAAGAACCGGGACACAATTGCAGTAGTTCTCCCAGCGCTACCTTAGCCGATGGAGCGGAATGTAAGGTACCAAAACATGGGAGCTGTGCAAACCCAACTAATGACCCAAGACATGATTCGGAGCTGATGCATATAGTGCTATAAGTTTGGGGTGCCGAGCGACCGAAAAGGTGGTCGGACTTTGTTGCCATCTCATGAATACTATGAAGCCCCTGGCATAGTGGGGCATAACACGAGGTATGGATGCCATTTATGACAAAAAGGCATCAATGAGGAACGACGACCGGTAAGTGTTATTTAAGTCTACGCATTGTAGTAGAGGGACATGTCTATGCATATGAGTGCGGTTTATGATTATAAAAAGAGGTGTTTTTGGTGGAACCTCTCGTGGCCAAACTAGAGGAGGCTCTGTGTGGATCTGAAATGTATCCGGACTGCCTCCTTTGGGGGGGAGGTTTTACTTATGTGCTCCTGCCTTGTGCGTCTGAGCTGATTCCACGTACAGTACACTGCCAGAATTCCTTTGTCAGCGTGCTCCTGCCAAAATTCCTTCGTCGCCTGCTTCCCACTCAAGCCGGACATAGTTTGGCCAAGAGTCTCCTGACAAAAAGAGAGACTTTAACGAGTTCAGCACGTCGCCAAAGGGCGAGTGCTGGAAGATATCCGCAGCGGTGAACTCCATTACCGTAGCCCAACTAGATTCGGCGGGCTCGGGAGTGCGCGGACTGGAACCTACAGCCGGGTACGAGTCTGGGGGTCCGGTGTCACAGGCTTCCTCGGAGGTGAAGCCTGTGTTCGGCTCTACCGCCGATGAGTGTGCGACCTCCTGGGCGGGGTCCATCCATCCATCCTCGGGCGACGCGATCTGCTCCAGATTTAGGTCCGGGGCTCCTGCAGGGGCGTGATACGTCTCCAACGTATCTATAATTTTTGATTGTTCCATGCTATTATATTACCCCTTTTGGATGTTTATGGGCTTTATTTTACACATTTATATCATTTTTGGGACTAACCTACTAACCGGAAGCCCAACCCATATTGTTGTTTTTTTGCCTATTTCAGTATTTCGAAGAAAAGGAATATCAAACGGAGTCCAAACAGAATGAAACCTTCGGGAGCGTGATTTTTGGAACGAACGTGATCCAGAGGACTTGGAGTGCAAGTCAAGAAGCAACCGAGGCTCCCACGAGATAGGAGGATGCCCCCCTATAGGGAGCGCCCCCTGTCTCGTGGGCCCCTCGGGTGTCCACCGACATACTTCTTCCTCCTCTATAAGCCTACATACCCCGAAAACATCCACGGAGCAGATAAAACACAATTTCCACCACCGTAACCTTCTGTATCCGCGAGATCGCATCTTGGAGCCTTTGCCGGCGTTCTGCCGGAGGGGGAATCGACCACGGAGGGCCTCTACATCAATATCCTTGCCCCTCCGATGAGTTGTGACTAGTTTACCACAGACCTACGGGTCCATAGTTATTAGCTAGATGGCTTCTTCTCTCTTTTTGGATCTCAATACAATGTTCTCCCCTTCTCTTGTGGAGATCTATTCGATGTAAACTCTTTTTGCGGTGTGTTTGTCGAGATCCGATGAATTGTGGGTTTATCATCAAGTTTATCTATGAATAATATTTGAATCTTCTCTGAATTCTTTTATGTATGATTGAGTTATCTTTGCAAGTCTCTTCGAATTATCAGTTTGGTTTGGCCTACTAGATTGATCTTTCTTGCCATGGGAGAAGTGCTTAGCTTTGGGTTCAATCTTGCGGTGTCCTTACCAAAGGATGTAAAGGGTTGCAAGGCACGTATTATATTGTTGCCATCGAGGATAACAAGATGGGGTTTATATCATATTGCTTGAGTTTATCCCTCTACATCATGTCATCTTGCTTAATACGTTACTCTGTTCTTATGAACTTAATACTCTAGATGCAGGCAGGAGTCGGTCGATGTGTGGAGTAATAGTAGTAGATGCAGGCAGGAGTTCGTCTACTTGTTGCCGACGTGATGCCTATATACATGATCATGCCTAGATAATCTCATAATTATTCGCTTTTCTATCAATTGCTCAACAGTAATTTGTTCACCCACCGTAATACTTATGCTATCTCGAGAGAAGCCACTAGTGAAACCTATGGCCCCCGGGTCTATCTCTTATCATATTTGCTTCCAATCTACTTTTATTTGCATCTTTACTTTTTGCATCTATATTATAAAATACCAAAAATATATTTATCTTATCTTACTATCTTTATTAGATCTCACTTTCGCAAGTGGCCGTGAAGAGATTGACAACCCCTTTATTGCGTTGGTTGCGAGTTCTTTGTTTGTTTGTGTAGGTGAGTGGGACTTTTGAGGAGCCTCCTACTGGATTGATACCTTGGTTCTCAAAAACTGAGGGAAATACTTACGCTACTATTGCTGCATCACCCTCTCCTCTTCGAGGAAAACCAACGCAAGCTCAAGACGTAGCAAGAAGGATTTCTGGCGCCGTTGCCGGGGAGGTCTTCACTCAAGTCAAGACATACCAAGTACCCATCACAAACTCATCTCCCTCGCATTTACATTATTTGCCATTTGCCTCTCGTTTTCCTCTCCGCCACTTCACCCTTGCTGTTTTATTCGCCCTCTCTTTACCAATCTCCTCCTCTCTCTTTTCGCTTCCCTTTTTCCGTTTGCCTGTGTGTTGGATTACTAGTTGCCATGGCGCAAGATATTACCAAATTGTGTGATTTCTCGAATACTAATAATAATGATTTCCTTAGTACTCCGATTGCTCCTCTTAATGATGATGAGTCTTGTGAAATCAATAATGCTTTGCTGAATCTTGTTATGAAAGATCAATTCGCCGGCCTTCCTAGTGAATATGCCGCTACTCATCTAAACAACTTTGTTGATTTGTGTGATATGCAAAAGAAGAAAGATACGGATAACAATATTTTCAAATTGAAGTTATTTCCGTTTTCACTTAGAGATCATGCTAAAGTTTGGTTTTCGTCTTTGCCTAAAAGTAGTATTGATTCTTGGAACAAGTGCAAAGATGCTTTTATCTCTAAGTATTTTCCTCCCGCTAAGATTATCACTCTTAGGAACGATATTATGAATTTTAAACAACTTGATCATGAGCATGTTGCCCAATCTTGGGAAAGAATGAAATTGATGCTTCGTAATTGCCCTACTCATGGTTTGAATTTATGGATGATCATACAAAAATTTTATGCCGGTTTGAACTTTGCTTCTAGAAATATCTTAGATTCGGCCGCGGGAGGCACGTTTATGGAAATCACGTTAGGAGATGCTACAAAACTTCTTGATAATATTATGGCTAATTATTCTCAATGGCACACCGACCGATCTTCTAGTAAAAAAGTGCATGCTATAGAAGAAATCAATGTTTTGAGTGGAAAGATGGATGAACTTATGAAATTGTTTGCTACTAAAAATACTCCTCTTGATCCCAATGATATGCCTTTGTCTTCTTTGATTGAGAATAATAATGAATCTATGGATGTGAATTTTGTTGGTAGGAATAGTTTTGGAAACAACGCTTATAGAGGAAACTTTAATGCAAGACCGTTCCCTAGTAATTCCTCTAATAATTATGGAAATTCCTACAATAATTCTTATGGTAATTTTAATAAGATGCCCTCTGATTTTGAGAATAGTGTGAAAGAATTTATGATTTCTCAAAAGAATTTTAATGCTTTGCTTGAAGAAAAATTGCTCAAAGTTGATGATTTGACTAGGAATGTTGATAGACTTTCGCTTGATGTTGATTCTCTTAAACTTAGATCTTCTCCTCCTAAGCATGATATCAATGAGTCTCTCAAAGCCATGATAATTTCCATTGATGAGTGCAAGGAAAGAACCGCTAGATTGCGTGCTAAGAAAGATTGCTTTGTAAAGGCGTGTTCTTCTAGTTTCCATGAAAATAATGATGAGGATCTTAAAGTTATTGATGCGTCTCCTATTAGATCTATGTTTTGCAATATGCATTTTAATAATTATGGGATTGATGATGAATCAACTTTGCCTAGAAGGCGTCCCAAGAATTTGGAGTCTTTAGATCTTGATGCTAAATTTGGTAAAAGTGGGATTGGAGAGGTCACAACTTTAAATAGTATTGAACCCACTATCTCAGATTTCAAGGAATTTGATAATGATAATTGTTCTTTAGAAGGTTGTATTTCCTTGTTGCAATCCCTTGTTAATTCTCCTTATGCTTATAGTCAAAATAAAGCTTTTACCAAACATATTGTTGATGCCTTGATGCAATCTTATGATGAAAAACTTAATTTGGAAGTTTCTATACCTAGAAAACTTAATTATGAGTGGGAACCTACTATAAAGATTAGAAATAAAGATCATGAGTGTTTTTCTTTGTGTGATTTGGGTGCTAGTGTTTCCACGATTCCGAAAACTTTATGTGATATTCTAGGTTTCCATGATCTTGATGATTGCCTTTTAAATTTGCACCTTGCGGATTCCACCATTAAAAAGTCAATGGGAAGGATCAATGATGTTCTTATTGTTGCAAATATAAATTTGGTACCCGCAGATTTTATCGTTCTTGATATAGATTGCAATCTTTCTTGCCCTATTATTCTTGGTAGACCTTTCCTTAGAACGATTGGCGTGATTATTGATATGAAGGAAGGGAATATTAGATTCCAATTTCCATTAAAGAAAGGCATGGAGCACTTTCCAAGAAATAAGGTCAAAGTACCTTATGAATCTATCATGTGGGCTACTTATGAATTTAGTGCCAAAGATGGCACTCGTTAGATCTATCTTTGCTTTTAT
The DNA here is from genome assembly GCA_021437245.1 of Aegilops speltoides. NCBI lineage: Eukaryota > Viridiplantae > Streptophyta > Magnoliopsida > Poales > Poaceae > Aegilops > Aegilops speltoides. Next base: position 434,082,561 of record CM038146.1, read on the forward strand.
GCCTAGCTAGGGGTGTTAAATGATAGCGCTAGTTGGGAGGCAACCCAATTTTATTTATGTTTTTTGTTTTTGCTCCTGTTTAGTAATAAATCTTGCATCTACCTTCTGTTTAGATGTGTTTTTATCTTTTAATTAGTGTTTGTGCCAAGTAGAACCTACAGGATAACCTATGATGATAGTTGATTTGATTCTGCTGAAAAACAGAAACTATGCGCGCACGAATTTAGTTTTGTTAAATCACAGAAACGTGATCTTGCGTTTATTCTTTTTTATTCTGATCAATAAACAAATTTTCCAGGACTTCCTATTTTGGTAGGAGTTTTAGAGTTCCAGAAGTTTGCGTTAGTTACAGATTGCTACAGACTGTTCTGTTTTTGACAGATTCTGTTTTTCGTGTGTTGTTTGCTTATTTTGATGCATCTATGGCTAGTAAAATAGTTTATAAACCATAGAGAAGTTGGAATACAGTAGGTTTAACACCAAAATAAATAAAGAATGAGTTCATTACAGTACCTTATGTGGTGGTTTTGTTTTCTTTCACTAACGGAGCTTATAAGATTTCCTGTTGAGTTTGTGTTGTGAAGTTTTCAAGTTTTGGGTAAAGCTTTTATGGACTATGGAATAGGGAGTGGCAAGAGCCTAAGCTTGGGTATGCCAAAGGCACCCCAAGATATTCAAGTATAGCCAAAAGCCTAAGCTTGGGGATGCCTCGGGAAGGCATCCCCTCTTTCGTCTTTGTTCATTGATAACTTTACTTGGAGCTATATTTTTATTCGCCACATGATATGTGTTTTGCTTGGAGCATCGTGTATTATATTAGTCTTTGCTTTTTAGTTTATCACAATCATCCTTGCTGTACACACCTTTTGGGAGAAGCCTATTTGATTAGAATTTGCTAGAATACTCTATGTGCTTCACTTATATCTTTTGAGCTTGATAGTTTTTGCTCTAGTGCTTCACTTATATCTTTTAGAGCACGGTGGTGTATTAATTTTGAATAAATTACTAGTCTCTCATGCTTCACTTATATATTTTGAGAGTCTTTTAGAACAGCATGGTATTTGCTTTGGTTATAAAATTGGTCCTAGAATGATGAGCATCCAAGTTGGGTATAATAAAAACTATCATAGAAAAAGAATTGGATGCTATGATCAATATGATGCTTGATAATTGTTTTGAGATATGGAGGTAGTGATATTAGAGTCATGCTAGTTGAGGTGATTATGAAAAATACTTGTGTTAAGGGTTGTGATTCCTGTAGCATGCACGTATGGTGAACCGCTTTGTGATGAAGTTGGAGCACAATTTTGTTTATTGAGTGTCTTCCTTATGAGTGGCGGTCGGGGACGAGCGATGGTCTTTTCCTACCAATCTATCCCCCTAGGAGCATGCGCGTAGTGCTTTGGTTTTTGATGACTTCTAGATTTTTGCAACAAGTACATGAGTTCTTTTGACTAATGTTGAGTCCATAGATTATACGCACCCTTTCACCCTTCCATCATTGCTAGCCTTTCTTGTGCCGCGCAACTTTCGCCGGTGCCATACACCCACCATATACCTTCGTCAAAACAGCCCCATACCTACCTATTATGGCATTTCCATAGCCATTCCGAGATATATTGCCATGCAACTTTCCACCGTTCCGTTCATATGACACGCATTACTTTTGTCATATTGCTCTTTGCATGATCATGTAGTTGACATTGTATTTGTGGCAAGGCCACCTTCATAATTTTCATACATGTCGCTCTTGATTCATTGCATATCCCGGTACACCGCCGGAGGCATTCATATAGAGTCATATCTTGTTCTAGCTTTGAGTTGTAATTCTTGAGTTGTAAATCCATAAAAGTGTGATGATCTTCATCATTAGAGCATTGTCCTAGTGAGGAAAGGATGATGAAGACTATGATTCCCCCACGAGTCGGGATGAGACTTCGGACTTTACAAAAGAAAAAAAAAAGAAAAAAAGGGAAAGGCCAAAAGGAAAAAAAAGAAGGCCAAAGAAAAAAAAAGAAAAATAATAATAAAATGAGAGAAAAAGAGAGAAGGGACAATGCTACTATCTCTTTTTCCACACTTGTGCTTCAAAATAGCACCATGATCTTCATGATAGAGAGTCTCATATGTTGTCACTTTCATATACTAGTGGGAATTTTTTCATTATAGAACTTGGCTTGTATATTCCAATGATGGGCTTCCTCAAAATGCCCTAGGTCTTCGTGAGCAAGCGAGTTGGATGCACACCCACTTAGTTTCTTTTGTTGAGCTTTCATATATTTATAGCTCTAGTGCATCTGTTGAATGGCAATCCCTACTCACTCACATTGATATCTATTAATGGGCATCTCCATAGCCCGTTGATACGCCTAGTTGATGTGAGACTATCTTCTCCTTTTTTGTCTTCTCCACAACCACCATTCTATTCCACATATAGTGCTATGTCCATGGCTCACGCTCATGTATTGCGTGAAAGTTGAAAGAGTATGAGATTATTAAAGTATGAAACAATTGCTTGGCTTGTCATCGGGGTTGTGCACGATTAAATACTTTGTGTGATGAAGATAGAGCAACAGCCAGACTATATGATTTTGTAGGGATAACTTTCTTTGGCCATGTTATTTTGAGAAGACATGATTACTTTGATTAGTATGCTTGAAGTATCACCATTTTCATGTTAATATGATCTTTTATTTTGTATCATTTGGATATGAACATTCATGCCACAATAAAGAAAATTACATTGAGAATTATGCTAGGTAGCATTCCACATCAAAAATTTCTTTTTTATCATTTACCTACTTGAGGACGAGCAGGAATTAAGCTTGGGGATGCTTGATACATCTCCAACGTATCTATAATTTTTTATTGTTCCACGCTATTATATTACCCCTTTTGGATGTTTATGGGCTTTATTTTACACATTTATATCATTTTTGGGACTAACCTACTAACTGGAGGCCCAGCCCATATTGCTGCTTTTTTTGCCTATTTCAGTATTTCGAAGAAAAGGAATATCAAACGGAGTCCAAACGGAATGAAAACTTCGGGAGCGTGATTTTTGGAACGAACGTGATCCAGAGGACTTGGAATGCAAGTCAAGAAGCAGTCGAGGCTCCCACGAGATAGGAGGGCGCCCCCCTATAGGGCGCGCCCCCTGTCTCGTGGGCCCCTCGGGCGTCCACCAACATAGTTCTTCCTCCTATATAAGCCTACGTACCCCAAAAACATCCAGGGAGCATACGGAACACAATTTCCACCACCGTAACCTTCTGTATCCGCGAGATCCCATCTTGGAGCCTTCGCCGGCGTTCTGCCGGAGGGGGAATCGACCATGGAGGGCCTCTACATCAACATCCTTGCCCCTCCGATGAGTTGTGAGTAGTTTACCACAGACCTACAGGTCCACAGTTATTAGCTAGATGGCTTCTTCTCTCTTTTTGGATCTCAATACAATGTTCTCCCCTTCTCTTGTGGAGATCTATTTGATGTAAACTCTTTTTGCGGTGTGTTTGTCGAGATCCGATGAATTGTGGGTTTATGATCAAGTTTATCTATGAATAATATTTGAATCTTCTCTGAATTCTTTTATGTATGATTGAGTTATCTTTGCAAGTCTCTTCTAATTATCAGTTTGGTTTGGCCTACTAGATTGATCTTTCTTGCCATGGGAGAAGTGCTTAGCTTTGGGTTTAATCTTGCGGTGTCCTTACCCAGTGACAGAAAGGGTTGCAAGGCACGTATGGTATTGTTGCCATCGAGGATAACAAGATGGGGTTTATATCATATTGCTTGAGTTTATCCCTCTACATCACGTCATCTTGCTTAATGCGTTATTCTGTTCTTATGAACTTAATACTCTAGATGCAGGCAGGAGTCGGTCGATGTGGGGAGTAATAGTAGTAGATGCAGGCAGGAGTCGGTCTACTTGTTGCGGACGTGATGCCTATATACATGATCATGCCTAGATAATCTCATAATTATTCGCTTTTCTATCAATTGCTCGACAGTAATTTGTTCACCCACCATAATACTTATGCTATCTTGAGAGAAGCCACTAGTGAAACCTATGGCCCCCCGGTCTATCTCTTATCATATTTGCTTCCAATCCACCTTTATTTTCATCTTTACTTTTTGCATCTATATTATAAAATACCAAAAATATATTTATCTTATCTTACTATCTTTATTAGATCTCACTTTTGCTAGTGGCCGTGAAGGGATTGACAACCCCTTTATTGCGTTGGTTGCGAGTTCTTTGTTTGTTTGTGTAGGTGCGTGGGACTTTTGAGGAGCCTCCTACTGGATTGATACCTTGGTTCTCAAAAACTGAGGGAAATACTTACGCTACTATTGCTGCATCACCCTCTCCTCTTCGAGGAAAACCAACGCAAGCTCAAGACGTAGCAGGGCGATATCCCGAGCATTGTCCGACAGCAGGTCTAAGCTGTGCTCATCGTGACTGTCCGGCGCTCCTGGCGCAGGCCTGAACCCGTGAAAGATCAAGTCTCCTCGGATATCGGCCGTGTAGTTCAGGTTTCCGAACCTGACCCGGTGGCTAGAGGCTTAGCTGTCAATCTGCTCCAGATGGCCAAGCGAATTGGCCCGCAGTGTGAAGCTGCCGAACACGAAGATCTGTCCGGGGAGAAAAGTCTCACCCTGGACCGTGTTGTTGATGATTGAAGGAGCCATCAAGACTTGCAGCGACGACACAGACGAACTCTCAGTGAAAGCACCAATGTCGGTGTCAAAACCGGCGGGTCTCGGTATGGGGTCCCGATCCGTCCCAAAACCTCAGATTGTAACAGGAGGCAAGGGACACTATGTTTTACCTGTGTTCGCCCTCTTGATGGAGGTAAAACCCTACTTCTCGCTTGATTGATATTGATAATATGGGTGTTACAAGAGTTGATCTACCACGAGATCGAGAGGCTAAACCCTAGAAGCTAGCCTATGATGATTATGATTTCGTCTCTAAGGACTAAACCCTCCGGTTTATATAGATACCGGAGGGGGCTAGGGTTTACATGGAGTCGGTTACAAAGAAGGAAATACGATATCCGGATCGCCAAGCTTGTCTTCCACGCAAAGGAGAGTCCCATCCGGACACGGGACGAAGTCTTGAGTCTTGTATCTTCACGGTCCAACAGTCCGGCCAAAGTATATAGTCTGGCTGTCCGGATACCCCCTAATCCAGGACTCCCTCAGGCCCCCTGGCAGCCCTCCGGTGACCATCTTATGCTATATGAAGTCTTTTACCCTGGAAAAAATCATAAACAAGGTTTCGGGACGAAACTCCGCCGCCACGAGGCGGAACCTTGGCGGAACCAATCTAGGGCTCCGGCGGAGCTGTTCTGCTGGGGAAACTTCCCTCTAGGAGGGGGAAATCATCACCATCGTCATCACCAATGATCCTCTCATCGGGAGGGGGTCAATCCCCATCAACATCTTCACCAGCACCATCTCCTCTCAAACCCTAGTTCATCTCTTGTATCCAATCTTTGTCCCAAAACCTCAGATTGGTACTTGTGTGTTGCTAGTAGTGTTGATTACTCCTTGTAGTTGATGCTAGTTGGTTTATTCGGTGGAAGATCATATGTTCAGATACTTAATGCATATTAATACCCCTCTGATTATGAACATGAATATGATTTGTGAGTAGTTACGTTTGTTCCTGAGGACATGGGAGAAGTCTTGCTATAAGTAGTCATGTGAATTTGGTATTCGTTCGATATTTTGATGAGATGTATGTTGTCTCTCCTCTAGTGGTGTTATGTGAACGTTGACTACATGACACTTCACCATTATTTGGGTCTAGAGGAAGGCATTGGGAAGTAATAAGTAGATGATGGGTTGCTAGAGTGACAGAAGCTTAAAGCCTAGTTTATGCGTTGCTTCGTAAGGGGCTGATTTGGATCCATATGTTTCTTGCTATGGTTAGGTTTAACTTAATACTTCTTTTGTAGTTGCGGATGCTTGCAATAGGGGTTAATCATAAGTGGGGTGCTTGTCCAAGAAAGGGCAGTACCCAAGCACCGGTCCACCCACATATCAAATTATCAAAGTAACGAACGCGAATCATATGATCGTGATGAAAACTAGCTTGACGATAATTCCCATGTGTCCTCGGGAGCGCTTTTCTCTATATAAGAACTTGTCCAGGCTTGTCCTTTGCTACAAAAAGGATTAGGCAACCTTGCTGCACCTTATTTACTTTTGTTACTGGTTACCCGTTACAAATTACCTTATCAGAAAACTATCTGTTACCGATAATTTCAGTGCTTGCAGAGAATACCTTACTGAAAATCGCTTGTCATTTCCTTCTGCTCCTCGTTGGGTTCGACACTCTTACTTATCGAAAGGACTATGATAGATCCCCTACACTTGTGGGTCATCAAGACTCTTTTCTGGTGCCATTGTCGGGGAGTGAAACGTCTTTGGTAAGTGGAACTTGGTAAGGAAAATTTTATATAGTATTCTGAGATTTACTGTCACTTGTTACTATGGAACATAATCCTTTTAGGGGCTTGTTCGGGGTATCTTCACCCTGACCAGTAGAGCAAAGAGTTGCTCCTCAACCTACTGAACCTACTGAAATTTTTTACTTTGAAATTCCTTCGAGTATGATAGAGAAACTGCTAGCTAATCCCTTTACATGAGATGGAACATTGCATCCCAATTTACACCTGATCTATGTGGATGAAGTCTGTGGATTATTCAAGCTTGCAGGTATGCCCGATGATGTTGTCAAGAAGAAGGTCTTCCCTTTATCTTTTAAGGGGAGGCATTGACATGGTATAGGCTATGTGATGATATGGGATCATGGAACTACAACCGATTGAAATTGGAATTTGACCAGAAGTTTTATCCTATGCACCTTGTTCATCATGATCGTAATATATATATATATATATATATATATATATATATATATATATATATATATTGGCCTCGCAAAGGAGAAAGCATCACTAAAGCTTGGGGGAGGCTTAAGTCAATGTTATATTCATGCCCCAATCATGAGCTCTCAAGAGAAATGATTATTCAAAAAAAATTATGCTTGGCTTTCTCTCAACAATCGCTCCATGCTCGATACTTCTTGTACGGTTCTTTTATGATGAAGACTATTGAATTCAGATGGGATTTATTGGAAAGAATTAAATGCAACTCTGAATATTGGGATCTCGACGAAGGTAAGGAGTCAGGTATGACACCTAAGTTTGATTGTGTTAAATCTTTATGGATACCGATGCTTTTCGTGAGTTTAGCACTAAATATGGACTTGACTCTGAGATAGTAGCTTCTTTCCGTGAATCATTTGCTACTAATGTTGATCTCCCTAAGGAGAAGTGGTTTAAATATAATCCTCCCACTAAATTAAAAGTAGTTGTACCTATTAAAGTTGAAGAAAAGACTATCACTTATAATGATCCTGTTGTTCCTACTACCTATATTGAGAAACCACCTTCTGTTAGGATAAAGGATCATGCTAAAGCTTCAATTGTGGTTCGTAAGATTAATACTAGAACACCTACACCACCTGACCAAATTAAAGTTGAACCTAGTATTGCTATGGTTAAAGACCTCTTGGCTGATAATATGGATGGGCATGTTATTTACTTCTGTGATGAAGCTGCTAGAATTGCTAGACCCGATGCTAAGAATAAACATAGACCTGTTGTAGGCATGCCTGTTATTTCTGTTAAAATAGGAGATAATTGTTATCATGGCTTATGTGATATGGGTGCTAGTGCTAGTGCAATACCTCATTCCTTATACAAAGAAATTATGCATGATATTGCTGTTGGGGAACGTTGCAGAAAATTAAAATTTTTCCTACGGCTTCACCAAGATCCATCTATGAGTTCATCTAAGCAACGAGTAACGGGAGAGAGTTTGCATCTACATACCACTTGTAGATCGCGTGCGGAAGCTTGCAAGGTGATGATGGAGTCGTACTCGAACGTGATTCAGATCACCGATGCCAAGTGCTGAACGGACAGCACCTCCGCGTTCAACACACGTGACGGGATGAGCGACGTCTCCTCCTTCTTGATCCAGCAAGGGGAAGGAGAGGTTGAGGAAGACAGCTCCACCAGCAAAGACGACGGCGTGGTGATGGTGGAGAAGCAAGACTCGGCTGTGGCTTCACGAGCTCTTACGGAGGAGGAGATGTGTTGGGAGGGAGGGCTGCGCCTTAGGAGTTGGTACAGCAGCCCCTCCCTCCCCCTTTATATAGGCCCCCTGGTGGCGCCCTCGAGATCCAATCTGTGGGGCGGCGGCCAAGGGGTGGAGTGCCCCTGCCGGTGGGCGCCCCACCCCTAGGGTTTCAACCCTAGGCGCGGGGTGGGCCTGGGGCGCACCAGCCCCTGTGGGCTGGTTCCTTCCCCCTTGGCCCATGGGGCCCTCCGGATAGGTGGCCCCACCGGTGGACCTCGGGACCCTTCCGGTGGTCCGTGCTTTGCCAGAACCCGAAACTTTCCCGATGGTCAAACACCATTTCCTATATATTATTCTTTACCTCCGGACCCTTCCGAACTCCTCGTGACGTCAGGGATCTCATCCGGACTCGAACAACATTCGGTGGTCACATACTTGACTTCCTACTAACCCTAGCGCCACCGAACCTTAGTGTGTAGACCCTACGGGTTCGGGAGACACGCAGACATGACCGAGACGACTCTCGGGCAATAACCAACAGCGGGTCCGGATATCCATGTTGGCTCCTACATGCTCCTCGATGATTTCATCGGTTGAACCACGATGTCGAGGATTCGATCAAACCCGTATGCAATTCCTTTGTCAATCGATGCGTTACTGCCCGAGACTTGATCGTCGGTATCCCAATACCTTGTTCGGTCTCGTTACCGCAAGTCACTTTACTCAGACCGTAATGCATGATCCCGTGACCAACACCTTGGTCAACTTGAGCTCATTATGATGATGCATTACCGAGTGGGCCCGAGATACCTCTCCGTCATACGGAGTGACAAATCCCGCCTCGATCCGTGTCAACCCAATGATACTTTCGGAGATACCGTAATGCACCTTTATAGTCACCCGATTACGTTGTGACGTTTGATACACCCAAGGCACTCCTACGGTAACCGGAGTTACACGATCTCATGGTCGAAGGAAGAGATACTTGACATTGGCAAAGCTTCTAGCAAACGAACTATACGATCTTTTATGCTATGCTTATGATTGGGTCTTGTCCATCACATCATTCTCCTAATGATGTGATCCCGTTATCAACGACATCCAATGTCCATAGTCAGGAAACCATGACTATCTATTCATCACAACGAGCTAGTCAACTAGAGGCTCACTAGGGACATATTGTGGTCTTTGTGCTCACACGTGTATTACGATTTCCGGATAACACAGTTATAGCATGAACAAAAAGACAATTATCATGAACATTGAAATATAATAATACTTTTATTATTGCCTCTAGGGCATATTTCCAACAGTCTCCCACTTGCACTAGAGTCACTAATCTAGTTACATTGTGATGAATCGAACACCCATAGAGTTCTGGTGTTGATCATGTTTTGCACGCGAGAGAGGTTTAGTCAACGGATCTGCGACATTCAGATCCGTGTGCACTTTGCAAATCTCTATGTCTCCATCTTGAACATTTTCACGGATGGAGTTGAAACGACGCTTGATGTGCCTGGTCTTCTTGTGAAACCAGGCTCCTTGGCAAGGGCAATAGCTCCGGTGTTGTCACAGAAGAGTTTGATCGCCCCGACGCATTGGGTATGACTCCTAGGTCGGTGATGAACTCCTTCACCCAAATTGCTTCATGCGCTGCCTCCGAGGCTGCCATGTACTCCGCTTCACACGTAGATCCCGCCACGACGCTTCGCTTGCGCTGCACCAGCCATCGCTCCACCATTCAACATATACACGTATCCGGTTTGTGACTTAGAGTCATCGGATCGAGTCGAAGCTAGCGCCGACGTAACCCTTTGACGACGAGCTCTTCGTCTCCTCCATAAACGAGAAACATGTCCTTTGTCCTTTTCGGTACTTCAGATATTCTTGACCGCTGTCCGGTGTTCCTTGCGGGATTACTTTGGTATCTTGCAACCAAACTTACGGCCAGGTTTACATCGGTCCGTACACAAGATGGCATACATAATAGATCCTATGGCTGAAGCATAGGGATGACACTCATCTCTTCTTTATCTTTTGCCGTGGTCGGTGGTCGAGCTGAGCTCAATTTCACACCTTGTAACATAGGCAAGAACCCTTTCTTGGACTGATCCATTTTGAACCTCTTCAAAATCTTATCAAGGTATGTGCTTTGTGAAAGACCTATGAGGCGTCTCGATCTATCCCTATAGATCTTGATGCCTAATATATAAGCAGCTTCTCCAAGGTCCTTCATTGAAAAACACTTGTTCAAATAGGCCTTAATGCTGTCCAGGAGTGTCGTATCATTTCCCATCAATAGTATGTCATCTACATATAATAGGAGAAATGCTACAGAGCTCCCACTCACTTTCTTGTAAACGCAGGCTTCTCCATAAGTCCGCATAAACCCAAACGCTTTGATCATCTCATCGGCTTAATGTTCCAACTCCGAGATGCTTGCACCAGTCCATAAATGGATCATTGGAGCTTGCATACTTTGTTAGCGTTCGAGGATCGACAAAACCTTCCGGCTGCATCATATACAGCTCTTCCTTAAGATGTCCATTAAGGAATGCCGTTTTGACGTCCATCTACCATATCTCATAATCATAGTATGCGCAATTGCTAACATGATTCGGACGGACTTAAGCTTCGCCACGGAGAGAAAGTCTCGTCGTAGTCAATCCCTTGAACTTGTCGATAACCCTTAGCGACAAGTCGAGCTTTATAGATGGTAACATTACCATCCGCGTCCGTCTTCTTCTTAAAAATCCATTTATTTTCTATCGCTCACGATCATCGGGCAAGTCTGTCAAAGTCCATACTTTGTTTTCATACATGGATTCTATCTCGGATTTCATGGCCTCAAGCCATTTGTTGGAATCCGGCCCGCCATTGCTTCTTCATAGTTCGAAGGTTCATTGTTGTCTAGCAACATGATTTCCATGACAGGTTGCTGTACCATTCAGTGCGGAACGTGTCCTTGTGGACCTTGAAGTTCAAGAGTAACTTGATCCAAGTACCTTGATCATCATCAATGATTTCCTCTTTAGTTGGTGTGGGCATCACAGGAACGGTTTCCTGCGCTGCACCACTTTCCCGTTCGAGAGGTAGTACTTCATCGAGTTCTACTTTCCTCCCACTTACTTCTTTCGAGAGAAACTCTTTCTCTAGAAAGCATCCGTTCTTGGCAACAAAGATCTTGCCTTCGGATCTTAAGTAGAAGGTATACCCGACAGTTTCCTTAGGGTATCCTATGAATACGCATTTTTCCGACTTGGGTTCGAGCTTTTCGGGTTGAAGTTTCTTGACATAAGCATCGCATCCCCAAACTTTTAGAAACGACAGCTTAGGTTTCTTCCCAAACCATAATTCATACGGTGTCGTCTCAACGGATTTAGACGGTGCCCTATTTAAAGTGAATGTAGCTGTCTCTAGAGCGTATCCCCAAAATGATAGTGGTAAATCGGTAAGAAACATCATAGACCGCACCATATCCAATAGAGTGCGACACGACGCTCGACACACCGTTTATTTGAGGTGTTCCAGCGGCGTGAGTTGTGAAACGATTCCACATTTTCTTAAGTGTGTGCCAAATTCGTGACTTAAATATTCTCCTCCACGATCTGATCGTAGGAACTTTATCTTTCGGTCACGTTGATTCTCCACCTCACTCTGAAATTCCTTGAACTTTTCAAAGGTCTCAGACTTGTGTTTCATTAAGTAGACATACCCATATCTACTTAAGTCATCGGAGAGTGAGAACATAACGATATCCTCCACGAGCCTCAACGCTCATTGGACCGCACACATCGGTATGTATGATTTCCAACAAGTTGGTTGCTCACTCCATTGTTCCGGAGAACGGAGTCTTGGTCATTTTGCCTAAGAGGCATGGTTCGCATGTGTCAAATGATTCATAATCAAGAGACTCCAAAAGTCCATCAGCATGGAGCTTCTTCATGCGCTTGACACCAATGTGACCAAGGCGGCAGTGCCACAAGTATGTGGGACTATCGTTATCAACTTTGCATCTTTTCGCATCCACACTATGAACATGTGTAATATTACGCTCGAGATTCATTAAGAATAAACCATTGACCATCGGAGCATGACCATAAAACATATCTCTCATATAAATCGAACAACCATTATTCTCGGACTTAAATGAGTAGCCATCTCGTATCAAACGAGATCCAGATACAATGTTCATGCTCAAACTTGGCACTAAATAACAATTATTAAGGTTCAAAACTAATCCCGTAGGTAAATGTAGAGGCAGCGTGCCGACGGCGATCACATCGACTCGGAACCATTCCCGACGCAAGATCGTCACCTCGCCCTTCGCCGGTCTCCGTTTATTCCGCAACTCCTGCTGTGAGTTACAAATATGAGCAACGGCACCGTATCAAATACCGGGAGTTACTACGAGTCTTGGTAAGGTACACATCAATTACATGTATATCAAATATACCTTTGGTGTTGCGGCCTTCTTATCCGCTAAGTATTTGGGGCAGTTCCGCTTCGGTGACCCTTCCCTTACAATAAAAGCACTCGGTCTCGTGCTTGGGTCCATTCTTTGACTTCTTCCCGCAGCAAGCTTACGGGCGCGGCAACATCCTTGCCGTCCTTCTTGAAGTTCTTCTTACCCTTGCCCTTCTTGAACTTAGTGGTCTTATTGACCATCAACACTTGATGTTCTTTCTTGATTTCAGCCTCTGCTGACTTCAAAGATCGAGAACACTTCAGAATGGTCTTTACCATCCCCGCATGTTGTAGTTCATCACAAAGCTCTTGTAGCTTGGTGGGAGCGATCGAGGATTCTGTCAATGACCGCCTCATCCGGGAGGTTAATGTTCATTTGGGTCATACGGTTGTGCAACCTGACATCTTGAGGATGTGCTCACCTTGTAACTGTTTTCCTCCATCTTACAAGCTGTAGAACTTGTCGAGACATCATATCTCTCGACCGGGCATGAGCTTGGAAAACTAGTTTCAGCTCTTGAACATCTCATATGCTCCGTGATGCTCAAAATGCTTTTGGAGCCCGGTTCTAAGCTGTAGAGCATGCCGCCTCGAACGAGGGAGTAATCATCGAGCGAGTGCGCCAGACGCTCAAATCGTCTTGCAGCGCTGGGAGAACAGTGGGTCACCTAACGGTGCTTCTAGGACATCTTGTTTCTTGGCAGCTATGAGGATGATCTCGTGTTTAGGACCCGATCCGTATAGTTGCTGCCATCATCTTTCAGCTTGGTTTTCTAGGAACGCGTTGAAGTTCATGTTGACATTAGCGTTGGCCATTGATCTACAAGACATATTTGCAAAGGTTTTAGACTAAGTTCATGATAATAAAGTTCTTAATCAAAATTATGAACTCCCACTTAGATTAGACATCCTCTAGTCATCTAAGTGTTACACGATCCGAGTCGACTAGCCCGTGTCCGATCATCACGTGAGACGGACTAGTCATCATCGGTGAACATCTTCATGTTGATCGTATCTTCCATACGACTCGTGTTCGACCTTTCGGTCTCCGTGTTCGAGGCCATGTGCGCACATGCTAGGCTCGTCAAGTTAACCCTAAGTGTTTTCGCTGTGTAAAACTGTCTTACACCCGTTGTATGTGAACGTAAGGATCCATCACACCCGATCATCACGTGGTGCTTAGAAACGATTTAACCGTAGCAACGGTGCACGTTAGGGAGAACACTTCTTGAAATTTTGTAAGGGATCATCTTATTTACTACCGTCGTCCTAAGTAAACAAGATGTAAGAGCATAATAAACATCTCATGCAATTATATAGTTGTGACATGATATGGCCAATATCATCAAGCTCCATTGATCTCCATCTTCGGGGCTCCATGATCATCTTGTCACCGGCTTGACACCATGATCTCCATCATCATGATCTCCATCATCGTGTCTTCATGATGTTGTCACGCCAACGACTACTTCTACTTCTATGACTAACGCGTTTAGTAATGAAGTAAAGTAGTTTACATGGCGTTCTTCAATGACACGCAGGTCATACAAAAATAAAGACAACTCCTATGGCTCCTGCCGTTGTCATACTCATCGACATGCAAGTCGTGAATCCTATTACAAGAACATGATCTCATACATCACAATTCAACATTCATCACAACTTCTGGCCATATCACATCACATGATCAATCGCTGCAAAAACAAGTTAGACGTCCTCTAGTTGTTGTTGCATCTTTTACGTGGCTGCGATTGGGTTCTAGCAAGAACGTTTTTCTTACCTACGAATCACCACAACGTGATTTTGTCAACTTCTATTTACCCTTCATAAGGGCCCTGTTCATCGATTCCGCTCCAACTAAAGTGGGAGAGACAGACACCCGCCAGCCACCTTATGCAACTAGTGCATGTCAGTCGGTGGAACCGGTCTCACGAAGCGCACGTAAGGTTGGTCCGGGCCGCTTCATCCCACAATACCGTTGAGCAAGAAAAGACTAGTAGAGGCAAGTAAGATGACAAGATCAACGCCCACAACAAATTGTGTTCTACTCGTGCAATAGAGAACTACGATAGACCTAGCTCGATGCCTTTGTTGGGGAACGTTGCAGAAAATTAAAATTTTTCCTACGGCTTCACCAAGATCCATCTATGAGTTCATCTAAGCAACGAGTAACGGGAGAGAGTTTGCATCTACATACCACTTGTAGATCGCGTGCGGAAGCTTGCAAGGTGATGATGGAGTCGTACTCGAACGTGATTCAGATCACCGATGCCAAGTCTGAACGGACAGCACCTCCGCGCTCAACACACGTGACGGGACGAGCGACGTCTCCTCCTTCTTGATCCAGCAAGGGGAAGGAGAGGTTGAGGAAGACAGCTCCACCGGCAAGACGACGGCGTGGTGATGGTGGAGAAGCAAGATCTCGGCGAGGCTTCGCCGAGCTCTTACGGAGGAGGAGATGTGTTGGGAGGGAGGGCTGCGCCTTAGGAGTTGGTACAGCAGCCCCTCCCTCCCCCTTTATATAGGCACTGGTGGTGGCCCCGAGATCCAATCTCCGGGGCGGCGGCAAGGGGGTGGAGTGCCCCCAAGCCGGTGGGCGCCCCACCCCTAGGGTTTCAACCCTAGGCGCGGGGTGGGCCTAGGGGCGCACCAGCCCCTGTGGGCTGGTTCCTTCCCCTTTGGCCCATGGGGCCCTCACGGATAGGTGGCCCCACCGGTGGACCCCGGGACCCTTCCGGTGGTCCGTGATACTTTGCCAGTAACCCGAAACTTTCCCGATGGTCAAACACCACTTCCTATATATTATTCTTTACCTCCGGACCCTTCCGAACTCCTAGTGACGTCCGGGATCTCATCCGGACTCGAACAACATTCGGTGGTCACATACTTGACTTCCTACTAACCCTAGCGCCACCGAACCTTATGTGTAGACCCTACGGGTTCGGAGACACGCAGACATGACCGAGACGACTCTCGGGCAATAACCAACAGCGGGTGCGGATATCCATGTTGGCTCCCACATGCTCCTCGATGATTTCATCGGTTGAACCACGATGTCGAGGATTCGATCAAACCTCAGTATGCAATTCCTTTGTCGATCGATACGTTACTTGCCCGAGACTTGATCGTCGGTATCCCAATACCTTGTTCGGTCTCATTACCGCAAGTCACTTTACTCAAATCGTAATGCATGATCCCGTGACCAACACCTTGGTCAACTTGAGCTCATTATGATGATGCATTACCGAGTGGGCCCAGAGATACCTCTCCGTCATACGGAGTGACAAATCCCAGTCTCGATCCGTGTCAACCCAACAGATACTTTCGGAGATACCGTAATGCACCCTTATAGTCACCCGATTACGTTGTGACGTTTGATACACCCAAGGCACTCCTACGGTAACCGGAGTTACACGATCTCATGGTCGAAGGAAGAGATACTTGACATTGGCAAAGCTTCTAGCAAACGAACTATACGATCTTTTATGCTATGCTTATGATTGGGTCTTGTCCATCACATCATTCTCCTAATGATGTGATCCCGTTATCAACGACATCCAATGTCCATAGTCAGGAAACCATGACTATCTATTGATCACAACGAGCTAGTCAACTAGAGGCTCACTAGGGACATATTGTGGTCTTTGTGCTCACACGTGTATTACGATTTCCGGATAACACAGTTATAGCATGAACAAAAAGACAATTATCATGAACATTGAAATATAATAATACTTTTATTATTGCCTCTAGGGCATATTTCCAACAATTGCACCTACTGAGATAGAAGAAATAGATGTTACCATTAAGCTTGCCAATAGAGATATTATTTCACCAGTTGGGATTGTTAGAGATGTTGAAGTCTTGTGTGGGAAAGTCAAATATCCTGCTGATTTTCTTGTGCTGCTATTGGATATACTCTTGATGATCTTAAGGGCATTAGTCCCACCTTATGCCAACACAAAATAAAATTGGAGAAAGAAGCCAAACTAGTTAATGATCACCAACGATGGTTAAATCCTAAGATGAAGGAAGTGGTAAGAAAGGAAATACTAAAGCTCCTGGAGGCAGGTATAATTTATCCCATTGCTGATAGTCAGTGGGTAAGCCCTATCCATTGTGTCCCTAAGAAAGGAGGTATTACTGTTGTTCCTAATGATAAAGATGAATTGATGTCGCAAAGAATTATTACAGGTTATAGGATGGTAATTGATTTCCGTAAGTTAAATAAAACTACTAAAAAGGATCATTACCCTCTACCTTTTATTGATCAAATGCTAGAAAGATTATCTAAACATACACATTTTTGCTTTCTAGATGGTTACTCTGGTTTCTCTCAAATACATGTGTCACTAGAGGATCAAGAAAAGACCACTTTTACTTGCCCTTTCGGTACTTTTTCTTATAGACGTATGCCTTTTGGTTTATGTAATGCACCTACTACCTTTCAAAGATGCATGATGCCTATATTCTCTGACTTTTGTGAAAAGATTTGTGAGGTCTTCATGGATGATTGCTCCGTTTATGGATCTTCCTTTGATGACTGCTTGAGAAATCTTGATCGAGTTTTGCAGAGATGTGAAGATACTAGTCTTGTCTTGAATTGGGAAAAGTGCCACTTTATGGTTAATGAAGGTATTGTCTTGGGGCATAAAATTTCTGAAAGAGGTATTGAAGTTGATAAAGCTAAAGTTGATGCTATTGAAAAGATGCCATGTCCCAAGGACATTCAAGGTATAAGAAGTTTCCTTGGTCATGTCGGTTTTTATAGGAGGTTCATTAAGGGCCTCTGAAAGAGGTTTTTATAGGAGGTCTCTAAAATTTCTGGGCCTCTGACTAATCTCTTACAAAAAGATATTCCTTTTGTCTTCGATGATGATTGTGTAGAAGCATTTGAAATACTTAAGAAAGCTTTGATTTCTGCACCTATTGTTCAGCCACCTGATTGGAATTTACCCTTTGTAATTATGTGTGATGCTAGTGATTATGCTGTAGGTGCTGTTCTAGGACAAAGAGTTGATAAGAAACTAAATGTTATTCAATATGCTAGTAAAACTTTGGACAGTACCCAGATAAATTATGCTACTACTGAAAAAGAATTCTTAGCAGTTGTATTTGCTTGTGATAAGTTCAGACCTTATATTGTTGATTCTAAAGTAACTGTTCACACTGATCATGCTGCTTTTAAATACCTTATGGAAAAGAAAGATGCTAAACCTGGACTTATTAGATGGGTTCTCCTACTACAAGAATTTGATTTGCATATTATTGATAGAAAGGGAGTTGAGAACCCCGTTGTAGACAACTTGTCTAGGTTAGAGAATGTTCTTGATGACCCACTACCTACTGATGATAGCTTTCCTGATGAACATTAGCTGTCATAAATGCTTCTCGTACTGCTCCATGGTATGATGATTATGCTAATTACATTGTTGCTAAATTTTTGCCACCTAGTTTCACATACCAGCAAAAGAAAAAGGTTTTCTATGATTTAAGACATTACTTCTGGGATGACCCACACCTTTATAAAGAAGGAGTAGATGGTGTTATTAGACGTTGTGTACCTGAGCATGAACAGGAACAGATCCTAGGCAAGTGTCACTCCGAGGCATATGGAGGACACCACGCTCGAGATAGAACTGCACACAAGGTATTGCAATCCGGTTTTTATTGGCCTACTCTCTTCAAGGATGCCCGTTAGTTTGTCTTGTCTTGCGATGAATGTCAAAGAATTGGTAATATTAGTAGACGTCAAGAAATGCCTATGAATTATTCTCTTGTTATTGAACCATTTGACATTTGGGGCTTTGATTATATTGGACCGTTTCCTTCGTCTAATGGGTATACACATATTTTAGTTGCTGTTGATTACGTTACTAAGTGGGTAGAAGCTATCCCAACTGGTAGTGCTGATCATAACACTTCTATTAAGATGCTTAAAGAAGTTATTTTTCTGAGGTTTGGAGTCCCTAGATACTTAATGACTGATGGGGTTCACATTTTATTCATGGTGCTTTTCATAAAATGCTTGCTAAGTATGATGTTAATCATAGAATTGCATCTCCGTATCACCCAGAGTCTAGTGGCCAAGTAGAACTGAGTAAGAGAGAGCTTAAATTAATTTTGCAAAAGACTGTTAATAGATCTAGAAAGAATTGGTCCAAGAAACTTGATGATGCATTATGGGCTTATAGAATTGCATACAAAAATCCTATGGGTATGTCTCCATATAAAATGGTTTATGGAAAAGCATGTCACTTACCTCTCAAACTAGAACATAAGGCATATTGGGCTATTAAAGAGCTCAATTATGATTTCAAACTTGCTGGTGAGAAGAGGTTATTTGACATTAGCTCACTTGATGAATGGAGAACTCAAGCCTATGAGAATGCCAAACTGTTTAAAGAAAAAATTAAATAATGGCATGACAAAAGGATACAAAAGCATGAGTTTAATGTAGGTGATTATGTGTTGCTCTTCAACTCTCGTTTAAGATTTTTTGCAGGAAAACTTCTCTCTAAATGGGAAGGCCTTACGTTATCGAGGAGGTCTATCATTCCGGTGCCATAAAAATCAACAACTTTGGAGGCACGAACCCGAAGGTGGTAAACGGTCAAAGAATAAACATTATATCTCAGGTAATCCTATAAATATTGAAACTAATGTTATTGAAACCATGACCCCGAAGGAATACATAAGAGACACTTTCTAGAACGTTTCAGACTCCGAAAAGGAATATGTATGTGGTACGGTAAGTAAACCGACTCCAAAATAGTTCTAATAGCAATTTTTCTTCGTTTTGGAATATTTAAGAAAATAGGAAAATAAGAAGTAGTCCGAGAAGGACATGAGGCGTCCACGAGGGCGGAGGGCACTGATACGTCTCCAACGTATCTATAATTTTTGATTGTTCCATGCTATTATATTACCCGTTTTGGATGTTTATGGGCTTTACTTACACTTTTATATCATTTTTGGGACTAACCTACAAACCGGAGGCCCAGCCCGAATTGTTGTTTTTTTGCCTATTTCGGTGTTTCGTAGAAAAGGAATATCAAACGGAGTCCAAACGGAATGAAACCTTCGGGAGCGATCTTTCTGGAACAAACGTAATCCAGGAGACTTGGAGTGGACGTCAAGCAGCAAACAAGGCGACCACGAGGGTGCCCAGCGTGCCCTGGGGCGCCCCACCCTCGTGGGCCCCTTGTGGCTCAACTGACCTACTTCTTCCTCCTATATATATCCACGTACCCTGAAAAGATCCAGGAGCACCACGAAAAACTATTTCCACCGCCGCAACCTTCTATATCCGCGAGATCCCATCTTGGAGCCTTCGCCGGCGCTCCACCGGAGTGGGAATCGACCACAGAGGGCCTCTACATCATCTCCAAGGCCTCTCTGATGAGTTGTGAGTAGTTTACCATAGACCTTGGGGTCCATAGTTATTAGCTAGATGGCTTCTTCTCTCTCTTTGAATCTCAATACAAAGTTCTCCTTGATCTTCTTGGAGATCTATTCGATTTATCTCTTTTTGCGGTGTGTTTGTCGAGATCCGATGAATCGTGGGTTTATGATCAAGTTTATCTATGAGAAGTATTTGAATCTCCTCGGAATTATTTTATGTATGATTGGATATCTTTGCAAGTCTCTTTGAATTATCAGTTTTGTTTGGCCTACTAGATTGATCTTTCTTGCAATGGGAGAAGTGCTTAGCTTTTGGGTTCAATCTTGCGGTGTCCTTTCCTAGTGACAGCAGGGGCAGTAAGGCACGTATTGTATTGTTTCCATCGAGGATAAAAAGATGGGTTTTATATCATATTACATGAGTTTATCCCTCTACATCATGTCATCTTTCTTAATGCGTTACTCTGTTCTTATGAACTTAATACTCTAGATGCAGGTAGGAGTCGGTCGATGTGTGGAGTAATAGTAGTAGATGTAGAATCGTTTCGATCTACTTGTTGTGGACGTGATGCCTATATACATGATCATGCCTAGATAATCTCATAACTATGCACTTTTCTATCAATTGCTCGATAGTTATTTGTTCACCCACCGTAATACTTATGCTATCTTGAGAGAAGCCACTAGTGAAACCTATGGCCCCCGGGTCTATCTTTTATCATATAAGTTTCCCATCTACTTTTATTTGCATCTTTTACTTTCCAGTCTATATCATAAAAATACCAAAAATATTTATCTTATCTTATTATCTCTATCAGATCTCACTTTCGCAAGTTACCGTGAAGGGATTGACAACCCCTTTATCGTGTTGGTTGCAAGGTTCTTGTTTGTTTGTGTAGGTGTGAGGGACTTGTGAGGAGTCTCCTACTGGATTGATACCTTGGTTCTCAAAAACTGAGGGAAATACTTACGCTACTTTGCTGCATCACCCTTTCCTCTTCAAGGGAAAACCAATGCAGTGCTCAATAGGTAGCAAAAAGGATTTCTGGCGCCGTTGCGGGGGAGGTCTTTGCTCAAGTCAAGACATACCAAGTACCCATCGCAAACTCATCTCCATCACATTACATTATTTGCCATTTGCCTCTCGTTTTCCTCTCCCCCACTTCACCCTTGTCGTTTTATTCGCCCTCTCTTTCCCGTTCTCCACTCTCTTTCGCTTGCCTCTTGTGTGCTTGTGTGTTGGATTGTTTGTCACGATGGCTCAAGATAATACCAAATTATGTGACTTTTCCAATACCAATAATAATGATTTCCTTAGCACTCCGATTGCTCGTCTTAATGATGCTTAATATTGTGAAATCAATGCTGCTTTGTTGAATCTTGTTATGAAAGATCTATTCTCGGGCCTTCCTAGTGAAGATGCCGCTACTCATCTAAACAACTTTGTTGATTTGTGTGATTTGCAAAAGAAGAAAGATATGGATAACGATATTGTTAAATTGAAGTTATTTCCGTTTTCACTTAGAGATCATGCTAAAAGTTGGTTTTTATCTTTGCCTAAAAATATTTTTGATTCATGGAATAAGTGCAAGGATGCTTTTATCTCTAAGTATTTTCCTCCCGCTAAGATCATCTCTCTTAGAAACAATATTATGAATTTTAAACAACTTCATCATGAGCATGTTGCCCAATCTTGGGAACGAATGAAATTAATGATTCGCAATTGCCCTACTCATGGTTTGAACTTATGGATGATCATACAAAATTTTTATGCCGGATTGGATTTTGCTTCTAGAAATCTTTTAGATTCGGCCGCTGGAGGCACTTTTATGGAAATCACTTTAGAAGAAGCTACTAAACTCCTTGATAACATTATGGTTAATTATTGTCAATGGCACAACGAAAGATCTACTAGTAGAAAAGTTCATGCGATAGAAGAGATTAATGTTTTGAGTGGAAAGATGGATGAACTTATGAAATTATTTGCTACTAAGAGTGCTCCTATTGATCCCAATGATATGCCTTTGTTTACTTTGATTGAGAATAATAATGAATCTATGGATGTGAATTTTGTTGGTAGGAATAATTTCGGTAACAACGCGTATAGAGGAAACTTTAATCCTAGGCCGTTTCCTAGTAATTCCTCTAATAATTATGGTAATTCCTACAAAAAATTCTTATGGAAATTTTAATAATATACCCTCTGATTTTGAGAATAGTGTTAAAGAATTTATGATCTATCAAAAGAATTTTAATGCTTTGCTTGAAGAAAAATTGCTTAAAGTTGATGATTTGGCTAGGAACGTTGATAGACTTTCACTTGATGTTGATTCTTTGAAACTTAGATCTGTTCCACCTAAGAATGATATCAATGAGTCTCTCAAAGCCATGAGAATTTCCATTGATGAGTGCAAAAAAAGAACCGCTAGTATGCGTGCTAAGAAAGATTGCTTTGTAAAAGTGTGTTCTTCTAGTTTCCATGAAAATAATGATGAAGATCTAAAAGTTATTGATGTGTCCCCTATTAAATCTTTGTTTTGCAATATGAATCTTGATAATTATGGGACTGGAGATGAGTCAACTTTAGTTAAAAGGCGTCCCAATGATTCGAAGTTTTTAGATCTTGATGCTAAATTTGGTAAAAGTGGGATTGGAGAGATCAAAAGTTTGCATAGCATTGAACGCATTATTATGGATTTCAAGGAATTTAATTATGATAATTGTACTTTAATAGATTGTATTTCCTTGTTGCAATCCGTGCTGAATTCTCCTCATGCTTATAGTCAAAATAAAGCTTTTACCAAACATATTGTTGATGCCTAGATGCAACCTTATGAGGAAAAACTTGAATTGGAAGTTTCCATACCTAGAAAACTTTATGATGAGTGGGAGCCTACTACAAAAATTAAAATTAAAGATCATGAATAATATGCTTTGTGTGATTTGGGTGCTAGTGTTTCCACGATTCCGAAAACTTTATGTGATGTGCTAGGCTTCCATGATTTTGATGATTGCTCTTTAAACTTGCACCTTGCGGATTCCACCATTAAGAAACCTATGGGAAGGATCAATGATGTTATTATTGTTGCAAATAGGAATTATGTGACTGTAGATTTTATCGTTCTTGATATAGATTGCAATCCTTCATGTCCTATTATTCTTGGTAGACCTTTCCTTAGAACGATTGGTGCAATTATTGATAGGAAGGAAGGGAATATTAGATTCCAATTTCCATTAAGGAAATACATGGAATACTTCCCTAGAAATAAAGTCAAATTACCTCTATTATGCGTGCCACTTATCTATAATACCTAAATAGTTCATCCCCACTATCCTATTTATCTAAACATGCAAGCTATCCACATCATCAATTTTGCCACCTCACTAGCAACTCCAATTAGATGAAGCCACATCGGCCCACTTCTCTCCCCCTCAATTAGATATAGCGGGTCTCTTTGCCTCTCTCTCCCCTTATTACTAAAAAAATCTAAACCTTTGGTTACGAACCATCTCGCCGTGTGGCTCATCTTCTATTTGGGCCCGCAAGCACACAAGAAGTCCATCTACGTATTTGTAATTTTGCGTCGTTCATCTTCTTCACCAAAAAAAAACGTATTTGCATCGTTCATCTTCTTCACGAAATAAGCATCCTTTTAATCTCCCGCATAACCTCCTCCATGCAAGAAAAGGCATACGAAACAGATGGTCTGCATATCCCGCACTATCTCATGGCTCTTAGACTTCTCGATAAAACAAAACGAGTAATTGATTTCTCCATTATAACTACCTCATGGAGGATGGAGCTATGCGAGGGAGTGGATCTGTCCCATCGCACCATCGCATGGGGAATTACACAAAGCGCTCGGCAGCCTCGGCCATGCGCACCATCACTTAGGTCGTGCAATTGCCACGCCCAGGCCGTTGCTAACATCGATTGATGATAGTAAGGCCGTCGTCTGACTCCACATGTTGGCCGAAGCTGGCTAAGGTTGCTCGCGTGAACGTCGCGATGTCCCTAGCGTGTGCTGCGCATTCGGCGCCCTGCGGAGGAGTCCGCACACGGCGACGGTGGCACATACCTCACCTCCCCTTACCACCGCTTGACCCTCTTGCTGCTGGATCCGATCGTGGTAGGCCACTAGCCATCCCGTGGATGTGTCGCTCCGCATACTCTTGACTGCATCGGCTCCAGTCGGTCCGCCGCAGTATGACTCCATCCTCTCCAGCCGACAGGCAATGGAGAAGAACAATTGAGTGGACACAGAAGGACGGAGTGACGGTGGAGAAGAACAGGTGAGCAAGGTTGACGAAATATCTGTACTGCTTCTCCTGTTCTGTCCCAGTTCCCTACCTGACCACCCCAGCTTGCAACAGTAGCAAATTGACGCCTATCTTCTCCAGTCGAGCATATGAAAGATCAGATGAGAATTTCTCGTGGAATCTCTAACAACTACCAACAAATAAAGATTCATGGAATTTTACCTCTCTTTGTGGATCACTTTTGTAGTTAACATAGCCCAAACCATGATTTTATTATGATATACTAACATTAGTTTCCTGCCGCAGATGAGTTTATCGTCCTTGCTGGTAGATGTCCCGGACACATTACTTGATCCCACTCATTCTATTTACCTTTCCCCTAATTCCTTATTATATTTTTCTCGAGAAAACATGAAAAAAAAACTAAATCGACCAGACCCATCTACGTCATTTAAGAAGATGTTTTTCCATGTCGTCTTTTGGTTAATCATCTCATGAACATATCAACAAAAAGAAAATCACCACTGCGCTTCTTTTCTTCCTAAATGTGTATCTCTCAAACATTTACACTGTACCTTTTTATTTTCTTAATGTGCATCTCTCAATCCCGCAGCAACGCGCGGGGAATCAACTAGTTAATTGAATACCAAAGATGGCGATACTTAGATCTATTCTCGCTTTTATGCCTAGCTAGGGGCGTTAAACGATAGCGCTTGTTGGGAGGCAACCCAATTTTATTTTTATTTCTTGATTTTTACTTCTGTTTAGTAATAAATATTTCATCTAGCTTCTGTTTAGATGTGGTTTTATGTTTTCATTAGTGTTTGTGCCAAGTAGAACCTATAGGATAACCTACGGTGATAGTTAATTTGACTCTGCTGAAAAACAGAAACTTTTGCGCGCACAAGAATAATTTTAATAAATCACAGAAATGTGCTTTTTGCGTTGATTCTTTTTGAAGTAGATCAATAGACAAATTTCCCAGGACTTCCTATTTTGGTAGGATTTTTCGAGTTCCATAACTATTCGAAAGTTACAGATTTCTACAGACTGCTGTGTTCTTGACAGATTCTGTTTTTCGTGTGTTGTTTGCTTATTTTGATGCATCTATGGCTAGTATCAAGGGGTATGAACCATAGAGAAGTTGGAATACAGTAAGATTAACACCAATATAAATAAAGAATGAGTTCATTACAGTACCTTATGCGGTGGTTTTTCTTTATTGGACTAACGGAGCTTATGATATTTCCTGTTGAGTTTTGTGTTGTGAAGTTTTCAAGTTTTGGGTAAAGATTTGATGGACTATGGAATAAGGAGTGGCAAGAGCCCAAGC
Organism: Aegilops speltoides; assembly: GCA_021437245.1. Lineage (NCBI taxonomy): Eukaryota > Viridiplantae > Streptophyta > Magnoliopsida > Poales > Poaceae > Aegilops > Aegilops speltoides. The sequence continues at coordinate 434,108,185 of CM038146.1, forward strand.
TTGGGTATGCCCATGGCACCCCAAGATATTCAAGGACAACCAAAATCCTAAGCTTGGGGATGCCCGGGAAGGCATCCCCTCTTTCGCCTTCGTCTATCGGTAACTTTAATTGGAGCTATATTTTTATTCACCACATGATATGTGTTTTGCTTGGAGCGTCTTGTATGATATTATTCCTTGATTTTTATTTTGCCACAATCATCCTTGCTGTACACACCTTTAGGGAGAGACACACTTGATTTGGAATTTATTAGAATACTCTATGTGCTTCACTTATATCTTTGAGCTAGATAATTTTTGCTCTAGTGCTTCACTTATATCTTTTATAGCACGACGGTGGTTTAATTTTGTAGAAATTGTTGACCTCTCATGATTCACTTATATCATTTTGAGAGTCTTTTAGAACAGCATGGTATTTGCTATGGTTATACATTTGGTCCTAGAATGATGGGCATCCAAGTTGGGTATAATAAAAACTATCATAGAAAGTCAATTGGATGCTATGATCAATTTGATGCTTGATAATTGTTTTGAGATATGAGGATGGTGATATTAGAGTCATGCTAGTGGAGTAATTATTAATTTGAGGAGTACTTGTGTTGAAGTTTGTGATTCCCGTAGCATGCATGTATGGTGAACCGCTTTGTGATGAAGTTTGAGCATAATTTATTTATTGATTGTCTTCCTTATGAGTGGCGGTTGGGGACGAGCGATGGTGTTTTCCTACCAATCTATCCCCCTAGGAGCATGCACGTAGTACTTTGTTTTCAATGACTTATAGATTTTTGCAATAAGTATATGAGTTCTTTATGACTAGTGTTGAGTCCATGGATTATATGCACTCTCACCCTTCCACTATTGCTAGCTTCTCTTGTGCCGCGCAACTTTCGCCGGTACCATACACCAACCATATACCTTCCTCAAACAGCCACCATACCTACCTATTATGGCATTTCTATAGCCATTCCGAGATATATTGCCATGCAACTTTCCACCATTCCATTTATTATGACACACCCCATCATTGTCATATTGCTCTTTGCATGATCATGTAGTTGACATCGTATTTGTGGCAAGGCCACCTTCATAATTCTTTCATACATGTCACTCTTGATTCATTGCATATCCCGGTACACCGCCGGAGGCATTCACGTAGAGTCATATTTTGTTCTAAGTATTGAGTTGTAATTCTTGAGTTGTAAGTAAATAAAAGTGTGATGATCTTCATTATTAGAGCATTGTCCCAAGTGAGGAAAGGATGATGGAGACTATGATTCCCCCACAAGTCGGGATGAGACTTCGGACTTTATAAAAATAAAAGAGGCCAAAGAATCCCAAATAAAAATAAAACAGGCCACAGAAGCCCACCGAATAAAAAAAGAAAAAAAAGAGAAAGAAAAAAATGAGAGAAAAAGAGAGAAGGGACAATGTTACTATCTTTTTTCCACACTTGTGCTTCAAAGTAGCACCATGATCTTCATGATAGAGAGGCTCCTATGTTGTCACTTTCATATATTAGTGGGAATTTTTCATTATAGAACTTGGCTTGTATATTCTAGTGATGGGCTTCCTCAAAATGCCCTAGGTCTTCGTGAGCAAGCAAGTTGGATGCACACCCACTTAGTTTCTTTTGTTGAGCTTTCATACACTTATAGCTCAAGTGCATTCCTTGCATGGCAATCCATACTCACTCACATTGATATCTATTAATGGGCATCTCCATAGCCCGTTGATACGCCTAGGTGATGTGAGACTATCTTCTCTTTTTTTGTCTTCTCCACAACCACCATTCTATTCCACATATAGTGATATGTCCATGGCTCATGCTCATGTATTGCGTGAAAGTTGAAATTTTTTGAGAATACTAAAGTATGAAACAATTTCTTGGCTTGTCATCGGGGTTGTGCATGATTAAATACTTCGTGTGATGAAGATAGAGCATAGCCAGACTATATGATTTTGTAGGGATAGCTTTCTTTAGCCATGTTATTTTGAGAAGACATGATTGCTTTGTTAGTATGCTTGAAGTATTACTATTTCTTATGTCAATATGAACTTTTATTTTGAATCATTTGGATCTGAACATTCCTGCCACAATAAAGAAAATTACATTGAGAATTATGCTAAGTAGCATTCCACATCAAAAATTCTGTTTTTATCATTCACCTACTCGAGGACGAGCAGGAATTAAGCTTGGCGATGCTTGATACGTCTCCAATGTATCTATAATTTTTGATTGTTCCATGCTATTATATTACCCGTTTTGGATGTTTATGGGCTTTACTTTACACTTTTATATAATTTTTGGGACTAACATACTAACCAAAGGCCCAGCCCGAATTGCTGTTTTTTTTGCCTATTTTGGTGTTTCGAAGAATAGGAATATCAAACGGAGTCCAAACGGAATGAAACCTTTGGGAGCGATCTTTTTGGAACAAACGCAATCCAGGAGACTTGGAGTGGACATCAATCAGCAAACCAGGCGGCCACGAGGGTGCCTGGTGCGCCCTAGGGGGGTGGGCACGCCCCCCACCCTCGTGGCTCAACTGACCTACTTCTTCCTCCTATATATATCCACGTACCCCGAAAACATCCAGGAGCACCACAAAAAATTATTTCCACCGCCGCAACTTTCTGTATCCGCGAGATCCCATCTTGGAGCCTTCGTCGGCTCTCCGCCAGAGGGGCAATCGACCATGGAGGTCCTCTACATCATCTCCAAGGCCTCTCTGTAGAGTTGTGAGTAGTTTACCACAGGCCTTCGGGTCCATAGTTATTAGTTAGATGGCTTCTTCTCTCTCTTTGAATCTAAATACAAAGTTCTCCTCGATCTTCTTGGAGATCTATTCGATGTAACTCTTTTTGCGGTGTGTTTGTCGAGATCCGATGAATCGTGGGTTTATGATCAAGTTTATCTATGAGAAGTATTTGAATCTCCTCTGAATTCTTTTATGTATGATTGGCTATCTTTGCAAGTCTCTTCGAATTATCAGTTTGGTTTGGCCTACCAGATTGATCTTTCTTGCAATGGGAGAAGTGCTTAGCTTTTGGGTTCAATCTTGCGGTGTCCTTTCCTAGTGATAGCAGAGGCAGCAAGGCACGTATTATATTGTTTCCATCGAGGATAAAAAGATGGGGTTTATATCATATTGCATGAGTTTATCCCTCTACATCATGTCATCTTTCTTAATGCGTTACTCTGTTCTTATGAACTTAATACTCTAGATGCAGGCAGGAGTCCGTCGATGTGTGGAGTAATAGTAGTAGATGTAGAATCGTTTCAATCTACTTGTTGCGGACGTGATGCCTATATACATGATCATGCCTAGATAATCTCATAACTATGCACTTTTCTATCAATTGCTCGACAGTAATTTGTTCACCCACTGTAATACTTATGCTATCTTGAGAGAAGCCACTAGTGAAACCTATGGCCCCCGGGTGTATCTTTTATCATATAAGTTTCCCATCTACTTTTATTTGCATCTTTTACTTTCCAGTCTACATCATAAAAATACCAAAAATATTTATCTTATCTTATTATCTCTATCAGATCTCACTTTTTCAAGTTACCGTGAAGGGATTGACAACCCCTTTATCGCGTTGGTTGCGAGGTGTGAGGAGTCTCCTACTGGATTGATACCTTGGTTCTCAAAAACATAGGGAAATACTTACGCTACTTTGCTGCATCACCCTTTCCTCTTCAAGGGAAAACCAACGCAGTGCTCAAGAGGTAGCGGGCGCGCCTCCTCTGCTCTCTAGACTCCGTTTTCTTGCACGATACTTCTTTTGGTCGGTAAAAATTCATTATATAATCTCCCGAAGGTTTTGACCACCGTATCACGCAAAAATCCTTTGTTTTTGTTTCGAGTTGTTTCTGTCGCAGATTAGAGCAATATGTCGTCCCAAGATGCAGAGGGAGAAAGCTATGTACCTGATTACCTTGCAGACCCTAAGATCTACGAGGACTTGGAGCATTATGGTTGGACCACTGAGGAAGAAGAAGACTACGAGCCCAAGGGAAAGGAGGAGATGAGCTCAAATGAAGATGAAGCCCCATTACCTCAACCTGGGGACATGCATGTGGAGTTTAAAAAGTCAAGCCTCCCTGATAGAGTAAAGAAACCTAAGATCGAGTTTATCCCTTTTCGTCTCTTGCAGGAGAACAAACAGGAACTATGCAAAAGGATATTAAGCCTTGAGCAGGAGATCGATGATCTAAGGGAGCAGAATTCCATCCTCAAGCGCAAATTAAGGAAGAAGCCTACATCATCAACAACTCCATCATCATCACCTCCGAAGAGGAGACATAAACACATGGGTATGTGCACTTCCCTTGGCAACTGCCAAGCTTGGGGGAGGTGCCCCGGTATCATATCATCATCACACTCCTATCTTTACCATTTTACTTAGTTCGATCCTTTTAGTAATATCTTGATCTAGTAGAATAAAGTTTTGGTATGATCTAGGTTTGAGTTTTGCCTTATGATCCCTCTATGTAATCGAGTCTGTGAGCTATATATAATAAAGATTAGTGTTGAGTCAAGGGCTTTGCTATCTTGCTATGATCTTGAGGGAATAAAAGAAAGAATAAAAACAAATAATGAGATCATATGGATCTTATGGAGAGTAATGACTTCACATAAAGAGTATGATGAATAAAAGTTGTTGAGAGTTGACAAACATAGTTTTGGTCATCGTTGCAATTAATAGGAAGTAATAAAGAAAGAGAGGTTTTCACATACAAATATACTATCTTGGACATATTTTATGATTGTGAGCACTCATTAAAATATAACATGCTAAAGAGTTGATCTTGGACAAGGAAGACAACGTAATGGGTTATGTTTTCTTATATCCGAAATAAAGTATATTGTCATGGATCATCCAACATGTTGAGCTTGCCTTTCCCTCTCATGCTAGACAAATTCCTTGCACCAAGTAGAGAAACTACTTGTGCTTCCAAATATCCTTAAACCCAGTTTTGCCACGAGAGTCCACCATATCTACCTATGGATTGAGTAAGATCCTTCAAGTAAGTTGTCATGTTGCATGCAATAAAAATTGCTCTCTAAATATGTATGACTTATTAGTGTGGAGAAAATAAGCTTTATACGATCTCATGATATGGAAGCAATAAAAGCGACGGACTGCATAATCAAGGTCCTTATCACAAGTGGCAATATAAAGTGATGTTCTTTTGCATTAAGATTTCATGCATCCGACCATAAAAGCACATGACAACCTCTTCTTCCCTCTCAGAAGGGCCTATCTTTTACTTTTTGTCTTATGCAAGAGTCATGGTGATCTTCACCTTTCCTTTTTACATTTTATCCTTTGGCAAGCACCTCGTGTTGGAAAGATCCTGATACATAAATCCAATTGGATGTAAGTTAGCATGAACTATTATTGTTGACATTACCCTTGAGGTAAAAGGTCGGGAGGCAACACTATAAGCCCCTATCTTTCTCTCTGTCTGATTAAAACTCCATAACCATAAGTATTGCGTGAGTGTTAGCAATTATGGAAGACTAAATGATAGTTGAGTATGTGGACTTGCTGAAAAGCTCTTATATTGACTCTTTCCGATGTTATGATAAATTGCAATTGCTTCAATGACCAAGATTATAGTTTGTTAGTTTTCAATGAAGTTTCTAATTCATACTTAACATTGTGAATTGATTGTTACTTGAGCATAATAAATCATATGACAATATATATATATATATATATGTATATATATATGTTGCTGTTATAAGAATGATCATGATGCTCTCATGTCTGTATTTTATTTTATCGACACCTCCATCTCTAAACATGTGGACATATTTTTCGATTTCGTCTTCCGCTTGAGGACAAACAAGGTCTAAGCTTGGGGGAGTTACGTCCATTTTGCATCATGCTTTTATATCGATATTTATTGAATTATGGTCAGTTACTACACGTTATGTCACAATACTTATGCATATTCTCTCTTATTTTACAAGGTTTACATGAAGAGGGAGAATGCCGGCAGCTGGGATTCTGGGCTGGAAAAGGAGCAAATATTAGAGACTTATTCTTCACAACTCCAAAAGTCCTGAAACTCAACGAAAGTCATTTTTGGAATTAATAAAAAATACCGAGTGGAAGAAATATCAGAGGGGGACGCCCACCGCCCACGAGGGTGGGGGCGCGCCCTACCCCCTGGGCGCGCCCCCTGCCTCGTGGGCCCCCTGGCAGCCCTCCGGTGACCATCTTCTGCTATATGAAGTCTTTTACCCTAGAAAAAAATCATAAGCAAGATTTCGGGACGAAACTCCGCCGCCACGAGGTGGAACCTTGGCGGAACCAATCTAGGGCTCCGGCGGAGCTGTTCTACCAGGGAAGCTTCCCTCCAGGAGGGGGGAATCATCACCATCGTCATCACCAACGATCCTCTCATCGGAAGGGGGTCAATCTCCATCAACATCTTCACCAGCACCATCTACTCTCAAACCCTAGTTCATCTCTTGTATCCAATCTTTGTCCCAAAACCTCAGATTGGTACCTGTGGGTTGCTAGTAGTGTTGATTACTCATTGTAGTTGATGCTAGTTGGTTTATTCTGTGGAAGATCATATGTTCAGATCCTTAATGCATATTAATACTGAAGGAAATATGCCCTAGAGGCAATAATAAGGTTATTATTTATTTCCTTATTTCATGATAAATGTTTATTATTCATGCTAGAATTGTATTAACCGGAAACATAATACATGTGTGAATACATAGACAAACATAGTGTCACTAGTATACCTCTACTTGACTAGCTCGTGAATCAAAGATGGTTAAGTTTCCTAGCCATAGACATGAGTTGTCATTTGATTAACGGGATCACATCATTAGGAGAATGATGTGATTGACTTGACCCATTCCGTTAGCTTAGCACTTGATCGTTTAGTATGTTGCTACCGCTTTCTTCATGACTTATACATGTTCCTGTAACTATGAGATTATGCAACTCCCGTTTACTGGAGGAACACTTTGGGTGCTACCAAACGTCACAACGTAACTGGGTGATTATAAAGGAGTACTACAGGTGTCTCCAAAGGTACATGTTGAGTTGGCGTATTTCGAGATTAGGTTTTGTCACTCCGATTGTCGGAGAGGTATCTCTGGGCTCTCTCGGTAATGCACATCACTATAAGCCTTGCAAGCAATGTGACCAATGAGTTGGTTACGGGATGACGCATTACGTAACGAGTAAAGAGACTTGCCGGTAACGAGATTGAACTAAGTATTGGAAACCGATGATCGAATCTCGGGCAAGTAACATACCGATTACAAAGGGAACAACGTATGTTGTTATGCGGTTTCACCGATAAAGATCTTCGTAGAATATGTAGGAGCCAATATGGGCATCCAGGTCCCCCTATTGGTTATTGACCAAGAATAGTTCTAGGTCATGTCTACATAGTTCTCAAACCCGTAGGGTCCGGACGCTTAAGGTTTCGATGACAGTTATATTATGAGTTTATGAGTTTTGATGTACCGAAGGAGTTCGGAGTCCCGGATGAGATCGGGGACATGACGAGGAGTCTCGAAATGGTCGAGACGTAAAGATCGATATATTGGACGACTATATTCGGAGTTCGGAAAGGTTCCGAGTGATTCGGGTATTTTTCGGAGTACCGGAGAGTTACGGGAATTCGCCGGGGAGTATATGGGCCTTATTGGGCCATACGGGATTAGAGGAGAGAGGCCGAAAGGAAGGAGGCGCGCAGCCCCCTCTGGTCCGAATTGGACAAGGGGTGCGGCCCCCTTTTCCTTCCTCCTCTCCCCCTCTTTCCCCCTTCTCCTACTCCAACAAGGAAGGAGGGAGTCCTACTCCCGGTGGGAGTAGGACTCCCCATGGCGCGCCCCCTCCTAGGCCGGCCGCCCCCTCCCCCTTGCTCCTTTATATACGGGGGCAGGGGGCACCCCATAACACACAAGTTGATCTACGGATCGTTCCTTAGCCGTGTGCGGTGCCCCCCTCCACCATATTCCACCTCGGTCATATCGTTGCGGAGTTTAGGCGAAGCCCTGCGCCGGTAGAACATCATCATCGTCACCATGCCGTCGTGCTGACGGAACTCATCTCCGGAGCCTTTGCTGGATCGGAGGGCCGGAGATCGTCATCGAGCTGAACGTGTGCTGAACTCGGAGGCTCCGTACGTTCGGTGCTTGGATCGGTCGGATCGTGAAGACGTACGACTACATCAACCACGTTGTGCTAACGCTTCCGCTTACGGTCTACGAGGGTACGTGGACGAACACTTTCCCCTCTCGTTGCTATGCCATCACCATGATCTTGCGTGTGCGTAGGAAATTTTTTGAAATTACTACGTTCCCCAACAGTGGCATCCGAGCCTAGCTTTTATGCGTTGATGTTATATGCACGAGTAGAACACAAGTGAGTTGTGGACGATATAAGTCATACTGCCTACCAGCATGTCATACTTTGGTTCAGCGGTATTGTGAGATGAAGCGACCCGGACCGACATTACGCGTACGCTTACGTGAGACTGGTTTCACCGTTACGAGCACTCGTGCTTAAAGGTGGCTGGCGGGTGTCCGTCTCTCTCACTTTAGTTGAACCGAGTGTGGCTACGCCCGGTCCTTGCGAAGGTTAAAACGGAGCCTATTTGACAAACTATCGTTGTGGTTTTGATGCGTAGGTGAGATTGGTTCTTGCTTAAGCCCATAGCAGATACGTAAAACTTGCAACAACAAAGTAGAGGACGTCTAACTTGTTTTTGCAGGGCATGTTGTGATGTGATATGGTCAAGACGTGATGAGATATAAGTTGTTGTATGAGATGATCATGTTTTGTTGAAGTTATCGGCAACTGGCAGAAGCCTTATGGTTGTCTCTTTATTGCATAAGATGCAAGCGCTAAATAATTGCTTTACTTTATCGCTATGCGATAGCAATAGTTGCAAGAGCAATAGTTGCGAGACGACCATGTGACGACACATTGATATAGATCAAGATGATGGAGATCATGGTGTCGTGCCGGTGATGATAGAGATCATGACAGTACTTTGGAGATGGAGATCAAAGGCGCAAGATGATCATGGCCATATCATGTCACATATTTTGATTGCATGTGATGTTTATCTTTTATACATCTTATTTTGCTTAGTTCGACGGTAGCTTTATAAGATGATCTCTCACTAAATTATCAAGAAGTGTTCTCCCTGAGTATGCACCGTTGCCAAAGTTCGTCGTGCCCAGACACCACGTGATGATCGGGTGTGATAAGCTCTACGTCCATCTACAACGGGTGCAAGCCAGTTTTGCACACGCGGAATACTCAGGTTAAACTTGACGAGCCTAGCATATGCAGATATGGCCTCGGAACACGGAGACCGAAAGGTCGAGCATGAATCATATAGTAGATATGATCAACATATTGATGTTCACCATTGAAAACTACTCCATCTCATGTGCTGATCGGTTATGGTGTAGTTGATATGGATCACGTAATCACTTAGATGACTAGAGGGATGTCTGTCTAAGTGGGAGTTCTTAAGTAATATGATTAATTGAACTTAAATTTATCATGAACTTAGTCCTGGTAGTATTTTGCAAATTATGTTGTAAGATCAATAGCTTGCGTTGTTGCTTTCATATGTTTATTTTGATATGTTCCTAGAGAAAATTGTGTTGAAAAATGTTAGTAGCAATGATGCGGATTTGATCCGCGATCTGAGATTTATCCTCATTGCTGCACAGAAGAATTATGTCCTTAATGCACCGCTAGGTGACAGACCTATTGCAGGAACAGATGCAGTTGTTATGAACGTTTGGCTAGCTCAATATGATGACTACTTGATAGTTTTGTGCACCATGCTTTATGGCTTAGAATCGGGACTTCAAAGATGTTTTGAACATCATGGACCATATGAGATGTTCCAGGAATTGAAGTTAATATTTCAAGCAAATACCCGAGTTGAGAGATATGAAGTCTCCAACAAGTTCTATAGCTAAAAGATGGAGGAGAATCGCTCAACTAGTGAGCATGTGCTCAGATTGTCTGGGTACTTCAATCGCTTGAATCAAGTGGGAGTTAATCTTCCAGATAAGATAGTGATTGACAGAATTTTCTAGTCACCATCACTAAGTTACTAGAACTTCGTGATGAACTACAGTATGCAAGGGATGACAAAAATGATTCCCGAGTTTTTTCATGATGAAATCGATGAAGGTAGAAATCAAGAAAGAACATCAAGTGTTGATGGTTATCAAGACCACTAGTTTCAACAAGAAGGGCAAAGGGAAGAAGAAGGGGAACTTCAAGAAGAACGGAAAGCAAGTTGCTGCTCAAGTGAAGAAGTCCATGTCTGGACCTAAGCCTGAGACTAAGTGCTTCTACTGCAAAGGGAATGGTCACTGGAAGCGGAAATGCCCTAAATATTTGGTGGATAAGAAGGATGGCAAAGTGAACAAGGGTATGTTTGATATACAGGTTATTGATGTGTGCTTTACTAGTGTTTATAGTAGCCCCTGAGTATTTGATACTTGTTCGGTTGCTAAGATTAGTAACTCAAAACGGGAGTTGCAGAATAAACAGAGACTAGTTAAGGGTGAAGTGACGATGTGTGTTGGAAATAGTTCCAAGATTGATATGATCATCATCGCACACTCCCGATACTTTCAGGATTAGTGTTAAACCTAAATAAGTGTTATTTGGTGTTTGCGTTGAGCATGAATATGATTTGATCATGTTTATTACAATACGGTTATTCATGTAAGTTAGAGAATAATTGTTGTTCTGTTTTCATCAATAAAACCTTCTATGGTCATACACCCAATGAAAATGGTTTGTTGGATCTCGATCGTGTGATACACACATTCATAATATTGAAGCCAAAAGATGCAAAGTTAATAATGATAGTGCAACTTATTTGTGGCACTGCCGTTTAGGTCATATTGGTGTAAAGCGCATGAAGAAACTCCATGCTGATGGAATTTTGGAATCACTTGATTATGAATCACTTGATGCTTGCGAACCATGCTGTCGGTGTCAAAACCGGCGGATCTCGGGTAGGGGGTCCCGAACTGTGCGTCTAGGCGGATGGTAACAAGAGACGAGGGACACAATGTTTTGACCCAGGTTCGGGCCCTGTCGATGGAGGTAAAACCCTACGTCCTGCTTGATTAATATGATGATATGGGTAGTACAAGAGTAGATCTACCACGAGATCAAGGAGGCTAAACCCTAGAAGCTAGCCTATGGTATGATTGTTGAGATGTATGTTGTCCTATGGACTAAAGCCCCCCGGTTTATATAGAAACCGGAGAGGGCGAGGGTTACACAGAGTCGGTTACAATGGTAGGAGATCTACATATCCGTATCGCCAAGCTTGCCTTCCATGCCAAGGAAAGTACCATCCGGACACGAGCCGGAGTCTTCAATCTTGTATCTTCGTAGTCTTGGAGTCCGGCGGATATTGATAGTCCGGCTGTCCGGACACCCCCTAGTCCAGGACTCCCTCGGTAGCCCCTGAACCAGTCTTCAATGACGATGAGTCCGGCGTGCGCAATGTTCGGCATTGCAAGGCGTGTTCCTCCCTTGAATAATCCAGAGAAGATCATGAACACCAGGATAGTGTCCAGCTCTACAAAATAAATTCCACATTCCACCATAGAGAGAATAAAATGCACACTTTAGCTCAATCTGCTGACGCATTATGCGGCGTGACATCACACCGCAACCAAGCCTTTGTTTGAATCATTTTTTACTATACCACCTCAGCACGTTTAGCGAAGCGGTTTCCTTGGCACGTCCTGTCGAAGCAGAGATCGTGTTCCCCTTATTCCGGGATTCTCATTAATACGTGCGTGGGTAACCCAACCGTTCCCGTCGTCACGCCTCCTCTATCGAAGGGGAATCTCAAACGGTCACAGAGACGGCCCTTGGTATTTCTTCCCCTTTATAAGAGGACCAAGGCTCGCCCTTGTTCTTCAATCTCGCATCGAGTCTTTTCCCTGCTCCCAGTTCCAACACGCAGAGCCTCAGATTCGAGCGCTTCGGATCCTCAATCATGTCCGGCTCCGACCTCCAGGGCCGGTGGATGCCCTCCTCCGTCACGGAGGAGGACATATTGAAGTTGCGTGAGGCCAAGTACCTGGCTTATGAGGTTTCGCACAGGTTGCCTGCCCAAGGGCAGGCTGTGCCAACCCCCGAGCCCGGTGAATACGTCGTTTTCGTATCCCACCTCCGCCGGGGTTTAGGCTTCCCGACGGATCCCTTCGTGAGGGGGCTCCTGTTTTACTATGGGCTGGACTTTCACGACTTGGCTCCGGAGTCTATCCTCCAAATCTCCGCATTCATTATCCTCTGCGAAGCCTTTCTCCGTGTCATCCCCCACTTCGGCCTATGGCTGAAGACCTTCAAGGTGGAGCCGAAGATGATCGGGGGGCGTCAAGCGGAGTCCGGCGGGGCGACCATAAGCAAGAAGGTCGATGCCCCGTGGCTTGAGGGTTCCTTCCAAGAGGAACTTGGACTGTGGCAGTAGGAGTGGTTATATATCCCCGCTCCAAGGGGCAGCAGGCAAAAGCCGCTGCCCTTATTCTGCCCGGGACCTCCACGCCAACTGATGTCGTGGGTCAACCAAGGGCTCAACTAGGGGCCGTCCGAAGACGTGCCCTCACTGCAGGGCCGGATTCGAGATCTCCAAGCGAGGGAGATCCACCTGATCAAGGTGATGCAGGTCATGCTAATCAGGCATCTCCTGCCTTGCAAACGCCGTCCTCTCCGTCTATGGGAGTTCAACCCGGAGGGACCTCGGATTCTCCATCACTTCATGGGTGCGACACCCGTGGAGATGTACAAGTTGTTCTTCGGACCGCAGGTGGCGTGTCCGGATTTAGCCGAGGACGCAGGCCTAAGCCGCGATCGCCCGGATACTCAGGTAAGTAGCTCAGAGTCCGGACATCCTGTTTATATGCCTTTCTAGAGTTCGCCTCCTGACCCTTTGTTCTTTACAGGAATGGGTGGCGCGATCAAGGCTGATAAGGTGTCCGCCCCTCCCAGAGACCGTGACTGGAGCTGTCTGCTGGTCAGAATGTTGGAGGTTGCGCCCACAGAAGGGGGCGACGGGGAAGATAAAGGAGCTAATATTTCGCCCAAAGGGGCAACTGAAGAGGGAGGAACCAATAGCCCCTCCTTTCAGGGAGAGAAGAGGACCTCCTCCGAAGATCCGGAGGCCCAAGCCCCTAAGCGCGGGAAGAGATCTTCCCTGGGGGGTCCGGCGCCCGGAAAGAATCCGGACGCACAATCATCATCAAAGGATCAGCCCTCCAGCGAGCCGTGAGTATAAAAGGGGGAGTTAATTAATAAGGAAGTACCTTCGTTTGTGCTTCTGTAGGTAACCGAAATGTCTATATTGCAGTTCAGATCTGCAGCCTTCTCAGACGAGTTCATCTTCAGGGGACCTTCTTCCGGAGATGATGGAGAGCGACACGCCTCCATCCGCGGCGCCGCCAAATGAGGCAGGCGAACCCGAAGTGTCATCACGGAGGGTATCCCCGAGTCCGGAGGGGCCGGAGAGTTCGGCACCTACTAGTGTCCGGCCGGGAGAACTGAAGAATCTGCTTGAGAGGGCGTCCATTTCAGAAGATCACCGTGCGTTAATGCGTATGGTGATTAGAAGGATTTAAATCCGCCGAGAGCGGATTATGTAATGCCGCCATGAGTTTCTTTGGCGGGATTTGAGGTATGCAACAATGACGCATCCTTTTGTCTTTTAACAGTTTTGCACATAAAAATGCGCCCTGTATAGATAGTAGCCCCTGAGACTCGGTAAGTTGTCAGAAACGACAGCGTACCGAGGATCGAAATCTAGAGTAATGAATTCCGTCGTTCCTATGCAGGTGGCGGATAGTCCGGGGGCTAGCCGGACTAGTGAGTTTGCCGAATTAAGTAGGCAACTTGGCGTGGCAGATGCTAACATCGCACTTGTCAACCGGCGACTTGACGAGTCGCAAGGTAAATAAATTCTCCGCAGTCGCTTTATTTAAGGGGGTCGAAGCCCTCCTCTGATAAATTGTATGCTGTTATGCAGGCGGTGCTTTGCTGCTGTGGAGAGCCTCGGGCCGAACTTGCTCGAGCTAAGGAGCAAGCCCGAAGGAGTGACGCGGCTGCCTCGAAGGCGGCCGAAGAGTTGAAAGCCGAAAAGGCTGCGCACTGCCTAAGCAGGGCGGAGGTGGCCGAATTGGCCATGAAGGTAAAGGATGTTGCCGACCGTTATGAGGCTCTTGAAAAGGAGTGCCTATCGGAACGGGAAGACCTGAAGAAGGTCACCGCCGAAGCCAAGGATGCCCGCTCTGCAATGCGGGCTATGAAGGAGGAACTGCGCTAGGCCGGAGAGATCGTGGCTGGCAAGCCTATTCTGCTGCGTCGCCGGTTTATGGATGCAAAGTATGCTCAATTTGAGCGGCTGTGGAGTCCGGAAGATCGGTGTATGGATTTGGCTGCAAGCGTGGCTGATGCCGTTAAGCACTTCCGGAGCCAGGAGGATCACGAGACGGAAGAGTTATATTGGTCTCAATTCCACAGTCCGGATCGCTCACTTCCGTTGACGGACCGGCTGGCCGAATGGGCTGAGCTAAATAGATTGTCCGGACTTGCCATGACTGACATCGTGGCTCATGTCTGGCCAGAGAGGTCCAAGGCAATGAGCTACTTTGGCTTACTGCAGCAATTCCTTGGAGCGGTGCCGCATATAAAGGAAATGAAGCGGTCGGCCTGCATCGAGGGCGCGCGGATGGCTCTTGCTCGTGTGAAGGCGCATTGTCCGGAGATGGATGCCACCGCTGTTGCCGCCTAGGGTCCGGATGAAAGCAGGCTCCCTGCCGAGCACTACTTCGGAGAAGTCATGCGCGGCGCTCGTATAATAGAGTCGCAGTGCTCGAAGAATGTAACGTTCAAATGAACGCATTAGCTTGTAAATCGATGATTATGTTATAACTGCTTTTTATACTTGTGCGTCCCAAGTAGTAAAACTTCTCCCGTGCGGCCGTTTACGTATACTTTTGTATAACTTGAAAGATTGCAGTATTCGGCTTCAGCCCCACGCATGTGGTGCGGGGTGTTCGCAAAATGGCGCGTTTTCACACTTAATCCGGCGTCTCGGTCTGTTTAAGGAGGTGGTAGCGTAGCGAACTAGGCAATCCGGACTATAATGCTTTATCACTTTCACTTAGCGGTGGAGCTCGAGGGTGGGGCTACGATATAGCCCTGGTGGCATCGCACATCTCCGGATTCGAGTGCGTGTGTGCTGACCAGAAGCGGTCCTTCGTCAAAGCGGAATTCTAAACATTCCGATAGTCGATCGAGTGGTTGACGGACTCTCGCTGTATCATGACAATCAGTTTTCGGCTTTCTCTCTTGAGGTGCTCGCCAAATTAACTGGGCACAATCGCGATAGTTCTCCGGTGCCGCGTTAGCCGATGATCGGAGCGTAAGGCAGCAAAACACGAGGCGGGCAAACCCAACATTTGACCAAAGACATGATTCGAGCTGATGCATATAATGCCAAACTCGAGGCGCCGAACACTCCCT
Source organism: Aegilops speltoides (assembly GCA_021437245.1). Taxonomy (NCBI): domain Eukaryota; kingdom Viridiplantae; phylum Streptophyta; class Magnoliopsida; order Poales; family Poaceae; genus Aegilops; species Aegilops speltoides. The sequence goes on from CM038146.1 coordinate 434,123,758, forward strand.
AAGGTGTTCGGTCTTTATAATAATGGGCAGAACAATGCCCTAAGCCCCTAGTGTCAGTGACGCGCCGATGCCAAAGCGCGGGCTCGCTTTGGCTATAGGAAGAAGCCAAGGAGAGTAACAACAAGAGACAGTAAAAAGGTCTACGCAGGGTCTTAATCGAAAAGAATCCTTGCAACGGGTCCTCTCTGCGTCTGCGCTGTGTCTCCGTTGCGCCGTTATCTGGACGGTACGCACGTTGTTCATCTCAGAGAAAGAGAGGGCGTTTAGTTTTAGAAACAATTCGTGCGAAAAATATATAAAATAAGAAATATAAATTATTAAGCGAGTTTTATATGAAACGCGGTTGTTTGTAGCGCAGCCCACAGTGAAGGGTATGCGGCTAGGGAGCCCCTAACTTCGCTGAGTCGGATTCGTCTATCCGAGTTCGAGGTCCTTAAGTGACCCTCAGACTGAAATGGCGCCATGCGGACGGGCATCTTGAGTGTAAGAGACGTAATGTAATGATGCAGCGTTGAAGCGGACAAAAGCCGTTCGTCCCAAGAGTGCTTGATATTCACTTTTAAATGGGACGATGTGAAAAATTAATTTTTTGCGTCGAAAATTGTTCGGCGATCCGAACACGACTTCTAGTAATATAGAGCCTGTGCACTTGGCGTAAGGGCCTGGCGTCACTCCTTTGAAGGAAGTGCGGCTTTGTCGAATTTTGGTGGGGCCTATCCCCATCCTACGGATTGTGTTTGAATATAGCAGGTTTAAGTCACTGCCTCCGTCCATTAGGACGTTAGTAAATTGTAATCCGTCTATTATGGGATTCAACATCAGGGGAGTCCGTCCCGCGTTTCGAACACTTCTGGAGTAATCCAGGTGGTTGAAAGTGATTGGTTTTGATGTCCAATCTCTACGATCTGCTGGGTTGGACCGTGCGAAGCTCCTTTTGGAAAGTGCCGCACTATTTTTCCATGTTATCACGTGAAGTGAGTTTACTGCTTTGACCCCTTGTGGGAAAGTCTTTTGTTTTCCGGTGCCCTGCTGGCGGGGTTTATCTTCTTAAGCAGCGTGTCGAGCCCCTTGTGTTCGGCATTTAATCGGCGGACTGTTTAAAACCCAACGATCCTGTGGGTGTGATTTGCGAGCCTTCCGGGTACTTGTGGATTTGACATATCCGACCCGAATTTTGTGTAAGTTGGACGGTTCGTCCTTTGTCATCCTTGAGGGCTGTGTTTTGTTATTTGGCATGAGCTCTTGAATCCGGCGTTATTGCCGTGCTCTTTGGGCTTTTCTCTTTATTCCGGCGCTGCTCTTTTCTGCGCCGTGATTTTCCGTTTCCATCTCTTATCTCGGATGTACTCGGGGCGCTGGTGCTGCTCCTTGCTAGCCAGCTGTCCTCTCCCGCATATAAGCAGGTCATGAGGCTTGTTAGTGCGGACATTGTCCTTGGTTTCTCTTGACCGAGGTGCCTGGCGAGCCATTCGTCTCGGACATTGTGCTTGAAAGCTGCTAAGGCTTCGGCGTCCGGACAGTCGACTATTTGGGCTGTTGAGTTATATGACTTAGATCGTCTGCATCCGGAGGACGGACATAAGTCCCTTGAAAATTCGCTCTAAACGCGTCCTCGAGCTCTTCCCAACTTCCAACAGTGTTTTCTGGGAGGCTTTTGAGCCAATGACGGGCTGGCCCTTTGAGCTTGAGGGGTAGATATTTTATGGCGTGGAGATCGTCTCCTCTAGCCATGTGTATATGTAGTATATAATCTTCTATCCAGACTCCAGGGTCCGTTGTTCCATCGTAGGCCTCTATGTTTATGGGTTTAAACCCTGCTGGGAATTCATGGTCCAGCACCTCATCGGTGAAACATAGTGGGTGTGCGGCGCCCCTGTACTTGTATGTGCCGCTATCATCGGACGCTTGACGTGTTACTTTTCTTCCTGGGGCCTTCTTTTTGGGTCCGTAGATGGACCTGGCTGGGCCATTCGACGGTGGAGGCTCTATGGCCTCCTCGTCGAATTCTGGTAGCAGCTTACGCTTCGGGTAGCTCTTCAATTGGTGGTCATTGCCGTATTTATCTGCGGTTTTGAGTACTTTGCTCCATCTTATTCTGAGCGTGTCTTCCGCTGTTTTGAGCTTCCGCTGTTCCTTCTTCAGGCTTCTGGCTGTAGCGATGAGCCTGCGCTTAAGAAGCTCTTGTTCGACGGGGTCCTCGGGCACGACGAGTTCGTCGTCATTGAGGCTTGCTTCGTCTTCGGAGGGAGGCATATAGTTATGATCCTCAACCTCTTCGTCTGCCGCCCTCTCGTGAGGGCTTGCTTGATCATCCTCTGCGCCTGAGTCTTCTTTGGAGGGATTGTCTTCGGCACTCTCTGGGGTGTTGTTATCTCCTGTGCTGGAATCTCTATTCTTGCTGTGGCGGGATTTAGAGCGGCGCCGCTGACGTCGGTGTTTGGGCTGCTTCTTCACCATCCCCTTCTTTTGGGGTGTCCACCATATATATGTCGTATGACGAGGTGGTCTTCCAGTGCCCTGTAGGCGCTGGCTCATGTTCGTCTCCGGCATCGTCGTCCATAGCGTCGATGTCGTCAGAGTCGAAGTCTAGCATGTCGGTTAAATCCTCGACAGTGGCTACAAAGTGGGTGGTGGGTGGGCTCTGAATTTCTTCGTCGTCCGAATCCCAACCATCCTGGCCATAGTCCGGCCAGGACTCTCCTGATAGCAAGAGATGCTTTAGTGAATTCAGGGTATCGCCAAAAGGCGAGTGTTGGAAGATGTCCGTGGCGGTGAATTCCATAACTGGCGCCCAATCTGTATCGATTGGTAGGGGCGCGGGAGGTTCGGAGTCCGGCAAGGAGTCCGGCGCCTCGGGATCACGAGTTTCGCTAGGGACAAGATTGGTGTTCGGCTCCATCGCCGTGGATGTTGAAGCCCCCGGGGCGGCGTCTATCCACCGACCCTCGATCTGGGCGATTGGCTCCGGACTAATGGCCGAAGCAGATCCGTGTGCGGCCACCAGGGCACTGTTCGGCGGCAGAGCTAGATCGTGCCCATCGTCACAGTGCGGCGCGCTCGGCTGTGGCTCGAGTCCGTCGAAGGTCAAGTCCACGCGGACATCGACCGTGAAGTTTAAGCTTCCAAATCTGACCTGACGGCCAGGGGCGTAGCTTTCGATCTGCTCTAGACGGCCAAGAGAATTGGCCCGCAGTGCAAAGCCGCCGAATACGAAGATCTGTCCGGGGAGAAAAGTCTCACCCTGGACAGCGTTGTTGATTGAAGATGTCATCAAGCCTATCGGTGACGACACAGAGGGACTCTCAATGAAAGCACCAATGTCGGTGTCAAAACTGGCGGATCTCGGGTAGGGGGTCCCGAACTGTGCGTCTAGGCGGATGGTAACAAGAGATGAGGGACACAATGTTTTTACCCAGGTTCGGGCCCTCTCGATGGAGGTAAAACCCTACGTCCTGCTTGATTAATATTGATGATATGGGTAGTACAAGAGTAGATCTACCACGAGATCAAGGAGGCTAAACCCTAGAAGCTAGCCTATGGTATGATTGTTGAGATGTATGTTGTCCTACGGACTAAAGCCCCCCGGTTTATATAGACACCGGAGAGGGCTAGGGTTACACAGAGTCGGTTACAATGGTAGGAGATCTACATATTCGTATCGTCAAGCTTGCCTTCCACGCCAAGGAAAGTACCATCCGGACACGAGCCGGAGTCTTCAATCTTGTATCTTCGTAGTCTTGGAGTCCGGCGGATATTGATAGTCCGGCTGTCCGGACACCCCCTAGTCCAGGACTCCCTCACATGCCTCATGGGAAAGATGACTAAAGACTCCGTTCTCCAGAACAATGGAGTGAGCAACTGACTTATTGGAAATAATACATACTGATGTATGCGGTCCGATGAGTGTTAAAGCTCATGGCAAGTACCATTATTTTCTGACCTTCACAGATGATTTGAAGCAGATATGGGTATATCTACTTGATGAAACATAAGTCTGAAATAGTTGAAAGGTTCAAAGAATTCCAGAGTGAAGTGGAAAAATCATCGTAACAAGAAAATAAAATTTCTGTGATCTGATCGCGGAAACGAATATTTGAGTTACGAGTTTGGTCTTCAATTAAAACAGTGTGGAATAGTTTCACAGCTCACGCCACCTGGAACACCACAACGTTATGGTGTGTCCGAACGTCGTAACCGCACTTTATTGGATATGGTGCGATCTATGATGTCTCTTACTGATTTACCAATATTGTTTTGGGATTATGCATTAGAGACAGCTGCATTCACATTAAAAGGGCACCATCTAAATCCGTTGAGACGACAACATATGAACTGTGGTTTAGCGAGAAACCCAAGTTATCGTTTCTTAAAGTTTGGGGCTGCGATGCTTATGTGAAAAAGTTTCATCCTGATAAGCTCAAACCCAAATCGAAGAAGTGCGTCTTCATAGAATACCCAAAGGAAATAGTTGGGTACACCTTCTATCACAGATCCGAAGGCAGGATATTCGTTGCTAAAAATGGATCCTTTCTAGAGAAGGAGTTTCTCTCGAAAGAAGTGAGTGGGAGGAAAGTAGAACTTGATGAGGTAACTGTACCTTCTCCCTTATTGGAAAGTAGTTCATCACAGAAATCAGTTCCAGTGATTCCTACACCAATTAGTGAGGAAGTTAATGATGATGATCATGAAACTTCAGATCAAGTTGCTACCAAACCTCGAGGTCTTCCGAGTAAGATCCGCACAGTGGTATGGTAATCCTATTCTAGAAGTCATGTTACTAGACCATGATGAACCTACAAACTATGAGGAAGCGATGATGAGCCCAGATTCATGAAATGGCTTGAGGCCATGAAATCTGAGATGGGATCCATGTATGAGAACAAAGTGTGGACTTTGGTGGAGTTGCCCGATGATCGGCAAGCCATATTGTATAAATGGATCTTCAAGAGGAAGACAGATGCTGATAGTAGTATTACTATCTACAAAGCTCGACTTGTCACAAAAGAGTTTTCGACAAGTTCAAGGTGTTGACTACAATGAGATTTACTCAACTGTAGCGATGCTTAAGTCTGTCCGAATCATGTTAGCAATTGCCACATTTTATGAAATCTGGCAAATGGATGTCAAAACTGCATTCCTTAATGATTTTCTCAAAGAAGAGTTGTATATGATGCAACCAGAAGGTTTTGTCAATCCTAAAGGTGCTAACAAAATGTGCAAGCTCCAGCAATCCATCTATGGACTGGTGCAAGCATCTCGGAGTTGGAATATAGGCTTTGATAAGTTGATCAAAGCATATTGTTTTATACAGACTTGCGGTGAAGCCTGTATTTACAAGAAAGTGAGTGGGAGCACTACAACATTTCTCATAAGTATATGTGAATGACATATTGTTGATCGGAAATAATGTAAAATTATTCTGCAAAGCATGAAAGGATACTTGAATAAGAGTTTTTCAAAGAAAGACCTCGGTGAAGCTGCTTACACATTGAGCATCAAGATCTATATAGATAGATCAAGACGCTTGATAAGGTTTTCGATGAGTACATACCTTGACAAGATTGTGAAGTAGTTCAAAATGGAACAGTCAAAGAAAGAGTTCTTGCCTGTGTTGCAAAGGTATGAAATTGAGTAAGACTCAAATCCCGACCACAGCAGAAAATAGAAAGAGAATGAAAAGTCATTCCCTATGCCTCAGTCATAGGTTCTATAAAGTATGTTATGCTATGTACCAGACCTATTGTATACCTTGCTCTGTATTTGACAAGGGAGTACAATAGTGATCTAGGAGTAGATCACTGGACATTGGTCAAGAATATCCTTAGTGAGGACTAAGGAAATATTTCTCGATTATGGAAGTGATAAAAGAGCCCGTCGTAAAAGTTACCTCGGTGCAAGTTTTCACACCGATCCAGATGACTCTAAGTCTCAATCTGCATACATATTGAAAGTGGGAGCGATTAGCTAGAGTAGCTCCGTGCAGAGCATTGTAGACATAGAACATTTGCAAAATACATACGGCTCTGAATGTGACAGACCCGTTGACTAAGCTTCTCTCACGAGCAAAACATGATCACACCTTAGTACTCTTTGGGTGTTAATCACATAGCGATGTGAACTAGATTATTGACTCTAGTAAGCCCTTTGGGTGTTGGTCACATGATGATGTGAACTATGGGTGTTAATCATATACAGATATGATTATTGGTGTTAAATCACATGGCGATGTGAACTAGATTATTGACTCTAGTGCAAGTGGGAGACTGAAGGAAATATGCCCTAGAGGCAATAATAAAGTTATTATTTATTTCCTTATTTCATGATAAATGTTTATTATTCATGCTAGAATTGTATTAACCGGAAACATAATACATGTGTGAATACATAGACAAACATAGTGTCACTAGTATGCCTCTACTTGACTAGCTCGTGAATCAAAGATGGTTAAGTTTCCTAGCCATAGACATGAGTTGTCATTTGATTAACGGGATCACATCATTAGGAGAATGATGTGATTGACTTGACCCATTCCGTTAGCTTAGCACTTGATCGTTTATTATGTTGCTATTGCTTTCTTCATGACTTATACATGTTCTTTGTAACTATGAGATTATGCAACTCCGTTTACGGAGGAACACTTTGGGTGCTACCAAACGTCACAACGAATCGGGTGATTATAAAGGAGTACTACAGGTGTCTCCAAAGGTACATGTTGAGTTGGCGTATTTCGAGATTAGGTTTTGTCACTCCGATTGTCGGAGAGGTATCTCTGGGCCCTCTCGGTAATGCACATCACTATAAGCCTTGCAAGCACTGTGACCAATGAGTTGGTTACGGGATGACGCATTATGTAACGAGTAAAGAGACTTGCCGGTAACGAGATTGAACTAGGTATTGGATACTGACGATCGAATCTCGGGCAAGTAACATACCGATGACAAAGGGAACAACGTATGTTGTTATGCGGTTTGACCGATAAAGATCTTCGTAGAATATGTAGGAGCCAATATGGTCATCCAGGTCCCGCTATTGGTTATTGACCAAGGATAGTTCTAGGTCATGTGTACATAGTTCTCGAACCCGTAGGGTCCGCACGCTTAAGGTTTCGATGATAGTTATATTATGAGTTTATGAGTTTTGATGTACGAAGGAGTTGAGTCCGGATGAGATCGTGGACATGACGAGGAGTCTCGAAATGGTCGATCGTAAATATCGATATATTGGACGACTATATTTGGAGTTCGGAAAGGTTCCGAGTGATTCGGTATTTTGAGTCTGGAGAGTTTCTGAAATTGCCGGGAGTATATGGGCCTTATTGGGCCATACAGGATTAGAGGAGAGAGGCCGAAAGGAAGGAGGCGCGCAGCCCCCCTCTGGTCCGAATTGGACAAGGGGTGCGGCCCACTTTTCCTTCCTCCTCTCCCCCTCTTTCCCCCTTCTCCTACTCCAACAAGGAAGGAGGGAGTCCTACTCCCGGTGGGAGTAGGACTCCCCATGGCGCGCCCCCTCCTAGGCTGGCCGCCCCCTCCCCCTTGCTCCTTTATATACGGGGGCAGGGGGCACCCCATAACACACATGTTGATCTACGGATCGTTCCTTATCCGTGTGTGGTGCCCCCTCCACCATATTCCACCTCGGTCATATCGTCATGAGTTTAGGCGAAGCCTGCGCGATAGAACATCATCATCGCTACCACGCCGTCGTCTTGTGGAACTCATCTCCGGAGCCTTTGCTGGGTCGGAGGGCGGAGATCGTCATCGAGCTGAGCGTGTGCTGAACTCGGAGGCTCCGTGACGTTCGGTGCTTGGATCGGTCGGATCATGAAGGCGTCGACTACATCAACAGCGTTGTGCTAACGCTTCGCTTACGGTCTCACGAGTGCGTGGGCGAACACTCTCCCCCTCGTTGCTATGCCATCACCATGATCTTGCGTGTGCGTAGGAATTTTTTTGAAATTACTACGTTCCCCAACAAATACCCCTCTGATTATGAACATGAATATGATTTGTGAGTAGTTAAGTTTGTTCTTGAGGACATGGGAGAAGTCTTGCTATAAGTAGTCATGTGAATTTGGTATTCGTTCGATATTTTGATAAGACGTACGTTGTCTCTCCTCTAGTGGTGTTATGTGAACGTCGACTACATGACACTTCGCCATGATTTGGGCTAGAGGAAGGCATTAGGAAGTAATAAGTAGATGATGGGTTGCTAGAGTGACAGAAGCTTAAACCCTAGTTTATGCGTTGCTTCATAAGGGGCTGATTTGGATCCATATGTTTCATGCTATGGTTAGGTTAACCTTAATACTTCTTTTGTAGTTGCGGAGGCTTGCAATAGGGGTTAATCATAAGTGGGATGCTTGTCCAAGAAAGGGCAGTACCCAAGCGCCGGTCCACCTACATATCAAATGATCAAAGTAATGAACGTGAATCATATGAGCATGATGAAAACTAGCTTGACGATAATTCCCATGTGTCCTCGGGAGCGCTTTTCTCTATATAAGAACTTGTCCAGGCTTGTCCTTTGCTACAAAAAGGATTGGGCCACCTTTCTGCACCTTATTTACTTTTGTTGCTTGTTACCCGTTACAAATTACCTTATCACAAAACTATCTGTTACCGATAATTTCAGTGCTTGCAGAGAATACCTTGCTGAAAACCGCTTGTCATTTCCTTCTGTTCCTTGTTGGGTTCGACACTCTTACTTATCGAAAGGACTACGATAGATCCCCTACACTTTTGGGTCACCAGCAAGCCATAGAAATAAATGGATCTTCAAGAAGAAGACTGACACTGACGGTAATGTTACTGTCTACAAAGCTCGACTTGTTGCGAAAGGTTTTCGACAAGTTCAAGGGGTTGACTATGATCAGGCTTTCTCACCCGTAGCGATGCTTAAGTCTGTCCGAATCATGTTAGCAATCGCCACATTTCATGATTATGAAATTTGGCAGATGGATGTCAAAACTACATTCCTGAATGTATTTCTGGAAGAGTTGTATATGATGCAACTAGAAGATTTTGTCGATCCAAAGGGTGCTAACAAAGTGTGCAAGCTCCAGCGATCCATTTAAAGACTGGTGCAAGTCTCTTGGAGTTGGAATAAATGCTTTGATAGTGTGATCAAAGCATATGGTTTTATACAGACTTTTGGAGAAGCCTGTATTTACAAGAAAGTGAGTTGGAGCTCTGTAGCATTTCTAATATTATATGTGGATGACATATTATTGATTGGAAATGATATAGAATTTCTGGATAGCATAAATGGATACTTGAATGAGAGTTTTTCAATGAAAGACCTCAGTGAAGCTGCTTACATATTGGGCATCAAGATCTATAGAGATATATCAAGACGCTTAATTGGACTTCCACAAAGCACATACCTTGAAAAAGTTTTGAAAAAGTTCAAAATGGATCAGTCAAAGAAAGGGTTGTTGCATGTGTTACAAGGTGTAAAGTTGAGTAAGACTCAAAGCCCGACCACGGCAGATGATAGAAAGAGATTGAAAGTCATTCCCTATGCCTTAGTCATAGGTTCTATAAAGTATGCTATGCTCTGTACCAGACCTGTTGTGTACCTTGCCATGAGTTCGGCAAGGGGGTATAATAGTGATCTAGGAGTAGATCACTAGACAGCGGTCAAAATTATCCTTAGTGAGGACTAAGGAAATATTTCTCGGTTATGGAAGTGATAAAGAGTTCATCGTAAAGAGTTACGTCAATGCAAGCTTTTTACCAATCCAGATGACTTTGAGTCTCAATCTGGATACATATTGAAAGTGGGAGCAATTAGCTAAAGTACCTCCATGCAGAGCATTGCAGACATAGAATATTTGCACAATACATATGGCTTTGAATGTGACAGACCTATTGACTAAACTTCTCTCACAAGCAAAACATGATCACACCTTAGTACTCTTTGGGTGTTAATCATGTAGCAATGTGAACTAGATTATTGACTCTAGTAAACCCCTTGGTTGTTGGTCACACGGTGATGTGAACTATGGGTGTTAATCACATACAGATGTGAACTATTGATGTTAAATCACATCACGATGTGAACTAGATAATTGACTCTAGTGCAAGTGGGAGACTGAAGGAAATAAGCCCTAGAGGCAATAATAAAGTTGTTATTTATATTTACTTATACCATGATAAATGTTTATTATTCATGCTAGAATTGTATTAACCAAAATCTCGGTACATGTGTGAATACATAGACAAAACATAGTGTCCCTAGTATGCCTCTACTTGACTAGCTCATTAATCAAAGATGGTTAAGTTTCCTAACCATAGACATGTGTTGTCATTTGATGAATGGGATAACTTCATTAGGAGAATGATGTGATGGATATGACCCATCCGTTAGCTTAGCATTATGATCGTTATAGTTTCATTGCTACTGCTTTCTTCACGACTTATACATGTTCCTCAGACTATGAGATTATGCGAGTCCCGAATACCAGAGGAACACCTTCTGTGCTATCAAACGTCAGAACGTAAATGGGTGATTATAAAGATGCTCCACAGGTGTCTCCGATGGACTTTGTTGGTTTGGCATAGATCGAGATTAGGGTTTGTCACTCCGTGTTTCCGAGAGGTATCTCTGGGCCCTCTCGATAATGCTCATCACTATAAGCCTTGCAAGCTTCACGTTATTGAAATGCTCATCACGAAGAAGTTTGACTACATCAACCGCGTTATTGAAACGCTTCCGCTTTGGTCTACGAGGGTACGTGAACACACTCTCCCCTCTAGTTGCTATGCATCACCTAGATAGATCTTGCGTGACCATAGAAACTTTAGAAATTACCGCGTTCCCCAACACCGTGATCTCATCCGGGACTTCGAACAACATGCGGTCACCAAATCACATAACTCATATAATACAATATCGTCATCGAACGTTAAGTGTGCGGACCCTACGGGTTAAAGAACTATGTAGACATGACCGACACACCGTACCTCTCCGGTCAATAACCAATAGCGGAGCCTGGATGCTCATATTGGCTCCCAGATATTCTACTTTGCTTGCAAGGCTTCTTATGATGTGTATTACCGAGAGGGCCCAGAGATACCTCTCTAATACTCGAAGTGACAAATAATAATATTGATCTATGCCAACCCAACAAACACCTTCGGAGATACCTGTAGAGCATCTTTATAATCACCCAGTTACTTGTGATGTTTGATAGCACACAAGGCATTCCTCCGGTATCCGGGAGTTGCATAATCTCATAGTCGAAGGAATATGTATTTGATATGAAGAAAGCAATAGCGATAAAGCTGAATGATCATAATGCTAAGCTAATGAATGGGTCTTGTCCATCACATCATTCTCCTAATGATGTGATCCTGTTATCAAATGACAACTCATGTCCATGGTTAGGAAACCTTAACCATCTTTGGTCAACGAGCTAGTCAAGTAGAGGCTCACTAGGGACACAGTGTTTGTCTATGTATTCACACATGTATTTAGGTTTCCGATCAATACAATACTAGCATGAATAATAAGCATTCATCATGAATAAGGAAATATAAAATAACAACTTTAGTATTGCCTCTAGGGCATATTTCCTTCAGTCTCCCACTTGCACTAGAGTCAATAATCTAGTTCACATCATCATGTGATTAACACCCGTAGTTCACATCGCCATGTGACCAATACACAAAGAGTTTAGTAGAGTCAACAATCTAGTTCACATCGCTATGTGATTAACACCCAAAGAGTACTAAGGTGTGACCATGTTTTGCTTGTGAGAGAGGTTTAGTCAACGGGTCTGCCACATTCAGATCCGTATGTATTTCGAAAATTTCTATGTCTACAACGCTCTGCATGGAGCTACTCTAGCTAATTTCTCCCACTTTCAATATGTATCCAGATTGAGACTCAGAGTCATTTAGATCGGTAAAAACTTGCATCGACGTAACTCTTTACGACGAACTTTTTATCACCTCCATAACCGAGAAATATTTCCTTAGTCCTCTAAGGATAATTTTGACCATCTTCTAGTGATCTACTCCTGGATCACTATTGTACCCCCTTGCCAAACTCATTGGCAAGGACACAACAGGTCTGGTACACAGCATGGCATACTTTATAGAACATATGGTTGAGGCATAGGGAATGACTTTCATTCTCTCTCTATCTTCTGCCGTGGTCGGGCTTGAGTCTTACTCAACTTCACACTTTACAATACAGGCTAGAACTCCTTCTTTGACTGATCCATTTTGAACTCCTCTAAATCTTGTCAAGGTGTGTGCTTTGTGAAAGTCCTATTAAGCGTCTCGATCTATCTCTATAGATCTTAATGCCCAATACATAAGTAGCTTTACCAATGTCTTTTATTGAAAAATTCTTATTCAAGTATCCTTTTATGCTATTTAGAAATTCTATATCCTTTCCAATCAATAATATGTCAACCACATATAATATCAGAAACCTAACAAGGCTCCCACTCACTTTATTGTAAATGCAGGCTTCATCGTAAGTCTGTATAAAACCATATGCTTTGATCACCTCATCAAAGCGTATATTCCAACTCCGAGATGCTTGCACCAATCCATAGATGGATTGCTGGACCTTGCACACTTTGTTAGTACCTTTAGGATCGACAAAGCCTTATGGTTGCATCATATACAACTCTTCTTTCAGATATCCATTAAGGAACACAATTTTGACATCCATTTGCCAGATTTCATAAAATGTGGCAATCGCTAGCATGATTCGGACAGACTTAAGCATCACGACGGGTGAGAAGGTCTCATCGTAGTCAACTCTTTGAACATGTCGAAAACCTTTCGCGACAAGTCAAGCTTTGTAGACAGTAACATTACCATCAACGCTAGTCTTCTTCTTGAGATCCATTTATTCTCTATGGCTTGCCGATCGTCGGGCAAGTCCACCAAAGTCCACACTTTGTTCTCATACATGGATCCTATCTCAGATTTCATGGCGTAAAGCCATCTGTCAGAATCTAGGCTCATCATAGTTTCTTCATAGTTTATAGATTCGCCATGGTCTAGTAACATGACCACCAGGACAGGATTACCATACCACTCTGGTGCGGATCATGCTCTGGTAGATCTAAGAGGTTCAGTAGTAACTTGCTCTAAAGTTTCATGATCATTATCATTAGCTTCCTCTCTAGTTAGTGTAGGCATCACGGGAACGGTTTTTTGTGATGAGCTACTTTCCAATTTGAGAGCAGGTACAATTAGCTCATCAAGTTCTACTTTCCTCCCACTCACTTCTTTTGAGAGAAACTCCTTCTCTAGAAAGGACCCATTCTTAGCAACAAAGATCTTGCCCTCGGATCTGTGGTAGAAGGTGTACCCCATAGTTTCCTTAGGGTATCCTATGAAGATGCACTTCTCTGATTTGGGTTCGAACTTATCAGTCTGAAGCCTTTTGAAATAAAATGTCGCAACCCCAAACTTTAAAAAACGACAACTTAGGTTTCTTGCAAAACCACAGTTCATACAGTGTTGTCTCAATGGATTTAGACGGTGCCCTACTTAATGTGAATGCAGCTGTCTCTAATGCATAACCCCAAAACGATTGTCGTAAATCGATAAGAGACATCATAGATAGTATATGTAATAAAGTATGGTTATGACGTTCGTACACACCATTACGCTGTGGTGTTCCAGGTGGCGTGAGTTGTTAAACTATTCCACATTGTTTTAAATGAAGGCCAAACTCGTAAATCAAATATTTGACTGCGCGATCAGATCCTAGAAACTTTATTTTCTTGTTACGATGATTCTCCACTTCACTCTGAAATTCTTTGAACTTTTAAAATGTTTCAGATTTGTGTTTCATTAAGTATATATACGCATACCTACTCAAATCATCTGTGAAGGTCAAAAAATAACGATACCCACCACGTGCTTCAACACTCATCGGACCGCATACATCGGTATGTATTATTTCCAATAAGTCATTAGCTCGCTCCATTGTTCTAGAGAATGGAGTTTTAGTCATCTTGCCCATGAGGAATGGTTCGCAGGTATCAAATGATTCATAATCAAGTGATTCCAAAAGTCCATCCACATGGAGTTTCTTCATGCACTTTACACCAATATGACCTAAACGGCTATGCAACAAGTATGTTGCATCTTTTGGCATCAATATTATGAATATATGTATCACTACGATCGAGATTCAATAAATCATTGACATTGGGTGTATGACCATAGAAGGTTTTATTCATGTTAACAGAACAACAATTATTCACTGACTTAAATGAATACCCGTATTGCAGTAAACATGATCTAATCATATTCATGCTCAACGCAAACACCAAATAACATTTATTTAGGTTCAACACCACTCCCTAAGGTAGAGTGAGTGTGCGATGTTGATCGTATCAACCTTGGAATCAATTCTAGCACTTATCGTCGCCTCGCCCTTAACCCGTCTCTGTTTATTCAGCAACTCCTATTTCGAGTTACTAATCATAGCAACTGAACCGGTATCAAATACCCAGGTGCTACTACGAACACTAGTAAGGCACACATCAATAACCTGTGTATCAAAAATACCTTTGTTCACTTTGCCATCCTTCTTATCCGCCAAATATTTGGGGCAGTTCCATTTCTAGTGATCACTCCCTTTGCAGTAGAAGCACTCAGTTTCAGGCTTAGGTCCAACTTTGGGCTTCTTCACGGGAGTGGCAACTTGCTTGCTGTAACGCCCCGGATTCGTTGCGCCAGGTGTCCGCCAGTTATTCGCCGTCGTTGCCATGTCTTTTGCTTGCGTGTTGCACTTTGCCATGTCATCATCTGCATTTCATATCATGTCATCATGTGCATCGCATTGCATACATGTTCGTCTCATGCATCCGAGCCTTTTCCCCGTTGTCCGTTTTCCAATTCGGCACTCCTATGTCATCCGGCGTCCCCTTTTGTCTTCTGTTGTGAGCGGGTATTAAACTTTCTCGGAATGGCCCGAGGTTTGCCAAGCGGCCTTGGTATAGCACCGGTAGACCGCCTGTCAAGTTTCGTGCCATTTGGAGGTCGTTTGATACTCCAACGGTTAACCGGGTAACTGCAAAGCCCTCTTTGAACCCCTTTCAAAGTGGCCCAAAACCCACCAAACTCCCCTCCATGCTCTCGGTCGTTCGATCACGATCGCGTGGCTGAAAACCGCTCCTCATTTGGACTCTCCTAGCTCCCTCTACCTATAAATAGATGCCTCCCCCTCCATTTTCGCGGATGAAACCCTAGAAATCGCTCCTCTCCGCCGCCGGACAATTTTCCCCGCCGCCCGGACATGTCCGCCGCCCTCAGCCGCCGCCCAGCATGTCTGAGCCGCCACATGGCGCGCCGCGCCGCCGTCCGCCGCCCGGCCCTTGGCTGGCACAGAGCAGCCAGCAGCGCCAGCGCGGACCCGAGCCGCCCGCCTCCCCTGGCTCCTCCGCGCGCTGCGGAGTTCGCGGACCCGTGCCGCCTCGCGGACACAGCTCGCCGGGCCGAACCTCGAGCGATCGCCGCCGCCCTTCTCTTCCTTCCTCTCTCTCTCCATCTTACCCTCTCTCTCCCGCTGGGATCTCGCAGAGCCTTGCCCTTGCTTGCTCGGTGCTCGTCGCCGAGCCCCCGGCCTCCTCCCATGGCGGATCAGCACAAGACGGCCGGATCCAGCAGCTCCGGCCTCCTCTTGGCTTCCCTGGCGCCGGACCTCGCCGGCGTCGCGCTGCGGCCGCCGCCTCCCGTGCCTCCCTCGATCCAGGCGGGATCGAGAGGAGGACGACGCCTCGCCCGCGTGGGCCCCTCCCTGGCCCGGCAGCCCACGTCGGCCCGATCTGCCTCCTCCCCCTCGTCCTGGCCCAGGGCCCAGTGGTGAGCAGCCCAGATCCAGTGCCCCCTGGCCCAGTCCCAGCAGTTCCGGCCCGTATATGTTTTTTTTCGGTTCTGCGAATTTCCTAATTATTCAGAGAACTGCATATTTACAGATTGACCCTTGTTGTTCATGCATATAATAACTCCACAACCGTGCATCGGATTAAAACAAACTTTATATGTAAAATGCTTAGTTTTTCGTCTAGTTTAATAATATGCCACTTTCATCCATGTTAAAAAATGTTTAAAATGTTGTTTGATTAATTTTGCTCAAATGCCATGTTAAAATGATTTATTTCATAACTAAATAACCGTAACTCCGATTTTAATAAACTTTATATGTAAATGGGGTAGAATTTTGCCTAGTTTAACATGGTGCACTCATCTTGCATGTTTAACAACTCTAAAATTGTGTTTAGGGCAGAACAGTACCAAACCTTAAAATATGCACATGGGGATTTTCCGGACTTGTTGTTCGTTGTTTCCGGCCTCATTTAAACTTGCCTAGGTAGCTAGTTTCATTATGCTTCACCCCTTGCCATGTTTAACAAAATTTAATATTGTTGAGTAGCTTATAACGAGATCTAACTAAATAATTGCATGTGGTGTTTCGTCAATATGCAACTCGTTGCATATTGGGCTCCATTTAATTTGTAAGTTTGTTTTGTGCACTTTGCCATGCCACGCCTCTTTAAACCGGACATGCATCATACTTGTTTGCGCATCATGCCACGTTTATGTGATGGTTGTTTACTATGTTGTTTGTTTCTTTCCGGGTTGTTTCTCTCGTTAGCCTCGGTTCCGTTCCGGAGTTGTGAGGATCCGTTGGACTTCGTCCGTTTGTCTTCTTCATGGAATCGTTCTTCTTCCTTGCGGGATTTCAGGCAAGATGACCGCTACCCTGGATCTCACTACTATCATTGCTATGCTAGTTGCCTCGTTCTTTCGCTATCTTTGCGCTACCTATTACTGTTTGTCCAGCCATCCCATATTGCCATGAACCTCTAACCTTTGACACCATTCCTAGCAAACCATTGTTTGGCTATGTTCCCTTTGCTCAGCCCCTCTTATAGCGTTGCTAGTTGCGGTGAAGTTGAAGATTTCTCCATGGTGGACAGGGTTTATGTTGGGATATCACAATATCTCTTATATTATTAATGCATCTATATATTTGGTAAAGGGTGGAAGGCTCGGCCTTATGCAGTGTTTTGTTCCACTCTTGCCGCCCTAGTTTCCGTCATACCGGTGTTATGTTCCCGGATTTTGCGTCCCTAACGCGGTCGGGTGATTTATGGGACCCCCGACAGTTCGCTTTGAATAAAACTTGTCCAAAGAAGGCCCAACATTGACTTTTACCATTTGCCTCACCACCACTACTTTGTTCCTTGGGAGTAATTAACCCATGGGTCATCTTTATTATAGCCCCGGGCGGTGCTTGTCTAGCGTTGGTCCAAACTAGAACACCGTCTTGGGACCATCCCTTGGAAACTTGGGTTACGTCGGTACCAGACGCTTCGCTTATCCGGTCGTGGCACGAGGCGAGATCTGCGGCTACTATCGGGATGTCGGCACGCCGGAGGTCTTGCTGGTCTTGTTTTACCATTGTCGAAATGTCTTGATGTACGGAATACCGAGTCGATCGGAGTGTCTCGGGTGAAGGTTTATTCCTTCGATGATCGCGAGAGCTTGTCATGGGCTAAGTTGGGACACCTGCGGGGTTTAAACTTTCGAGAGCCGTGCCCGCGGTTATGTGGCAGATGGGAATTTGTTAATGTCGGTTGTAGATAACTTGACACTTGATCCGAATTAAAACGCATCAACCGAGTGTGTAGCCGTGATGGTCTCTTCTCGTGAGTCCGGAAGTGAACACGGTTTACGTGTTATGTTTGGCGTAAGTAGGTGTTCGGGATCACCTCTTGATCATTGCTAGCTTCACGACCATTCCGCTTGTTTCTCTTCTCGCTCTCATTTGCGTTGGTTAGCCACCATACTTGCTTAGTCGCTGCTGCAACCTCACCACTTTACCTCTTTCCTTTCCCATTAAGCTTTGCTAGTCTTGATACCCATGGTAATGGGATTCTTTGAGTCCTCGTGGCTCACGGATACTTCAAAACCAGTTTGCGGTGCCTATGTTCTTGGCGGTGGCGCAACCAAGCTCAAGGAGGAGCTTGATGAAGATCTTGCCCTTTGCGTTGTTTCGTTCTAGTTGATCAAGAGTGGAGCCTGTTGGGGTCGATCGGGGACCTTTTGTCGATTTGGGGTTCTTCTTTTATTTTGGTTCCGTAGTCGGACCTTGATTGTATCTGGATGATGTAATGCTTTATTCATGTATTTGTGTGAAGTGGCGATTGTAAGCCAACTATGTATCTCTTTCCCTTATGTATTATATGGGTTGTGTGAAGATTACCTCACTTGCGACATTGCTTTCAATGCGGTTATGCCTCTAAGTCGTGCTTCGACACGTGGGAGATATAGCCACATCGAGGGCGTTACAAGTTGGTAATCAGAGCCTTCCCCGACCTTAGAAGCCCCACTGCTTGATCGTTTTTAGCGGCCGAGTTGTGTCTAGAAAAATGTTTTGAGTCATTTAGGATTATATATATCGGAGAGTTAGGAATTCTTTTTACTCCTCGGTCCCTTAAATCGCTCTGGTGAGGTATCCGACGAGAGTTTTGACTCTTCTCTTCTCAAATTTCACTAAATTTTTTTTAGGATCACGCGGGTATCTTAGAATCGTTCTGATGGTTTTATGATGACAACATTGTCTTGGTGCCTCTCGTCAGCAGGGTTTTTTTTTACTGGAGGTGTCCCGGGGAGTTGAGCTCCGAGGTGTTGTCATCATAATTTTATCGTTGCAGTTCTGGAATACCTGAGTTTAGTACGCCGACATCGAAAATCTCTTTTATGCGATTGTTGGTGAGATAACCCGCTAACCAAAGATCTTGAGGTGAGTACGGAGTATTGCCATGACTCGTATAACGGATGCTTTTGAAGGTTGAGGTACCACGATTTCGAAGGTTTCTTGGTTATGTGTTGACGGATGGATACAATTGGATGTAGGGATTGTTAGTTTGGGTGAGATATATTGCTTCCTGTATCCCCAACACAGATTGCATAACCGAGAAAGTTTGGGAGTTTTATAGGTGGGAATTCAAGTAGCTCCTAGGATATCTTTCCGATGGATGTATGATATGAAATTGGGGTTCGACGTCTAGTGGTCCGCCTATTCACGGTTGGTTTTACAATGGTCTCGTTGTGTCTTAAAGAGTCCTTGGCTATGCCGACTGGGACACTTCGTATGTCATGTGCCTTGCCTTGTACATGATGGTCTTTGTACGATTGAGCCGTGTAGGCCCCACCACGAAAACTTTGACGAAATCTCTATCATATGTTTGTTCCGCTTATTTACGCAAGCCAAATCCTTTGTTTTGTTTTATTTGTGGTATTGAGTTGCTTCAATGTCAAATGTTGAATCCATACTTTTTCCTAAACGGTGTTCTCATATTGCTATGTGAGTGTTAATCCTTCTTAATCAATCGAGATTGTCATGTCAATCCTTTTCAACCAACGTGTTTCTCTTCAAGTGGATCCGATCACTTCAACATCCGCAAGATCAAATCTAAGTTTTCTCAACGGTATCCATTCCATCCGTTCCCAAGTTGCCTTTGTTTTTTCCCCGCCCTCCCACCCTTTTCTTGAAGGGATCATTTATTTTAATCAAGTATCCATTTAGTTATGTGAAGTCACTTCACTCTTTTCTTTCAATGTTCTTATCCGGTGATTTCCAATGAAGATGCTCAACAGTTTCAAGTTCATCATTCTTCATTGTTGTTTCTTCTCCGGTGGTTCCTATTCAAGCTTTCGATATTCATCATATTCTTTTCCTCATTTCAATGTCTTCTCATACCGGTGCACCTCATTATCATTCTACTTCTCGCTATTTGTTATTCCGGAGTGCTCAAGATATCTCGAAGATTCGTGTTTCCACTCTGCATTCGTTCAAGCTCTTTCGAGATTGTTATCTCATTCAAGTCATTTAATTCAACCAGTGCAACATCTCTTTTAAATCTTTTCAACGGTGTTCTTTTGAGTGGGCCCTAACCCACAGGTTTTTTCCCAGGATCTTACATGACTCTTCTATTTTCCCAGAGCTATCCTAAATTCTTCTCCAAGTTTGACGTAAGAATGAGTTATCATCAGTCAAATGCTTTTCTCCAAGATCTTTCAAATTCTTTTCATAGTTGGCTCAACCTCTTCGCTTTTGATTCTTCCGGTGTGCCTCAATAATTCTTGGTGGTGTTTCTCGTTGTCATTCTCATCATTTGAAGACTGAAGAAGAGTTTCTCTTTAATCTTGCTCTATTCTCTTCGAGATTCATGGTGATAGCTTGTTGCCATCCTCTCATAATTGTTTTCGATCGTGAGAATCTTTTTCACCCATCAGGAGATATTCAAGAGTCTTCTCAGTTTGTCATCCGGAGTCCATCAATTCAGGTTTATTCATTCTCAGCTGTCAGTTATCATTCTCCTATCTTGCCGGCGCATCAATCGAATATCCTCTAATCAGTTCTTGATCTCTTTGTTCTCATGTATCTAGTTTGTCTCAAGCACATTCGTTCATTTGTATTTAAATTCCCTCAAGTATCTTCATTCGTTTTCCAATTCTTCCCGGTGAATTGTGCCTTTGCTATGTTCTTTTTCAATTCTTACGGTGGTTCTTTCAAGATCTCACTTCCTTGTTCATCATATCAATTCATTTGTTGTTCCAATCCTACCTGTGGTTCGTTGAAGACCTTCTCAAGTTTTGATATATCTCTTTTAATCCTTTCTTCGAGAATAAGTAGTATGCTAAATCCGTTGATTGTCATCAATTTAATTGGTGAAGGATAAGCATAACATAATTCTTATTCTTGTTCATCCAAGTGATTAATTCTTTATTCCGGAGGCCATTAAAATTCTCGGTTTCATTTGTTTCATCTTCTCTTTTCCCGGAGTTCCGAGCTCTAATTATCACGGAGATCCATCTAAATCATTGCAAGGATTCACCTTGTGTTTTCAACTTCTCTTTCTTTCTATCGCCCTTTTGTTTACGGAGTTCTTCATGGAGGTTCTACATGGTAGTTCGTCAAGGATTCTTTTCATTCTTCAATTGTTCATCAAGATTTCTCTCAAAGTTATGATCCGTCAAGCCATACTTCAAAATAAACATGGGGTTTCAACACATGTCTTGTTCTGAGGAGTTCAAGTATTCTTCATCTTGCATTCCAAAGTGCAATTCTTTCTACCTTATCTTTTGAGGTGGTGTTATGTCACTCTTGACAATTTCCATTCATGTTTCGCGATTCATTTGTTGTCAAGAATGAGGTATTTTAAATCCATCAGTCTCTTCTTTGGAGTTATCTTGGGTTATATTTCACCTAAAGCTTTCCCTAAGGATTGTTGCTATTTATGGTGCTTATAAATGACCCAAGTTCTTCATTTGTCCTCCCGGTGAAATAAGTTTCTCGTCTCCTTGTTGATATCAATCCAATCATTTGTTTCCGTTGGTGGCAGAAGCTCACCTCATATTCTTGAGATGTTTTCCATAAGCCCACTACAAGCTTATTCTTTTCGTTGTTGGTTTTGCAACAACTCCGTTTTAACCTTCCTAGAAGGGTGCTTTCCAAGCTCATTCGTGGCAGAAGTTGGCATTTTCTTCTCTGTTCTTTTATTCCAATGATCTATCTTCTTTTCGTTCTTCCGGAGGCATGGTGATGTTGCTCTCTTCACTAATCATCTCGAATTGTCAGGATCGTGTTTTTTTCTTGCTTATCCATTTAACCGGAGTGTTGTATCATCTCTTCAATATCTTTTCATCTCATCAAGTTTTCTTCTCTTTTCTACCGGAGTGCTGTCCAAATTCTGTCATTCTTGTTCCTTGGCTATCTCATTATACCGATGTGGTCATATTCTTTTCGTTCGTGAAGCTCTTACTTCAATGCCTTTGCAACCTTCAAGTTCTCGTAATACTCCTTGTTCCTCTTTTCTACCGGATTGTTTGCAATCTTGGTCATCTCCGTTATTTTGTTTCTTTCAACGTGTTCAACCCCTCTAGGTTCTTTGGTTTCACTCATTGGTCAAAGAAGCAACTTAGTTTTACCTCTTCTCTTCCTCTTCTGTTTTCCCTCCGGTGCCATTATAGATCTCGGGACGAGATCCTCTCGTAGTGGTGGAGTGTTGTAACGCCCCGGATTCATTGCGCCAGGTGTCCGCCAGTTATTCGCCGTCGTTGCCATGTCTTTTGCTTGCGTGTTGCACTTTGCCATGTCATCATCTGCATTTCATATCATGTCATCATGTGCATCGCATTGCATACATGTTCGTCTCATGCATCCGAGCCTTTTCCCCGTTGTCCGTTTTGCAATCCGGCACTCCTATGTCATCCGGCGTCCCCTTTTGCCTTCTGTTGTGAGTGGGTATTAAACTTTCTCGGAATGGCCCGAGGTTTGCCAAGCGGCCTTGGTATAGCACCGTGACCGCTGTCAAGTTTCGTGCCATTTGGAGGTCGTTTGATACTCCAACTGCTAACCGGTAACAATAAAGCCCTCTTTGAACCCCTTTCAAAGTGGCCCAAAACCCACCAAACTCCCCTCCATGCTCTCGGTCGTTTGATCACGATCGCGTGGCCGAAAACCGCTCCTCATTTGGACTCTCCTAGCTCCCTCTACCTATAAATAGATGCCTCCCCCTCCATTTTCGCGGATGAAACCCTAGAAATCGCTCCTCTCCGCCGCCGGACAATTTTCCCCGCCACCCGGACATGTCCGCCGCCCTCAGCCGCCGCCCCGCTAACTGAGCCGCCACGTGGCTTGCGCCGCCGTCCGCCGCCCGGCCCGCGGCTGCCTGCTGGTAGCATCGCCAAGACCAGACCGAGCCGCCGCCACTGGGCTCCTCCGCGCCCTTGCCGGAGTTCGCCGGACCCGTGTTGCCTCGCGGACTGGCTCCGCCGCCGCCGAACCTCGGGCGATCGCCGCCGCCCTTCTCTTCCTACCTCTCTCTCTCCATCTTACTCTCTCTCTCCGCTGGGATCTCGCAGGAGCGCCGCCTTGCTGCTCGGTGCTCGTCGCCGGAGCCCCTCCGGCCTCCTCCCGCGGCGGATCTGGCACAACACCGGCCGGATCCAGCAGCTCCGGCCTCCTCTTGGCTTCCCTGGCGCCGGACCTCGCCGGCGTCGCGCTGCGGCCGCCGCCTCCCGTGCCTCCCTCGATCCAGGCGGGATCGAGAGGAGGACGACGCCTCGCCCGCGTGGGCCCCTCCCTGGCCCGGCAGCCCACGCCGGCCCGATCTGCCTCCTCCCCCCCGTCCTGTCCCAGGGCCCAGTGGTGAGCAGCCCAGATCCAGTGCCCCCTGGCCCAGTCCCAGCAGTTCCGGCCCGTATATGTTTTTTTTTTCATTCTGCGAATTTCCTAATTATTCAGAGAACTGCATATTTACAGATTGACCCTTGTTGTTCATGCATATAATAACTCCACAACCGTGCATCGGATTAAAACAAACTTTATATGTAAAATGCTTAGTTTTTCGTCTAGTTTAATAATATGCCACTTTCATCCATGTTAGAAAATGTTTAAAATGTTGTTTGATTAATTTTGCTCAAATGCCATGTTAAAATGATTTATTTCATAACTAAATAACCGTAACTCCGATTTTAATAAACTTTATATGTAAATGGGGTAGAATTTTGCCTAGTTTAACATGGTGCACTCATCTTGCATGTTTAACAACTCTAAAATTGTGTTTAGGGCAGAACAGTACCAAACCTTAAAATATGCACATGGGGATTTTCCGGACTTGTTGTTCGTTGTTTCTGGCCTCATTTAAACTTGCCTAGGTAGCTAGTTTCATTATGCTTCACCCCTTGCCATGTTTAACAACATTTAATATTGTTGAGTAGCTTATAACGAGATCTAACTAAATAATTGTATGTGGTGTTTCGTCAATATGCAACTCGTTGCATATTGGGCTCCATTTAATTTGTAAGTTTGTTTTGTGCACTTTGCCATGCCACGCCTCTTTAAACCGGACATGCATCATACTTGTTTGCGCATCATGCCACGTTTATGTGATGGTTGTTTACTATGTTGTTTGTTTCTTTCCGGGTTGTTTCTCTTGTTAGCCTCGGTTCCGTTCCGGAGTTGTGAGGATCCGTTCGACTTCGTCCGTTTGTCTTCTTCATGGAATCGTTCTTCTTCCTTGCGGGATTTCAGGCAAGATGACCGCTACCCTGGATCTCACTACTATCATTGCTATGCTAGTTGCCTCGTTCTTTCGCTATGCTGCGCTACCTATTACCTGTTTGTCCAGCCATCCCATATTGCCATGAACCTCTAACCTTTGACACCATTCCTAGCAAACCATTGTTTGGCTATGTTCCCGCTTTGCTCAGCCCCTCTTATAGTGTTGCTAGTTGCAGGTGAAGTTGAAGATTTCTCCATGGTGGACAGGGTTTATGTTGGGATATCACAATATCTCTTATATTATTAATGCATCTATATATTTGGTAAAGGGTGGAAGGCTCGGCCTTATGCCTGGTGTTTTGTTCCACTCTTGCCGCCCTAGTTTCCATCATACCGGTGTTATGTTCCCGGATTTTGCGTCCCTAACGCGGTCGGGTGATTTATGGGACCCCCGACAGTTCGCTTTGAATAAAACTTGTCCAAAGAAGGCCCAACATTGACTTTTACCATTTGCCTCACCACCACCTACTTTTCCTTGGGAGTAATTAACCCATGGGTCATCTTTATTATAGCCCCCGGGCGTTGCTTGTCTAGCGTTGGTCCAAACTAGAGCACCGTCGGGACCATCCCTTGGCAACTTGGGTTACGTCGGTACCAGACGCTTCGCTTATCCGGTCGTGGCTCGAGGCGAGATACGCGGCTACTATCGGGATGTCGCACGCGGGAGGTCTTGCTGGTCTTGTTTTACCATTGTCGAAATGTCTTGATGTACCGGAATACCGAGTCGATCGGAGTGTCTCGGGTGAAGGTTTATTCCTTCGATGATCGCGAGAGCTTGTCATGGGCTAAGTTGGGACACCCTGCAGGGTTTAAACTTTCGAGAGCCGTGCCGCGGTTATGTGGCAGATGGGAATTTGTTAATGTCGGTTGTAGATAACTTGACACTTGATCCGAATTAAAACGCATCAACCGAGTGTGTAGCCGTGATGGTCTCTTCTCGCGGAGTCCGGAAGTGAACACGGTTTCTTTGTTATGTTTGGCGTAAGTAGGTGTTCAGGATCACCTCTTGATCATTGCTAGCTTCACGACCGTTCCGCTTGTTTCTCTTCTCGCTCTCATTTGCGTTGGTTAGCCACCATACTTGCTTATTGCTGCAACCTCACCACTTTACCTCTTTCCTTTCCCATTAAGCTTTGCTAGTCTTGATACCCATGGTAATGGGATTGCTGAGTCCTCGTGGCTCACCAGATACTTCCAAAACCAGTTTGCAGGTGCCTATGTTACTGAGCAGGTGACGCAACCAAGCTCAAGGAGGAGCTTGATGAAGATCTTGCCCTTTGCGTTGTTTCGTTCTAGTTGATCAGTAGTGGAGCCCTGTTGGGGTCGATCGGGGACCTTTTGTCGCATTTGGGGTTCTTCTTTTATTTTGGTTCCGTAGTCGGACCTTGATTGTATCTGGATGATGTAATGCTTTATTCATGTATTTGTGTGAAGTGGCGATTGTAAGCCAACTATGTATCTCTTTCCCTTATGTATTATATGGGTTGTGTGAAGATTACCTCACTTGCGACATTGCTTTCAATGCGGTTATGCCTCTAAGTCGTGCCGACACGTGGGAGATATAGCCGCATCGAGGCGTTACAAGTTGGTAATCGAGCCTTCCCGACCTTAGAAGCCCCACTTCTTGATCGCTTTTAGCGGCGAGTTGTGTCTAGAAAATGTTTTGAGTCATTTAGGATTATATATATCGGAGAGTTAGGAATTTTTTTACTCCTCGGTCCTTAAATCGCTCGGTGAGGTATCCCGACGTAGAGTTTTGACTCTTCTCTTCTCAAATTTCACTAAAATTTTTTAGGATCACGCGGGTATCTTAGAATCGTTCGATGGTTTTATGATGACAACATTGTCTTGGTGCCTCCGTCGAGGGGTTTTTTTTTTGGAGGTGTCCCGGGAGTTGAGCTCCGAGGTGTTGTCATCATAATTTTATCGTTGCAGATTCTGGAATACCGAGTTTAGTACGCCGACATCGAAAATCTCTTTTATGCGCTTGTTGGTGAGATAACCCCGCTAACCCAAAGATCGAGGTGAGTACGGAGTATTGCCATGACTCGTATAACGGATGCTTTTTCAAGGTTGAGGTACACGATTTCCAAAGGTTTCTTGGTTATGTGTTGACGGATGGATACATTTGGATGTAGGGATTGTTAGTTTGGGTGAGATATATTGCTTCCTGTATCCCCAACACCAGATTGCATAACGAGAAAGTTTGGGAGTTTTATAGGTGGGAATTCAAGTAGCTCCTAGGATATCTTTCCGATGGATGTATGATATGAAATTGGGGTTCACGTCTAGTGGTCCGCCAATTCACAGTTGGTTTCTGATGGTCTCGTTGTGTCTTAAAGAGTCCTTGGCTATGCCGACTGGGACACTTCGTATGTCATGTGCCTTTGCCTTGTACATGATGGTGCTGTACGATTGAGCCCGTGTAGGCCCCACCACGAAAACTTCGGACGAAATCTCTATCATATGTTTGTTCCGGCTTATTCTGCAAGCCAAATCCTTTGTTTTGTTTTATTTGTGGTATTCGAGTTGCTTCAATGTCAAATGTTGAATCCATACTTTTTCCTAAACGGTGTTCTCATATTGCTATGTGAGTGTTAATCCTTCTTGATCAATCGAGATTGTCATGTCAATCCTTTTCAACCAACGTGTTTCTCTTCAAGTGGATCCGATCACTTCAACATGCGCAAGATCAAATCTAAGTTTTCTCAACGGTATCCATTCCATCCGTTCCCAAGTTGCCTTTGTTTTTCCCCGCCCTCCCACCCTTTTCTTGAAGGGATCATTTATTTTAATCAAGTATCCATTTAGTTATGTGAAGTCACTTCACTCTTTTCTTTCAATGTTCTTATCTGGTGATTTCCCATGAAGATGCTCAACAGTTTCAAGTTCATCATTCTTCATTGTTGTTTCTTCTCCGGTGGTTCCTATTCAAGCTTTCGATATTCATCATATTCTTTTCCTCATTTCAATGTCTTCTCATACCGGTGCACCTCATTATCATTCTACTTCTCGCTATTTGTTATTCCGGAGTGCTCAAGATATCTCGAAGATTCGTGTTTCCACTCTGCATTCGTTCAAGCTCTTTCGAGATTGTTATCTCATTCAAGTCATTTAATTCAACTAGTGCAACATCTCTTTTAAATCTTTTCAACGGTGTTCTTTTGAGTGGGCCCTAACCCACAGGTTTTTTCCCAGGATCTTACCTGACTCTTCTATTTTCCCAGAGCTATCCTAAATTCTTCTCCAAGTTTGACGTAAGAATGAGTTATCATCAGTCAAATGCTTTTCTCCAAGATCTTTCAAATTCTTTTCATAGTTGGCTCAACCTCTTCACTTTTGATTCTTCCGGTGTGCCTCAATAATTCTTGGTGGTGTTTCTCGTTGTCATTCTCATCATTTGAAGACTGAAGAAGAGTTTCTCTTTAATCTTGCTCTATTCTCTTCAAGATTCATGGTGATAGCTTGTTGCCATCCTCTCATAATTGTTTTCGATCGTGAGAATCTTTTTCACCCATCAGGAGATATTCAAGAGTCTTCTCAGTTTGTCATCCGGAGTCCATCAATTCAGGTTTATTCATTCTTAGCTGTCAGTTATCATTCTCCTATCTTGCCGGCGCATCAATCGAATATCCTCTAATCAGTTCTTGATCTCTTTGTTCTCATGTATCTAGTTTGTCTCAAGCACATTCGTTCATTTGTATTTAAATTCCCTCAAGTATCTTCATTCGTTTTCCAATTCTTCCCGGTGAATTGTGCCTTTGCTATGTTCTTTTTCAATTCTTACGGTGGTTCTTTCAAGATCTCACTTCCTTGTTCATCATATCAATTCATTTGTTGTTCCAATCCTACCGGTGATTCGTTGAAGACCTTCTCAAGTTTTGATATATCTCTTTTAATCCTTTCTTCGAGAATAAGTAGTATGCCAAATCCGTTGATTGTCATCAATTTAATTGGTGAAGGATAAGCATAACATAATTCTTATTCTTGTTCATCCAAGTGATTAATTCTTTATTCCGGAGGCCATTAAAATTCTCGGTTTCATTTGTTTCATCTTCTCTTTTCCCGGAGTTCCGAGCTCTAATTATCACGGAGATCCATCTAAATCATTGCAAGGATTCACCTTGTGTTTTCAACTTCTCTTTCTTTCTATCGCCCTTTTGTTTACCGGAGTTCTTCATGGAGGTTCTACATGGTAGTTCGTCAAGGATTCTTTTCATTCTTCAATTGTTCATCAAGATTTCTCTCAAAGTTATGATCCGTCAAGCCATACTTCAAAATAAACATGGGGTTTCAACACATGTCTTGTTCTGAGGAGTTCAAGTATTCTTCATCTTGCATTCCAAAGTGCAATTCTTTCTACCTTATCTTTTGAGGTGGTGTTATGTCACTCTTGACAATTTCCATTCATGTTTCGCGATTCATTTGTTGTCAAGAATGAGGTATTTTAAATCCATCAGTCTCTTCTTTGGAGTTATCTTGGGTTATATTTCACCTAAAGCTTTCCCTAAGGATTGTTGCTATTTATGGTGCTTATAAATGACCCAAGTTCTTCATTTGTCCTCCGGTGAAATAAGTTTTCGTCTCCTTGTTGATATCAATCCAATCATTTGTTTCCGTTGGTGGCAGAAGCTCACCTCATATTCTTGAGATGTTTTCCATAAGCCCACTACAAGCTTATTCTTTTCGTTGTTGGTTTTGCAACAACTCCGTTTTAACCTTCCTAGAAGGGTGCTTTCTAAGCTCATTCGTGGCAGAAGTTGGCATTTTCTTCTCTGTTCTTTTATTCCAATGATCTATCTTCTTTTCGTTCTTCCGGAGGCATGGTGATGTTGCTCTCTTCACTAATCATCTCGAATTGTCAGGATCGTGTTTTTTTTCTTGCTTATCCATTTAACCGGAGTGTTGTATCATCTCTTCAATATCTTTTCATCTCATCAAGTTTTCTTCTCTTTTCTACCGGAGTGCTGTCCAAATTCTGTCATTCTTGTTCCTTGGCTATCTCATTATACCGATGTGGTCATATTCTTTTCGTTCGTGAAGCTCTTACTTCAATGCCTTTGCAACCTTCAAGTTCTCGTAATACTCCTTGTTCCTCTTTTCTACCGGATTGTTTGCAATCTTGGTCATCTCCGTTATTTTGTTTCTTTCAATGTGTTCAACCTCTCTAGGTTCTTTGGTTTCACTCATTGGTCAAAGAAGCAACTTAGTTTTACCTCTTCTCTTCCTCTTCTGCTTTCCCTCGGTGCCATTCTAGATCTGGGGCGAGATCCTCTCGTAGTGGTGGAGTGTTGTAACGCCCGGATTCATTGCGCCAGTGTCCTTGATTATTCGCCGTCGTTGCCATGTCTTTTGCTTGCGTGTTGCACTTTGCCATGTCATCATCTGCATTTCATATCATGTCATCATGTGCATCGCATTGCATACATGTTCGTCTCATGCATCCGAGCCTTTTCCCGTTGTCCGTTTTGCAATCCGCACTCCTATGTCATCCGCGCCCTTTTGTCTTCTGTTGTGAGCGGGTATTAAACTTTCTCGGAATGGCCGAGGTTTGCCAGCGGCCTTGGTATAGCACCGTAGACCGCTGTCAAGTTTCGTGCCATTTGGAGGTCGTTTGATACTCCAGCAGTTAACAGGGTAACATAAAGCCCTCTTTGAACCCCTTTCAAAGTGGCCCAAAACCCACCAAACTCCCTCCATGCTCTCGGTCGTTCGATCACGATCGCGTGGCAAAACCGCTCCTCATTTGGACTCTCCTAGCTCCCTCTACCTATAAATAGATGCCTCCCCTCCATTTTGCGGATGAAACCCTAGAAATCGCTCTCTCTCCGCCACGGACAATTTTCCCGCCACCGGACATGTCCGCCGCCCTCGGCCGCCGCCCGCGCCAATCTAGAACCGCCATGTGGCGCGCCGCCGCCCGCCATGGCTGGCTCACAGAGCAGCAGGCTACCAAGCCGGACCTGAGCCGCCCGCCACTGGCTCCTCCGCGCCACGCCGGAGTTCGCCGGACCCGTGCCGCCTCGCCGGACTGGCTCGCCGCCGCCCGAACCTCAGGCGATCGCGCCGCCCTTCTCTTCCTTCCTCTCTCTCTCCATCTTACCTCTCTCTCCCGCTGGGATCTCGCAGAGCGCCACCGCCCGCTGCTTTCGGTGCTCGTCGCCGAGCCCTCCGGCCTCCTCCCATGGCGGATCAGCACAAGCCCGCCGGATCCAGCAGCTCCGGCCTCCTCTTGGCTTCCTGGCGCGCGGACCTCGCCCGGCGTCGCTGCTGGCCGCCGCCTCCGTGCCTCCCTCGATCCGGCGGGATCGAGAGGAGGACGACGCCCGCTCGCGTGGGCCCCTCCCTGCCCGGCAGCCCCACGCTGCCCGATCGCCTCCTCCCCTCGTCCGCCCAGGCCCGGTGGTGAGCAGCCCAGATCCAAGTGCCCCCTGGCCCAGTCCCAGCAGTTCCGGCCCGTATATGTTTTTTTTCGGTTCTGCGAATTTCCTAATTATTCAGAGAACTGCATATTTACAGATTGACCCTTGTTGTTCATGCATATAATAACTCCACAACCGTGCATCGGATTAAAACAAACTTTATATGTAAAATGCTTAGTTTTTCGTCTAGTTTAATAATATGCCACTTTCATCCATGTTAAAAAATGTTAAAAATGTTTTTTGATTAATTTTGCTCAAATGCCATGTTAAAATGATTTATTTCATAACTAAATAACCGTAACTCCGATTTTAATAAACTTTATATGTAAATGGGGTAGAATTTTGCCTAGTTTAACATGGTGCACTCATCTTGCATGTTTAACAACTCTAAAATTGTGTTTAGGGTAGAACAGTACCAAACCTTAAAATATGCACATGGGGATTTTCTGGACTTGTTGTTCGTTGTTTCCGGCCTCATTTAAACTTGCCTAGGTAGCTAGTTTCATTATGCTTCACCCCTTGCCATGTTTAACAACATTTAATATTGTTGAGTAGCTTATAACGAGATCTAACTAAATAATTGCATGTGGTGTTTCGTCAATATGCAACTCGTTGCATATTGGGCTCCATTTAATTTGTAAGTTTGTTTTGTGCACTTTGCCATGCCATGCCTCTTTAAACCGGACATGCATCATACTTGTTTGCGCATCATGCCACGTTTATGTGATGGTTGTTTACTATGTTGTTTGTTTCTTTCCGGGTTGTTTCTCTCGTTAGCCTCGGTTCCGTTCCGGAGTTGTGAGGATCCGTTCGACTTCGTCCGTTTGTCTTCTTCATGGAATCGTTCTTCTTCCTTGCGGGATTTCACGCAAGATGACCGCTACTCTGGATCTCACTACTATCATTGCTATGCTAGTTGCCTCGTTTTTTCGCTATCTCTGCGCTACCTATTACTGTTTGTCCAGCCATCCCATATTGCCATGAACCTCTAACCTTTGACACCATTCCTAGCAAACCATTGTTTGGCTATGTTCCGCTTTGCTCAGCCCTCTTATAGCGTTGCTAGTTGCAGTGAAGTTGAAGATTTCTCCATGGTGGACAGGGTTTATGTTGGGATATCACAATATCTCTTATATTATTAATGCATCTATATATTTGGTAAAGGGTGGAAGGCTCGGCCTTATGCCTAGTGTTTTGTTCCACTCTTGCCGCCCTAGTTTCCGTCATACCGGTGTTATGTTCCTGGATTTTGCGTCCCTAACGTGGTCGGGTGATTTATGGGACCCCCCTGACAGTTCGCTTTGAATAAAACTTGTCCAGCAAGGCCCAACATTGACTTTTACCATTTGCCTCACCACCACTTACTTTTCCCTTGGGAGTAATTAACCCATGGGTCATCTTTATTATAGCCCCCCCCCGGGCCAGTGTTTGTCTAAGCGTTGGTCCAAACTAGAGCACCGTGCGGGACCATCCCTTGGCAACTTGGGTTACGTCGGTACCTGTACGCTTCGCTTATCCGGTCGTGGCCTGAGACGAGATACGCGCGGCTACTATCAGGATGTCGGCACGCCGGGAGGTCTTGCTGGTCTTGTTTTACCATTGTCGAAATGTCTTGATGTACCGGAATACCGAGTCTGATCGGAGTGTCTCGGGTGAAGGTTTATTCCTTCGATGATCGCGAGAGCTTGTCATGGGCTAAGTTGGGACACCCCTGCAGGGTTTAAACTTTCGAGAGCCGTGCCCGCGGTTATGTGGCAGATGGGAATTTGTTAATGTCCGGTTGTAGATAACTTGACACTTGATCCGAATTAAAACGCATCAACCGAGTGTGTAGCCGTGATGGTCTCTTCTCGGCGGAGTCCGGGAAGTGAACACGGTTTCTGTGTTATGTTTGACGTAAGTAGGTGTTCAGGATCACCTCTTGATCATTGCTAGCTTCACGACCGTTCCGCTTGTTTCTCTTCTCGCTCTCATTTGCGTTGGTTAGCCACCATACTTGCTTAGTCGCTGCTGCAACCTCACCACTTTACCTCTTTCCTTTCCCATTAAGCTTTGCTAGTCTTGATACCCATGGTAATGGGATTGCTGAGTCCTCGTGGCTCACGGATACTTCAAAACCAGTTTGCGGTGCCTATGTTACCGAAAGGTGACGCAACCAAGCTCAAGGAGGAGCTTGATGAAGATCTTGCCCTTTGCGTTGTTTCGTTCTAGTTGATCAGTAGTGGAGCCCTGTTGGTGTCGATCGGGGACCTTTTGTCGCATTTGGGGTTCTTCTTTTATTTTGGTTCCGTAGTCGGACCTTGATTGTATCTGGATGATGTAATGCTTTATTCATGTATTTGTGTGAAGTGGCGATTGTAAGCCAACTATGTATCTCTTTCCCTTATGTATTATATGGGTTGTGTGAAGATTACCTCACTTGCGACATTGCTTTCAATGCGGTTATGCCTCTAAGTCGTGCTTCGACACGTGGGAGATATAGCCGCATCGAGGGCGTTACACTTGCCATTCTTCTTGAAGTTCTCTTTCTTTTCCTTTGCCTTTTTTCTTAAAACTAGTGGTATTGTTAACCATCAACACTTGATGCTCTTTCTTGATTTCTACCTTCGCCGGTTTCAGCATCACGAAGAGCTCAGGAATCTTGTCGTTATCCCTTGCACATTATAGTTCATCGCGAAGTTCTAGTAGCTTGGTGATAGTGACTAGAGAACTCTGTCAATCACTATCTTATCTGGAAGATTAACTCCCACTTGATTCAAACGATTGTAGTACCCAAACATTAGCACATGCACACTGGTTGAGCTATTCTCCTCCATCTGGTAGCCAAAGTACTTGTCAAAGGTCTCATACCTGTCGACACGGAGAGTCTGAAAGACCAATTTCCGCTCTTGGAACATCTCATGTGCTCCGTGGAATTTCAAAATGTTTTTGAAGTCATGGTTCTAATCCGTAAAGCATGGCACACTAAACAACCAAGTATTCATCATTACTAGTCTGCCAAGCGTTCATAACGTTTGCATCTGCTCCTGCAATAGGTGAGTCACATAGCGGTGCATCAAGGGCATAATTCTTCTATGCAACGGTGAGGATAATGCTCAGATCACGGATCAAGTCCGCATCATTGCTACTATCATCTTTCAACTTATTTTTCCATAGGAACATATAAAAAATAATCGGGGAGCTACATCGCGAGCTATTGATCTATGACATAATTTGCGAATACTATCAGGACTAAGTTCATGATAAATTAAGTTCAATTAATCAAATTACTTAAGAACTCCCACTTAGATAGAAATCCCGCAAGTCATCTATATGATACGTGATCCAAATCAACTAAACCATGTCCGATCATCACGTGAGATGGAGTAGTCATGAATGGTGAATATCTCTATGTTGATCATATCTATTATATGGTTCACATTCTACCTTTCGGTCTCTAGTGTTCCGAGGTCATGTCTGTACATGCTAGGCTCGTCAAGTTTAACCCGAGTATTCCACATGTGCAAAACTGTATTGCACCCGTTGTATGTGAACTAGAGCCTATCACACCCGATCATCACATGGTGTCTCAGCACCAAACAGCCACAACGGTGCATACTCAGGGAGAACACTTATACCTTGAAATATAGTTTAGGGATCATCTTATAATGCTACCGCCTTACTAAGAAAAATAAGATGCATAAAAGATAAACATCACATGCAATCATAATATGTGACATGATATGGCCATCACCAGCTTGTGATTTTGATCTCCATCTCCAAAGCATCATCATGATCTCCATCATCACCGGCTCAACACCTTGATCTCCATCACTACATCGTGGTCGTCTCGCCAACTATTGCTTCTACAACTATCGCTAATGCATAGTGATAAAGTAAATCAATTACATGGCGTTTGCATTTCAAACAATAAAGAGACAACCATAAGGCTCCTGTCGGTTGCTGATAACTTTTACAAAACATGATCATCTCATACAATAATGTATATGACATCATGTCTTGACCATATCACATCATAAAATGCCCTACAAAAACAAGTTAGCCGTCCTCTACTTTGTTGTTGCAAGTTTTACGTGGCTGCTACGGGTTTCTAGCAAGAACCGTTCTTACCTGCGGTACAAAGCCACATCGGTGATTTATCAAGTTTGTTGTTTTAACCTTCAACAAGGACCGGCCGCAGTCAAATTCTATTCAACTAAAGTAGGATAAACATACACACGCCAGCCACCTTTATGCAAAACTAGTTGCATGTCTGTCGGTGGAACCGGTCTCATTAACGTGGTCATGTAAGGTTGGTCTGGGCCGCTTCATCCAACAATATCGCCGAATCAAAATAAGACATTGGTGGTAAGCAGTATGACGATCACCGCCCACAAATCTTTGTGTTCTACTCCTGCATATCATCTATGCATAGACCTGGCTCGGATGCCACTATTGGGAAACGTAGCATGCAATTTCTAGAAAATTCCTACGCTCACGCAAGATCTATCTAGGAGATAAATAGCAACGAGGGGGAGAGAGTGTGTCTACGTACCCTCGTAGACCGTAAGCGGAAGCGTTTGACAACGCAGTTGAAGTAGTCAATCTTCTTCTAGCTCCGACCGATCAAGCACCGAACGTACGGCACCTCCGAGTTCTGCACACGTTCAGCTCGGTGATGTCCCTCGCCTTCTTGATCCAGCAAGGTGTCGAGGTATTAGATGAGTTCCGTTAGCATGATGGTGTGGTGACGGTGATGGTGATGTGATCCTTGCAGGGCTTCGCCTAAGCACCGCGAGAATATGACCGGGGGTGTAAACTGTGGACGGGGCACCGCACACGGCTAACAATTGACGTTGTGCGTTCTAGGCGCCCCCATGTATATATATAGGTGTGAGCGGAGAGAGGCAGCCATGGGGCGCCCCAAGTAGGCCGAATCCTACTTGGGGTCCTCCCCAATTCGACCTCCCCCTTCCATAAATGCCGGAGGGGGACGGAAAGAGAAGGGAGGAGGGAAGGAAGGGGGAGGCTGAATCCCCCCTTTCCTTTATCCCTTCCATCTTTCCTTCTCCTCTAGTTCGGCCCATATGGGGAGCGCACCAGCCCCTGGTGGCTAGTGTGTTTCCACTCTTGGCCCAATAGGCCCATATCTTTTGCCCGGGGTGTGCGGAACCCCTTCCGGTGACCCGATATGTACTTGATACCCTCTGGAATACTTCTGGTGTCTGAATACTATTGTCCTATATATCAATCTTTACCTCTCGACCATTTCAAGACTCCTCGTCATGTCTGTGATCTCATCCGAGACTCCTAACAACATTCAGTCACCAAATCACATAACTCATATAATACAATGTCATCATTGGACATTAAGCGTGCGGACCCTACGGGTTCGAGAACTATGTAGAGATGACCGAGACACCTCTCCGGTCAATAACCAATAGCGGAACATGGATGCTCATATTGGCTCCCACATATTCTATGAAGATCTTTATCGCTCGAACCGTTATGACAACATACATTATTCCCTTTGTCATCGGTATGTTACTTGCCCAAGATTAGATCATCGGTATCTTCATACCTAGTTCAATCTCGTTGTCGACAAGTCTTTTTACTCGTTCTGTAATACATCATCCTACAACCAACTCATTAGTCACTTTGCTTGCAAAGCTTCTTATGATGTGTATTACCGAGAGGGCGCAGAGATACCTCTCTGATTCTCTGAGTGAGAAATCCTAATCTCGATCTAGGCCAACCCAACAAACACCTTCGGAGATACCTATAGAGTATCTTTATAATCACCCAGTTACTTGTGACGTTTGATAGCACATAAGGCATTCCTCCGGTATCCGGGAGTTGCATAATCTCATAGTCGAAGGAATATGTATTTGATATGAAGAAAGCAATAGCAATAAAATTGAATGATCATAATGCTAAGCTAACGAATGGGTCTTGTCCATCACATCATTCTCCTAATGATGTGATCCCGTTATCAAATGACAACTCATGTCCATGGTTAGGAACCCTTAACCATCTTTGATCAACGAGCTAGTCAAGTAGAGGCTCACTAGGGACACAGTGTTTGTCTATGTATTCACACATGTATTTAGGTTTCCGATCAATACAATTCTAGCATGAATAATAAACATTTATCATGAATAAGGAAATATAAAATAACACCTTTATTATTGCCTCTAGGGCATATTTCCTTTAGTTATGGGATGAAGAGTGTGTTGGGGAACGTAGCAGAAAATAAAAAAATTCTACGCATCACCAAGATCAATCTATGGAGTCATCTGGCAACGAGAGAGAGGAGTGCATCTACATACCCTTGTGGATCGCGAGTGGAAGCGTTCAAGAGAATGGGGATGATGGAGTCGTACTCGTCGTGATCCAAATCACCGATGATCCTAGCGCTAAACGGACGGCACCTCCGCGTTCGACACACGTACGATTGGGGAAGACGTCTCCTCCTTCTTGATCCAGCAAGGGGGAAAGAGAGGTTGATGGAGATCCAGCAGCATGACGGCGTGGTGGTGGAAGCAGCGGTGATCTCGGCAGGGCTTCGCCAAGCTCAGCGAGAGGGAGAGGTGTTACGAGGGGAGAGGGAGGTGCCAGGGGCTACAGTGCGCAGCCCTCCCTCCCCCCTATTTATATAGGGCCCCTGGGGAGGCGCCGGCCCCCTAGAGATTCAATATCAAGGAGGGGGACTTGCCCCCCAAGTCAGGTGGGGCGCCCCCACCCCTAGGGTTTCCAACCCTAGGCGCTGGGGGAGGCCCAAGGGGGGCGCACCAGCCCACCAGGGGCTGGTTCCCTTCCCACTTCAGCCCATGGGGCCCTCCGGGATAGGTGGACCCACCCGGTGGACCCCAGGGACCCTTACGGTGGTCCCGGTACAATACCGGTGACCCCCAAAACTTTCCCGGTAGCCGAAACTGGACTTCCTATATATAAATCTTCACCTCCGGACCATTCCAAAACTCCTCGTGACGTCCGGGATCTAATCCGGGACTCCGAACAACTTTCGGGTTACCACATACTAATATCTCTACAACCCTAGCGTCATCGAACCTTAAGTGTGTAGACCCTACGGGTTCGGGAAACATGCAGACATGACCGAGACGACTCTCCGGCCAATAACCAACAGCG
The DNA here is from genome assembly GCA_021437245.1 of Aegilops speltoides. Classification (NCBI taxonomy): domain Eukaryota; kingdom Viridiplantae; phylum Streptophyta; class Magnoliopsida; order Poales; family Poaceae; genus Aegilops; species Aegilops speltoides. The sequence continues at coordinate 434,161,425 of CM038146.1, forward strand.
GGATCTGGATACCCATGTTGGCTCCCACATGTTCCACGATGATCTCATCGAATGAACCACGATGTTAAGGATTCAAGTAATCCCGTATACAATTCCCTTTGTCAATCGGTACGTTACTTGCCCAAGATTCGATCGTCAGTATCCCAATACCTCATTCAATCTCGTTACCGGCAAGTCACTTCACTCATACCGTAATGCATGATCCCATGACCAACCACTTGGTCACATTGAGCTCATTATGATGTCGCATTACCGAGTGGGCCCAGAGATACCTCTCCGTCATACGGAGTGACAAATCCCAGTCTTGATTTGAGTCAACCCAATAGACACTTTCGGAGATACCTGTAGTATACCTTTATAGCCACCCAGTTACGTTATGATGTTTGGTACACCCAAAGCACTCCTACGATATCTGGGAGTTACACGATCTCATGGTCTAAGGAAATGATACTTGACATTAGAAAAGCTCTAGCAAACGAACTACACGATCTTGTGCTATGCTTAGGATTGGGTCTTGTCCATAGCATCATTCTCCCAATGATGAGATCCCGTTATCAATGACATCCAATGTCCATGGTCAGGAAACCGTAACCATCCATTGATAAACAAGCTAGTCAACTAGAGGCTCACTAGGGACATGTTGTGGTCTATGTATTCACTCATGTATTACGATTTCTGAATAACACAATTATAGCATGAACAATAGACAATTATCATGAACAAGGAAATATAATAATAACCATTTTATTATTGCCTCTAGGGCATATTTCCAACAGTCTCCCACTTGCACTAGAGTCAATAATCTAGTTACATTATTATGAATCAAACACCCATAGAGTTCTGGTGTTGATCATGTTTTGCTCGCGAAAGAGGTTTAGTCAACGGATCTGCGACATTCAGATCTGTGTGCACTTTACAAATATCTATGTCTCCATCTTGAACATTTTCACGAATGGAGTTGAAGCGACGCTTGATGTGCCTGGTCTTCTTGTGAAACCTGGGCTCCTTGGCAAGGGCAATGGCTCCAGTGTTGTCACAGAAGAGAGTCATCGGCCCCGACGCATTGGGAATAACTCCTAGGTCGGTAATGAACTCCTTCATCCAGATTGCTTCATGTGCTGCCTCCGAGGCTGCCATGTACTCCGCTTCACATGTAGATCCCGCCACGACGCTTTGCTTGCAACTACACCAGCCATCGCCCCACCATTCGAATATACACGATCCGGTTTGTGACTTAGAGTCATCCAAATCTGTGTCGAAGCTAAGCGTCGGCGTAACCCTTACTGACGAGCTCTTCGTCACCTCCATATCGAGAAACATATCCTTAGTCCCTTTCGGTACTTCAGATACTCTTGACCGCTGTCCGGTGTTCCATGCCGAGATTACTTTGGTACCTTCCTACCAAACATACGGCAAGGTTTACACAGGTCGGTACACAAGATGGCATACATGATAGACCCTATGGCGAGGCATAGGGGACGACACTCATCTTTTCCCTATCTTACGCGTGGTGGGACATTGAGCCGAGCTCAATTTCACACCTTGCAACACGTGCAAGAATCCTTCTTGGACTGATCCATATTGAACTTCTTTAATATCTTATCAAGGTATGTGCTTTGTGAAAGACTTATGAGGCATCTCGATCTATCTCTATAGATCTGGATGCCTAATATGTAAGCAGCTTCTCCAAGGTCCTTCATTGAAAAACACTTATTCAAGTAGGCCTTAATGCTGTCCAAAAGTTCTATATCATTTCCCATCAAAAGTATGTCATCCACATATAATAGAGAAATGCTATAGAGCTCCCACTCACTTTCTTGTAAATGCAGGCTTCTCCATAAGTCTGCATAAACCCAAATGCTTTGATCATTTCATTAAAGCGAATGTTCCAACTCCGAGATGCTTGCACCAGCCCATAGATGGAGCGCTGGAGCTTGCATACCTTGTTAGCATTCTTAGGATCGACAAAACCTTCCGGCTGCATCATATGCAATTCTTCTTTAAGAAAGTCGTTAAGGAATGCCGTTTTGACATCCATTTGCTATATCTCATAATCATAGTATGCGGAAATTGCTAACATGATTCGGACGGACTTCAGCTTCGCTACGGGTGAGAAGGTCTCATCGTAGTCAACCCCTTGGACTTGTTGATAACCCTTAGTGACAAGTCGAGCCTTATAGATGGTAACATTACCATCCGCATTTGCCTTCTTCATAAAGATCCATTTATTTTCTATCGCTCGCCGATCATCGGGCAAGTCTGTCAAAGTCCATACTCTGTTTTCATACATGGATCCTATCTCAGATTGCATGGCTTCAAGCCATTTGTTGGAATCTGGGCCCGCCATCGCTTCTTCATAGTTCGAAGGTTCACCGTTGTCTAACAACATGATTTCCAGGACAGAGTTGTCATACCATTCTGGTGTGGAACGTGTCCTTGTGGACCTTCGAAGTTCAGTAGCAACTTGATCCGAAGTACCTTGATCATCATCATTAACTTCCTCTCTAGTCGGTGCAGGCACCACAGGAACATCTTCCTGAGCTGCGCTACTTTCTGGTTCAAGAGGCAGTACTTCATCGAGTTCTACTTTCCTCCCACTTACTTCTCTCGAGAGAAACTCTTTCTCCAGAAAGGACCCGCTCTTGGCAAGAAAGATCTTGCCTTCGGATCTGAGGTAGAAGGTATACCCAATGGTTTCCTTAGGGTATCCTATGAAGACGCATTTTTCCGACTTGGGTTCGAGCTTTTCAGGTTGAAGTTTCTTGACATAAGCATCGCATCCCCAAACTTTTAGAAACGACAGCTTAGGTTTCTTCCCAAACCATAATTCATACGGTGTCGTCTCAACGGATTTAGACGGTGCCCTATTTAAAGTGAATGTAGCTGTCTCTAGAGCATATCCCCAAAATGATAGCGGTAAATCGGTGAGTGACATCATAGATCGCACCACATCCAATAGAGTGCGATTATGACGTTCGAACACACCGTTACGCTGAGGTGTTCCAGGCGGCGTGAGTTGTGAAACGATTCCACATTTCCTTAAGTGTGTACCAAATTCGTGACTTAAATATTCTCCCCCACGATCTAATCGTAAGAACTTTATCTTTCGGTCACGTTGATTCTCTACCTCACTCTGAAATTCCTTGAACTTTTCAAAGGTCTCAGACTTGTGTTTCATCAAGTAGACATACCCATATCTACTCAAGTAGTCAGTGAGAGTGAGAACATAACAATAGCCTCCCTGAGCCTCAATGCTCATTGGACCGCACACATCAGTATGTATGATTTCCAATAAGTTGGTTGCTCGCTCCATTGTTCCGGAGAACGGAGTCTTGGTCATTTTTCCCATGAGGCATGGTTCGCATGTGTCAAATGATTCGTAATCAAGAGACTCCAAAAGTCCATCAGCATGGAGCCTCTTCATGCGTTTGACACCAATGTGACCAAGGCGGCAGTGCCACAAGTATGTGGGACTATCGTTATCAACCTTACATCTTTTGGTACTCACACCATGAATATGTGTAACATCACGTTCGAGATTCATTAAGAATAAACCATTGACCAGCAGGGCATGACAATAAAACATATCTCTCATATAAATAGAACAACCATTATTCTCGAATTTAAATGAGTAGCCAGCTCGTATTAAACGAGATCCAGATACAATGTTCATGCTCAAAGCTGGCACTAAATAACAATTATTGAGGTTTAAAACTAATCCCGTAGGTAAATGTATAGGTAGCATGCCGACGGCGATCACATCGACCTTGGAACCATTCCCGACGCGCATCGTCACCTCGTCCTTTGCCAGTCTCCGCTTATTCCACAGCTCCTGTTTTGAGTTAGAAATATGAGCAACCGCACTGGTATCAAATACCCAGGAGCTACTACGAGTACTGGTAAGGTACACATCAATTACATGTATATCACATATACCTTTGGTGTTGCCGGCCTTCTTGTCCGCTAAGTACTTGGCGCGATTCCGCTTCGATGTCCGCTTCCCTTGCAATAAAAGCACTCGGTCTGTGTTTGGGTCCATGCTTTGGCTTCTTCCCGCAATCGGCTTGCGGTAGCGGCAAATCCTTGCCGTCCTTCTTGAAGTTCTTCTTACCCTTGCCTTTCTTGAAACTAGTGGTTTTATTGACCATCAACACTTGATGTTCCTTTTTGATCTCCACCTCCGCTGATTTTAGCATTGAATATACCTCAGGAATGGTTTTCACCATCCCCTGCATATTGAAGTTCATCATAAAGTTCTTGTAGCTAGGTGGGAGGATCGAGGATTCTGTCGACCACAAGGCCATCCGGGAGATTAACTCCCGGTTGAGATAAGCGGTTGTGCAACCCTGACATTTTGAGTATGTGCTCACGTGTAACCATTCTCATCCATCTTACAAGCTGTAGAACTTTTCGAGACTTCATATCTCTAGACCAGGCGTGAGCTTGGAAAACCATTTTCAGCTCTTGGAACATCTCATATGCTCCGTGCTGCTCAAAACGCTTTTGGAGCCCGGTTCTAAGTCAGTAAAGCATGCCGCACCGAACTTGGGAGTAATCATCACTACGCTGATCGCCAGCGCTCATAACGTCTTGAATTGCTGGGAAAACGGGTGCTTCACCTAGCGGTGCATCTAGGACATATGCTTTCTTGGTAGCTATGAGGATGATCCTCAAGTTCCGGACCCAGTCATTATAGTTGCTGCCATCGTCTTTCAGCTTGGTTTTCTCTAGGAACGCGTTGAAGTTGAGGGCAACATTAGCGTGGGCCATTTGGTCTACAAGACATATTGCAAATATTTTAGACTAAGTTCATGATAATTAAGTTCATCTAATCAAATTATATAATGAACTCCCACTCAGATAGACATCCCTCTAGTCATCTAAGTGATCCATGATCCGAGTCAACTAGGCCGTGTCCGATCATCACGTGAGACGGACTAGTCATCATCGGTGAACATCTTCATGTTGATCGTATCTTCTATACGACTCATGTTCGACCTTTCGGTCTCTTGTGTTCCGAGGCCATGTCTGTACATGCTAGGCTCGTCAAGTCAACCTAAGTGTTTTGCATGTGTAAATCTGGCTTACACCCGTTGTATGTGAACGTTAGAATCTATCACACCCGATCATCACGTGGTGCTTTGAGACAACGAACTTTCGCAACGGCGCACAGTTAGGGGGAACACTTTCTTGAAATTATTATGAGGGATCATCTTATTTACTACCGTCGTACTAAGCAAATATGAAGCAAAACATGATAAACATCACATGCAATCAAATAGTGACATGATATGGCCAATATCATTTTGCTCATTTTGATCTCCATCTTCGGGGCGCCATGATCATCATCGTCACCGGCATGACACCATGATCTCCATCATCGTGTCTTCATGAAGTTGTCACGCCAACAATAACTTCTACTTCTATGGCTAATGTGTTTAGCAATAAAGTAAAGTAATTACATGGCGTTATTCAATGACACGCAGGTCATACGAAAAATAAAGACAACTCCTATGGCTCCTGCCGGTTGTCATACTCATCGACATGCAAGTCGTGATTCCTATTACAAGAACATGATCAATCTCATACATCACATATATTTCATTCATCACATCCTTTTCGCCATATCACATCACAAGGCATATGCTGCAAAAACAAGTTAGACGTCCTCTAATTGTTGTTGCATGTTTTTACGTGGCTTCTATAGGTTTCTAGCAAGAACATTTCTTACCTACGCCAAAACTACAACGTGATATGCCAATTTCTATTTACCCTTCATAAGGACCATTTTCATCGAATCCGATCCAACTAAAGTGGGAGAGACAGACACCCGCTAGCCATCTTATGCAACTAGTGCATGTCAGTCGGTGGAACCTGTCTCACGTAAGCGTACGTGTAAGGTCGGTCCGGGCCGCTTCATCCCATGATGCCGCCGAAACAAGATAAGACTAGTAGTGGCAAGAAAATTGACAAAACCAACGCCCACAACAATCTTGTGTTCTACTCGTGCATAGAAACTACGCATAAACCTGGCTCTGATACCACTGTTGGGGAACGTAGCAGAAAAAAAAATATACGCATCACCAAGATCAATCTATGGAGTCATCTTGCACGAGAGATAGGAGTGCATCTACATACCCTTGTAGATCGCGAGCGAAAGCGTTCAAGAGAACGGGGATGATGGAGTCGTACTCGTCGCGATCCAAATCACCGATGATCCTAGCACCGAACGGACGGCACCTCCGCATTCAACACACGTACGGTTGGGTAAGACGTCTCCTCCTTCTTGATCCAGGAAGGGGGAAGGAGAGGTTGATGGAGATCCAGCAGCACGACGGCGTGGTGGTGGAAGCAGCGGTGATCTAGGTAGGGCTTTGCCAAGCTCAGCGAGAGGGAGAGGTGTTATGAGGGGAGAGGGAGGCGCCAGGGGCTAGGGTGCACAGCCCTCCCTCCACCCTCTTTATATAGGGGCCCTGGGGGCGCCGGCCCCCTAGAGATTCAATCTCAAGGGGGGGCGGCGGCCAAGGGGGGGGGGACTTGCCCCCCAAGTCAGGTGGGGCGCCCCCACCCCTAGGGTTTCCAACCCTAGGCGCAGGGGGAGGCCCAAGGGGGGTGCACCAGCCCACCAGGGGCTGGTTCCCTTCCCACTTCAGCCCATGGATCCTCCGGGATAGGTGGCCCCACCCGATGGACCCCCGGGACCCTTCCGCTGGTCCCGGTACAATACCGGTGTCCCCCGAAACTTTCCCGGTGGCCGAATCTGTACTTCCTATATATAAATCTTCACCTCCGGACCATTTCGGAACTCCTCATGACGTCCGGGATCTCATCCGGGCCTCCGAACAACTTTCGGGTTACCGCATAAATATCTCTACAACCCTAGCATCATCGAACCTTAAGTGTGTAGACCCTACGGGTTCGGGAGACACGCAGACATGACCGAGATGACTCTCCGGCCAATAACCAACAGCAGGATATGGATACCCATGTTGGCTCCCACATGTTCCACGATGATCTCATCGAACGAACCATGATGTCGAGGATTCAAGTAATCCCGTATACAATTCCCTTTGTCAATCCGTACGTTACTTGCCCGAGATTCGATCGTCGGTATCACAATACCTCATTCAATCTCGTTACCGGCAAGTCACTTTACTCATACCGTAATGCATGATCCCATGACCAACCACTTGGTCATATTGAGCTCATTATGATGATGCATTACCGAGTGGGCCCAGAGATACCTCTCCGTCATACGGACTGACAAATCCCAGTCTTGATTCGAGTCAACCCAACAGACACTTTCGGAGATACCTGTAGTATACCTTTATAGCCACCCAGTTACGTTGTGACGTTTGGTACACCCAAAGCACTCTTATGATATCAGGGAGTTACACGATCTCATGGTCTAAGGAAATGATACTTGACATTAGAAAAGCTCTAGCGAACGAACTACACAATCTTGTGCTATGCTTAGGATTGGGTCTTGTCCATCACATCATTCTCCCAATGATGAGATCCCGTTATCAATGACATACAATGTCCATGGTCAGGAAACCATAACCATCCATAGATAAACAAGCTAGTCAACTAGAGGCTCACTAGGGACATGTTGTGGTCTATGTATTCACACATGTATTACGATTTCCAGATAACACAATTATAGCATAAACAATAGACAATTATCATGAACAAGGAAATATAATAATAACCATTTTATTATTGCCTCTAGGGCATATTTCCATCAGAGTGGTAACGCGTGACCGATTTTCTGCCGCGGTGACGTTGACTGTGTTGTGACGATGGTTGGTGGCTGATTATTTTGAATGCATGTGAAGCGGTAGATTGTGGGTTATTTCGTGAAAAATCTTTACAACACGTGACACCCGTGTCGCCTCACCTGGCGGCTTGGGGGAGAAACCATAGCCACCACACTACTTCCTCCCAACTCCTCCTCACCTTGCCGCCGCCGGAGAGCGCCTCTGACGGAGCCTGGGCCAGCCCTATGGAAGGCGGCGATGAGCCACTTCCCTACTGGCACAACACAGTTGCCCGACGAGGTGTTGAACGGTGCGACAATTTGTTTAACTGGCAAGGCGGCATATCACGCGGCACGACGATTCACAGGCAGAGTGGCAAGTGCGCAGCAGCTTTCTCGGTAGGCTTCCCTTGCACGGAGTCGTCAAGGATACGCCGCTTTCCTCGGATTGTGTGGTGCTCTGGCCTTAGATAAGTTTCCCATAGCACGGGGAAAGTTACTGCGTTTGGTGGTGCTATTTTGCTCGAGTTGCGGATTGCGGTGGCCATCGATGGATCTTCATGAGGGTTCATCTACCCAGATCTGGTGCCTACTGCCGATATCTCGTTCTAGCGAGGTTGCAGGATGTAGACTGAAGGCTCCTTTGTGGGCTTTGGCGGCTCTCCCTCTTGCTAGTTTTTCTTCGGCAGTGAGATGCTATCTATGGATAACGGCTTGACTGAGAGCGTATGGTTGTGCAACAGCAGCGATGTGATTTCTCCTCCATCGCATGTAGTTGCTGGGATCACGCAAAAGTGGTGGCGACAACACATGATGGACTCTGTTTTTGTGGTGCTTCTTGAGTACCGGGTCTTGAGCTTTAAAGTGAAAATCCTAGGTCGGACCGGAGTGAGTTATACCTGAAAATGGCGGTGCTTTTACATCATACCTTGTTGAAGGTTTTGCTCAGATACGCTCGGACTTGTTCTTCGAGGTGAAAAGTTAGAATACGATCTCTGGTAGTTGCATCCGGTGACAACGGCACTTAAGCGGCGTTCCCTTGTGAAGGCGTTGCTTTTAAAGGACCTCATTGTTCCTGTGGTATCAAGAGATGGTCGGTGCAGCTATGGTTGTTTACCATTGTTTTGGATGTTTTTTTCTTTGCTTAGACATAGTTTTGATCTTGTATAGTTTTGCTCTTTGCCGACGCGTTTTTTATGTATAGGTTGGTGTTGGGTGTGTGCATCCTAATTATACAGAAGTCGAGTGTGTGTGCTTATGGTGTTTGTATCCGCTAATTTGGAGTCAATAAATTATGCCCTTTGTCCGGAAAAAAAAACTGTGAACTACAGAGTGGACAGAGCTGGCCTATCAGATTTCTCATATTCACACCGTATTTCACTTATTTTTCTTTATGTCTCTTTTTGGAAGTTGAATGCTCCACATATTATTTTGCACTGCAAGAGCCTGTTGCAGGCCGAAGTCCCCCAAAAGTAGTTCAGTTCCAAGAGGGATTCAGGAACGATTCTCCTGCTCCCAACGAGGAACAAAAGCCTACTTCACCTAGTTCATAGATAGATAGATACATGAATCTCAGTGGTTGCACTACGAATTAGGAATGCAGCGTATTCTCAATACTCGAGGTCTAGCAGGATCGTCTGTATTCAGAGAATACCCAGTCCTATGCACACGGGTAGAACGAGAAACCCCTACGTCTCGGGAGGAATGGCTCGCCGCCGCTCATCAGTAGTATCATCATGTACGTCCATCTTACGGCTACGAGTCGATCCATCTCGTGCCGAGAGGCAGGCAGAGGATAGCACTCCGACTCTATTCTCCAGGGGCTCCAGCGTTGGCATGGCGTCCACCTGACCTGCCTCTACTGTTCACCTGGACCAAACGAACAGGCCATCATCATCCGCTCTCTGTGCGGCGCCAAGACCTGCCTGCAACCAGTGCAAGCGGTACATGCCGCGGACCATTCAGGCTCAGGAGGGGAATGTAGTCTCACACATTCTGCAGAGTGCCGCGCCGTGCCGTGCATTCGGCCGGTCGGGCTGGCTTAACAATGTGGCCTACGAAGAGAAAAGAGAGAGCGGATTCAGCTGGCAAAGGTGACGAGGGCAACTGTTCGCCATTCAAGTCGCGGTGCAAGAAGCCACTGTCGTTATCATGTGCGTGGCGCTCGGTGTTCGGCCCTCACGCTAGATAGTGTCCTTGAAGCAGAGAGCTCTCCGGTGACCTCAACACATTATTACCGCTGGTACGCAACTGATCAAAAAAAGAAATTTATTGTCACATTGATGTTACACACGTGTTTTTCTTTTCTTTTTTTCTTTTACTCATATTTTTTGAGAAAATACAAAATACGTATGTTATAAAAATATTTTAGTTAATATTTTAAAATTGTTCAATGTACATTTGAAAAATGTTTGTGTAGTGTAAGAAAATGTTGGCTCAACATTTAAAAAATCTTAGATCCATTCAAACAAATGTATGTGCCATTTCAGAAAATGTTCACATGTTTCAAAAATGTACTCCCTCCGCTTCAAAATAGATGACTCAACTTTATACTAACCAAAGTTAGTACAAAGTTGGGTCACCTATTTTGAAACAGAGGGAGTATGTGATATTTTTGAAAAATGTTATAAAATTTTAAAAGATGTTTGTTGAGTTCCGAATATAATCTTAGTAGAATTCAAATAAATGTATGTTACATTTCTAAAATGTTCAAATATTTCAAAAATATGTTTTTACATTTAAAAAATGTTTGCATAGTTTTAAAAAGTTTTAAAGTGTATATGAAATTTTTGAACACATATTAAAAATGTTCAAAAAATTATTTAAATAATATTAATCGTGTATCATAAAATATTAAAAGCATATAAAAATGTTTTAGATGTATAAAAATGTACAATGTGCATGCAAAAATGATACCAAAGCATACATTTGAAAAAAATTAAACATGTACTTTAAAACTATTTAACTTTTATAAAAAAAATCCTGATGTATAGCAAAATTGTATAATGTGTAGGAGAAAATACACATGTGTTGAAAAAAAGGAAAAAGAAGAAGAAAGAAATAAAGAAAACCAAATAAAAAAGAAGAAAACAAAAAAAATCAAGAGAAAATCAAACAAAACCTGAAGAATACCGATACAAAAGAGTGAAAAAACCACGCGCAATTAGATTATTGGGTCGGCCTAGATCGGTACATTTTAGGTGAGAGCTAATACGAGTTGCAACGGGTGATACATAACTCTCGCGGTCGGGCCGCACCCTACTGGTCAGCGCAAGGCTGTCGGCGCAGCCCCAAACTTGCACTATGGTATTGAGCCCAAAAAGACAAACATGTTGCCTACAAAAGCCTTAATTGAAGGGTACCTCTTGTGAAAGTTGCTTCAAATTTATTTGCAGACTGAAGATATAACAGCATAACAACGCCGTCGGTGACTGTCTGGTCAAACTCTCGTCTTCACGTCTAGTCGGACCGCGCCCTGCTGGTCAGCGCAATCCAGCCCCAAACTTGCACCGTGGTAGGAACGACCCAACATGACAAACAGGTTGCCCTGTCTAACAGCACCGCCTATCAACAAGAGCCCGTGGGCTACCACAACACCACACCCCTGAAGGTTGGTTGCAGTTGCGCCAACCCAAGAACAGGATCATTTTTCCCGTTTCTGTTTTTTTTTGTGTTTTTTATTCTTCATTATTTTTTGTTTGTTTTCCTATATTACTTTAAATTTAAAAAAAATCTATATTACTTTATCCTTCCATTATTATTTATTTCTATAACATTTATTTATAGTTTTATCATGTTTTCTCGCTGTAAATACATACAAAAATTAAAGTATGTGAACATTTTGATTGAGTCCATGAACATTTATTTTTCATATAACTCGATATATTCTTGTTGCTTTTTTAAATGTATGCTTTTTAAAAGTATGTGAACATTTTGTCTGAGGCCATGAACTCATTTTGAGAATAAATCAACACCTCTTATGAGATATGTGAACATATTTTTAAAGTCTCAAACTTTTGTTTTTAAATGCATGAATGTTTCAAATCATAATGAAAAATTATAACATATCATTGTTGCATGGAACATAAAAAAAACCATTACACAACTTGTTGTTATTCTAAAGAAAGCATTACACAACTTGTTGTTATTGTATGGAACATTTTTCACTAGTGGCGTGAACATTTCATTTTTATACATGAAAAAATCTCGCCAGTTGTATGACCAAAAGTAAAAATTAGATTAATTTTTTGGTTGAATTATTAAATTGGTTTCTAATATATTGTTTACTAAAGATATCAATTAAAATGTTTTTGCTTTAAATGCAATTTTAATGACTGTGTCCTAGTGGGTTGCGCCAATAAGCAACTCATTTAGCTTCTACTCATCATCATCATCATCATCATCATATTATTATTATTATTATTATTATTATTATTATTATTATTATTATTATTATTATTATTATTATTATTATTATTATTATTATTATTGTTATTGTTGTTGTTGTTGTTGTTGTTGTTGTTGTTGTTTATAATAATAATAATAATGATAGTAATAATAATAATAATAATAATAATAATAATAATTATTACAATTTTAATTGTTAGTGTTGTTGTTTTGAGCTTACACTTTCAGTAGTGAAATTATGACGAAAGGTTACTGACAATGAAAACACAATAGCTAATTCGGAGTGAAGTATATTTATTTGAAATATGTGAATTCCCGCAAAAAATGTTTTTGATGAATATCATTAAACTTTCATGCAATAAAAGTATATTGAGTTATATTTGTTTCTAATGTTGTAGTAAGTGAATATAAACATAATCATTATTAAGATTGAACAAAGGAAACACCGGTTTGTACTTTACTGTTCACAATCTCTATCTCTACTATTATAGTGTAGCAGTTTCAAATTTGGATTCACCACCTCCCCCTCAATTTTCCTGCCAAGATGTCGTTGGAGTAATTGCAGCCGTTGATTTGCCAAAACATGCTGACATATACCATTCATCAGCCGCCAACTCTAAGAATCCTACGGCTAGCATGCGTCGGATTCGCCTCTGCTGCCACGAGCAGCTGGTCTGACACCAACGCTGATCCAGTTATGTGGAAGAAGCTAGGCGATTTTTCTAGACACTTGTACTTCTGCCCAAGACGTTCTAGACGAATCCAAGGAATTGATTCTTTTTATCTTGACTGGCCCGTCCCAGACTCCACTACGAGTAACTAGTAAAAGGCACGTGACATGCACGTGTAGACTTAAGGGTTATTGCAAAATGTTGTATGTCGAGAGGGTTGAAGGCATTTTTATTTACTATATAATTAGGTTGTTAGTACTTATGAACTTACATTTCTTGAAGTAAAGTTCATACACGTGCATGCATACAATGATTAGTCAGTCTAGTCGAGGAGATGCTTACGTAAAAAAATATTGGTGAGAACAATGGAAAGTTGGGCCATAATATTTGTAAAACGAATTTACAAGAGAAAGTAAAAAAAATGGAGACACCGAGGGTCTTTTATTAAAAAAAAGAGTAACAAGCAGCCTTTGGGTTCTTAGGCACCAGTGCTCCTTGTGAGAGAAAATATTTTTCAAAATGCCTTGTAATGATGAAAATCATGCATGTAGAGTGGGTTGTTCTATAGCATAGCAAAAGGTTTTAAAAAATGATAACAAGATTTGCATGTCGTACAAAACAGAAAGCAGCGGAGGTAAAAAAAAGCTAATTCAAATAAATATAAACACGCCAGAGTTCTTATTTTTACACAAGCCGTATTCAATAAAATTGTTTTAGGAAAATATCAGTTTGGTAAACACGCAGATTACATGTGTTATTTTTTGACAAATAGAAATATGAATAAGTATTTCTGGCACCTAAAGTAACAAAGCTGTTTAGTTAGTACAACTCATATTAATCTTCTATTTTACTTGTCGTTTATAATATGCTAAATGCATCCTTACCGAGGCTGAATGTTGGATTTGTCTTCTCCTCCACCACGTTGCATAGCTTTTTTTATTTAGGGAAACCACGTTGCATAGCTTGAGAGTACAGTGGGGCACCTTTTTTTTCATCGCGTGGGCCTGAGAACGATTTTTAGGTACCAGCGGCCGGTAGAAGAATCCAGAGCCTGCCGGTACTCTGCCACGATGGCAGTCAGCACGAAAGTAAACGCCCACCGTGAATCCCTGCATGTTGGGTCGTTAGATTGCCCTATCCTATGGTCTATATATGGGCACGTAGTCATCTATCCAAAGCAAGTGAATTTGAGCCGTTCGATTACATAGATCCAACGGTCTATATAACTTGATACTGGTATGCTATATAGGAGTATAAATATAGATATAGATATAGATATTTTTGTAAGCGATATGACAACACTACTGTCCAATTGATCTAGGCATCAGTACCACTAACATTTCCGTACGTGAAGGTAGAAATCTCGCTAGAGAGATGCGGAAAAACTCGCTAGAGAGATGCTTCACGCTCTAATGCTCATCATCTCAAATTTTAGAGGAATGGTAAAGGTTTCTTTAGGCAACATGCAATGACTAAACCACTTCAAAGCTTGAGAGAATTTATGAAAACTAGTTGACCCGTTGCGCCAAATGGCGCAGAGACCTGCTGAAGACATGTTGTCGATGAAAATAGTTTCATGCTGCAAGAACCTTCAACAAAATCATGCTATTTTTTAAACATGTTTACATGTGTTAAACCATGCTATATTGAAAACATGTTTAGCATGTTGTGTAATCCGAGTTTGAAAAAAAGTGTATGACATGTATAGATCAGCTAAGGAAGCTTTTTATTAGTTGAAAATATGATTATCGCGATGAGAAATCTGATTAAAAAAACATATTTGTATAAATGTATAGCCAGTTAAGGATGTATTTTCTTAGCGGTGTTTGTACCAAACTTTTATTTTTCACGTGCATGAAAAAACCCTCTTTGTGTTGTGCATATGGAGGCATAGGTATTTGAAATGCCCATATGCTACCTAGCCCAGTCCACGAACAAAGCTATGTGTGGCCTGTCAGTAGTAGAATATGAAGCGACAGGGACTGAATCCATCGAGCTTGTTTATCCCCTTTTCCTCCTCGGTTCCTCAGTTGGACAAGATAAGCATTCCCAGAGAGGCGTACTCAACTGGTGAAATTTCTCCTTTCCTTCGATTTCGGATTTCTCTGCATGCATGGATTTAGTTCTCATTTATCCGGATCTTGCATTTCTCCTCTTTAGTTCGCAATTTTTACTTTTCTCATATCTTTTTTTAGGCATCGTAGATCATGCGTTGTAATTCTCTCCTAAAACATTTATGGATGTATACGTATGCAAATAAATCCTTGTAGTTATTTCTGTTGCGCCAAATGATGCAAAGAACCATTGAATTCATGTTCACATTGAAAAAAACCTTACTTTAGTTATTTTAGTTGTGGACAAGCACATACGGTAACAAATTTAACCCTTATTTTTGCGAATAAAATCAATCCTCTTTAATAAAGAAATAATGGAGGTTTGTTGTATACAATGAGATGTACCTATAGATTTTAATTTGGTAGTATAGAATCTCATTGAAGATCATGCTATGTTGAACATATGTGTATTTTTGAGTAATCTCCCATTACGCTAAATGACAGAGACCCACTAAACACCATTTGTGCTCTGAGATAAAAATCCATTTATCAGTAGCACTATTTGTCTACTACATGCTTCATAAAAGTGTTTTATTTGTTTATAAAATGTATATGATTGCAGTCCTTTGATAACCTGATACAACATGTAAGTACCATCGACCACTGACATGAAAAGGAAAGTAAAATACTTCCGTTACTTTGGAAATGACCTCAGGCTCAACCCACACATGTCATTAGTTGAGCTCATTGAGACTGAATTTCTTGACTGACCAATTACATTATCTCCACACTTCTGCTTCTATTCTTTCAACATGGACTGTTTACATGTGGCACACACTGTTGGCGCTTTCCAAATAAGCTAGCAATATATAGACCGCCTTTTCCTCATGGACCCGTTGCGCCAAATGGCAGAGACCCGCTGAATCCATGTTCACATTGAAAAGAGAATCATGGTTTAGTTGGTTTGTTGTTGGGAAACATATAAGGTAACAAATTTAATGCCCTTTAATAATTAAAAAAACATGGCTTGTTGTCTACAAAGAGATGTACACATCGTGTATGTTCAAAAACATGACTCTTTGAACATATTACATGACTCGGCATCTTCTTGTAGGAAAGAAAAAAAGCAAAGAGAGAAGCATTGAGGAATCAGTATAACAATTTTGAAATACAATAATTTCGAAATCTTGCAAAATCATAACAAAAATTTTAGGAGTTATGAACAATTAGAAATACATTATACTGAAAGTTGAGTAAAATATATCTTTTGGATTGAGCAAATATATAGCTGCAGAATTTTGCAAATTAACACATAACAAGAATCTAAGGCTCTCTAGACTCCTTTTCCTTGCTAAATATGCACGCTTTCCATGGAATTTTTTTCAATATATTTGTTCTATAAACAAATGCTTGCTTTCTTTCCTTTTTTTGAAGCAGGTCGCATGCCATCAACAGCCCAACACCGAACAACTAGAGCCCAGTCACAACAATCATGCACGAGCAGCAAGCCAGCAAAAAAACACAACAGGTGCCCAGACACATACACATAACTAAGCCAGTAGTAACCAACCACACAACAAGAACTTGTAGCTAGCAAGCGAGCGCTACGACCAAGTATGTATGATGCTACCACCAAGCCAGCCACAACAATCATGCACGCAACGGCAAGCCAGTAAAAAAATACAATGGGTGCCCGGACACACACAACACTAAGTCAGCAAGCACACACACAACAAGAACCTTTAGCAATCAAGCACAGAGGATAGGAGGACAGCTGGGACCGGAACAAAATTACCTTGCTAGCGACGGGATGCCTAGGCGGAAGCGACTGGAGGCGGCGGCAACGGCGAGTCCAGGCAGCAGCTGCACGAGCATGAGACATGCATTTCATTAGTTGGCAATGGAAGCATCCATCATATTCATACATACCTTCGTTTCTTTATGAGCACTCCACTTCTCTGCCTCACCCTGTTGACCTCCACCTCAATAACCTGGTCAATCAACAACACATGATGCATGGGGTGATGATAAACCTTATATAAATATATATGTGTATATATATATCTGAAAATGGACAGGAGGCAGTGCGGAGTATTAGATCTCTGAACTCTGACGGGCCGATGAGCCAATGGAAGAAGGGGATGGTGAGGGCAGCATTGAACACATAGGCCTAGCGCCGGAAGGGAGTTATCACCTCAGCTCACCTAGGAAGCAACAACTTCCATTTCCAAAAGAAAAATGACCAGGAAACGTAAGCCGGTAGTGGTTAGATACCTGCAAATGATTAATTGTTAAAGACTACTTTGGGAACAATCACTCTGAGCAATAAACGTAATAAACAGAGAACAAAAAGGAACAAAACAAAGCCAGGTTTTTTCACCTAAAAGGAATTGTCAAATGCAGCGATAGCATGTTTGCATTTCTTTTCCAAATTGCACATGAGCTTTGACTGTAGGGAAGAGATAAAACTTCCCACAAACAAACATCCAGTTATGATAACCGTGATCTCAGGAAGAGTAGAAAGATGCATCTTATACTCTAGAGTTCAGATATATCAAAAATTCATTTCATCTGACCTCTTTGGAGTTAAACTAAACAGTTGTTCTTATCCTGTAACATGCTACTACTTAGTTGCACCCCTCTTACTCCTGACACTACAAACTCCAGTTTATGTGGCGTACTTTATGCATATATAAATGATGTATAAAGCCTGAACATGGCAAAAAAAATGCAAGGGATTACCTGAATATATGATACTGCAGTACACCTAATTTTCTAACTGAAATTAAACCTACCACTTCCTGTTCTCAGATTTTAGTTCATTTATAAACTCTGCATTCTACTCATACAAGCATACCACATCTAATATTCTGCTATAACCCATATTATTGTTACCTTACTAAATTCATAATTATTATCAGTTTATAATGAAAATAAAGTACCCTAATGCATCCCCTATTAAATGGCGTTACGAACCGCAGTGTATGTGTGTATTGATATGCTTACACACATGCTATGAAGCATGGAACCTGGCAAGATAAATGCAAAGGATGCCCAACAAAACTCTTGCTCCATGGCCTTACTTCTATTGTTGTTGCAGACTTGAGTCCCACTTTGCTGAACCTTTTGTACATGCTGTTAAAAAAAGCTCTTGATTCCCTTATAAACCCCCTCCTATGAACCATGAATACCCAAACCATATAACAAGCAAATAAGATTAAATCACCCATACAGTAATCGAGTGAAAAGCTTAACCAACGGGAAAACACAATAAATTTTAGTTGTCACATGGAACAGGTGCACAGTTCATACAACGATCACATTTAATATATTTTTTTACTTGTACTCACAAGAGCCTGTTCTCAACAAAAAGTACCAACAACTGTACATCATCAAGTAAAAATATAGAGCGTTGTACATTGATTGCAAATACCAGAATAGAAAGGCAAGGAATTTGCAACCCCCCCAAAAAGAGGATAGCACAATGGCTAGTTAGAACAGAGCTGATGTTATCTAAAAATATGTTCCCAAGCAGCAAAATAGCAATCTCATATTATCCTATACGACGCTGCAAACAAATAAGGAGTCGCGCATGCCCATCTCTAAGCAAAATAGTCTGCATAACATGAAATCCATAACAACAAATCAGCAAAACTACTTTGGAAAGTCCATTGATAGCTAGAGAACATGGTCCAACACAAACCATATCACCAAAATGCAAGCGCAAACTTGATTGGATTCGCAAGAGGGATAAAATTCACCTTGGTCTTGTTCAACTCTTCAGCTAAAATTGTTCTTCATCTCTTCTTTCACAGATCTGCACACATCATGTGTACAAAACCCACATATCAGGGAACTAAAATGTGAATGAGCTATGTATATTTGCTAATTAATAATTTTATTTCTTCTCAGTATTTCTAATTTGGAGCAAGCACAATAATTTACAGTGTGTGCATGAATGTTCATACACCCAACAAGAAATCTCAGAAGAACAAAATAAGAATCTGGATGCCTAGTAAAATCAAAGTTGAAATAAAAGTTACCTTCCATTCCATCGGTGATCTGCTCTCTCTCTCCCTCCCTCCCTCCCTCACACACACACACACACACACACACACACACACACACACACACACACAAACATGCATCAGACAAGACGTACAAAGGGATAGAAGAGTACCTATGTTTTCTTGGTCCTCCCTGCCTGGCTGCTTCAAACTGTGGACGGATTGGAAGATGGCGCACCTGTTCCTCACCATGAAGCACCTCGGCCAACCCATGGTGCCCATCCTTGGCCACTACTCCCATGCTCGAGTTGCCTTCCATCAGGAAGAGGACATGCATATGTGCTCGTCCGCCAGCGCTGCTTGCAAAGGCGAAGACTTCCTTCCCCTCTTCCCCTCTTGACACCCTCCGTCCATGGCGGATCCGTGGTCAGCGGCGAGAACGAAGCAGTGGGATGAGCTGGCCGCCGACGACAGAGAAGAGGGAGAGCCATCGTCCACCGCACCATGAGGAAGAGGCGGAGTGCATCCTCCCGTACAACGCGCCCGAGCCCCAGCCTCGTCACAGCTCCCGATCCAGGAGTGGATCGAGCCGCCGCCAACCTCCAGGTCGCGTCCAGGTTGGGCCCGTCCTCTCCGGCGCCGGCCGATGACCCTCTCTCCTGTCAGCCGTCGCACCTTCCTTTCCTCTTTCCTCTCTCTTTCTCCCTCCTCTCCTTCCTTCTCTCTCTCCCCCTCATTTTGTCTCTCAGCTAGGGTTCGTGCGCGAGGAGGAGCGCAGGCCGACGCCGGCCGGTCACCCTCTCCCGTCCGCTGCCGGGCCTCCCTCTCCTCTCCTCTCCCCTTTCTCTCTCTCTCATCTTCCTATCTCTCTCTCCTAGGGTTCGTGTGGGATGAGGGGACCGGAGTGTGCACGGCGTGCGGGATGAGGGGATTGGGTTGTGTTGGGTGCGGGCGCGGCGCGTGGATGGGATAAATTCTCTCTCACCCGGGCGCCGCTTACCCAACCAATACGGACACGAGACGAGCCCACCAGTCATTGGGCAGAAAAATGAACCGTGGGGTGAAAATAATTTAACCGCAAGTGAAGATCCAATGGCTTAGGCGCACCAGAAAGGCAGATCGAACGGCCGACGAAGCCCCAATCGGGGGAGCCTCCTGGAGGTGAGTTGGCTAGCCTCTTTTTTGTTTTAAATTGTGGTGTCAAATGAACAACACATTTACTAAATTAAAATAGTTACTTTATTTTTTTATTCGTATTGGAAAATATTTGACTACAACTCTGTGTGTTCTATTTTAACGTACTAGAAATAATTTGTTCAGTAAAATATTTAATAATAGTCCCTACGTGCAAAACCACTCTTTACAATGCATTCGAAGTGAGACGTCTATTAAGAAAATAAGTTCGTGTTATCTAATTCAGTTTTGTTGACTTCATAGCACGCACCTCTAATTCATCCCCGATGAATCAGACCTGACTCAACTCTAAGCAGTAGCAGGCATGACAAACAAGCATGAATGAGTAGGCACATCAGGGCCCAAACAACTCCTACTCATGCTAGTGGGTTTCATCTATTTACTGTGGCAATGATAGGTCATGCAGAGGAAAGGGGTTCAGCTACCGCAGCATGTAACAGTTGAAACATTGTTGTCCTAATGCAGTAAAAGAGAGCAGGAGCGAGAGAGTAGGATTGTATCGGAATGAACAAGGGGGTTTTGCTTGCCTGGCACTTCTGAAGATAATATAGCTCTTCATCGGTGTCAACGATCTCATCGTCGAAACCATGTCTATCGAGAGGGGACAAGCACCGGCAATAGAGAAGAACACAATCAATGCAAATGCGACAATATGATGCATGATCATGACATGGCAATATGCTATGATTTGAACTAATGCATCTAGCAACAATTTAAATGAAGTCCATATGAACCAAGGGTTCATATGCAAACTCCATAAGGGGTATTTAAAATGCCATTATCATGTTTTCACCTATACATGGGGTATAAGTTTGTTGAACATGCATGAAAGTAGCATAAATGGATAGATTGGATTTTTCTGATAATTTTTCATATATAAAACTTTTCATTTGGAGTTATAGATTATTTTCTATGATTTTTACAAGTTTTAAACATTTTCTGAAATTTCCTGGATTATAAAAACGCCAGAAAACATTTACTGCGTCAGCATGACGACAGCACTGCGTCAGCAGGTCAACTGGCGCGGCCCAGGTCAAACTGACCAGTGGGACCCGCGTCTTAGTGGCTAAACTAACTATCTGGGTTGATTAATGTTTAACTTAAATCTAACCTAAGTTATTTAAGGGCTGGGCCCGCATGTCAGCGAGTCAGGGGAGGTCAAACCCCCTGGTCAGCGGGGTCAAACCCGGGTCAACTAGGTCAAACTCGCCGGCGGCTTGTCGCCGGCGATGACAGAAACGGCGGGACGGCTCGGGAATGCGCTATAGGGAACCATTCAAGGCGCCGTTGGGCTCTACGGAAAGCTGGCGCAACGACGCATCCGTTGGCAGCCGTGGTTGGGCCTGGGGTGGCTGGAGTCGACGGCGGCGAGCTCGGTCGCGGCCGTCGAAGTTCAGGCGTGGGTGCGGGCAGTGTTGCGGTGTGCGAGCAAGCGAGCTGAGGCGCTAGTGGTGGCCTACGTGATGCGGTGAATACGTTGGTCGCATGCCCGAGACCAAATGGTCACCGGAGCATCACCGGTGGCGAGCTCGGGCGGCAGCGCGTTCGGTTGCAGGCGAGGCGATGGCTACGGCACACGAGGGGAAAAACGGAGAGGGGGAGCAGGAGCAGGGGCTCACGGCGGATCCAGCAGAGGCGACGGCGAGGCCGGGGAGAGGCTGGAGCTCGCGAATCCCCGACGAGTCCGCCGGCGGTCAGAGGTTGAAGACGAGGTTGGGGACGATGCTGCAGGGCTTCCGGAGGGGCCTGGCTCCGTGGGGAGGGAGAGCGGGTCGAGGTGCAGCTCCTGAGCTCAGCGGCAGGGCGAGGGGAGCTCGGTGGACGCGGTGGTAGTGGACGGCGGCGACGGGTCGCTCGGGAAGAGAGCAGAGAGGGGAGGGGCGAGAGCTGCGAGGAGGGGAGAAGTGTAGAGGGTCGAGGGGAGTGCGTGGCAGCGCCAGGGAGGGCCAGGGCGAAGCGGCAAGCAGGAGGTGGAGGCTCGGGCACGGGCGCGTCGACACGCCTCTGCCAGTTGGCAGAGGTTGAAGAGCCCCTGGTGGGCTGGGCTGCCAAGGGGACTGGCCGGGTGGGCTGGGCCAGCACAGGTGAGGCGCAAGTAGGTTTCTCTCTCTCTCTCTCTCTCTCTCTCTCTCTCTCTATTTTTGTTTCAGTTTTCTAGTTTTGTAGTTTGTTTTTGATCCAGTTTTAAAGAACTAAATCAATCTTATAAATCTTGAAAATATTCATGAGCACTTTCTGAATTATTTCAGTGTCCCACAAATAAATCCAACATTATTTGAGCATTTAAATTATTTATAGTGTTTAAATGCCCAAAGTCAAATACAATATGATTTAATTCAAAAATCCAAAAATTATCTAAGAATATATTCATCATTTTTGGCAGAGGTTTCCACCTTAACCAGAAGTCATGAACTTTTCTTAGGAACGTTTTGGGTTTATTGAAAAAGATTTTAATCCACCCTAGTTGAGTTGATTTAATGCTAGGGTTTGAACAATCCCCATTTCAACTTTAATTGAACTTAAACATGATGCAACACAAGAAGCTAGCCTAGTGCAATACCAGAAGCTAGGGATGTGACAACTCACCCCCACTAAACAAGAATCTCGCCCCGAGATTCAAGACTTGAGGTAAGAGGAAAGGGGGGTCACAAAACTATCACAATCTTCATGATCCATTTGCCCTTCTTGAAGATGTTGACTCATTGCTTCAAATCGATCTTGACGTCTTTGCTTTCGAGATCTTCATACAATTATGACAACAGAAAGAACTCTATAGGAGACGATCTCCTCGAAGATCGAACAACTTAGGATCAACTCATGGATTGAGACATGGAAACATCTCTCAAGCTGAGACACGAAGCATACATCTGAAGAAATGGAGTGAGACAGATGACGAGGGCTCGCTAGGTAGACAACAATTCCAGACTTAAGAATGTGGTGATCGGTTGTCAACGTAGCGAGGAGTTGAATTGCCATGATACCATAACGGGGCACCTTAGGGAAGGTTACTCGTAGGAATATCCCTTAAGTGGCAAAAAGAATTACCTTTGATTCAGAGATCATTAGAGCTCTTTATACCAGCTTAAGGCAAATCACAATCGATCATTTGAAGGAGTTCGGTAGAATGACATACTCAGACTAGAATGGATGATGTGGATTACCTTGTTGAAAACAACACAAGGAATGATTTTAGTAATTGGGGAGAAGCTCAACAGTAGAGAGTGAGTCCACTATTTCGAAAGTTATAGCATAACTGAGGAATCTGAGAGCAAACCCAATTAGTGACGATGGTAACACCTAGCGCTTGTGCGTGCTCTCAAGAACTTGAGCATTTCCATATTCATCAAGGTTTAACCAATATTCGTGTCAAGGATCCTGGCAACACAACGTACTACCATGATGAATAGAGATGGACGATGTAGATGCAAAGAAAGATAACACTTTCTTAGATTTCACCTTAGCGAGGCCAAGGAAACAAAATCTGGATGATCGGCCGAGAGACATTTAGCACTCCGCTTCTAATGTTCTCCTTGATGTGCTAGTGTATCCCATTCATAGATATGGTTTGATATCTAGAACATCAAGTAAAAGGTCAAACTTCGGGAACACAAAAATCCATAAGGAGTAACTGCTGGAGTAAATCCTACGAAATCCTTATGGGGAGGTGGCCAACTTCCTCAAACAAGATACTACAGTAATAGGTCTTCCGGCTGGATGTATTGGCCACGACATCCACTTTACCGGGTTACAGAGAGACCAATACTATAGTTCTTGGGAAACGTTACAACCATCATAACTGCCTGAGATTCAGATCTGGTTGGTGTCAGGAAATTCCAGACTCATTGAGTCTAGAAAGAAAAATGAAAGTTTGCAACACAAATAAACGAGATGACGTTGCGAGATTCTCGGAGAATGAACTATGGTAGTAAGCTCCAAAACATGAGCTGGTTCCGCTACAACATATGATCACGTTGTCCGAGACAAGTATGACCACATAGTAGTCTTATAATAAAACACTACCGAGTTCAGGTTGGGAACAATCATCGAGGATATCGAAGTCCTCACATAAGTCCGGATTAGCTCTTATGAAGGAACTCCTTCTCCTTGAACAAATCAGTCAGTGGCTTGGTGTGCTAAGGATACATATAGAATGGAGGTTGCAAGTCTCCAAACCACAGAATGCTTCGCACGTATGCAAGACCGATTTGGGATGATTCTAGAGGAGGCAAAACAAACTTTCTCTAATTCACGGCGGCAACTTGCATCAAATGCACATGAATTAAAGGAAGTCACTTCTTTCATCCGAACATATGCTTCATGAACGGAACACGAAGATAATGCTTATAAAGTTTCCAATACTAGCTGGATGTTCAACATGAGTCATGGGGGAGACAAAATGCTGCTGATAGGCTCAACAGCAACTCATCAGAATTTCCATATCACTGGACTTCCACCATCATGTGAACACGGTAATAGCATTGGTCAGACCAAAAGATGTAATGGTGTATGCTCGAGGAGAAAAACAGCCACGAGTAAGACAACATTACAAATATCGTTAGTTCTGACTTGATTTGACGATAGCCCATATGCAAATCAAAGGTTTGGGTAAGACAATAAATCCAACAATTGACCACGAGGACCAATCGATGAAGATATCATCTTTCTTCAACACACATATACAAAAGATATCCCTTTGAAATGAACTAAGTTTAGGCAAAGCATTTATCTTCCAACTCTCCAAGTTGATGTATAGCTTAACCAACTAGCTCAGGGGTATCCAGCACGGATTCTTGGAGAAGGGGTGGTTTATAAGAAATCAACTTGATCACGAGCTCAACATAGCGATCAGGTGACAACCTGGTAATACTTCTGAGAAGATATTCAGAAAATCATGAACCACCGATATGTTACTAAGCTCGAGAACAATCTTGCTTCTCAGGGCAAGATGATGTGATCAAATAAGCGAGGGGTTGGCACAATCCTAACTCATTGATCAAAGAGTGCACCAGAAAATAAGGACTAGGTAGCACGATCAATCTTAGAATGATGATTCCATAACCAACACACTAAGAATGGGATTTTCGTCCATTAACCACTAAGCAACATGGTTGCTAGGGATATTGATTTCACACATCATGATTCACTTGTCGACGTTTCGGTTACAATAACACGGGGCCGAGGAATGAACAATGATGGCAAGAAGTATCACTACGTCAAGAATCCATAAGAGAAGGTGCAATCCTCATGACATTCCTGACATAAAGTGGGTAATACTTCAAGATAGAACAGAACAAAAGCTGGGTTGGCATTTTGATCTGCGAGATACAACTACTTTGACCCAATCCTGGATATGGAAGAGAAACTGGAGTTTGTTTCTCCTAGTCATTCCGAATAGGATGGCTTGACGGACCA
Organism: Aegilops speltoides; assembly: GCA_021437245.1. NCBI lineage: Eukaryota > Viridiplantae > Streptophyta > Magnoliopsida > Poales > Poaceae > Aegilops > Aegilops speltoides. Next base: position 434,186,929 of record CM038146.1, read on the forward strand.
CAAGAGTAATAGGTATCGATGAACGAATGCACGCATACTCCTGACTATCAATTGATAGGCAAGGGTCGGAATACAACTAAAGAGGGACAACTCAAAGGAGCATATAACTTTCTGAGTTGTGGATGCATAGATTAGTACGTCAAACCAAGTTCAACAGGTTTCTGCCAGATAACCCATGCAGAGAAGGTAGGACTGGCAGGGTATCAACATAGAATCGAGAACTCGTCAAGAGCACTCTGGTTGTGATCTTTTGGTTCAGCGAGGAACTTCTGCCATAAACAGCTCATGGTACTTGGAAGAAGGTAATACCACGAACCTCGAGGACTATTGCAAAGGTTACTAATATCCTAAAGGAACTAGCAAACACTATCAACATGAAATAAGTAGGGTGAATCTCGGGTTCAAAACCCAGGAATAGAATGCCTACTAACTAGGTGGCATCACGGGATGCTTTCGAGAATGATGGCCAGAATGATCACATTGGAAACACAAAACATGGCTGGGTTACTAGGTGATCCTCTAAGATACCTAGGGTCATAATACTAGCTCCAACATATATGTCGAGGCACCAGAGTACCTCAACTCACTGATTAGTGTGGTTAACCTGGCCCAAAGGAACTTCAGGAAGAGGAGGAAGGGAGTTGCAAATGCATCAGACTATTTAGAAACCTGGGATGACTCGGACAGCATAACGGCTGTAAATGCTCAAAAGAATTTAGACATGCTACAAAAATGGTGGCATAACCACTCAGAAGCACCATATCAAGGTTTCGAGATCAACAGTTAACATACGGAAGTAGTAGGAACTGAAGTGAAGCTTAGAACCATCAATCCTATAGGTCTACGGATTAGAAACACGTGATCCTAATAGAAAGAAGAGATAGCCTAGTTCCTTAACCCCGTAGGAAAAATAAGATGACTCAGATCAGAAGGGCATAAGGTATGAGGAGTAAAAAGAGCCTTACATTCCCAACCACAATCAATTCCCTTATATAACTAAAGCATTTCTAGACTCAACTTCGACCAGTTTGGCTTGGTAATCCTACAGGCATGTCATGATCATGCATCATAATGTCACATTGCATTGATTGTGTTTCCTCTCTCTTGCCGGTAATTGTTCCCTCTCAGTAAATGTGGTTCCAACGATGAGATCGATGACACCGATGAAGAGCTATATTATCTTCAGAAGTGACAGGCAAGCAAAACCCCCTTGTTCATTCCGATACAATCCCACTCTCTCGCTCCTGCTCTCTTTTACTGCATTAGGACAACAACAACATATCTGTTACTTGCTGTGGTAGTTGAACCCCTTTATCCTCTGCATGACCTGTCATTGCCACAGTAAATAGATGAAACCCACTAGCAAGAGTAGGAGTTGTTTGAGCCCTGATGTGCCTACTCATTCATGCTTGTTTGTCATGCCTGCTACTGCTTAGAGTTGAGTCAGGTCTGATTCATCGGGGATGAATTTGAGGTTTGTGAACATGTCCTACTGTTGAGAGCTAAGTGTGTGAACACGATTTGGTAAAGGTAGCGGTGAGAGGCCATGTAGGAGTACATGGTGGGTTGTCTCATTGAAACCATCCTCAGGAACTGAGTTCTGTGTTTGTGATCCATGAACAGCTACTACCACACATTGGAATGCTTAAGTGCCCCTCTCGGCTTATTAATCAACTCGATCTCTGTCCAGGAGTTGCAACTAGTTTCTGGTGTTTGTAGGTAGTGTTAGTAGTCCACCAAGTGGCACCGATGCAGTGGGCTTGGGGCGGACTAGGCACCATGGCACGGTGTATAGCGTAGATCCACCCGTCAAGGTGGGCTTGGGAACCCTGCACACATCGTTTGGGGCCGTGGCGACACCCGGCGGATCTCCTTGCGGATGGAACCCGAATAGGCGATAAACCGGGCGAGAGACTTGTGTGGTTAGTCGGTGGTGGCCGACTCCTCGCTAGGCTTCGCTTGAAGGTTGCGAGATACACGTGGTGTACATGGCGGTAAGTGGCGAGGCGTGTGTGAAAAGTACACCCTGCGGGGTTAACATTATCTATTGAATAGCCATGTCGCGGTAAGGACTTACGGGTTGCTGTCAGGTTCATAGACAAGTGAAAGTGGATACTCTAAAATCGCAAGATAAGCGTGAGTGCTATGGATGGCGTTCTCGTAGGGAGGCGGGACGGATCCATAGTGGTGTATTGATATGGTAAATATGTGGACTCGTGCGCCACCTCAAAAGAGTTACTTGCAATCGTAGTTCGGGATAGCCACCGAGTCAAAGCTGGCTTCTTTGGTTAAACCCCACCATCCCTTTGTTGATAATGATGCATATGTAGATAGTTCGATGTAAGTCTTCTTTGGGTACATTTGTACTCACGTTTGCCTATTTTATGTTTTTGCAGAGACTTGATCTCACTAGTAGTACGTGTGGACTTCAGCGTTTAGCTTGTTACCTCAGCTACGATCTTGTGCCCTCGGCAGAATCGGTAGTTAGTCGGGCTTCTCGGCCTTTTCATTTGTAATTATGCGTACTCGGACATGTTAAGCTTCCGCATGTGCTTTGACTTGTATGCTCTGAATCTGGGTCGAGACCCATGTTTGTAATATCTCGCTCCTCGGAGCCTATTGAATAAAATACTTGAGTTGTAGAGTCATGTTGTGATGCCATGTTGTATTTGCACATATCGAGCATATTGTGTGTATGTTATTGAAATGCTTGGTATGTGTGGGATCGACTATCTAGTTGTTTATCCTTAGTAGCCTCTCTTACGGAAATGTCTCCTAGTGTTTCCATTGAGCCATGGTAGCTTGCTCTTGCTCCGGAACACTTAGGCTGGCCGCATGTGTCCTTCTTCGTTCTGTGTTCTGTCCCTCGGGAAATGTCATGCGATGAATAACGGAGTCTGTCAGCCCGCCACAGCCAGTTCACGAGTCTGTTAGCCAGTGCTACTGCCTGGATTCACTCGGCGATGACCGACACGTTCGATCTTTGGGTCATGGACCTTTGTCCTCGTAAGTTTGTGCCACTTTGGGTTTACGATCGCCATGTCAGCCCGGCTCCTTATCATATGGATGCTAGCAACACTATCATATACGTGTGCCAAAAGGCGCAAACGGTCCCGGGCAAAGGTAAGGCGACACCCGTGGGAATACCGTGCGTGAGGACGCAAAGTGATATGAGGTGTTACATGCTAGATCGATGTGGCATTGAGTCGGGGTCCTGACAGCTTTAAAACATTCCAAAGTTATTTGAAAATATATCCCATATATTATGAATATAATTCCAAATTCAAATACAATAATGATTTAAATTCAGTGCCCAAAATATTACTTACAAATGTTCATTATTTGGACTCCGGTATTCATCGCGTGACATTTCCCCGAAGGGACAGACACAAGAACGAAGAAGGACACATGCCGGCCAGCCTAAGTGTTCCGGAGCAGTAGCAAGCTACCATGGCTCAGTGGAAGCACTAGGAGACATTTCCCGATAAGAGAGGCTACTAAGGATAAACAACTAGATAGTCAGATCCCACACATACCAAGCATTTCAATAACATACACACAATATGCTCGATATGTGCAAATACAACATGGCATCACAACATGACTCTACAACTCAAGTATTTTATTCAATAGGCTCCGAGGAGCAAGATATTACAAACATGGGTCTCACGACCCAACATTCAGAGCATACAAGTCAAAGCACATGCGAAGCTTAACATGTCCGAGTACGCATAACTACAAATGAAAAAGGCCGAGAAGCCCGACTAACTACGAGATCTCCGCCGAGGCACAAGATCGTAGCTGAGGTAACAAGCTAAACGTCAAGTACACACGGAACTACTAGCGAGACTAAAGTCTCTCCAAAAACGTAAAATAGGCAAACGTGAGTACAAATGTACCCAAAGAAGACTTACATCGTAACTAACTACATATGCATCATTATCAACAAAGGGGTGGTGGGGCTTAATCGCAAGAAGCCAGCTTTGACTCGGTGGCTATCCTAAACTACGACTGCAAGTAACTCTTTTGAGGTGGCACACACGAGTCCACATATTCACCATATCAATACACCACTATGGATCCGCTCCCGTCTCCCTACGAGAGCGCCATCCATAGCACTCACGCTTATCTTGCGCATTTTAGATTATCCACTTTCACTTGTCTATGAACTTTACAGGCAACCCAGAAGTCCTTTTCCGCCGACACGGCTATACGAATAGATAATGTTAACCCTGCAGGGGTGTACTTCTTCACACACGCTCTCGCCACTTACCGCCATGTACACCTCGTGTATCACGGCAACCTTCAAGTGGAAGCCTGGCGAGGGAGTCGGCCACTACCTGACTAACCACACAAGTCTCTCGTCCAGGTCTATCGCCTACTCGGGTTCCATCCGCAAGGAGATCCGGCCGGGGTGTCGCTCAGGGCCCCAAATGATGTGTGCAGGGTTCCCAAGCCCACCTCGACGGGTGGATCTACGCTGGTACACCGTACACGGTGCCTAGTCTGTCCCAAGCCCACCTGTACCGGGTGCCACTTGGTAGACTACTAACACTACCTACAAACACCAGAAACTAGTTGCAACTCCTGGACAGAGATCAGGTTGATTAATAAGTCGAGAGGGGCACTTAAGCATTCCAATGCGTGGTAGTAGCTATTCATGGATCACAAACACAGAACTCAGTTCCTAAGGACGGTTTCAATGAGACAACCCACCATGTACTCCTACATGGCCTCTCACCGCTACCTTTACCAAATCGTGTTCACACACTTAGCTCTCAACAGTAGGACATGTTCACACACCTCCAATTCATCCCTGATGAATCAGACCTGACACAACTCTAAGCACTAGCAGGCATGGCAAACAAGCATGAATGAGTAGGCACATCAGGGCTCGAACAACTCCTACTCATGCTAGCGGGTTTCATCTATTTATCGTGGCAATGACAGTCATGCAGAGGATAAAGGGTTCAGCTACCGCAGCAAGTAACAGATGAATCGTTGTTGTCCTAATGCAGTAAAAGAGAGCAGGAGCGAGAGAGTAGGATTGTATCGGAATGAACAAGGGGGTTTTGCTTGCCTGGCACTTTTGAAGATAATAAAGTTCTTCATCGGTGTCATCGATCTCATCGTCGGAACACGTCTACTGAGAGGGGACAAACACCAGCAAGAGAGAAAGAACACAATCAATGCAATGCAACAATATGATGCATGAGTGTGACATGGAAATATGCTGTGGTTTGAGCTAATGCAACAAGCAGCAAGTTAAATGGAGTTGGTTTGAACCCTAGGTTCAAATTCGAACTCCCCATGTGATTATTTAAATGCCATTCATATGATTTGTCCTAAACAGCAGCTATAAGTTGTTATAACATGCATGAAAATGGTACAGATGAATAGATTGGATTTTTCTGATCATTTTTCATATATAATTTATCTCATTTGGAGTTACGGTGGAATTTATATGAATTCTAGAAGTTTGGGATATTTTCTGGATTTTCTTGAAGTAAATTAAATCCAGAAAAAAAACTAATTGCGTCAGCACTACGTCACTACGACGTCAGTGGTCAACAGGCGTTGACCAGGTCAAACCTGACCAGTGGGGCCCACTGGTCAGTGACCCAGTCAACTAACTACGTTAGTTAGCCCTAACTAACTGGGCAGGGGCCACTAGTCAGTGACTGTAGTAACTAACCTAACTAGTTAATTAGTGCTAACTAGAGTAATTAGTCAGGCGGGGTCCGCAAGTCAGTGGGAGAGAGGGGGAAGTCAAACCGGGCCGTGGGGTCAAACCACGCCGGTCAACGGGTCAGCGGTCGCCGGTGTTTAGCCGCCGGCGAGTCCAGGCGCGGTGGTGCACTGCAGGATTCGCCTACAGAGCGCCGTTTGGTGCGCGAAGCTCAGCTACGGGATGCGGACGCTCGTCCGCATCCAACCGTGGTGGTGGCGGAGGCCGGGGTGGCCGGAGTTCTCGCTGGCGACGACCTTGGCGGTCGCCGGAGCTCGGGTGAGCTCGGGATCGAGGCTACGGCGGACGAGTCGGCGCGTGCGAGGCATCTACGGGCCCTACGAGATGCGGCGAGGTCAGTGGACAGGACGACGGGGCCGTTGCGTGGCCGGAGCCACGTCGGCGGCGAGCTCAGGCGGCGGCTCGAGCGGGTGTGCTTGGTGCGGCGACTACAGCAAGTGGCAGAGAGAGCGGAGAGGGGAGGATGGTCAGTGGCTCACGGCGGATGCAGGGGTGGCTTCGGCGTGCCCGGGGAAGCACCGGAGCGTGCGCAGCGGTGAAGGGGATCTCCGGCGGCCGGCGATGAAGATGACAAAGATGGTGATGATGCAGGGCCTCCGGCGCCGTGTATCTCGGTGGAGAGGACGAGGAAGATGCGGCGGAGCTTCTAGGCTGCTCGAGGGGGCGAGGGAGAGGCGATGGCCGCGGTGGTGCTCGTCGGTGGCGGCGGGCGCATTCGGTGAGATGGGGAAACGACGAGGGAGAGAGCAGGGGGAGGAATGAGAGGCCGGGTCGATCGGGACGGCACTGAGGAGGAAGACCCGCGGTGTTACCACCGCCCCGGGACGCTTGAGCAGCAGCGGTGGCGTGGCAAGACGGCCGGCTTGTAGCGTCGAACGCTGCCTTCGGCGTCCGACTGGCGCGGTGAAGATGACGACTGGCAGTTGGGCTAGTGGGCCGCACTGCTGGGCTGGGTAAGTGGCCAGGTACCCTCTCTCTCTCTCTCTCTTAATTGTTTTTGTTTTTCTATTATTTTGTAACTTTAGGGCTTTATTAAAAATAGTTAGACACCTTCAAAAATCCTGAAAATAATCATAGGCTCTGTTTAGATTAATTCCAACAGCCCACACTTATTTCCAGAATTATTTGAGCATTTAAAATATTTACTAGCATTTAAATGCCCAAATGCAAAGTACATATGATCTAATTCAGTGACCAAATATGTCATGGAAAAATATGCAACACCTCTGGTTATGGTTTCTAGCATTTTCTAGAAATGATGAACATTTTTGAAAGCCAATTGGATTTACTGAATATATTTTTAGGTTGAACCTATTTGAATCCCATTTGGTACTAGGGTTTGGACATCCCCATTTTAGGTTTAAATGAAATTTTAAACATGATGCAGCAACAAGCTAGTCCAAGTGCATAGCAAGGCTAGGGACGTGACAACTCACCCCCACTAAACAAGAATCTCGTCCCGAGATTCAAGCGTAATGTAAGATGAAGGGGGGGACGCAAACTAACACAATCTTCACGATCCAGGTTGCACTTCATAAGAACGTTGACTCGATCACCATCTTTGTCTCGAGGTCTTGCTCTGGGGACTCCAGCCAACATGACAACGAGAGGAAAAGGAAAACTCTAGAAGGATCGATCTTCTCGAAGATTGAACAACTCAGGATCAACTCACAGAATGAGACATAGCAACATCTCTCGAGCTGAGACACGGATCACACATCTAGAGGGATGGACTGGAACAGATGACGAGGGTTCACTAGGTAGACAACAATTCCACACTTAAAAGGGTGGTGAACGGTTGTCGACATAGCGAGGATTTGAGTTGCCATGATACCAAAACGAGACACCTTAGAGAAGGGTGAATCATAGAATTATCCCTTAGGTGGCAAAGAGAATTACTTTTGATTCAGAGATCATTGAAACTCTTTATACCAGCCTAAGGCAAATCACAACCGATCATTTGAAGGAGTCCAAAAAAATGACATACTTGGACCAGAATGGATGATGTGGACTACCTTGTTGAAGACAATGTCATGGATGATTTTGCTTATCATCTGAAATGGATGGGACCCATGGTAGGTCCACTTTTGAAGATGATCTTGGATAGCAACTGCTGAGAAGGCAGCCCATGGGAAATTGGCACAATGGCGGTGCAAGCTGGGAACAAAATGCAACTATTGGGAATGTTGCAACCATCATATCTGTCTGAGATTCAGATCTGGTTGGTGTCAGGATATTCCAGACTCATCAAGTCTAGGGAGAAAAAAGAAAGTTTGCAACACAAATCGACAAGATGACGCTGCAAGATTCTCGGGAAATGTACTACGATAGCAAGCCCCAAAACATGAGCTGGTTCTGCTACAATATGTGAACACGTTGTCCAAGACAAGCATGACCACATAGTAGTCTTATAATAAACACTACCAAGTTCAGGTGGGGAACCATCATCGAGGATATCAGAGTCTTTACGCACGTCCATGGATTAGATCCCAAGCATAGACTTCTCTTCCTTGAACAAGTCAATCAGTGGCTTGGTGTGCTAGGGATACATATGGAATGAATGTTGCAAGTCTCCAAACCACAGAATACTTCGCACGTATGCATGACTGATTTGGGATGATTCCAAAGGAGGCAAAACAAACTTTCTTGAATTCACGGCGGCAACTTTCACTAATACACGTGAATTAGAGGTAGTCACTTCTTTCATCCAAACATATGCTCCATGAGCGGGTCATGAAGATAATGCTTATAAAAGTTTCCAACACTAGGTTGATGTTCAACATGAGTCATGGGGGAGACAAAATGCTGCTGATGGGCTCAACAGCAACTCATCGGAATTTCCATATCCTTTGGACTTCGCCATCATGTGAACACGGTGATAGTATTGGTCAGACCAAAAGATGTAATGGTGTATGCTCGAGGGATCAACCACGAGTAAGACAACATTATGAACATCGTTAGTTCTGATTCGACTTGACGATAGCCCATACTCAAATCAAAGGATTGATAAGACAATAGGTCCAATAACTGATCACGGGGACCAATCGATGCAGATATCACTTTCTTCAACACACACTACACAAGAATATCCCTTTGGAACGAACTAAGTTTGGCAAACTTTTATCTTCCAACTCTCCAAGTTGTTGTTTAGCTTAACCAACTAGCTCAGGGTATCCAACACAGATTCTTGGAGAAAGGGTGGTTTACAAGAAACCAATTTGATCATGAGCTCAACATAACGATCGGGGAACAACACGGTAATACTTAGAAGATATTAGAAAAATCACGAACCACCAATATGTTACTAAGCTCGGGAACAACCTTGCTTTTCAGGGCAAGATGATATGATCAAAAGAGTGAGGGATTGACACAATCCTAACTCTTGATCAAAGAGTGCACTAGGAAAATGGACTAGGTAGCATGATCAGTCTTAGAATGATAATTCAATAATCAACATGCTAAGAATGAGAATATTGTCCATTAACTACCAAGCAACAGAGTTACTAGGAGTATTGATTTCACACATCATAGTTCACTTGCCGGCATTCCGGTTGCGACAACACGGGACCGAGGAATGAAAAATGATGGCAAGAAGTATCACTGCGTCAAGAATTCATGAGAAATGGTGCAATTCTCATGACAATCCTGACATAAAGGGGGTAATACTCCAGGGTAGAACAGAATCAAAACTGGATTGGCATTTGATCTGCGGAATACAACTGCTTTGACCCAATCCTAGAAATGGATAAGGTACTGGAGTTTGTTTCTCCTAGTCATTCTGAAATAGAATGGCTTGACGGACCACGGGAATAATAGGCATCGATGAACACGGTTGCACAACTACTCCTGTCTATCAATTGATAGACGAGGGTCAGAAGACAACTAAGAAGGACAACTCAAAAGAACATATGTTTTTTTTCTGAGTTGTGGATGCATAGATTAGTATGTCGAGCGAAGCTCAACATTTCTTCTGGATAACCCATGTGGAAAGGGTAGAGCTGGCAGATTCACAATTATGAATGGAGAACTCCTCAAGAGTACTCTGATTGTGATCCTTCGGTTCAGCGTGGAACTTCTGCCATAAGCGGTTCATGGTATTTGGAAGAACGATATACCACGAACCTCGAGGCTATCACAAGGTTACTAATATCCTGAAGGGACTAGCAAACACTATCAACGTGGAGTAGGTGGAGTGAATCTCGGGTTCAAAACCCAGGACTAGAATACCTACTAGCTAAATGACATCACGGGATGCTTTCGAGAATAATGGCCAGAATCATCACACTGGGAACACAAAACATGGCTAAATTACTAGGTGATACTCCCTGGGTTTTGAACCCAAGATTCACCCTACTTACCTCGTGTTGATAGTGTTTGCCAGTTCCTTTAGGATATTAGTAATCTTTGCGATAGTCCTTGAGGTCCGTGGTATATCGTTCTTCCAAATACCATGAACCATTCTTGGCAGGAGTTCTTTTGAACCAAAAGATCACAACCGGAGTGCTCTTGATGAGTTCTCCATTCTATATTATGAATCTGCCAGTTCTACCTTCTGCATGGGTTATCCGGAAGAAATGTTGAGCTTTGCTCGACATACTAATCTATGCATCCACAACTCGTAAAGATATATGTTCCTTTGAGTTGTCCTCTTCAACAGATTCGATCTTCGTTTATCAATTGATAGTCAGGAGTAATTGTGCATTCATGTTATCGATGCTTATTATTCTTGTGGTCCATCAAGCCATTCTATTCAGGATGACTAGGAGAAACAAACTCCAGTACCTCATCCATATCCAGGATTAGGTCAAAATAGTTGTGCTCCGCAGATCAAAATGCCAACCCAGCTTTTGATTATGTTCTACCCTGAAGTATTACCGTCTTTATGTCAGGATTTTCATGAGAATTGCACCGGCTCTTGTGAATTCTTGATGTAGTGATACTTCTCGCCATCATTATTCATCCCTCGGTTCCGTGTTGTCGCAACCAGAATGCCGACAAGTGAATCGTGATGTGTGAATTCAATACTCCTAGCAACCTTGTTGCTTGGTAGTTAATGGACAACAATTTCATTCGTAGCGTGTTGGTTTTTGAATCATTATTCTAAGATTGATCATGCTACCTAGTCCTTATTTCCGGTGCACTCCTCGATCAATGAGTTAGGATTGTGCCAGTCCCTCGCTCTTGTGATCATATCGTCTTGCCCTGAAAAGCAAGATTGTTCTCGAGTTTAGTAACATATCGGTGGTTCGTGATTTCCTGATTATCTTCTCGGAAGTATCACCAGGTTGTCCCCCTGACCAATGTGTTGAGCTCGTGATCAAGTTGGTTTCTTGTAAACCAACCTTCTCCAAGAATCTGTGCAGGATACCCCTGAGCTAGTTGGTTAAGCTAAACAACAACTTGGAGAGTTGGAAGATAAAATCTTGTCCGACTAAGTTCATTTTAAGGGATATCTTGTATGTGTGTTGAAGAAAGCTGGTATTTTCATCGATTGACCCACGTGATCAGTTAATGGACCTATCATCTTATCCAATCCTTGATTTGAGTATGGGCTATCATCAAATCAAATCAGAACCAACGATGTTCGTAATGTTGTCTTACTCGTGGATTTTCCTCGAGCATACACCATTATATCTTTTGGGTCTGACCAATACTATCACCTTGTTCACATAGTTATGGAATTCCATATCCATGGAAATTCCGATGAGTTGCTGTTGAGCCCATCAGCAGCATTTTGTCTCCTCCATGATTCGTGTTGAACATCTAGCTAGTATTGGAAACTTTATAAGCATTATCTTCATGTCCCGTTCATGAAGCATATGTTTGGATGAAAGAAGTGACTTCCTCTCATTCACGTGCATCTGGTGCAAGTTGCCGCCGTGAGCTTGAGAAAGTTTGTTTTTGTTTCCTCTGGTACCATCCCAAGTCAGTCATGCACGTGCGAAGTATGCTATGGTTTGATAGGCTCGCTACCTCCATTCTATATGTGTCCCTAGCACACCAATCCACTGATTGATTTGTTCAAGGAGAAGGAGTTCCTTCACAAGAGCTAATCCGGACTTATGTGAGGACTTCGATATCCTCGATGATGGTTCCCAACCTGAACTCGGTAGTGTTTTATTATAAGACTACTATGTGGTCATACTTGTCTCGGACAACGTGATCACATGTTGTAGCGGAACCAGCTCATGTTTTGGAGCTTGCTATCGTAGTTCATCCCCCGAGAATCTCGCAACATCATCTCGTCGATTTGTGTTGAAAACTTTCATTTTTTTCCACTAGACTTGGTGAGTCTGGAATATTCTGACACCAACCAGATCTGAATCTCAGGCAGACTTGATTGTTGGAACGTTTCCCAAGAACTATAATATTGGTCTCTCTGTAACCCGGTAAAGTGGATGTCGTGGCCAACACACCCAGCCGGAATACCTATTGTTGTAGTATCTTGATTGAGGAAGTTGGCCACCTCCCCATAAGGATTTCGTAGGATTTATTCCAGCAGTTACTCCTTATGGATTCTTGTGCTCCCAAAGTCCGACCTTTTACTTGATGTTCTTGATATCAAACCATATCTATGAATGGGATACACTAGCACATCAAGGAGAACATTAGAAGCGGAGTGCTAAATGTCTCTCGGTCGATCATCCAGATTTTGTTTCCTTGGCCTCGCTAAGGTGAAATCTAAGAAAGTGTTATCTTTCTTTGCATCTGCATCGTCCATCGCTATTCATCATGGTAGTACATTGTGTTGCCAGGATCCTTGACACGAATATTGGTTAAACCTTGATGAATATGGAAATGCTCAAGTTCTTGAGAGCACGCACAAGCGCTAGGTGTTATCATCGTCACTAAATGGGTTTGCTCTCAGATTCCTCGGTTATGCTATAACTTTCAAAATAGTGGACTCACTCTCTACTGTTGAGCTTCTCCCCAGTTACTAAAATCACTCCTTGTGTTGTTTTCAACAAGGTAATCCACATCATCCATTCTAGTCTGAGTATGTCATTCTACCGAACTCCTTCAAATGATCGATTGTGATTTGCCTTAAGCTAGTATAAAGAGCTCTAATGATCTCTGAATCAAAGGTAATTCTTTTTTCCACTTAAGGGATATTCCTACGAGTAACCTTCCCTAAGGTGCCCCATTATGGTATCATGGCAATTCAACTCCTCGCTACGTTGACAACTGTTCACCACCTTCTTAAGTGTAGAATTGTTATCTACCTAGTGAATCCTCGTCATCTGTTCCACTCCATCCCTCTAGATGTGTGCTTCGTGTCTCGGCTTGAGAGATGTTGCTATGTCTCATTCCCTGAGTTGATCCTAAGTTGTTCGACCTTCAATAAGATCGATCCTTTTAGATTTTTTCCCTATCCTCTCTTTGTCATGTTGGCTGGAGTTCTTAGAGCAAGACGACGAGACAAGATGGTGATTGAATCAATGCTCTCATGAAGTGCAACCTGGACCGTGAAGATTGTGTTAGTTGCGTTCCCCTTCCATCTTACCCTACGTTTGAATCTCGGGACGAGATTCTTGTTTAGTAGGGGTGAGTTGTCACATCCCTAGCTTCTGGTGTGGCCTAGTGTTGCATCTTGCCTGCATCATGTTTAAATTTTGAAACCTGAATTGAGGAAATTTGGAAGCCTCAAGATTTAATTTAAGAAGGGCAAAGAACCCTGGAAAATTGCATTCAGTGTTTCTCAAAATGTTCTTATTAAGCTGCTTAATATTTTTGGCAAGGCTTTTGCACCAAACCAAAAATAATGAACATTTGTAAGGAATATTTTGGGCCTTGAATTTAAATCATTATTGTATTTGAATTTGAATTATATTCATAATATATGGGATATATTTTCAAATAACTTTGGAATGTTTTATGTGCTGTTGGAAAAGTCCATCTAGCACCATAAAATTATTCGTAGTGTTTTGTCATTGTTTGAATTCATTTTGAATTCACAAGCAAAGGGCAAAATAATTGGATAAAAAGAGAACAAAAATTAAAAGCAGGCGTAAGACCCACCGGCTTACTGCAGCCCACTTGGCCGGCCTAGTTGGCCAGCCCAGCCCACCTTGCCCCTTCCCCTGTCGTCTTCCTCCTTGCCAGAGGGAGGGGCGGCGCGGCGCAACGCTACCGCACGCGCCCGACCACCTCCACCCTGCCTGCCTGCGTCCCCAACGCCTGGACGCCTCCAACGTTGCCACGCTACCCCTCTGGAACCCCTGACCGCCCCTCTCTCTGGCCCCCCTCCTCCTCTGCTCTCTCTCTCTCCCGCGATCGACCACGAGCACCTGAGAGCGCCGACGAGCACCACCGCGGCCATCGTCCACCCCTCGCCTCGCCAATGCTTCCAGAAGAACCACCGCGCCCTCCTCTTCGTCTCCACCAACCCACGTGACGCCGGAAGCCCCGTAGCACCGTCCTCACCATCGTCTTCTTCCTCCGGATGCCGGAGATCGGCTCCATCGTTCCGCCCGCACGGGATCTCCCCCGAGCCGCTGACCTCTTCAAGGTGATCGCTGTGAGATTCCGCGCCGAACCCCTCTCTTCCCCCTCGCGTTCGCGAGCTTCAGGACGCATCTCCGCCATGGCCGAGAACTCAGCTCCGCCGCGCATGTCGCTGCCGTCGTTCTAGCCACTGCTGCTTGCGTCCGAGCCCACCCTCGTGCTCAGCAAGCCCCCAGAAGCTGAACGCACCCACTCACGTGTCCTGCCGTGCCTCGTAGCGCCGTCTCGAAGCACCTCCGAGCTCCGGCCGCCGCCCGGCTCGTCGCCGCCGCAGTTACACGCCGCCCCGGCTCCTTCCGCTAGCACCCCTAGATGCGGGTGAGTTCCAGCTCCGCGTAGATGCCCTCAGCGCACACAGCCGCTGCCTGTAGCCCAACTCCGGCGAGCCTCCGCCGTTGGTTTGGTCGTCGCTGGCCGAACTCCGGCGACTGATGACGTGGCCGTCATTACCACTAATGACCCAACTAAGCCACCCCTAGAGCCACTGCCATGTGGGCCCCAGTGCCTAAACTAATTAGTATTATTTTCTCTGTTAGACTAATACTAACCACAGTGGGCCCCGCCTGTCAATGTTGACTTGGCCACGTCAGCTTTGACCGGGTCCCACATGTCGACCTCATGGTGACTACGTGTCCTTGACGATGAGGCCCAACTGGTCAGGTTTGACTGGCCGCCCGTTGACCTCTTGGCGTCCGCAAGTGTGTTGTCTTTGGCGCAATAAGTGATTTTCTGGATTTAATTTAATTCAGGAAATTTCAGAAAATACCCCAAACTTCTAAAAATCATATAAATTCAACCGTAGCTCAGAATGAGATAAATTATATATGAAAAATGATCAGAAAAATCCAATCTATCCATCTGTACTGTTTCATGCATGTTAGAACAACATATAGTTGCTGAATTGGGCAAAACAAATAATGGCATTTGAATATCCACATATGGAGTTTGAATTTGAATCTTTGATTCAAACCAACTTCATTTAACCTGTTGCTAGTTGCATTAGCTCAAAACACCAGCATGTTGCCATGTCATGATAATGCATCATAATGTCGCATTGCATTGATTGTGCTTCCTCTCTCTTGCTGGTAATTGTTCCCTCTCAGTAAACGTGGTTCCAACGATGAGATCGATGACACCGATGAAGAGCTATATTATCTTCAGAAGTGACAGGCAAGCAAAACCCCCTTGTTCATTCCGATACAATCCCACTCTCTCGCTCCTGCTCTCTTTTACTGCATTAGGACAACAACGACATATCTATTACTTGCTGCGGTAGTTGAACCCCTTTATCCTCTGCATGACCTGTCATTGCCACAGTAAATAGATGAAACCCACTAGCATGAGTAGGAGTTGTTTGAGCCACGATGTGCCTACTCATTCATGCTTGTTTGTCATGCACGCTTGCTTAGAGTTGAGTCAGGTCGATTCATCGGGATGAATTTGAGGTGTGTGAACATGTCCTACTGTTGAGAGCTAAGTGTGTGAACACGATTTGGTAAAGGTAGCGGTGAGAGGCCATGTAGGAGTACATGGTGGGTTGTCTCATTGAAACCGTCCTCAGGAACTGAGTTCTGTGTTTGTGATCCATGAACAGCTACTACCACACATTGGAATGCTTAAGTGCCCCTCTCGGCTTATTAATCAACTCGATCTCTGTCCAGGAGTTGCAACTAGTTTCTGGTGATTGTAGGTAGTGTTAGTAGTCTACCAAGTGGCACCCGGTACAGGTGGGCTTGGGACACACTAGGCACCATGGCACGGTGTACCATGCGTAGATCCACCCGTCGAGGTGGGCTTGGGAACCCTGCACACATCGTTTGGGGCCGTGAGCGACACCCCGGCCGGATCTCCTTGCGGATGGAACCCGAATAGGCGATAAACCTGGACGAGAGACTTGTGTGGTTAGTCGGTCGTGGCCGACTCCTCGCCGAGCTTCGCTTGAAGGTTGCCGAGATACGAGGTGTACATGGCGGTAAGTGGCGAGGCGTGTGTGAAAAGTACACCCTGCGGGGTTAACATTATCTATTTGAATAGCCGTGTCGCGGTAAGGACTTCGGGTTGCATGCGGTTCATAGACAAGTGAAAGTGGATACTCTAAAATCGCAAGATAAGCATGAGTGCTATGGATGGCGCTCTCGTGGGAGGCAGGAGGCGGATCCATAGTGGTGTATTGATATGGTGAATATGTGGACTCATGTGCGCCACCTCAAAAGAGTTACTTGCAGTCGTAGTTCAGGATAGCCACCGAGTCAAAGCTGGCTTGCTACAGTTAAACCCCACCACCCCTTTGTTGATAATGATGCATATGTAGTTAGTTCTGATGTAAGTCTTGCTGGGTACATTTGTACTCACGTTTGCCTATTTTGCATTTTTGCAAAGAGACTTCAGTCTTGCTAGTAGTTTCCCGTGGACTTCCACATTGAGCTTGTTACCTCAGCTACGATCTTGTGCCCTCGGCAGGATCTGGTAGTTAGTCAGGCTTCTCAGCCTTTTTCATTTGTAGTTGTCTGTACTCAGACATGTTAAGCTTCCGCATGTGCTTTGACTTGTATGCTCTGAATCTTTGGGTCGAGACCCATGTTTGTAATATCTCGCTCCTCGGGCCTATTGAATAAAATACTTGAGTTGTAGAGTCATGTTGTGATGCCATGTTGTATTTGCACATATCGAGCATATTGTGTGTATGTTATTGAAATGCTTGGTATGTGTGGGATCGACTATCTAGTTGTTTATCCTTAGTAGCCTCTCTTATCGGAAATGTCTCCTAGTGCTTCCACGAGCCATGGTAGCTTACTCTTGCTCAGGAACGATTAGGTTGGCGGCATGTGTCCTTCTTTGTTCTGTGTGCATCCCTCTGAAATGTCTGCGATGAATACGGAGTCTGTCAGCCCTTCTGGCAGGTTCACGAGTCTGTTAGGGCATGGCGGGACTCAACAGATCGTGACTCAGAGGCATTCATCAGTGAACATTGAACGAGTCTCATGAGCAGCTGAGCAACTCAGCATTGCAATCATCTCATGAAATCAAATTACATCATAATCCCGGCTGATAGAAGACTCATCAGTCCAATGAGCAACATGCAAAGCAGGACACGTGCTCAGATTACACAACAGAAACTAGTTGCAACTCACCGACAGAGAACAAGGGTGATTAAGAAGCCGAGGGTCGAGTTACGGAACCCAATGTGTGGTAGTAACTGTTCATGGATCACAAACACATAACTTCAGTTCACGAGGACGGCTTCAATGAGACAACCCACCATGTACTCCTACATGGCCTCTCACCGCTACCTTTACCAAATCGTGTTCTCACACTTAGCTCACACACGGTAGGACATGTTCACACACCTCCAATTCATCCCCGGTGAATCAGACCTGACTCAACTCTAAGCAGTAGCAGGCATGACAAACAAGCATGAATGAGTAGGCACATCGAGGGCTCAAACAACTCCTACTCATGCTAGTGGGTTTCATCTATTCTTGTGGCAATGACGGGTCATCACGCAGAGGATAAGGGGTTCAACTACATTGCAAGTAACAATTGAATCGTTGTTGTCCTAATGTAGTAAAAAAAGCGAGGCGAGAGAGTGGGATTGTATCGGAATGAACAAGGGGTTTTGCTTGCACAGCACTTCGAAGATAGTATAGCTCTTCATCGGTGTCATCGATCTCGTCGTCGGTATCACATCTAACGAGAGGGACAAATACCGCAACATAGAAGGAAACACAATTAATGCAATGCACAATATGATGCATGCTCATGACATGTCAATATCTGTGTGTTAGGCTAATGCAACTAAAACCAGAGTGGTTTGATCTTATTTGAATCAAAGATTCAAATACAAGCCTAAGCTATGAACTCATATAAGTGCATTATCATGTTTCATCTAAACAGCAAGGTTAGGTTGCTCTAACATGCATGAAACCAGTACAGATGGATAGGTTGGATTTTTCTGATCATTTTTCATATATAACTTATTCCAATCTGAGTTATAGATTATTTTCTATGAATTTTTGAAATTTGCTACATTTTCTGGAATTTCCTATAAAAAATAAATCCAGTAAATCCTTTATTGCGTAAGCACTGCGTCACTGTGACATCAGCAGGTCAGCAGCGCTATGCT
The DNA here is from genome assembly GCA_021437245.1 of Aegilops speltoides. Lineage (NCBI taxonomy): Eukaryota > Viridiplantae > Streptophyta > Magnoliopsida > Poales > Poaceae > Aegilops > Aegilops speltoides. The sequence goes on from CM038146.1 coordinate 434,205,306, forward strand.
TGAGTCAAAACGACATGTGGGGCCCATTGGTCAGTGACTCAGGGCTGGCTTGAGTGAATGACAGGTGGAACCGGTCAACGCTGACTGGGCCAGAGTCAAAGTTGACACGTGGGGTCCACATCATTAGCACTAATCTAACAGAAAAATTATACTAACCTAATTAAGCTCAGGGGCCCACATGGCAGTGGCTCATGGGGGTGCTTATAGTGGTCATTAGCACTAACTAGCTGGCGCCACGTCGGCGGTGGCCGGCGGCGACGGCGGCGAAGCTTCGCCGGAGTTGGTCGAGGCGGCGCTTCTGAGCTGTGTGGGCCTTGTGAGGGCATCTGTGTGAAGCGGAACTCATGGCGCATCCAACGGTGCAAGCGGCACTCTTGGGCGGCGAAAAAACGGCGACATCGAGGTCGTGGCGGCCGGAGCTCGGCGTCGGCGGATTCGTCGCTTCTGGTGAGCAAGGCATCGTTGCTTGGCATCTCGGTGGCTGCGTGCTAACAAGGCTATTGGGCATGCTAGCATGACCAAAGGTCACCGGTGGCGCCGGCGGCGAGCTCGGCGGAAGTGAGCCGGCCTCGATGAACACGGCCTTCACGGTGTGCAAAAGGACAAAGCGTTAGGGAAAATGACGGAGGCTCACATCACGTTGATTGAAGTACTCGTCGGGCTCGGGAAGGCTGCGGATGGCGGGCGGCGGCGGCGATCGCGGAGTCGAGGAAGAAGGCAGGGCGATGGTGGCGTTGTAAGGGCTCCCACAGGCGTGGCTTGGTGAGGAGGAAGAGGCGGCGGAGCCTCTGAGAGCATCGGCGAGGCGATGGCTGTGGCCTGGCGGTGCTCATCGGTGGCGGCAGGCTGTGCTCGGTCGGTCTTGTGAGAGAGCAGGGAGGGATGAGCACGGGGAAGAAGTGAGAGGACCGGGGGTGCGTGGCGTCCTCGGGTGCCTCCGGCGGCGGCGAGTGGCGAGGAGGTGGCGGCGTGTGGTGGCATGGGCGGGCACGCGCGCATATCCTCCTCTGGCAAAAAGGAGGAAGGCAGCAGGGAGGTGGAGCTGGGCTGGGCGGCTATGCAGTGTTGGGCTATAGGAGCACCATGTAAGAAAGCCCGAGTTAGTCCTCTCTCTCTCTCTCTCTCTCTCTTTTATTTCATGTTTTCTATTTTACATCTTTGTTATTTTGGATTTAGTAAAATACTAAATCACTTAATAAAATCTGAAATAAATTGTGGGCACATCTTGGATTATTCCCAACAGCCCTCAACTATTCTCGAAATTTATTAGAGCATTTTAAATATTTATAGAGTTTAAATGCCCCAATTCAAATATAATATGAGTTAATTCAAAAATCCATAAATGGCCAAGAAATATGCTCATCATTTTTGGCAGAGGTTTTCACCTTTATCAAAAATCATGAACATTTCCAAAGGCATTTTGGGTTCATTGAAGATTATTTTAGGTTGAACCTATTTGATTTGATCTGGTGCTAGGGTTTGAACAATCCCCATTTCAAGTTAAAAAGAAATTAAACATGATGCAACACATGACTAGCTAGCTCAGAGCATACCAGAACTAGGGATGTGACAACTCACCCCCACTAAACAAGAATCTTGTCCCGAGATTCAAGACGTGAGGTAAGAAGACAAAGGGGACACAAACTAATAACATGAATTCCATGATCCAACTGTCCTTTTCGAAGATGTTAATTCATTACATCATCTTGATCTCGAAGTCTTGCTTTGAGAACTTCATCCAACATGACAACGAGAGGAAAGGGAGAATTTTAGGAGAATCGATCTCCTTGAGGTTTGAGCAACTCAGGATCAACCCATGAAGTGAGACATAGGAACGTCTCTTGAGCTGAGACACAAAGCACACATCTAGAGAGATGAAGTGGAACACATGACAAGGTTCACTAGGTAGGCAATAATTCGACACCTAAGAAGGTGGTGAGCGGTTGTCAACGTGGCGAGGAGTAGAGTTGCCATGATACCATAACGATGCACCTTAGGGAAGGTGACTCGTAGAAATATCCTTAAGTGGAAAAAAAATTACCTTTGATTTAGAGATCTTTGAAACTCTTTATACCAGCCTAAAGCAATTCTCGGCGATCATTTAGAGGGTTGGTAGAATGGCATACCGGATTAGAATGGATGATGTGGATTACCTTGTTGAAAAACAACACAAGGGATGATTTTAGTGGCGGGAGAAGCTCAGCGATGAGAGTGAGTCCTTTGTTTAAAAGTTATAGCATAACCGAGGAAGCGAGAGCAATCCCGGTTAGTGCCGATGATAACACACGGTGCTTGTGCGTGCTCTCAAGAACTTGAGCATTTCCATATTCATCAAGATTTTACCAACATCCGTGTCAAGGATCACAGCAACACAACATACTACCATGATGAATAGTGATGGATGATGCGGATGCAAGGAAGATAACACCTTCTCAGATTTCACCTTAGCGAGGCAAAGGAATCAAAATCTAGAGGATTGATTGAGAGACATTTAGCACTCCGCTTCTAATGTTCTCCACGATATACTAAGCGTAACCCATTTATAGATATGGTTTGGTATCTTGAACATCGGGTAAAAGGTCGGACTTTGGGAGGTCAAGAATCCATAAGGAACAATTAAGGAGTAAATCCTCGAAATCCTTATGGGGAGGTGGCCAACTTCCTCAACAAGATACTACAATAATAGGTCTTACGGTTGGGTGTGTTGGCCACGACATCCACTTTACCGATTCACGATGAGACCAGATATTATAGTTCTTGGGAATGTTCCAACCATCATATCTGCTGAGATTGATTCCAAGATTTCTTTCATGCATATATTTTTGTCGCTGGTCTCGGGACATTTTTTAAGCTTGAAGGTATTCCACTTGTTTACTATTATTATTGATTTATTTCCACGTTTTCCTAAAACAGTTCAAACAAGTATGTACGATTATGTCACATAAATACTTTACGGACAAACTCGATCATGTGTTTCAATTTAAAAGTAAAAATAAGTTTTGTAAACCCAACTAAATATATAACATGTCAATAATTATTTTGTTCTAAGCATATCATTCATTATTAGAGTGTCATCTTTATTTCTTAGGTGCAAAGCGCATTCAACTTCTTGAACATTTTTACTTATTATGAACATCTTTATTTAAAAGTAAATATGTAATTTATAATTATCCTCACGTTTCAATGAACTGATATTGTTTTAGGCCGTATTAGGGTAAGCCAACTCGTTATTATCTATTTATATTGAACATTTGTACTTATTATAGATTTTTTGTCCCTAAATTTTAAATTATTAGTGATACAACATTCACCAATAAATTTTAGATGTACCATAGGACAATAATTATAATGGTCCGTCTTTTATGATTTTTATGTATGTCATTAAAGAGTCTTGAAGTTTAACTAGGCGTTATCGTGGAAATTATGTTAGTATTTACAAAATTGGAAGCATACATTTAAAGCAATCTCACGAAGTTGAGTTCCTTCTAAATCTATATAAAATAGGAAACAAAAAGACAAACCAACTTCCTCTACTTATTATTTCTTGCCGTTAGATGTACGTACCATGTCCATACATGTTATGTCCATTTTCTAGTTTCAAATATATGATACTAGAAGGTTCTACAACATCTTGGTAAAATAAATATCCTGAGTTTATAGGGTACAAATGTCAAGCATAGTAGGTTCATCTGAAAAACTATTTTATTAATTACGAGAGAGAGTAATAACTAAATAGGTTATCTTAGGCGTATGAGCTCATAAGGTATTGACAAGTGTTCTTCTCTCGAATTTGCTCCCACATTCACGCTCTTCATCGCTCATTTCTTTGTTCTCTTCTTTGTCAGGCATGAATCTTCTATTCCATCAAGTTTCATAATTAACAAGTGACATAGATACACGTGCTATTATATACAACATACAAGGTATTACTTAGTCAAAATTTTCGAGCTCGTATTTCTATCAATTATACGCCGATAAAATGCTACAATTACAGACAAGTTCATGTCTAGTTTTCTTGCATGATGTGCACTAATCATCAAAATAGGCAATGTTATTGTACATGTGGTCATTCCAAATTTTTACATATTTGATCTCTCAAAGGTTTGCTCAACATGGTCTAATTCCATTGGAAGAACCATTAGAACAAGGCCTTCAACTGGATCCAAGTTGATATGTTCTAGTGACTCACTTTCCGACATCATCTGTTAGTATGCTCCTATTAGTTTTAGGTTACTTTTTTTTCTCGTAGGGGAAGCATTTGGGTGGATGACGATGCTTCATCTTCAAGCTAGTCTTCCGGGCTCTGATCCTCCTCGAGTTTGTCCGTCGGGATAGAGTCGATGAAGCTCCATCGTAGATTCTAGTCGTCTCCTTGGGTATCGAGGTTAGGGTTTCTCGTTGTGTGAACAAAAAAGAGATTTGGTTTGAAGCGCTTCAATTTGATTTAATGGGTTAATGGCCATAGCGTAGTTACAGGATCTTTGGTCCTTAGGGGTATGTGCATGAAGACTTCTCAACTATCATCCACAAGGTTAATCCGTGCAGAAATGACCAATACATTGCCTAGATGAAGGGGTGAATAGGAGTAATAAAAACTTTACATATTTGGCTTTATCCTAATGCGGAAATAAACTAGATGAATACTTTTCAAGCATAAATCCTAATATATTAGGATCAACTAAATGAACAAACTACTTGTTTGAAACAAGATAAGCACTCAAGGAAATTAAGAACCACATGTAAGCAATACAAGCTTACACAAGTTATATCATAAGATTTGGAAATGGATGATTCAAGCAAACACAGATCATGTCCACACACCTTCCTATGATTCATGCGGCATAAAAACATTTACCCCATGATCAAACCCCAAAAACTTCGAACATTACAACGATAGCACTTTTGGAAACCGAAATTTCTTGGAAATTAGTTAGCAATCACAATATCCGAGTTGCCCAAATACCTTGAAATAATTATTTCATCCCGATAAAAAATCGCTATGTTGTTATTAACTCATTTGCTGCAAAAATGTTGTATATTTTGTTGTCATTTCTAGTTATGTTGTCAAAGTTATGCCAAAGTGTGCCAAAATGTTGCAAAAATGATGTGCAAGCATGGCCTTTTGCTGTCATTTTTCTTCACTGTTGTGTATTTCTGGTTCACCCAAACCTGAACCTAAAATTCCAGATACCCAAATTGTCGAGTAGTTTGGAAAAATTTTGGGTGTCAATTTTGAAACCCGAAATAATTTGAACCCAAGTTAGCCAACCCAAATTTTCGAGTAAGCCGAACACTCAACTAACCTATGATCCCATCTCAGTTCCAGTAAACTTTTTTGATAAATAATAAAGCTTTACGGAATTGCTAAAAATATTTAACGGAGGTAGGTGTGGATCACTAAAAAACTAATGCACGAAAGTTGCATGCCCATAACAAACTCCTTGCCCATCGGTGTTGGACGTGCCTTTTTAGAAACATGGTTCACTTTATTGATCAATAATCAAGTTTACAAGTATTATCGAGGCTTCTCTAGGTTGTGTGCCTCCATATTAGAGGAAGGCCCTTCATGAATAAAATATCCTCTCATTTCATTGATCTCCTTGATAATGATGCTAGCTCGACCAAGTGTGCCTAACTCAATATCTATGAGACAATTTTTTAATAAGGCAAAAGACTTGCCATTTTATTAATTAAAGAAAGGTTTAGACATACACCACAAAGTGGCAAAAAAAAAGGTCCACTCTCACAACATAATAATGCTCAAATGCTTGGCTCACCTTAGCGCCCAAAGATGGGCTTCCTCATTAATTTTCGTGATGGTGATGGTGGTTGATCTAGCCGTGTTGCTAAAAATCTTGCATTTCGCTCCTTCCATTTCCCATGAGACAAGCGGCATAATAAAAGCAACTACCATTCTGTTATGACTAGCATCACTCACCACCTTTTGTCACCAAGCTCGAACCGAATCTTCATGCCACCAAGACATTGACAAGTAGTCATGAATGCCAAGACAAGTGGTGATCTCATTGAAACTTCGGACGGAGAATCTACATTGGAAAGCGAGGTGGGCAACAGGCGCTTGCACTTGCTTGAAGAGGGGCAAAGGTCGCAATTAGGCCATCCCAGTTAGTCGAGCGATCCGTCGTCCAAAGCGGTTCTAGAGTATTAACCGGCAAATAATTTGCATTTCGGAGGAGCCTACATTTTCCAAATCGTGGTAGTGTTGGGATTGCGGTGAGCCCATAAATTGCCCCAAATCGCCGAGGATGTTGAGTACTCTCCAGCGATACGTATCCAACGTATCTATAATTTTTGATTGTTCCATATTATTATATTACCCGTTTTGGATGTTTAATGGGCTTTACTATGCACTTTTATATTAATTTTGGGACTAACCTATTAACCGGAGGCCCAACCCAAATTGTTGGGTTTTGCCTATTTTAGTGTTTATGAAAAGGAATATCAAGCGAGTCCAAAGCAGAATGAAACCTTCGGGAGAGTTATATTTGGAACAAGCGGAATCCGAGGAGACTTGGAGTGCGTCGGGGAAATGTGAGGTGGCCACGAGGGTCCAGGGCGCGCCCTACCCCCTAGGCATGCCCCCACCCTCGTGGGCCCCCCGTGGCTCGCCTGACCGACTTCTTTCGTCTATATATATCCATATACCCCGAAAACATCCAGGAGCACAATAGATCGGTACTTCTGCCGCCGCAAGTCTCTGTAGCCACCAAAAACCAATCGGGACACTATTCCGAAAACATCCAGGAGCACAATAGATCGGTACTCCTGACCGACTTCTTTCGTCTATATATATCCATATACCCCGAAACCATCGCTGGCCGAACTCCGGCGACTGATGACGTGGCCGTCATTACCACTAATGACCCAACTAAGCCACCCCTAGAGCCACTGCCATGTGGGCCCCAGTGCCTAAACTAATTAGTATTATTTTCTCTGTTAGACTAATACTAACCACAGTGGGCCCCGCCTGTCAATGTTGACTTGGCCCGTCGGCTTTGACGGGTCCCACATGTCGACCTCTGTGGTGACTACGTGTCCTTGACGATGAAGCCCAACTGGTCAGGTTTGACTGAGCCGCCCGTTGACCTCTTGACGTCACGTGTGTTGTCTTTGGCGCAATAAGTGATTTTCTGGATTTAATTTAATTCAGGAAATTTCAGAAAATACCCCAAACTTCTAAAAATCATATAAATTCAACCGTAGCTCAGAATGAGATAAATTATATATGAAAAATGATCAGAAAAATCCAATCTATCCATCTGTACTGTTTCATGCATGTTAGAACAACATATAGTTGCTGAATTGGGCAAAACAAATAATGGCATTTGAATATCCACATATGGAGTTTGAATTTGAATCTTTGATTCAAACCAACTTCATTTAACCTGTTGCTAGTTGCATTAGCTCAAAACACCAGCATGTTGCCATGTCATGATAATGCATCATAATGTCGCATTGCATTGATTGTGCTTCCTCTCTCTTGCTGGTAATTGTTCCCTCTCAGTAAACGTGGTTCCAACGATGAGATCGATGACACCGATGAAGAGCTATATTATCTTCAGAAGTGACAGGCAAGCAAAACCCCCTTGTTCATTCCGATACAATCCCACTCTCGCTCCTGCTCTCTTTTCTGCATTAGGACAACAACGACATATCTATTACTTGCTGCGGTAGTTGAACCCTTTATCCTCTGCATGACTGTCATTGCCACGATAAATAGATGAAACCCACTAGCATGAGTAGGAGTTGTTTGAGCCTGATGTGCCTACTCATTCATGCTTGTTTGTCATGCACTCTTTGCTTAGAGTTGAGTCGGTCGATTCATCGGGGATGAATTTGAGGTGTGTGAACATGTCCCTCTTGTTGAGAGCTAAGTGTGTGAACACGATTTGGTAAAGGTAGCGGTGAGAGGCCATGTAGGAGTACATGGTGGGTTGTCTCATTGAAACCGTCCTCGAGGCTGAGTTACGTGTTTGTGATCCATGAACAGCTACTACCACACATTGGAATGCTTAAGTGCCCTCTCGACTTATTAATCAACTCGATCTCTGTCCGGGAGTTGCAACTAGTTTACGGTGATTGTAGGTAGTGTTAGTAGTCTACCAAGTGGCACCCGATGCAGGTGGGCTTGGGACACACTAGGCACCATGGTACGGTGTACCATGCGTAGATCCACCCGTCGAGGTGGGCTTGGGAACCCTGCACACATCGTTTGGGGCGTGGCGACACCGGCGGATCTCCTTGCGGATGGAACCGAATAGGCGATAAACACGGGCGACTTGTGTGGTTAGTCGGTCGTGGCCGACTCCTCGCCGAGCTTCCGCTTGAAGGTTGCGAGATACACGAGGTGTACATGGCGGTAAGTGGCGAGGCGTGTGTGAAGAGTACACCCTGCGGGGTTAACATTATCTATTTGAATAGCCGTGTCATGGTAAGGACTTGGGTTGCACATGCAGGTTCATAGACAAGTGAAAGTGGATACTCTAAAATCGCAAGATAAGCATGAGTGCTATGGATGGCGCTCTCGTGAGGAGGCAGGGAGGCGGATCCATAGTGGTGTATTGATATGGTGAATATGTGGACTCATATGCGCCACCTCAAAGAGTTACTTGCGATCGTAGTTGGGATAGCCACGAGTCAAAGCTGGCTTTCTGATTAAACCACCACCCCTTTGTTGATAATGATGCATATGTAGTTAGTTACGATGTAAGTCTTCTTTGGGTACATTTGTACTCACGTTTGCCTATTTGCATTTTGCAAAGAGACTTGATCTTGCTAGAGGTAACAAGCTAAACGTCAAGTCCACGCTGAACTACTAGTGGGCTTCTCGGCCTTTTTCAAGTCTACTCGGACATGTTAAAACATAAAATAGGCAAACATGTGAGTACAAATGTCGCTCCAAAGAAGACTTACATCAAAACTATCTACATATGCATCATTATCAACAAAGCATATGTGTGGGTTTAATTGATCATGCTTGGTATGACTGGGATCGACTATCCCGTTGTACGATCCGAAGTAACTCTTTGATCGGAAATGTCTCCTAGTGCTTCCACGAGCCATGGAGTCCACATATTCACCATATCAATACACCACTATGGATCCGCCGCCTCCCCACGAGAACGCCATCCATAGCACTCACGCTTATCTTGCGATTTTAGAGTATCCACTTCAAGTTATCTATGAATTGTACAGCAACCTGAAGTCCTTTCATGACACGGCTATTCGAATAGATGATGTTAACCCTGCAAGGGTGTACTTCTTCACACACGCTCTCTCCACTTACCGCCATGTACACCTCGTGTATCTCGGCAACCTTCAAGCGGAAGCCTGGCGAGGGAGTCGGCCACGGCCTACCTAAACACCAGAAACTAGTTGCAACTCCTGGACAGAGAACAAGGGTGATTAAGAAGCCGAGAGGGGTCGAGTTACCGGAACCCAATGTGTGGTAGTAACTGTTCATGGATCACAAACACATAACTCAGTTCCTGAGGACGGCTTCAATGAGACAACCCACCATGTACTCCTACATGGCCTCTCACCGCTACCTTTACCAAATCGTGTTCTCACACTTAGCTCACACACGGTAGGACATGTTCACACACCTCCAATTCATCCCCGGTGAATCAGACCTGACTCAACTCTAAGCAGTAGCAGGCATGACAAACAAGCATGAATGAGTAGGCACATCAGGGCTCAAACAACTCCTACTCATGCTAGTGGGTTTCATCTATTTACTGTGGCAATGACAGGTCATGCAGAGGATAAGGGGTTCAACTACCGCTGCAAGTAACAATTGAATCGTTGTTGTCCTAATGTAGTAAAAAAGAGCAGGAGCGAGAGAGTGGGATTGTATCGGAATGAACAAGGGGGTTTTGCTTGCCTGGCACTTCTGAAGATAGTATAGCTCTTCATCGGTGTCATCGATCTCGTCGTCGGTATCACATCTAACGAGAGGGGACAAATACCGGCAACATAGAAGGAAACACAATTAATGCAATGCACAATATGATGCATGCTCATGACATGTCAATATGCTGTGTGTTAGGCTAATGCAACTAAAACCAGAGTGGTTTGATCTTATTTGAATCAAAGATTCAAATACAAGCCTAAGCTATGAACTCATATAAGTGCATTATCATGTTTCATCTAAACAGCAAGGTTAGGTTGCTCTAACATGCATGAAACCAGTACAGATGGATAGGTTGGATTTTTCGATCATTTTCATATATAACTTATTCCAACTGAGTTATAGATTATTTTCTATGAATTTTTGAAATTTGCTACATTTTCGGAATTTCCTATAAAAATAAATCCATAAATCCTTTATTGCGCGTAGCATCACGTCCTTGTGACATCAGCAGGTCAACAGCGCGCCGCTGAGTCAAACGACATGTGGGGCCCATTGGTCAGTGACTCAGGGCTGGCTTGAGTGAATGACAGGTGGAACCGGTCAACGCTGACTGGGCCAGAGTCAAAGTTGACACGTGGGGTCCACATCATTAGCACTAATCTAACAGAAAAATTATACTAACCTAATTAAGCTCGGGGGCCCACATGGCAGTGGCTCATGGGGGTGCTTATAGTGGTCATTAGCACTAACTAACTGGCGCCACGTCAGCAGGTGACGCCGGCGACCACAAAGCGTGGCGAAACTCGCGGAGTTGGTCGGGCGGCGCTTCTGAGCCTGTGCATTGGGCGCCGAGGGCATCTGTGTGAAGCCGGAACTCGCGCGCATCCAACGGTGCAAGCAGCACCTGCTGGGGCGGCCAGAAAAGACGACGGCATCGAGGTCAGCGGCGACCGGAGCTCGGGCGTCGACGGATTCGTCGCTACGGTGAGCAAGGCATGCGTTGCTTGGCATCTACGGTGGCTGCACGTGCTAACAAGGCTATTGGGCATGCTAGCATGACCAAAGGGTCACCGGACTGACGCCGGCGACGAGCTCGGGCGGAAGTGAGCTTCGGCCTCGATGAACACGACGCTACGGTGTGCAAAAGGACAAGGCGTTAGGGGAAAATGACCGGAGGCTCACATCACGTTGATTGAAGTACTCGTCGGGCTCGGGGAAGGCCTGCAGATGACGGAGCGACGACGGCGATCGCCGGAGTCCGAGGAAGAAGACGGGGCCGATGGTGGCGTTGTAGGGGCTCCCACGGGGCGTGGCTTGGTGAGGAGGAAGAGGGGGCGAGGCGGAGCCTCTGAGAGCATCGGCGAGGCGAGGCAGTGGCTGTGGCCACGGCGGTGCTCATCGGTGGCGACGGCTGTGCTCGGTCGGTGCGCGCGAGAGGAACAGGGGAGGGGATGAGCACGGGGGAAGAAGTGAGAGGACCCGGGGGGTGCGTGGCGTCCTCGGGTGCCTCCAAAGAGCGAAAGTGTAAGCAGGAGGTGGCGGCGTGTGGTGGCGCAGCCAGGCACGCGCCCTTCGTCCTCCTGGCAAAAGGAGGAAGACGACAGGGGAGGTGGAGCTGGGCTGGGCCGGCTATGCACAGTGTTGGGCTATAGGAGCACCATGTAAGAAAGCCCAGGTTAGTCCTCTCTCTCTCTCTCTCTCTCTCTCTTTTATTTCATGTTTTCTATTTTCTGTCTTTGTTATTTTGGATTTAGTAAAATACTAAATCACTTAATAAAATCCTGAAATAAATTGTGGGCACATACTGGATTATTCCCAACAGCCCTCAACTATTCTCAGAATTTATTAGAGCATTTTAAATATTTATAGAGTTTAAATGCCCCAATTCAAATATAATATGAGTTAATTCAAAAATCCATAAATGGCCAAGAAATATGCTCATCATTTTTGGCAGAGGTTTTCACCTTTATCAAAAATCATGAACATTTCCAAAGGCATTTTGGGTTCATTGAAGATTATTTTAGGTTGAACCTATTTGATTTGATCTGGTGCTAGGGTTTGAACAATCCCCATTTCAAGTTAAAAAGAAATTAAACATGATGCAACACATGACTAGCTAGCTCAGAGCATACCAGAACTAGGGATGTGACAACTCACCCCCACTAAACAAGAATCTTGTCCGAGATTCAAGGCGTGAGGTAAGAAGACAAAGGGACACAAACTAATAACATGAATTCCATGATCCAACTGTCCTTTTCGAAGATGTTAATTTATTACATCATCTTGATCTCGAAGTCTTGCTTTGAGAACTTCATCCAACATGACAACGAGAGGAAAGGGAGAATTTTAGGAGAATCGATCTCCTTGAGGTTTGAGCAACTCAGGATCAACCCATGAAGTGAGACATAGGAACGTCTCTTGAGCTGAGACACAAAGCACACATCTAGAGAGATGAAGTGGAACACATGACAAAGGTTCACTAGGTAGGCAATAATTCGACACCTAAGAAGGTGGTGAACGGTTGTCAACGTAGCGAGGAGTAGAGTTGCCATGATACCATAACGATGCACCTTAGGGAAGGTGACTCGTAGAAATATCCCCTTAAGTGGAAAAAAGAATTACCTTTGATTTAGAGATCACTGAAACTCTTTATACCAGCCTAAAGCAATTCTCGAGCGATCATTTAGAGGGGTTCGGTAGAATGGCATACCCGGATTAGAATGGATGATGTGGATTACCTTGTTGAAAAACAACACAAGGGATGATTTTAGTAACTGGGGAGAAGCTCAACAGTAGAGAGTGAGTCCACTGTTTAAAAAGTTATAGCATAACCGAGGAAACTGAGAGCAATCCCAGTTAGTGCCGATGATAACACCTGGTGCTTGTGCGTGCTCTCAAGAACTTGAGCATTTCCATATTCATCAAGATTTTACCAACATCCGTGTCAAGGATCCTGGCAACACAACATACTACCATGATGAATAGTGATGGATGATGCAGATGCAAAGGAAGATAACACCTTCTCAGATTTCACCTTAGCGAGGCAAAGGAATCAAAATCTAGAGGATTGACCGAGAGACATTTAGCACTCCGCTTCTAATGTTCTCCCTGATATACTAGCGTAACCCATTTATAGATATGGTTTGGTATCTTGAACATCAGGTAAAAGGTCGGACTTTGGGAGGTCAAGAATCCATAAGGAACAATTAAGGAGTAAATCCTACGAAATCCTTATGGGGAGGTGGCCAACTTCCTCAACAAGATACTACAATAATAGGTCTTCTGGTTGGGTGTGTTGGCCACGACATCCACTTTACCGGTTACGATGAGACCAGTATTATAGTTCTTGGGAATGTTCCAACCATCATATCTGCCTGAGATTCAGATTCCAAGATTTCTTTCATGCATATATTTTTGTCGCTGGTCTCGGGACATTTTTTTAAGCTTGAAGGTATTCCACTTGTTTACTATTATTATTGATTTATTTCCACGTTTTTCCTAAAACAGTTCAAACAAGTATGTACGATTATGTCACATAAATACTTTACGGACAAACTCGATCATGTGTTTCAATTTAAAAGTAAAAATAAGTTTTGTAAACCCAACTAAATATATAACATGTCAATAATTATTTTGTTCTAAGCATATCATTCATTATTAGAGTGTCATCTTTATTTCTTAGGTGCAAAGCGCATTCAACTTACTGAACATTTTTACTTATTATGAACATCTTTATTTAAAAGTAAATATGTAATTTATAATTATCCTCACGTTTCAATGAACTGATATTGTTTTAGGCCGTATTGGGGTAAGCCAACTCGTTATTATCTATTTATATTGAACATTTGTACTTATTATAGATTTTTTTGTCCCTAAATTTTAAATTATTAGTGATACAACATTCACCAATAAATTTTAGATGTACCATAGGACAATAATTATAATGGTCCGTCTTTTATGATTTTTATGTATGTCATTAAAGGAGTACTGAAGTTTAACTAGACGTTATCGTGGAAATTATGTTAGTATTTACAAAATTGGAAGCATACATTTAAAGCAATCTCACGAAGTTGAGTTCCTTCTAAATCTATATAAAATAGGAAACAAAAAGACAAACCAACTTCCTCTACTTATTATTTCTTGCCAGTTAGATGTACCGTACCATGTCCATACATGTTATGTCCATTTTTCTAGTTTCAAATATATGATACTAGAAGGTTCTACAACATACTGGTAAAATAAATATCCTGAGTTTATAGGGTACAAATGTCAAGCATAGTAGGTTCATCTGAAAAACTATTTTATTAATTACAGAGAGAGTAATAACTAAATAGGTTATCTTAGAGCGTATGAGCTCATAAGGTATTGACAAGTGTTCTTCTCTCGAATTTGCTCCCACATTCACGCTCTTCATCGCTCATTTCTTTGTTCTCTTCTTTGTCAGGCATGAATCTTCTATTCCATCAAGTTTCATAATTAACAAGTGACATAGATACACGTGCTATTATATACAACATACAAGGTATTACTTAGTCAAAATTTTCGAGCTCGTATTTCTATCAATTAGCACGCCGATAAAATGCTACAATTACAGACAAGTTCATGTCTAGTTTTCTTGCATGATGTGCACTAATCATCAAAATAGGCAATGTTATTGTACATGTGGTCATTCCAAATTTTTACATATTTGATCTCTCAAAGGTTTGCTCAACATGGTCTAATTCCATTGGAAGAACCATTAGAACAAGGCCTTCAACTGGATCCAAGTTGATATGTTCTAGTGACTCACTTTCCGACATCATCTGTTAGTATGCTCCTATTAGTTTTAGGTTACTTTTTTTTCTCGTAGGGGAAGCATTTGGGTGGATGACGATGCTTCATCTTCAAGCTAGTCTTCCGGGCTCTGATCCTCCTCGAGTTTGTCCGTCGGGATAGAGTCGATGAAGCTCCATCGTAGATTCTAGTCGTCTCCTTGGGTATCGAGGTTAGGGTTTCTCGTTGTGTGAACAAAAAAGAGATTTGGTTTGAAGCGCTTCAATTTGATTTAATGGGTTAATGGCCATAACTGTGGTTCTGGGATGCTGGTCCTTAGGGGTATGTGCATGAAGACTTCTCAACTATCATCCACAAGGTTAATCCGTCTGAAATGACCAATACATTGCCTAGATGAAGGGGTGAATAGGAGTAATAAAAACTTTACATATTTGGCTTTATCCTAATGCGGAAATAAACTAGATGAATACTTTTCAAGCATAAATCCTAATATATTAGGATCAACTAAATGAACAAACTACTTGTTTGAAACAAGATAAGCACTCAAGGAAATTAAGAACCACATGTAAGCAATACAAGCTTACACAAGTTATATCGCAAGATTTGGAAATGGATGATTCAAGCAAACACAGATCATGTCCACACACCTTCCTATGATTCATGCCGGCATAAAAACATTTACCCCATGATCAAACCCCAAAAACTCGAACATTACAACGATAGCACTTTTGGAAACCCGAAATTTCTTCGGGAAATTCGGGTTAGCAATCACAATATCCGAGTTGCCCAAATACCTTGAAATAATTATTTCATCCCAGTAAAAAAATCGCTATGTTGTTATTAACTCATTTGCTGCAAAAATGTTGTATATTTTGTTGTCATTTCTAGTTATGTTGTCAAAGTTATGCCAAAGTGTGCCAAAATGTTGCAAAAATGATGTGCAAGCATGGCCTTTTGCTGTCATTTTTCTTCACTGTTGTGTATTTCTGGTTCACCCAAACCTGAACCTAAAATTCCAGATACCCAAATTGTCGAGTAGTTTGGAAAAATTTTGGGTGTCAATTTTGAAACCCGAAATAATTTGAACCCAAGTTAGCCAACCCAAATTTTCGAGTAAGCCGAACACTCAACTAACCTATGATCCCATCTCAGTTCCAGTAAACTTTTTTGATAAATAATAAAGCTTTACGGAATTGCTAAAAATATTTAACGGAGGTAGGTGTGGATCACTAAAAAACTAATGCACGAAAGTTGCATGCCCGCAACAAACTCCTTGCCCATCAGTGTTCGGACGTGCCTTTTTTAGGGGAAACATGGTTCACTTTATTGATCAATAATCAAGTTTACAAGTATTATGCAGGCTTCTCTAGGTTGTGTGCCTCCATATTAGAGGAAGGCCCTTCATGAATAAAATATCCTCTCATTTCATTGATCTCCTTGATAACAGTGCTAGCTCGACCAAGTGTGCCTAACTCAATATCTATGAGACAATTTTTTTAATAAGGCAAAAGACTTGCCATTTTTATTAATTAAAGAAAGGTTTAGACATACACCACAAAGTGGCAAAAAAAGAAAGGTCCACTCTCACAACATAATAATGCTCAAATGCTTGGCTCCTGCCAACGCCCAAAGATGGGCTTCCTCATTAATTTTCGTGATGGTGATGGTGGTTGATCTAGCCGTGTTGCTAAAAAATCTTGCATTTCGCTCCTTCCAGATTTCCCATGAGACAAGCAGCATAATAAAAGCAACTACCATTCTGTTATGACTAGCATCACTCACCACCTTTTGTCACCAAGCTCGAACCGAATCTTCATGCCACCAAGACATTGACAAGTAGTCATGAATGCCAAGACAAGTGGTGATCTCATTCGAAACTCGGACAGAGAATCTACATTGGAAAACGAGGTGGGCAACAGACGCTTGCACTTGCTTGAAGAGGGGGCAAAGGTCGCAATTAGGCCATCCCCAGTTAGTCAGGCGATCCGTCGTCCAAACGCGGTTCTAGAGTATTAACCAGGCAAATAATTTGCATTTCAGAGGAGCCTACATTTTCCAAATCGTGGTAGTGTTGGGACTGCAGGCGAGCCCCGCAAATTGCCCCAAGTACGCCGAGGATGTTGAGTACTCTCCACTGATACGTATCCAACGTATCTATAATTTTTGATTGTTCCATATTATTATATTACCCGTTTTGGATGTTTAATGGGCTTTACTATGCACTTTTATATTAATTTTGGGACTAACCTATTAACCGGAGGCCCAACCCAAATTGTTGGGTTTTGCCTATTTTAGTGTTTCGCAGAAAAGGAATATCAAACGGAGTCCAAACAGAATGAAACCTTCGGGAGAGTTATATTTGGAACAAACGGAATCCAGGAGACTTGGAGTAAACGTCAGGGAAGTAACGAGGTGGCCACGAGGGTCCAGGGCGCGCCCTACCCCCTGGGCATGCCCCCACCCTCGTGGGCCCCCCGTGGCTCGCCTGACCGACTTCTTTCGTCTATATATATCCATATACCCCGAAAACATCCAGGAGCACAATAGATCGGTACTTCTGCCGCCGCAAGTCTCTGTAGCCACCAAAAACCAATCGGGACACTATTCTGGCATCCTGCCGGAGGGGGGATCCCTCACCGATGGCCATCTTCATCATCCCGGCGCTTTCCATGACGAGGAGGGAGTAGTTCACCCTCGGGGATGAGGGTATGTACCAGTAGCTATGTGTTTGATCTCTCTCTCTCTCGCTCGTGTTCTTGATATGGCACGATCTTGATGTATCGCAAGCTTTGCTATTATAGTTGGATCTTATGATGTCCCCCCCCCCTCTACTCTCTTGTAATGGATTGAGTTTTGCCTTTGAAGTTATCTTATCGGATTGAGTCTTTAAGGATTTGATAACACTTGATGTATGTCTTGCATGTGCTTATCTGTGGGGATAATGGGATATCACGTGATCTAATTGATGTATGTTTTGGTGATCAACTTGCGGGTTCAGTGACCTTGTAAACTTATGCATAGGGGTTGGCACACGTTTTCGTCTTGACTCTCCGGTAGAAACTTTGGGGCACTCTTTGAAGTACTTTGTGTTGGTTGAATAGATGAATCTCAGATTGTGTGATGCATATCGTATAATCATACCCACAGATACTTGAGGTGACATTGGAGTATCTAGGTGACATTAGGGTTATGGTTGATTTGTGTCTTAAGGTGTTATTCTAGTACGAACTCTATGATAGATCGAACGGAAGGAGTAGCTTTGTGTTATTTTACTACGAACTCTTGAATAGATCGATCAGAAAGAATAACTTTGAGGTGGTTTCGTACCCTACAATAATCTATTCGTTTGTTCTCCGCTATTAGTGACTTTGGAGTGACTCTTTGTTGCATGTTGAGGGTTGGTTCTATGATCCAATTATGTTATTATTGTTGAGAGAACTTGCACTAGTGAAAGTATGAACCCTAGGCCTTGTTTCCTAGCATTGCAATACCATTTTCTCTCACTTTTACCACTTGCTACCTTGCTGTTTTTAAATTTTCAGATTACAAAAACCTATATCTACCATCGATATTGCACTTGTATCACCATCTCTTCGCCGAAGAAGTGCACCTATACAATTTACCATTGTATTGGGTGTGTTGGGGACACAAGAGACTCTTTATTATTTGGTTGCAGGGTTGTTTGAGAGAGACCATCTTCATCCTACGCCTCCCACGGATTGATAAACCTTAGGTCATCCACTTGAGGGAAATTTGCTACTGTCCTACAAACCTCTACACTTGGAGGCCCAACAACGTCTACAAGAAGAAGGTTGTGTAGTAGACATCAAGCTCTTTTCTGGCAACGTTGCCGGGGAGGTGAGTGATTGAAGGTATATCTTTAGATCTTGCAATCGTATCTTTTAGATTCTTTTTTTATCACTAGTTTAGTTTATAAAATAAAACTACACAAAAAAATGGAATTGAGTGCCTCATACGCTTCATCTTTTTAATATCTTTCGTGAGAATGATGGAAAGGAACATTGTGCTCAAGTGCTAGAAGAAGAAGTCTATAAAATGTTTGGCACAAAATCTTTGAATGATGAGCATGATTGCAATGTTGTTAGTATGAGTTCTTTGAATACCCATGATGCTAATGATATGCAAAGCTACAAGCTTGGGGAAGCTATGTTTGATAAAGATGATATTTTTTGTCCCCCAAGTTTTGATGAGCAAATTTATTATGATGAAAGCATGCCTCCTATTTTTGATGATTATTGTGATGACACGTATGCTATAAAGAATAAAGATAACCATGAAACTTGTCATCTTGATTTTAATTTTCAATTGGATTATGCTTCACATGATAGTTATTTTTGTAACGCCCTGGATCCGATGCACCAGGTGTCCGCCAGTTATTCGCCGTCGTTGCCATGTCACTTGCTTGCGTGTTGCATTTCACCATGTCATCATCTGCATTTCATCTGCATGTTTTTCAAAACTTGCATCCGTTCGGGTTCCGTCGGTTCTCTCCGTTGTCCGTTCCGAGTCTGGACACACTCACACGCGCCCGCGACACCTCCGAATATTATTTTTATAAGCGGCATAAAAATGTTCTCGGAATGGGTTGAAGCTTGGCATGCGGTCTTATTATAGTGTAGACAGAGCGCCTGTCAAGTTTCATCGCATTCGGAGTCCATTTGATAGCCCAACCGTTAAACCTACAACCGCAATATAGTCGGTTTAATCGTTGGACGTTTTCGGTCTCCGGAAACCGTGCCGGGCTGCATCTCTCCCCTCTTCTCTTAGACGAACCCGCTCTTCACAATCCGCCAGGCCAATCTAGCCCCTCTCGTCAGCCCGCAGCCCTCCTCGCGCGCGTCCGAAAGTTGTCCCGGACTCGAACCGGTTTGTCGCTACCGTTGTGTCCGGATCATCCCCTAACGTCTACAAAACATCTCCGTTTTGCTAATTGGGCTTCCCTAGCCTATTTTTCTGCCCGTCCGATTACGATCGGAGGGACGAGATAGCCCCAAACCAAAATCCCTTACTATATATATCGTCCTAACCCTAGCATTTGGGACAACCTCCCTTGATTCCCGTGCGCCGCCGCCACTGCTCTCCGTCCCTTCACCCAGATCCTTTGCCACTTTCCCTTGCTCTTCGTGCCCAACCAACCACGCGCGCCCCCGATCCAAAATTCATCTCGGCCTCCACCCCGAGCCAATCGCCAGACTCCTTCCCGATCGTCCACCTCACCTCCCTTGACCTCCATCGCCCGCGTCGCCGGAGCTGCTCCATGCGCCGCCGAACCTGCCCGCGTCTCCTCTGCTCCCAGACCCAGCCGCCGTCCGACCTCGCCGGCGGTCGCGGAGCAGTCCATCCAGCCTCTCTCTCGCCTGCACTCCTTCCCTTCCCTACTTCCCTCGTTCTCACCTGTCTCTTACCTTGCAACAGATCGAGCAATGGCACCGCCCTAGGTTCTTCCCGACGCCATGGATGGCGCGCCATTGGGAGCTCCCGCGCTGGATCCTCCGCCGCCGGAGACCTCCTGCGCCGCCCCGGAGTCCCTCCTCGCCGGCCTCTGCTTCTCCTGCTCCAGATCGAGCGCCGCCGGCCTCTGCTCTCTCTGCATCGAGCAGAGGCCTCGCTCGTCCCGCTCGTCCCGCGCCGTTGACCCGTCGCCCTTCCGCGGCTCTAAAGCCCAGCCGCTGGATCTCACCGCCTCCTCCACCGACCTGGGCTTGGCCCACGGGTGAGGCCCCCAGCGCCTCCTTTTTTTTCCTTTCTGTTGGGCCTGCTCCAGCCAGATTTGGCCCAGTGCATGTTTTTTTTCCTGTCTGCGATTTTCACATTATCCAGCGAATTACTGTTTTACAGAAAAACCCCTAATGTTCATGCATATAATAACTCCACAACCGTGCATCGGATTAAAACAAATTATATATGTAAAATGCTTAGTTTTTCATCTAGTTTCATAATATGCCACTTTCATCCATGTTTAAAATGTTTAAAATGCTGTT
The DNA here is from genome assembly GCA_021437245.1 of Aegilops speltoides. Classification (NCBI taxonomy): domain Eukaryota; kingdom Viridiplantae; phylum Streptophyta; class Magnoliopsida; order Poales; family Poaceae; genus Aegilops; species Aegilops speltoides. Next base: position 434,225,955 of record CM038146.1, read on the forward strand.
TGTTTAAATTTGCTCAAATGCCATGTTAAAATGATTTATTTCATAACTAAATAACCGTAGCTCGGTTTTAAATGTTCTTTATATGTAAATGGGGTGGAAAAATGCCTAGATTAACATGGTCCACTTTATTTTCCTGTTTAACAACTTTAAAATATGTTTTAGGGCAGAACAGTAGCAAATTCATAAATTGCATATGAGGTTTTTCCGAAATTGTTATTTGTTGTTCTGGCCTCATTTAAACTTGCCTAAATATTTAGTTTACTTTTGCTTCACCCCTTGCCTTGTTTAACAGCATTTAATATTGATGAGTAGCATAACCGAGAGAGAACTAAATAATTGCATGTGGTGTTTTGTCAGTATGCAACTCTTTGCATATTGAGCTCCACTTAATTTTTAGGATTGTTTGTGCACTTTGCCATGCCATGCATATTTAAACCGGACATGCATCATCCTTGGTTGTGCATCAAGCCATGTTTATGTGATGGTTGTTTACTATGTTGTTTGTTTCTTTCCGGGTTGCCTCTCTCGTTAGCTTCGGTTTCGTTCCGGAGTTGTGAGGATTCGTTCGACTACGTCCGTTTGTCTTCTTCATGGACTTGTTCTTCTTCCTTGTGGGATTTCAGGCAAGATGACCGCTACCCTGGATCTCACTACTATCATTGCTATGCTAGTTGCCTCGTTTTTTCGCTATCTTTGCGCTACCTATTACTGTTTGTCCAGCCATCCCATATTGCCATGAACCTCTAACCCTTGACACCTTTCCTATGCAAACCGTTGTTTGGCTATGTTACCGCTTTGCTCAGCCCTCTTATAGCGTTGCTAGTTGCGGTGAAGTTGAAGATTTCTCCATGGTGGATGGGGTTTTGTTGGGATATCACAATATCTCTTATATTATTAATGCATTTATATACTTGGTAAAGGGTGGAAGGCTCGGCCTTATGCCTAGTGTTTTGTTCCACTCTTGCCGCCCTAGTTTCCGTCATACGGTGTTATGTTCCCGGATTTTATGCTCCTAACGCGGTCGGGTGATTTATGGGACCCCCGACAGTTCGCTTTGAATAAAACTCCTCCAGCAAGGCCCAACATTGGTTTTACCATTTGCCTCACCTATTACCTTTTTTTCCCTTGGGAGTCGCGCATCCCAAGGGTCATCTTTATTCGGGCCAGTGCTTGTCTAAGCGTTGGTCCAAACTAGAGCCACTTGCGGTGTCGCCCCTAGGCAACTTGGGGTATCGTCGGTTGCCGTACATACTGCTCATCCGGTCGTGGCCTGAGACGAGATACGCGTGGCTACTATCAGGATGTCGGCACGCCGGGAGGTCTTGCTGGTCTTGTTTTACCATTGTCGAAATGTCTTGATGTACCGGGATACCGAGCCTGATCGGAGTGTCTCGGGTGAAGGTCTATTCCTTCGATGATCGCGAGAGCTTGTCATGGGCTAAGTTGGGACACCCCTGCAGGGTATAAACTTTCGAGAGCCGTGCCCGCGGTTATGTGGCAGATGGGAATTTGTTAATGTCCGGTTGTAGATAACTTGACACTTGATCCGAATTAAAACGCATCAACCGAGTGTGTAGCCGTGATGCTCTCTTCTCGGCGGAGTCCGGGAAGTGAACATGGTTTCTGGGATATGTTTGACGTAAGTAGGTGTTCAGGATCACCTCTTGATCATTGCTAGCTTCACGACCGTTCCGCTTGTTTCTCTTCTCGCTCTCCTTTGCGTATGTTAGCCACCATATCATGCTTAGTCGCTGCTGCAACCTCACCACTTTACCCATTCCTTTCCCATTAAGCTTTGCTAGTCTTGAAACCCATGGTAATGGGATTCTTTGAGTCCTCGTGGCTCACGGATACTTCAAAACCAGTTTGCGGTGCCTATGTTACCGAGAAGGTGACGCAACCAAGCTCAAGAAGGAGCTCGATGAAGATTTTCCCCTTTGTGTTGTTTCGTTCTAGTTGATCAGTAGTGGAGCCCAGTTGGGGTCGATCGGGGACCTTTGTCGCATTTGGGGTTCTTCTTTTATTTTGGTTCCGTAGTCGGACCTTGATTGTATCTGGATGATGTAATGCTTTATTCATGTAATTGTGTGAAGTGGCGATTGTAAGCCAGCTATGTATCTCTTTCCCTTATGTATTACATGGGTTGTGTGAAGATTACCTCACTTGCGACATTGCTTTCAATGCGGTTATGCCTCTAAGTCGTGCTTCGACACGTGGGAGATATAGCCGCATCGAGGGCGTTACAATTTTGTTGAGTTTGCTCCCACTACTATTCATGAGAACAAATTTGCTTATGTGGAGAGTAGTAAAATTTATATGCTTGCGCATCAAGAGAATAACGCTTTATGTGATGGCTATATTATTGAATTCATTCATGATGCTACTGAAAATTATTATGAGAGAGGAACATCTGTTCTTACATATTGCAATAATATCAAGTTTCCTCTCTATGTGTTGAAAATCTTGAAGTTATGCTTGTTTTGCCTTCCTATGCTAGTTGATTATCGTTCCCATAAGTCGTTTGCTCACAAAATCCCTATGCATAGGAAGTGGGTTAGGCTTAAATGTGCTAGTCATATGCTTCATGATGCCTAGCTAGGAAGGCATTAAAGAAAAGCGCTTGCTGGGAGACAACCCAATATTTAACCTTACTATTTTTGTGTGTCCACATGATTATGCTACTTTAGTAATCATGTTTTATAGTTTTTATTTCAATAAGTGCCAAGTAAGACATTTAGGATAGCTTACGGTGATAGTTGTGTTGATACTGCTAAAAATTCAGAAACTTTTGCACCCAGTAAATTAGTTTTGATAATTCGCAGAAACGTGATTTTGATCTGATTCTTTTTTATCTGGATTGGAACACAAATTTATAAGGCTTTCCTAATTTGGTAGAATTTTTGGAGTTACAGAAGTATTCGAGAGTTACAGATTACTACAGACTGTTCTGTTTTTGACAGATTATGTTTTCTATGTGTTGTTTGCTTATTTTGATGAATCTGTGAGTAGTATCGGAGGGTATTAACCATAGAGAAGTTGGAATACATTATATATTACACCAGTATGAATTTAGAATGAGTTCACAACAGTACCTAAGTGGTGATTTATTTTCTTATACTAACGGAGCTTACGAGTTTTCTGTTGAGTTTTGTGTTGTGAAGTTTTCAAGTTTTGGGTAAAGATTCGATGGACTATGGAATAAGGAGTGGAAAGAGCCTAAGCTTGTGGATTCCCAAGGAACCCCAAGGTAATATTCAAGTAAAACCAAGAGCCTAAGCTTGGGGATGCCCCGGATGGCATCCCCTCTTTCGTCTTCGTTCATCGGTAACTTTACTTGGAGCTATATTTTTATTCATCACATGATATGTGTTTTGCTTGGAGCATCATTTTCTTTTGTTAGAATTTGATTTATGCTATTAATAATAATGTTTTGCATCTATATTTTCAATAAAAAATTCAAGGATAGCCTTTACCATGCTTATTTTGCAAGTATACATGTTGCTGTTTCAAAACAGAAAGTTTACCGCTGTTGCAAAAATTCCCTAGAAAACTCAGAAAATGATATAATGTTGAAACCTTTTGCATAATGAGCTCTGATAAATCTTGTACAGTGTGGTAGTCTTTCATATATTTTGGAGTTAGGGAAGTATGATGAATCTTGCATTCTTTACATACTGTACTGTTTCGGCAGATTGCTGTTATGTTTGCATTGTTTGCATATGTTTGATTGTTATGATTATATTTGAGGATGTGAGTATTAAATATGCAGAGACATTTAGTATGCAATGTTGAATATTATTTTTTGTGATTTGTTACAGTAGAAAATGATAAGGTTTTTGCATTGGTTTATACTAACTTATCTCACGAGTTCTTGTTGAGTTTGGTGTGGATGAAGCTTTCGAGATTTAGGAAACCGAGATATAAAAGGAATTAAGGAGACACAAAAGCTCAACCTTGGAGATGCCCAAGGCACCCCAAGATAATATTTCAAGAAGTCTCAAGCATCCAAGCTTGGGGATGCCCCGGTAGGCATCCCACCTTTCTTCTTCAACAATTATCACTTAGTATCGGTTGAACCTAAGTTTTTGCTTCTTCACATGATGTGTGCTATCCTTGAAATGACATTTTGTTTTGTTTTACCTTATGTTTGAATAAAATACCAAGATCTGAAATTCTTAAATGTTAGAGAGTCTTCACATAGTTACATAATTATTCAACTACTCATTGATCTTCACTTATATCTTTTGGAGTAGTTTGTCTTTTGCTCTAGTGCTTCACTTATACCTTTTTAGAGCACAGTGGTGGTTTTTATTTTGTAGAAATTATTGATCTCTCATGCTTAACTTATATTATTTTGAGAGTCTTTTAGAACAGCATGGTAATTTGCTTTGGTTATAAAATTAGTCCTAATATGATGGGCATCCAAGTTGGGTATAATAAAAACTTTCATATAAAGTGGATTGAATACTAAGAGAAGTTTGATACTTGATAATTGTTTTGAGATATAAAGGTGGTAATGTTAGAGTCATGCTAGTTGGGTAATTTTGAAATTGAGAAATACTCGTGTTAAAGTTGGCAAGTCCTGTAGCATGCACGTATGGTGAACATTGTGTGACAAATTTGAAGCATGGGGTGTTCTTTGATTGCTTTCCTTATGAGTGGAGGTCGGGATCGCGCAATGGTTAACTCCTACCAACCCTTCCCCTAGGAGCATGCGTAGTAGTACTTTGCTTCGAGGGCTAATAAACTTTTGCAATAAGTATATGAGTTCTTTATGACTAATGTGAGTCCATGGATTATACGCACTCTTACCCTTCCACAATTTGCTAGTCTCTATGGTACCGTGCATTGCCCTTTCTCACCTTGAGAGTTGGTGCAAACTTCGCCGGTGCATCCGAACCCTGTGATACGATACACTCTATCACACATAAACCTCCTTATATCTTCCTCAAAACAGCCACCATACCTACCTATTATGGCATTTCCATAGCCTTTCCAAGACATATTGCTATGCAACTTTCCACCGTTCCGTTTATTATGACACGCTCCATCATTGTCATATTGCCTTGCAAGATCATGTAGTTGACATCGTATTTGTGGCAAAGCCACCTTTATAATTCTTTCATACAGGTCGCTCTTGATTCATCGCATATCCCGATACACCGCCGGAAGCATTCACATAGAGTCATATTTTGTCCTAAGTATTGAGTTGTAATTCTTGAGTTGTAAATAAATACAAGTGTGATGATTTCCAATATTAGAGCATTGCCCCAAGTGAGGAAAGGATGATGGAGATGATGATTCCCCCACAAGTCGGGATGAGACTCCAAACTTTATGAAAAATAAAAGAGGCCAAAGAAGCCCAAATATAAAAAGAGGCCAAAGAAGCCCAAATAAAAAAAGAAAAGGAAAGAGAAAAAATGAGAGAAAAAGAGAGAAGGGACAATGTTACTATCCTTTTTCCACACATGTGCTTCAAAGTAGCACCATGATCTTCATGATAGAGAGTCTCCTATGTTGTCACTTTCATATACTAGTGGGAATTTTTCATTATGGAACTTGGTTGTATATTCCAATGATGGGCTTCCTCAAAATGCCCTAGGTCTTCGTGAGCAAGCAAGTTGGATGCACACCCACTTAGTTTTTTTTATTGAGCTTTCATACATTTATAGCTCTAGTGCATCTGTTGCATGGCAATCCCTACTCGTCGTATTGACGTCAATTGATGGGAATCTCCATAGCCCGTTGGTTAGCCGTGTCAATATGAGACTTTCTCCTTTTTTGTCTTCTCCACACAACCTCCACCATCATATTCTATTCCACCCATAGTGCTATATCCATGGCTTACGCTCATGTATTGTGTGAGAGTTGAAAAAAGCTAAAGCGCGTTAAAAAGTATGAACAAATTGCTTGGCTGGAACCGGGATTGTGCATGATGGGAGTATTTTGTGTGACGAAAATGAAGCATGGCCTAACTATATGATTTTGTAGGGATAAGCTTTCTTTGGCTATGTTATTTTGATAAGACATGATTACTTGTTAGTATGCTTGAAGTACTACTATTTTTATGTTAATATGAACTTTTATCTTGAATCATTTGGATCTGAACATTCATGCCACAATAAATAAAATTACATTGAGAAATATGCTAGGTAGCATTCCACATCAAAAATTCTGTTTTTATCATTTACCTACTCGAGGACGAGCAGGAATTAAGCTTGGGGATGCTTGATGCGTCTCCAACGTATCTATAATTTTTGATTCTTCCGTGCTATTATATTACCCATTTTGGATGTTTAATGGGCTTTACTATGCACTTTTATATTATTTTTGGGACTAACCTATTAACCGGAGGCCCAACCCAAATTGTTTTTTCCTATTTCAGTGTTTCGCAGAAAAGGAATATCAGACAGAGTACAAACGGGATGAAACCTTCGGGAGAGTTATTTTTAGAACAAACGCAATCCAGGAGACTTGGAGTAAATGTCAGGGAAGCAATGAGGTGGCCACGAGGGTCCAAGGCACGCCCCCACCCTCGTGGGCCCCTCGTGGTTCCCCTGACCGACTTCTTTCGCCTATATATATCCATATACCCCGAAAACATCCACGAGCACAATAGATCGGGAGTTCCGCCGCCGCAAGCCTCTATAGCCACCAAAAACCAATCGGGACCCTGTTCCGGCACCCTACCGGAGGCGGGATCCCTTACCGGTGGCCATCTTCATCATCCCGGCGCTTTTCATGACGAGGAGGGAGTAGTTCACCCTCGTGGCTAAGGGTATGTACCAGTAGCTATGTGTTTGATCTCTCTCTCTCTCTCTCTCGTGTTCTTGATATGGCATGATCTTGATGTATCGCAAGCTTTGCTATTATAGTTCGATCTTATGATGTTTCCCCCCTCTACTCTCTTGTAATGGATTGAGTTTTGCCTTTGAAGTTATCTTATCGGATTGAGTCTTTAAGGTTTTGATAACACTTGATGTATGTCTTGCATGTGCTTATCTGTGGGGATAATGGGATATCACGTGATCTAATTGATGTATGTTTTGGTGATCAACTTGCGGGTTCAGTGACCTTGTAAACTTATGCATAGGGGTTGGCACACGTTTTCGTCTTGACTCTCCGGTAGAAACTTTGGGGCACTCTTTGAAGTACTTTGTGTTGGTTGAATAGATGAATCTGAGATTGTGTGATGCATATCGTATAATCATACCCACGGATACTTGAGGTGACATTGGAATATCTAGGTGACATTAGGGTTTTGGTTGATTTGTGTCTTAAGGTGTTATTCTAGTTCAAACTCTATGATAGATCAAACAGAAAGAATAGCTTTGTGTTATTTTACTACGGACTTTTGAATAGATCGATCAGAAAGAATACCTTTGAGGTTGTTTCGTACCCTACAATAATCTCTTTGTTTGTTCTCCGCTATTTGTGACTTTGGAGTGACTCTTTGTTGCATGTTGAGGGATAGTTATATGATCCAATTATGTTATTATTGTTGAGAGAACTCGCACTAGTGAAAGTATGAACCCTAGGCCTTGTTTCCTAGCATTGCAATACCGTTTTCGCTCACTTTTACCACTTGCTACCTTGCTGTTTTTATATTTTCAGATTACAAAAACCTATATCTACCATCCATATTGCACTTGTATCACCATCTCTTTGCCAAACTAGTGCACCTATACAATTTACCATTGTATTAGGTGTGTGTTGGAAATATGCCCTAGAGGCAATAGTAAATTGGTTATTATTATATTTCCTTGTTCATGATAATCGTTTATTATCCATGCTATAATTGTATTGATAGGAAACTCAGATACATGTGTGGATACATAGACAACACCATGTCCCTAGTAAGCCTCTAGTTGACTAGCTCGTTGATCAACAGATGGTTACGGTTTCCTGACCATGGACATTAGATGTCGTTGATAACGGGATCACATCATTAGGAGAATGATGTGATGGACAAGACCCAATCCTAAGCCTAGCACAAAGATCGTGTAGTTCGTATGCTAAAGCTTTTCAATGTCAAGTATCTTTTCCTTAGACCATGAGATTGTGCAACTCCCGGATACCGTAGGAATGCTTTGGGTGTACCAAACGCCACAACGAATCGGGTGGCTATAAAGGTGCACTACGGTATCTCCGAAAGTGTCATTGGGTTGGCACGAATCGAGACTGGGATTTGTCACTCCGGTAAACGGAGAGGTATCTCTGGGACCACTCGGTAGGACATCATCATAATGTGCACAATGTGACCAAGGGGTTGATCACGGGATGATGTGTTACGGAACGAGTAAAGAGACTTGCCGGTAACGAGATTGAACAAGGTATCGGTATACCGACGATCGAATCTCGGGCAAGTATAATACCGCTAGACAAAGGGAATTGTATACGGGATCGATTGAGTCCTTGACATCGTGGTTCATCCGATGAGATCATCGTGGAACATGTGGGAGCCAACATGGGTGTCCAGATCCCGCTGTTGGTTATTGACCGGAGAACGTCTCGGTCATGTCTACATGTCTCCCGAACCCGTAGGGTCTACACACTTAAGGTTCGATGACGCTAGGGTTATAAAGGAAGTTTGTATGTGGTTACCGAATGTTGTTCGGAGTCCCGGATGAGATCCCGGACGTCACGAGGAGTTCCGGAATGGTCCGGAGGTAAAGATTTATATATGGGAAGTCCTATTTTGGCCACCGAAAAATGTTTGGGATTTTTCAAGATTGTACCGGAAGGTTCTAGAAGGTTCAAGTGGGGCCCACCTGCATGGGGACCCACATGAACGTGGGTAGTGGGTACAAGGCCCCACACCCCTGGTCAAGGCGCACCAAGATCCCCCTTAGAAGGAATAAGATCATATCCCAAGGATAAGATCAAGATCCCAAAAGGGGGATAACAATCGGTGGGGAAGGAAATGATGGGATTTATTTCCTTCCACCTTTGCCAACGCCCCCAATGGACTTGGAGGGCAAGAAACCAGCCCCTCCACCCCTATATATAGTGGGGAGGCGCATGGGAGCTTCACGCTTCCCCTGGCGCAGCCCTCCCCCTCTCCCAAGTACTCCTGCTCTCCCGCGGTGCTTGGCGAAGCCCTGCAGGATTGCCACGCTCCTCCACCACCACCACGCCGTCGTGCTACTGATGGACAGAGTCTTCCCCAACCTCTCCCTCTCACCTTTCTGGATCAAGGCATGGGAGACGTCACCGGGCTGTACGTGTGTTGAACGCGGAGGTGCCGTCCGTTCGGCACTAGGATCTCCGGTGATTTGGATCACGACGAGTACGACTCCTTCAACCCCATTCTCTTGCATGCTTCCGCTTAGCGATCTACAAGGGTATGTAGATGCACTCTCCTTCCCCTCGTTGCTGGTTTCTCCATAGATAGATCTTGGTGACACGTAGGAAAATTTTGAATTTCGCCTCGTTCCCCAACAAAGGGTATCGAGCTAGGTCTATTGCGTAGATTCTTTGCACGAGTAGAACACAAAGTAGTTGTGGGCGTTGATTTTGTTCAATATGCTTACCGTTACTAGTCCAATCTTGTTTCGACGGTATTGTGGGATGAAGCGGCCGGACCGACCTTACACGCTCTTACGTGAGGCAAGTTCCACCGATTGACATGCACTTGGTGCATAAGGTGGCTAGCGGGTGCCAGTCTCTCCCACTTTAGTCGGAACGGATTCAATGAAAAGGGTCCTTATGAAGGCTAAATAGCAATTGGCATATCACGTTGTGGTTTTGCATAGGTAAGAAACGTTTTTGCTAGAAACCCATAGCAGCCACGTAAAACATGCAACAACAATTAGAGGACGTCTAACTTGTTTTTGCAGGGTATGCCATGTGATGTGATATGGCCAAGAAGAACGTGATGAATGATATGTGATGTATGACATTGATCATGTTCTTGTAATAGGAATCACGACTTGCATGTCGATGAGTATGACAACCGGCAGGAGCCATAGGAGTTGTCTTTATTATTTGTATGACCTGCCTGTCATTGAACAACGCCATGTAATTACTTTACTTTATAGCTAAACGGTAGCCATAGTAGTAGAAGTAATAGTTGGCGAGACAACTTCATGAAGACACGATGATGGAGATCATGATGATGGAGATCATGGTGTCATGCCGGTGACGATGATGATCATGGAGCCCCGAAGATGGAGATCAAAAGGAGCAAAATGATATTGGCCATATCATGTCACTATTTGATTGCATGTGATGTTTGTCATATTTATGCATCTTGTTTACTAAGAACGACGGTAGTAAATAAGATGATCCCTTACAAAATTTCAAGAAGTGTTCTCCCCTAACTGTGCACCGTTGCTAAAGTTCGTCGCTTCTAAGCACCACGTGATGATCGGGTGTGATGGATTCTTACGTTCACATACAACGGGTGTAAGACAGATTTACACACGCGAAACACTTAGGGTTAACTTGACGAGCCTAGCATGTACACACATGGCCTCGGAACACAGAGACTGAAAGGTCGAGCATGAGTCGTATAGTAGATACGATCAACATGAAGATGTTCACCGATGATGACTAGTCCGTCTCACGTGATGATCGGACACGGCCTAGTTGAATCGGATCATGTAATCACTTAGATGACCAGAGGGATGTCTATCTGAGTGGGAGTTCATAAGATGAACTTAATTATCCTAAACATAGTCAAAAGTTCTTTGCAAATTATGCCGTAAGCTCGCGCTTTAGTTCCACTGTTTAGATATGTTCCTAGAGAAAATATAGTTGAAAGTTGATAATAGCGATTATGTGGACAGTAGAAAGCTTATGTCATTAATGCACCGCTTAGTGTGCTGAACCCCAAACGTCGTTTGTGGATGTTGCGAACATCAGACATGCACATTTTGATAACTACGTGATAGTTCAGTTAAACGGTTTAGAGTTGAGGCACCAAAGACGTTTTCGAAACGTCGAGGAACATATGAGATGTTTCGAGGGCTGAAATTGAGATTTCGGCTCGTGCTCACGTCAAGAGGTATGAGACCTCCGACGATTTTCTTAGCCTCGCAAACTAAGGGAGAAAATCTCAATCATTTGAGCTTGTGCTCGATTGTGCGAGTGCAACAATCACTTGAATCGAGTGGGAGTCGATCTTCCAGATGAGATAGTGATGTTTCTCCAAAGTCATTGCCACCAAGCTGCTAGAGCTTCATGATGAGCTATAACATATCAGGGATAGATATGATGATCCTTGAGGTATTCGCGATGTTTGACACCGCAAAAGTAGAAATCAAGAAGGAGCATCAATTGTTGATGGTTGGTGAAACCACTAGTTTCAAGAAGGGCAAGGGCAAGAAGGGATACTTCATGAAACGGCAAATCAATTTGCTGCTCTAGTGAAGAAACCCAAGGTTGAACCCAAACCCGAGACTAAGTGCTTACGTGATAAGGGAACAACCACTGGAGCGGAATTACCCTAGATACTTGGTAGATGAGAAGGCTGGCAAGATCGATAGAAGTATATTGGATATACATTATGTAAATGTGTACTTTACTAGTACTCCTAGTAGCACCAGGGTATTAGATACCGGTTCGGTTGCTAAGTGTTAGTAACTCGAAATAAAAGCTACGGAATAAACGGAGACTAGCTAAAGGTGAGCTGACGATATGTGTTGGAAGTATTTCCGAGGTTGATGCGATCAAGCATCGCACGCTCCCTCTACCATCGAGATTTGGTGTTTGCGTTGAGCATAGACATGATTGGATTATGTCTATCGCAATAAGGTTATTCATTTAAGGAGAATAATGGTTACTCTGTTTATTTGAATAATACCTTCAATGGTCTTGCACCTGAAATGAATGGTTTATTGAATCTCGATCGTAGTGATACACATTTTCATGCCAAAAGATATAAGATAGTAATGATAGTACCACTTACTTGTGGCATTGCCATGTAAGTCATATTGGTATAAAACGCATGAAGAAGCTCCATGTTGATGGATCTTTGGACTCACTCGTTTTTGAAAAGTTTGAGACATGCGAACCATGTCTATTGGTGTATCTGCATGAAGAAACTCCATGCAGATGGATCGTTTGGACTCACTTGATTTTGAATCACTTGAGATATGCAAATCATACCACATGGGCAAGATGAGTGAAAAGCCTCGTTTTTCAGTAAAATAGAACAAGATAGCAACTTGTTGGAAGTAACACATTTTGATGTGTGCAGTCCAATGAGTGCTGAGGCATGTAGTGAATATCGTTATGTTCTTACTTCACAGATGATTCGAGTATATGTAGAGTATATTTACTTGATGAAACACAAGTCTGAATTATTGAATGGTTCAAGTAATTTCAGAGTGAAGTTGAAGATCATCGTGACAAGAGGATGAAATTTCTATGATATGATCATAGAGATGAGTATCTGAGTTCTGAGCTTTGGCACGCTATTAAGACATTGTGGAAATTGTTTCACAATTAATACCACTGAAACACCACAGTTTGATGGTGTGTCCGAACATCATAGTTGCACCCTATTGGATATGGTGCGTACCATGATGTCTCTTATCGAATTACCACTATCATTTATGGGTCAGGCATTAGAGACAACCACATTCACTTTAAATAGGGCACCACGTAATTCCGTTGAGATGACACCGTATGAACTATGGTTTAGAGAAACCTAAGCTGTCATTTCTTAAAGGTTTGGGGCTGCGACGCTTGTGTGAAAAAGTTTCAGGTTGATAAGCTCGAACCCAAAGCAGATAAAATGCATCTTCACAGTACACCCAAAACAGTTGGGTATACCTCCTAATTCAGATCCGAAAGCAATAGGGATTGTTTCTTGAATCGGGTCCTTTCTCGTGGAAAAGTTTGTCTCGAGAATTGAGTGGGAGGATGGTGGAGACTTGATATGGTTATTGAACCATCACTACAACTAGTGTGCAGCAGGGCACAGGAAGTTGTTCCTGTGGCACCTACACCAATTGAAGTAGAAGCTTATGATAGTGATCATGAAACTTCAGATCAAGTCACTACCGTACCTCGTAGTGTGACAAGGATGCGTACTGCTTCAGAGTGGTACAGTAATCTTGTCTTGAAGGTCATGTTGCTAGACTACAATGAACCTACGAGCTATGGAGAAGCAATGGTGGGCCCAAATTCCGACAAATGGTTAGAAGCCATGAAATCCGAGATAGGATCCATGTATCAGAACAAAGCATGGACTTTGGTGGACTTGCCCAATGATCGGCAAGCCATTGAGATAAATGGATCTTTAAGAAGAAGACGGACGTGGACGGTGATGTCACCGTCTATGAAGCTCGACTTGTGGTGAAGAGTTTTTCACAAGTTCAAGAAGTTGACTACGATGAGATTTTCTCATCCGTAGCGATGCTTAAGTCCGTCGGAATCATGTTAGCATTAGCTGCATTTATGAAATCTGGCAAATGGATGTCAAAACGAGTTTCCTTAGCAGTCTTCGTAAGGAAAGGTTGTATATGATACAATCCAAAAGTTTTTGTCGATCCTAAGGATGCTAAAAGGTATGCTGGCTCCAGCGATCCTTCTAAGGACTGGAGTAAGCATCTCGGAGTTGGAATGTACGTTTTGATGAGATGATCAAAGATTTTGGGTTTATACAAAAGTTTATGAGAAACTTGTATTTCCAAAGAAGTGAGTGGGAGCACTATAGAATTTCTCATGAGTATATGTTGTTGACATATTGTTGATCAGAAATGATGTAGAATTTTCGAAAGCATATAGGGTTATTTGAAAAGTGTTTTTCAATGGAAAACCTGGATTAGGCTACTTGAACAATAAGCATCAAGATCTATAAGATAGATCAAAATGCTTAATAGTACTTTCAAATGAGCACGTACCTTGACATGATCTTGAAGATGTTCAAGATGGATCAGTCAAAGAAGGAGTTCTTGCCTGAGATGTAAGGTATGAAGTTAAGACTTAAAAGCTCGACCACGGCAGAATAGAGAGAAACGACGAAGGTCGTCCCCTATACTTCAGACGTAGGCTCTATAGTATGCTATGTTGTGTACCGCACCGGAAGTGTACCTTGCCATGAGTCAGTCAAGGGGTACAAGAATGATCCAGGAATGGATCATTGGACGTCGGTCAAAATTGTCCTTGGAGTAAATAAGGACATGTTTCTCGATTATGGAGGTGATAAAGAGTTCGGCATAAAGGGTTACGTCGATGCAAGCTTTAACACCTATCCAAATGACTCTGAGTAGCAAACCTGATACGTATAGTGGAGCAACCATTTGGAATAGCTCCAAGTGGAGCGTGGAAGCAGCGTTTACAATATGACCTAGAGATTTGCGAAGTACATACGGATCTGAATGTTGCAGACCCGTTGACTAAAACCTCTCTCACAAGCAAAACATGATCAAACCCTAGAACTCATTGAGTCTTAATCACATGATGATGTGAACTAGTTTAATGACACTAGTAAACTCTTTGGATGTTGGTCACATGGCGATGCGACCTGTGAGTGTTAATCACATGGCAATGTGAACTAGATTATTGACTCTAGTGCAAGTGGGAGACTGTTGGAAATATACCCTAGAGGCAATAATAAATTGGTTATTATTATATTTCCTTGTTCATGATAATCGTTTATTATCCATGCTATAATTGTATTGATAGGAAACTCAGATACATGTGTGGATACATAGACAACACCATGTCCCTAGTAAGCCTCTAGTTGACTAGCTCGTTGATCAACAGATGGTTACGGTTTCCTGACCATGGACATTAGATGTCGTTGATAACGGGATCACATCATTAGGAGAATGATGTGATGGACAAGACCCAATCCTAAGCCTAGCACAAAGATCGTGTAGTTCGTATGCTAAAGCTTTTCAATGTCAAGTATCTTTCCTTAGACCATGAGATTGTGCAACTCCCGGATACCGTAGGAATGCTTTGGGTGTACCAAACGCCACAACGAATCGGGTGGCTATAAAGGTGCACTCTGGTATCTCCGAAAGTGTCTGCATTGGGTTGGTACGAATCGAGATGGGATTTGTCACTCCGTAAACGGAGAGGTATCTCTGGGACCACTCGGTAGGACATCATCATAATGTGCACAATGTGACCAAGGGGTTGATCACGGGATGATGTGTTACGGAACGAGTAAAGAGACTTGCCGTAACGAGATTGAACAAGGTATCGGTATACCGACGATCGAATCTCGGGCAAGTATAATACCGCTAGACAAAGGGAATTGTATACGGATCAATTGAGTCCTTGACATCGTGGTTCATCCGATGAGATCATCGTGGAACATGTGGGAGCCAACATGGGTATCCAGATCCGCTGTTGGTTATTGACCGGAGAATGTCTCGGTCATGTGTACATGTCTCCCGAACCCGTAGGGTCTACACTTAAGGTTCGATGACGCTAGGGTTATAAAGGAAGTTTGTATGTGGTTACCGGATGTTGTTGAGTCCGGATGAGATCCCGGACGTCACAAGGAGTTCCGAATGGTCAGAAGGTAAATATTTATATATGGGAAGTCCTATTTTGGCCACCGAAAATGTTCGGATTTTTCGGTATTGTACCGGAAGGTTCTAGAAGGTTCGGAGTGGGGCCCACCTGCATGGGGACCCACATGAACGTGGTAGTGGGGCAAGGCCCCACACCCCTGGTCAGCGCACCAAGATCCCCCTTAGAAGGAATAAGATCATATCCGAAGGGATAAGATCAAGATCCCTAAAGGGGGATAACAATCGGTGGGGAAGGAAATGATGGGATTTCTTTCCTCCCACCTTTGCCAATGCCCCAATGGACTTGGAGGGCAAGAAACCAGCCCCTCCACCCCTAGATATAGTGGGGAGGCGCATGGGAGCTTCACGCTTCCCCTGGCGCAGCCCTCCCCCTCTCCCAAGTACTCCTCCTCTCCCGCGGTGCTTGGCGAAGCCCTGCAGGATTGCCACGCTCCTCCACCACCACCACGCCGTTGTGCTACTGCTGGACAGAGTCTTCCCCAACCTCTCCCTCTCACCTTGCTGGATCAAGGCATCGGAGACGTCACCGGGCTGTACGTGTGTTGAACGCGGAGGTGCCGTCCGTTCGGCACTAGGATCTCCGGTGATTTGGATCACGACGAGTACGACTCCTTCAACCCCGTTCTCTTGAACGCTTCCGCTTAGCGATCTACAAGGGTATGTAGATGCACTATCCTTCCCCTCGTTGCTGGTTTCTCCATAGATAGATCTTGGTGACACGTAGGAAGATTTTGAATTTCTGCTACGTTCCCCAACAGTGTGTTGGGGACACAAGAGACTCTTTGTTATTTGGTTGCAGGGTTGTTTGAGAGAGACCATCTTCATCCCATGCCTCCCACGGATTGATAAACCTTAGGTCATCCACTTGAGGGAAATTTGCTACTGCCCTACAAACCTCTGCACTTGGAGGCCCAACAACGTCTACAAGAAGAAGGTTGTGTAGTAGACATCATCCACTAGATGTTAATTTCCAGGAAATGGTGTCTTGCTGTCTTGGCTTATAGTAACACATGTGATCATCTCCCAAAGGTTAGCAAACTCATGGATATGTGTCAAGGTGATGTCCTGTTGGGTGTCAATCTAGGAGATCCAAGAATTGTTGTCAAGAGCCTTGCTAACCACACATGCTTTCCTTTTTGAAATCTCGAAAATCTTAAGCGCAATGTCTTTGGGACGAATACCATTCAACCAAGAGGATTCTCATAATTTAGCCTTTTCAGTATCAGCATGGTCACCCTAGTGGTCGCCGTAAAAAGATCCTTGCCACCATCTACGTAAGGCGTTCCTATCTGAACCCATGTTTTTGGTGGGTCAGCCCACTCGAACCACAACCAATGGAGACGTGGAGCGGTAGAAAACTTCTCAAGGTTGAGCACACCCAGACCTCCATGAACCTTGGGCTTGCAGACGAGGTCCCAATTAACCTTACACTTGCTTCCTATCATCTTATCGCAGCCTGCCTAAAGATAGGCGCGTATCATGCTATCAATATTTTTCCTAACTTCAACGGGGAGGTCAAGAGGTGTGAGGTGATATATAGCAATGGTTGTAAGGACGACTTTCACCAAGATAATGAGTCCTGGGGTGGCTACATGCATGGCGACCAGGGGGGAGTTTGCTAGCCACCTTGTCCTCTAAGTACTAAAAGTGAATGCGCTTTATTCTCATAACCGATAGGGGAAGACAAGATATCCCATGGGACGGTGGTCCAGACTGCCAGGAAGGCCTGCAGGATGTCATCATCGATGTTGGCACAACTAATGGGAACCACAGGACTTTTTTCCAGTTGATGACCAAGCCAGTAACATCACCAAAGGAGCAGAGTGTCAATGCGCGGAAATGGGTATCCTCCTTGATTGGTGCAACAAATATGGCCTCATCATCCGCATACACACATGCCCGAATTAGGTTGCCTCGTAGGATGTGGAGCTTGCCTTGATCGGTTGCCTTGGCGAGGATGTGATGAAGCAAGTCAATGGTGAGGACAAAAACGAAGGGGAGAGAGGACCCCCCCCCCCACCATAGACCACGAACATGCATAAAGGGGTCACCTGCAATACCATTGAGAGGAACTTTGGAGGAGGCTGTGGATAGGAGAGCGGAGATCTAGTCGCGGAATCGGCTTGGTAAGTGGTGGTGTTTCAGTAAATACATCAAGTGGTCCCATCTAACCGAGTAGAAAGCTTTCCTGATGTCTAACTTGAAGAGCAAGATTGGAGATTTGTTGCGGTGAAATCGACGAGCCAAGTTGCGGACATACATAAAGTTATCGTGGATGCTCCTTTTCTTGATGAATGCACTCTGCGTATTGGAAACAATATTTGGCATTTGAGGGGTGAGACAAGTGAGCATCATCTTGGCAATGATCTTCACAACCGCATGGATGAGACCTATGGGTTTCAAGCCGGATATGTCCTCTGCCCCATCTTTTTTTGAGATGAGAACAATATTGGCCGAGTTGAGCCAGTGAAGGCTGGAAATGTGGAGGGTTGAGAAGTTGTTGATCACTTTCATAATTTTCAGCTTGGTGATGTCCCAACATTATTTGAAAAAAGCTCCAGTTAAGCCATCGATGCCCGATGGTTTATCACCGGGAAGATCATTGATGGTTGCCCAGACCTCCTCCTCGATGATCAAAGCACCTAACTCAGAGATATCTATTGTCGACTACTGGACGCAAGCCCAATTGAAGTCCCTGGCACGCAGATAATCTCTTTCTTGTGATCATGATTCGTGACCCAACCATTATCGTGTTCAAGTCGGTGAATGAAGTTCTTCCTCCCTCTTTGAGCAATGTAATTCATGAGCTTTATCTCTTCCTTGCCCGCTCAAGGACCACCAAGGCCACCACTTTCATTTAGGTTCCTTTCTAATGTTCCACTCGGTCGGGCTGAGCGGCCTTAGCTCTTGCACGACGTTAAGCCAGAGGATGATCTCGAGGGCCATGTGGAGTTGGACTTCGTAGTTAGAGAAGATAGACTTGCTCCAGGTCCGCAGGCATTGGCTTGTTCTTTTAAGCTTCTGAAGCACTTGGTATGGCTCAATATGGGTCATCTCTTCATGTGAGGCATCTTGGACTTCTTGAAGTTAGGCATCTTGATCCAAAAAAATGGATAGTTTTTTGTTGCTTAGGTCCCTTGCCATAGGCCAGGAGGCCAAGAGGAGTGGACAGATCAGAGAGCGAGGACGATAGTGCATGGAGGATGTGAGCAAAAGTCAACATCCCAGTTACATCCAGAAAAACTATCTAACTTGTTCAAGGTCGGGTTGGCCTGCTCATTGCCCCACATAAAATTTTCTGTTTTGCAGGTGAATCTCTTTTAGCTCATAGGAGTTGAGGGCATTTCGAAAACGCATAAGGCGGCCATAGTCAACATTTGTGTGATTTTTGTCACGGCCACGATAAATTTGGTTGAAATCATCCGTCAGAAGCCATCTCGTACTGTGTGTGGCTTTGTGCATCATGATGATGTAGAGGCCGAGGTCATTCCCCTTTCTGGAAAAAAAAATCTCGTACAGTGTTGGGGCTTTAGGCTCACAAGCTCTTGAAAAAGCGCGTCTCTAAGAGCATCTCCAGCCGTTCGGCCCCCCAGGGCACCGAAAAAGAGCGGCCTGGGGGTGCGTCGGCGATAAACTCGGCGCTGGGGGCGGTTCGACACCCAGCCGTCGCCCCCTAGGTTGCCCCCAGGCGCCGAATTCAGCCCAGTTTTTGGCCCCAAAACGGCCCAATATCTACGTGAATCGGCCCATATTCGACGCGAATCGGCGTGTTTTGGCGTGAATTCTCGCATACAAATAGAAATCAATTAGTTCGTCACATAGTTCGGCGTGTTTCGGCGTGTTTCATCACATAGTTCGGCGTGTTTCGGCGTGTTCAACAAATAGTTCACTACAAATTATAGTTTAACAAATAAAAACTCTAATTTCATCACACGTCATTCCCGGCCTCGCCCTTGAGCCTCCATAGATGCTCCACCAAATCGTGTTGCAGTTCTCGATGCACCTGTAGGTCTCGGATCTCCTGACGCATATTGAGGTAGTCAGTCCAGTTTGCTGGTATCTGGTGATCAACTTGGGCAAGAGGACCCTGCTTGTAATATGGTTCAGTGCCAAACACTGGCTCTTCCTGCTCGTTCTCAATGATCATGTTGTGCAAGATGACACATCAATTCATGATCTCCCACATTTGATCTTTCGACCAGGTTAGAGCGGGGTACCGGACAACAGCAAATCGAGATTGGAGCACACCAAATGCCCGCTCGACATCCTTCCTGCAAGCCCCATGAATCTTCGCAAACCAGGCGTTCATGCCTCCTGGCACAAGGTTTGAGATGGTCTTCACAAATGTCGACCATCTCGGATAGATGCCATCAGCTAGATAGTACCCCTTGTTATATTGTCGTCCATTGACCTTGAAGTTCACCGGAGGAGAATGACCTTCAACAAGCTTGGCAAAGACTGGGGAGCACTGCAGGACGTTGATGTCATTGTGAGTTCCTGGCATCCCAAATAAAGAGTGCCAATTCCAGAGGTCCTGTGTGGCCACTGCCTCAAGCACCACACTACAACCGCCTTTGGCGCCTTTGTACAACCCCTGCCAAGCAAATGGACAGTTCTTCCATTTTCAATGCATGTAGTCGATGCTTCCAAGCATCCAAGGAAATCCTCTTGCTTCATTCTGTGCTAGGATCCGAGCAGTGTCTTCCGCATTGGGTGTTCACAAGTACTGCGGTCCAAACACTGCCACCACTGCCCTGCAGAACTTGTAGAAACACTCAATGGTGGTGGACTCGGCCATACGCCCATAGTCGTCGAGTGAATCACCGGGAGCTCCGTATGCAAGCATCCTCATAGCTGTCGTGCACTTCTGGATCGAGGTGAATCCAAGTGTGCCAGTGCAATCCTTCTTGCACTTGAAGTAGCTGTCGAACTTCCGGATGGAATTCATAATCCGGAGGAAAAGCTTTCGGCTCATTCGATAACGGCGCCGAAATGTTTTCTCACCGTGCAATGGAGCGTCGGCGAAGTAGTCCGAGTAGAGCATGTAGTAGCCTTCCAGACGATGCCAGTTCTTTGCTTTCACCCACCCAACCGCCGAGCCACCTCGCCGCGGCTTCTCACTGCTCGCGAGCAGGCCGGCGAGGGCGGCGAGCACCATGAGATGCTCCTACTCCTGGACGTCGGCTTCGGCTTCCTCATCCAGCAACGCCGCGAGCGCCTCCTCATTTTCGGAGTCCATCGCCGGGTCGGGCAATTCACCGAACACCTTGTGGGCGAGGTGGGCGCAAGCACGCCGGTGTACAGGCCCTGCGCGGCCGGACAACTGGAAAAGGTGCCCGGGCGGCGGCGAAGAGGCTGCCTCGGCGAACGGGGGATGGTCTACCTAGCTGCGGCGGGCGATGGTCGGCTCCGGGATCGGCAGGGTGGCTCAGGATGGCGGCCGAGCGCGGGGGGCAAGAGGCGAATCTGGGCGGGTGGCTTGACTTTTTGCCTGTCAATATGGCCCCAGAAACACTTTTCCCTTGCGCCGAGCCCCGAAGCGCCCAGGTCTTGGTTCGCTGCGGCGCCGGGCGCAAAACGGGCCGAGCCGCGGAATTCGGCGCCTGGGCCTTGTTGGACCGTTTGCCGCACCGCGCAAATAAATCGTCCGGGATGCCGTTAAGGGGCGCGGCCGAGATGCTCTAAGGTTGGATCATCAGATGTGCCGCTGGGAGGTGGTAACCAGGATCGAGCCGGGGTTCTTTGCACCACAAGTGGGGTCGGCTGAGACTTAACTGGATTGGATAGCTCAAGATCCGATAGGAAACTATTGATGAACATATGAGTAGCCATAGGACTTCGGTGCTCACCTTCATGAATCAATTTTAATCTGCAGTAGGGCGCAGGCGTGTTTGTCTAATCGTCTGCAGTGAAATCGCGCTAGTTCGTTCGGCCCGTGCCGCCCGCGACCGCGAGGGCCGACGTGTTCCCATGTAGTCCGCCCTGCCGCCGACCTTTGCTCCGGCCGCGCACAGAACCCGCGGCACGGGAAGCGGATAGGAAAGCGAACACGGCGACCGGCGGCCTCGCTGGGCTCGAGGATGCGTGCGAACCCAAAGCCCCGCGATCCGGAGTGTGTGAACCTCAAAAGGAACCTAGGACCAGCGCGGTTCAGAAAGCAGACGCGGTTCCGCGCCTGGGCCACAATCTCTGGAGTAGTATAGCACGATGTCGGTAGGCACCCTGTACATTGGTCAGTCCAATCTGCTGCTCGCGTAGATTCCCCGTCGTGCAAACCTGCACGGCCATGCTCGGTAGGCGAGCGGCAGTTTCTCCCCCATCATCACTAGTTTGTTGGATGTCAATGGTCCGGATCACGGTCTAATCCCGTCGTCATGCACTCATGCATCCAACAGCAGCAGTGTTCCGGCTCACGCCATCCTGAATGATGCACGCGTCGACCGTTCCGTCGTTGTTGCCTAACCACTCATTCGCCCGATCAATGTCACCTCGAAATCACAGAGCTCCCACGTCTAAGCAAGTTATTTACACGACCCCATCTCACTCACTGGAGACAAACTGTGTGTTGCCGCCACCTTCAAACGTACGCAATCTGCCAGTGTGAAGTCGTTGTCCGAAGGTTAGGTGGTCTCGTCTGGCTAGCCGATATGACCCGATCTCCATGTGAAGGGGTAAATCAGATTCCACAACGCCGTCGGGTCGGTCGGCCGGCCGGCTGGCCCGGCCGCGCACACAACTAGATTCACTTCACTTTGGCCGATTGCTGGTATATATCATGTGAAAAGAAGCCGCACCTAAAAAGGACGGAATAGCCGGCCTCAAAGCTACAAAGGTGTCACTAATTGATACATATGCGTATCTCCTAGCAGGGCATCCTGTAAAAGAACTGGTGAAGTGCGATCAGGGCCACCCGTTCTGATTCATGGTTGGAGAATACTTTGACCATCCGCAAATTTTAACTCGTAAAAAGTCGTGTAGTCTAGTCCTCTAGTGGACTCAGATATTATTTTTATCTGAAAAGCATTTTCTGTTAGAAAGAATTGTTAGTAAAAAGATCGAGCTAGGTGGTTCAAATTACAAATTAGAGGAGCTGATCACCAAATGTTTATGAATATATGCATAGACGGGTCGATGCTGATTTGATGCAATAGTCCTTTCATCATGATGGGAGCATGCCTTTTGAAACACCATCATGAAAATCTGATCGGTTGTTGGCATGAACAGCGCCAGCCCTTCAATAATTAGTATATATAAGCAAAAGCATTTTCATTGCATTTCCTCATAGGTAAAGTTGCTCGACATATATATTCGTTCCCGCAAACCCGGTGAAAAGAAAGCCCATTGCCCACCAACTGCACGTTGCGGTCGATGCTCTTATATAAGCGCCACGCTTCCCGCGTCTCTTCTTCTCATCCAAGTGCAACGCAGGAGCATATCATATCTCCTCTGTTAACGAAAGCTAGCACCTGAGAGAAGATTTACGGTTCATCTTGGTTTGGTCTATCAGTCACGATGGCTTCCGGCGCTGGTTCCTGCTGGGCCCTGGTGGCGCTGCTCCTCGTCGCCCGCGCCTTCCCGGCGGCCGCCACCAGCTTCACCGTCGGCGGCAAGTCCGGCTGGACGATCGGCGTCGACTACACCACCTGGGCCAGCGGCAACACTTTCAAAGTCGGCGATAGTCTCGGTAAGACTTTTTAGTTTCTTTGTGAGTACAGACGTGCCGTTAATCATGTGACTGATTATGGTTTAACATGTGTCTGCCCTTTCTAGTGTTCAACTACGCCAAGGGGCTGCACACGGTGGCGGAGGTGAGCGCGGCCGACTACCTGGCGTGCGCGGCGGCCAACGCGGTCGGCTCCGACGGCAGCGGCGCGACCACCGTGCCCCTCAAGACCGCCGGAAAGCACTACTTTATCTGCACCATCACAGGCCACTGCGCTGGCGGGATGAAGCTCGAGGTGACCGTCTCCGGCTCCGGCTCCGGCTCTGGCTCCTCGCCGACAACGCCGATGCCCACCCCGACCACGCCGTACACGAGCCCGACCCCGACGACGACCACGCCGACCACGCCGTACACGACCCCTACAACGCCATACACGACGCCGACGTCTCCAGCGTGCACGGGCACCACGCCTGGCGCGACGCCGCTGACACCCGTGACCCCGGGCACCATGCCGTTCTACTCGTACAATGGCGCCGCAGGACTCGCACCGGCGGCGTGGGCTAGCTTTGCTCTGGTTTGTGCCGCGGTTGTGCAGCTCGGACTGTTATGAACTAGCGAGGCTAGCCCAGGATGAAGGCCGTGCTCTTATATATAGGTCACCTTGTGAGTGTGTGTAATTAATGTGTTAATTTGTTCTTTACTTTAGTCGTGGAGACAAAAATGCTACACATACAGACTTTTACGGGCCTGCTACAAACCCTTCCATAAATTCTCTTCAGGGTTCAGGGCCCCCTTTATTTTCACCCGTGTGGGGTCCGCCCTCACCCTTCGTCCAGTTAAAACGCGTCAGTTCATGAATCAGCCCGTATACTTATGTAAGGCTCCGTACGTCCAGCAAAATCACAGTGCCGCTCTAGTGTATCTCTAGAGCAATTCTTGCAGACACCTATAGGGCATCTCCTAACCCCTAAATCGGACATTGTGTCTGTCCACGGACTCGTAAACATCCGCCTAAATCCGGGCAATTTAAATTTCAAATGCATAGCGCCCAGTCACAACCAAAAAGAGTTAAGTATGCAAAGTTTTTGCATACCCAATCATAAAAGAATCTCAGTCCGGCATGTGGATTTTTTTGCCCTGCCGGACCGGCTATCTGAGCCTCCACGCTCACTCTGCCGCCACCGCCTCCTCCTCGTCATCCGCTTCCTTCTCGACCGCCTCCTTCTCGGTCGCCTCCTTCCCCGCCGTCTTCAGCTGATCCTTCAAGCGCTTTAAGGCCAACTCCAACGCACGACCCCAAACGGACGTCTGTTTTGTCCGGATTCTGTCCGTTTAGGTAGGGTAATGGGGTCGTGTCCAGACCATTTCTCGGATGCGGTGGCCGTGCGCCCAAGGCGCGGACGCATCCCGGCCGCATCCCGTCCGCGGACGTTTTTCTTTGCACGCACATATCTTTTTTCATCATTGATTTTTGGTACATGGGAATACATCACCAAATTTTGACAAGAAAAACAAGACCAAGGAAAACAAGAACCACAAGAATACATTTTAGAAGATATCCAACTTCCATAACTGCTCATGTAAGTTGGATTAGTGCCTTCTCGATGCATTCATTGTTGATCTGCGGAGGCTCGATCTTGCGTGCTTCTTTCTTCTTCGAGTGTAAAGAAGTAGACGTTGCTTCCTCGCATTTAGTCTCATGTCTAGCCTCTATTCTAGCAGTAGTCCCATCTCTAGCCTCTATACTAGCTAGAAGTGCACGAACATCTACTAAATTACGCTCTATCAATATATCGATGTACTCTTCTTCCCAATACCAAAACTTGCATCCACTCTACACAATAAAAATGTAAGTTAGCACAACTAGTCAAACCCGAGAGCACTACTGAAGCTTCATGAACACATACCCCATCGGTTGAGCACTTGATGAACACCCATTCAGGATGTTCCGGCATTGTAGACACGCGGCGCAAAACCGTCTTTGGGCAGTTGTCGCACTTGATGACTGGCAACGGTGCGCCGACGAGCTTTTGGGCCAGCACCGAGCCCGGTCGACCGCCATTCATGTATCTGCCAGTGGACCGCCGACGGTGTAGATTCGAGCGCCTAGAGGAGGAGTTAGTACCTGCATGCGGCCTTGCGGCCTTGCCGAGACCTTCCGGCCCGATGCCCGACGAGTCCATGGCGCGGCGCGGCCTACCATAGCCAGGGAGCTCGAACCCGACCGGATCCACTCCAAATCCAGGTGCCGGGTACGCAAATCAGGTGGCCGTGGGTAGCTCGGGGGCGTCGAGGGAAGGGGTTGGCGTCTGGTCTGAGCTGCAATTTGCAATGGCAATGCGGCGACGGCGAGGGGCAAGAGTGAAGGAGTGGAGGGGTGCGGCTGGAGGGGGAGGGGGGTAGAAAAAGGGGTCCCTGTGCCACCGACGGGCGGGCCAAGGGAGGACACGCGCACACGGCCCGCCCGTCCGCGCGCTGTAAGTTTCACCCGAAAAGCGGCCCAAACTTGGGCCGGGGATGGGTCGAAAGCGGACATAAAACGGACAAAAGTTCGTTTGCGCCCGCACGCTGGGCCATCTGGTATGTCCGTTTTACCCCAAACGAACGCACCCGGACGGGATGGGGTCACGCACTGGAGTTCGCCTAACATCCTAAGATGGATGGCTTGCACGATCATCCTTGCATCCTCATCCAACTCCTCCATCTTCAAGGTCCATATCTTGAATCCTCTGAAGGGGCTGCGATCTCAACCTTCTTCTCTTCGAGCTTGGTCTTTTTTCTTCAAGCTTGAGATTCTTATTGGTCGCCTGATCCAAGATGTTAAACTTATCGTCCTTACATGCCTCTTTGACGTCGGAGCGCTTGACACATGCCTCCTCATTCCTCACCAAGATGTCCTCGAACCTCTCTATCATCTTGGTCGTCACCCCTTCTCACTAGATCATGTACTTTGATGGTTCCAAAATGCTAGCTGGCGCGGGGGCTAGATGTAGGGGAACGTAGTAATTTCAAAAAAATTCCTACGCACACGCAAGATCATGGTGATGCATAGCAACGAGGGGAGAGAGTGTGTCCACGTACCCTCGTAGACCGAAAGCGGAAGCGTTAGAACAACGCGGTTGATGTAGTCGTACGTCTTCACGGCCCGACCGATCAAGCACCGAAACTATGGCACCTCCGAGTTCTAGCACACATTCAGCTCGATGACGTCCCTCGAACTCCGATCCAGCCGAGTGTCGAGGGAGAGTTCCGTCAGCACGACAGCGTGGTGACGATCTTGATGTTCTACCGTCGCAGGGCTTCGCCTAAGCACCGCTACAATATTATCGAGGAGGACTATGGTGGAGGGGGGCACCACACACGGCTAAGAGATCAAGAGATCAATTGTTGTGTCTATGGGGTGCCCCCTTCCCCCGTATATAAAGGAGCAAGGAGGGAGGGGCGGCCGGCCTAGGAGGGGGCGCACCATGGGGTGTCCTACTCCCACCGCGAGTCGGACTCCCTCCTTCCTTGTTGGACTAGGAGAGGGGGAAGGAAAGGGAGAGGAGGAGAAGGAAAGGGGGGCCGGCCCCCCTTGCCCTAAACCAATTCGGTTTGGGCCTTGGGGGGCGCGCCCCACACTCTCCTTGCTGCCCTCTATTTCCACTAAGGCCCATGTAGGCCCATTAAGCCCCCGGGGGGTTCCGGTAACCCCCCGGTACTCCGGTAAAATCCCGATTTCACCCGGAACACTTCTGATATCCAAATATAGGCTTCCAATATATCAATATTCATGTCTCGACCATTTCGAGACTCCTCGTCATGTCCGTAATCACATCCGGGACTCCGAACATCCTTCGGTACATCAAAACTCATAAGCTCATAATATAACTGTCATCGAAACCTTAAGCGTGTGGACCCTACGGGTTCGAGAACTATGTAGACATGACCGAGACACGTTTCTGGTCAATAACCAATAGCGGAACCTGGATGCTCATATTTGCTCCTACATATTCTACGAAGATCTTTATCGGTCAAACCGCATAGCAACATACGTTGTTCCCTTTGTTATCGGTATGTTACTTGCCCGAGATTCGATTGTCGGTATCCCAATACCTAGTTCAATCTCGTTACCGGCAAGTCTCTTTACTCATTACGTAATGCATCATTCCATAACTAACTCATTAGCTACATTACTTGCAAGGCTTATAGTGATGTGCATTACCGAGAGGGTCCAGAGATACCTCTCCGACAATCGGAGTGACAAAACCTAATCTCGAAATACGCCAACTCAACATGTACCTTTGGAGACACTGTAGAGCTCCTTTATAATCACCCGATTCGTTGTGACGTTTGGTAGCACACAAAGTGTTCCTCCGGTAAACGGGAGTTCATAATCTCATAGTTGTAGGAACATGTATAAGTCATGAAGAAAGCAATAGCAACATACTAAACGATCAAGTGCTAAGCCAACGGAATGGGTCATGTCAATCACATCATTCTACTAATGATGTGATCCCGTTAATCAAATGACAACTCATGTCTATGGTTAGGAAACATAACCATCTTTGATTAATGAGCTAGTCAAGTAGAGGCATACTAGTGACATTAAGTTTGTCTATGTATTCACACATGTATCATGTTTCCGGTTAATACAATTCTAGCAGGAATAATAAACATTTATCATGATATAAGGAAATAAATAATAACTTTATTATTGACTCTAGGGCATATTTCCTTCACTAGAGTGGTCCTTAACTCGCCAAAAGGTGACAAGCTATGATATGTCTTGCAAGTCCATTTGATGGCATCCAGTAACACTATAGAGCATGAAGCCTTGATGTATGGCTCTGAATGACAATCTCACTCAGAATTACCAACTCGCTAGTCTATGGCGATTCGAACCTCGTCATCCAGCAGGTGGTGAAAGAGTGGGACGTTAGGGACGAATCAATGACTACCTATTATGCGGCCGTCGGAAAGCTAGAAGGAATATTTGAAGGACTAGAGTTGACTCACGTTTCGAGAGTTTAGACTGAGGTAGTTGCTTCCATGGTGAAGCTTGGTTTCACTGGGTTGCCAATTGGACCTGGTATTTTTCTTCAACAGCTCAACGCATCGACTATTATGAGAAACCATATGGCAATCCAGATAATCCACAACAGCCAGAAGTCACTTCAGATCTAGAAGCATTGCAAAACCTAGTAGTCAATGATCTGATTCAAGAGGTTCTAGTCGTGACTCCCAACTGGACGTTGCCATATATTGCATACCTTCTAAGGAAGGAAGTCCCTGAAGATGAAGTAGAAGCCAAATAGATCATATGGCGATCAAAGTCCTACATAGTGTTAAATAGAGAATTGTACAAGCTCAGTGCGACTGGCCTCTCTTAAAGATACATTTCTCCTAATGAGGGCAGGTAAATCCTGAATGAGATCCACTCGGGAACCTGCGGACATCGTGCGTCCTCTTGGGCACTCGTCGCTAGAGCATTTTGAGTGGGATTTTTCTGGCTCACTGCGCATGTGATGTGGCTGAGATCATCCGCACCTCTGTTGGTCAGATGTACACCAAGAAGTCCCACATGCTATCTTCTGAGTTGCAGACAATCCCTATTTCTAAGCCCATTGTTGTTTGGGTTTTGACATGCTTGGTCCATTTAGAACTGGCCAAGCGGGTTCACCTTCTGTTGGTCACAGTCAGCAAATTCATTAAATGGATTGAGGCCAAGCTAGTCAAAAAGTTGGACGGAGCAACAATAATCAATTTTATGAGGGGAATTATCTTTTGATTTGACATTACCATGGATAATGGAACAAACTTTGCTTTGTAGGAATTCAAAGAATTATGTTGGTCTCAGGGCACTCGTGTACACTTCATGACAATATAACACTGTATATGACTACGATCATTGTAGGACTTGTTTGGCTTCTACTTCATCTTTAGGGAGTTCCTTTGTGAGAAGGTATGTAATATATGGTAATGTCCAGTTGAAAGACACGACTAGATCTCTTGAATCGGATCAATGACTGTTGGGATTTGTATTGCCTTTGGATCTTAAGCGACTTTTGGTTGTTGAGCATTATCTGGATTGCCATATGGTTCTCATGAATAGTTGGTTCATGGAGGTGCTCAAGGAAAATATTGAGTGAATTGGCTTTCGAGTGGAACCAATCTTCACAGAGGTCTCATCTGCCTCATTCTCAACTCTCGAGACACGAGTCAACTCCAGTCCTTCGAATGTTCCTTCCAGCTTTCTCACCACTGTGCAATAGCAAGTCGTTGATTTGCTCCTGATGTCCCCTCTTTCATCACCAGCTTGAAGACGAGATCCAAATCGCATGGACCAGCAAGCGGGTAATTCCAAGTGAGATTTCCATTCGGAGTCCATATAACAAGGTCTCATACTATGCAGCATTAGTAGATGTCGTGAAATGGATCTGCGAGACATAACATAGCTTGTCACCTTTTGATGAGATATGACTACTCTATCCTCTGTTCTCACCAGCATTTTGGAACCATCAAAGTACATGGCCCAGTGATCCTACTACTGCTGGGTGGGTGGGTTTTGAGATTTTGTCAACTCCGCAAAAAAATCATCAAGGGCCTAAAGCTTTATCGCTCTTCTTGGTTCAAACTTGATATGATGAGGCAAAAACTAGATATTCCACTTGGACACTCATCCTGTGGCATCCCGATTGTCGATTATTTCTGACAATGGGGTTGAACTAACCATAGTAATCGAATGATCCTGAAAGTAGAGGACCAATTTCTGCGCAACCTAGAATACGCTGTAGATGAGCTTTTTAGTCGATGCATAGAGATGCCAAATCTTGTTCTTCTTCGGGCAATGACGGGATTGGATACCCATTCTGAGTGGAGTACATCCTTGATGAATCCGGTTGATAGGATTCGTGACTTCTTCTCTGATTGCATTCCGCCTGGTTCGGAGAAGCAATGAAGTGTATGCTTGAGAGGCTTCACCACCTCAATGATGTTCAACTTGTGCTCAGCTAGCTCCCTTGGAACTTCAGGCATGTCAGATAGCTGCCATGCAAAGATGTTCCAATTCTTACAGAGGAAGTTGATAAGCGCACTTTACTATTTTTTCAACCAAGATCGAGGTGATCTGGGTAGTCTTGGATTAGTCATTAGGGTGAAGAGGACTTCCTTCACCTCCTTCACCAACTAGAAGGAAGTTTCAGTCGGATTTGACTTCCTGCCCTTGGGCATCTCAGTCAGATCAACTGATAACGTGTATTCCTCAAGTTTTCCATTAGCCAAATTTGCATTGATGATGTTTGCAGTATCCTCTGCGCGCTTTAGGTCTCTAGCAACAATGTTGACACCCTTAAGACTAGAAGTCTTGTAGCGAGCAGACCTATTAGGATCTGAATCTATGAGTTCATCGTGCTATCACTTGATCATTAGCTAGCACACTCAATACAAAATGAATATCATGCAATATACGTCATTTTATTACATCATAGGATTCAGAGTTTAATTTATTACAACTGCTCAGCATTATGCTCACGTTGGAGCACCGGCGGCAGATCGCGGAGGAGATCCAGGCTAGGCATGTTGGAAATATGCTCTAGAGGCAATAATAAAATGGTTATTATTATATTTCCTTGTTCATGATAATTGTTTATTGTTCATGCTATAATTGTATTAACTGGAAACCGTAATACATGTGTGAATACATAGACCACAACATGTCCCTAGTGAGCCTCTAGTTGACTAGCTCGTTGATCAATAGATGGTTATGGTTTCCTGACCATGAACATTGGATGTCATTGATAATGGGATCACATCATTAGGAGAATGATGTGATGGACAAGACCTAATCCTAAGCATAGCACAAGATCGTAGCTTTTCTAATGTCAAGTATCATTTTCTTAGACCATGAGATTGTGTAACTCCCGGATACCGTAGGAGTGCTTTGGGTGTACCAAACGTCACAACGTAACTGGGTGACTATAAAGGTGCACTACAGGTATCTCCGAAAGTGTCTGTTGGGTTGGCACGAATCAAGACTAGGATTTGTCACTCCGTATGACGGAGAGGTATCTCTGGGCCCACTCGGTAATGCATCATCATAATGAGCTCAGTGTGACTAAGTAGTTAGTCACGGGATCATGCATTACGGAACGAGTAAAGTGACTTTCCGGTAACGAGATTGAACGAGGTATTGGGATACCGACGATCGAATCTCGGGCAAGTAACGTACCAACATGGGTATCCAGATCCCGCTGTTGGTTATTGGCCAGAGAGATGTCTCGGTCATGTCTGCATGATTCCCGAACCCTTAGGGTCTACACACTTATGGTTCGGTGACGCTAGAGTTGTTATGGGAATTAGTGTGCAGTTACCGAATGTTGTTCAGAGTCCTGGATGAGATCCCAGACGTCACGAGGAGTTCCGGAATGGTCCGGAGGTAAATATTTATATATGGGAAGTCCTATTTTGGCCACCGGAAAATGTTCGGGATTTTTCGGTATTGTACCGGGAAGGTTCTAGAAGGTTCGGGTGGGGCCCACCTGCATGGGGGACCCACATGAACGTGGTAGTGGGGCAAGGCCCCACACCCCTGGTCAAGGCGCACCAAGATCCCCCTTAGAAGGAATAAGATCATATCCGAAGGATAAGATCAAGATCCCTAAAAAAGGGGGATAACAATCGGTGGGGAAGGAAATGATGGGATTTCTTTCCTCCCACCTTTGCCAACGCCCCAATGGACTTGGAGGGCAATAAACCAGCCCCTCCACCCCTATATATAGTGGGGAGGCGCATGGGAGCTTCACCCTTCCCCTGGCGCAGCCCTCTCCCTCCCCAACACCTCCCCCTCGGTAGTAGTGCTTGGCGAAGCTCTGCCGGAGAACTGCAAGCTCCACCACCACGCCGTCGTGCTGCCGGAGCTCTCCCTCAACTTCTCCTCTCCCCTTTCTGGATCAAGAAGGAGGAGACGTCCGCGGGCTGTACGTGTGTTGAACGCGGAGGCACCATTGTTCGGTGCTTAGATCGGATTCGGCCGCGATCTGAATCGCTTAGTGAACGACTCCACCGACCGCGTCTTTGCAACGCTTCCGCATTGCGATCTTCAAGGGTATGAAGATGCACTCCCCTCTCTCTCGTTGCTAGTTACTTCATAGATTGATCTTGGTGATGCGTAGAAAATTTTGAATTTCTGCTACGTTCCCCAACAGTGGCATCATGAGCTAGGTCTATTGCGTAGATTCTATGCACGAGTAGAACACAAGTTGTTGTGGGCGTTGATTTTGTCAATTTACTTGCCGTTACTAGTCTTATCTTGCTTCGGCGGCATCGTGGGATGAAGCGGCCCGGACCGACCTTACACGTACGCTTACGTGAGACAGGTTCCACCGACTGACATGCACTAGTTGCATAAGGTGGGTAGCGGGTGTCTGTCTCTCCCACTTTAGTCGGATCGGATTCGATGAAAAGGGTCCTTATGAAGGGTAAATAGCAATTGGCATATCACGTTGTGGTTTTGGCGAGGTAAGAAACATTCTTGCTAGAAACCTATAGCAACCACGTAAAACTTGCAACAACAATTAGAGGACGCCTAACTTGTTCTTGCGGCATATGTATCGATGTGATATGGCCAAAAGGATGTGATGAATGATATATATGTGATGTATGAGATTGATCATGTTCTTGTAATAGGAATCACGACTTGCATGTCGATGAGTATGACAAACGGCAGGAGCCATAGGAGTTGTCGTAATTTATTGTATGACCTGCGTGTCATTGAATAACGCCATGTAATTACTTTACTTTATTGCTAAACCGTTAGCCATAGTAGTAGAAGTAATAGTTGGCAAGACAACTTCATGAAGACACGATGATGGAGATCATGGTGTCATGCCGGTAACGAAGGTGATCATGTCGTGCCTCAAGATGGAGATCAAAGGCGCAAGATGATATTGGCCATATCATGTCACTTTATGATTTGCATGTGATGTTTGTCATGTTTACATCTTATTTGCTTGGAACGACGGTAGCATAAATAAGATGATCCCTCATTAATATTTCAAGAAAGTGTTCCCCCTAACTGTGCACCGTTGTGAAAGTTCGTTGTTTCGAAGCACCACGTGATGATCGGGTGTGATAGATTCTAACGTTCACATACAACGGGTGTAAGCCAGATTTACACACGCAAAACACTTAGGTTGACTTGACGAGCCTAGCATGCAGACATGGCCTCGGAACACAAGAGACCAAAAGGTCGAACATGAGTCGTATAGTAGATACGATCAACATGGAGACGTTCACCGATGATGACTAGTCCGTCTCACGTGATGATCGGACACGGCCTAGTTGACTCGGATCATGTATCACTTAGATGACTAGAGGGATGTCTATCTGAGTGGGAGTTCATTAGATGAACTTAATTATCATGAGCATAGTCAAAAGGACTTTGCAAATTATGTCGTAGCTTGCGCTTTAGTTCTACTGTTTAAGATATGTTCCTAGAGAAAATTTTAGTTGAAAGTTGATAGTAGCAATTATGCGGACTAGGTCCGTATACTGAGGATTGTCCTCATTGCTGCACAGAAGGCTTATGTCCTTATTGCACCGCTCGGTGTGCTGAACCTCGAGCGTCGTTTGTGGATGTTGCGAACATCTGACATACACGTTTTGATGACTACGTGATAGTTCAGTGTGTAATGTTAAACAGTTTAGAATTGAGGCAGCAAAGACATTTTAAAACGTCGCAGAACATATGAGATGTTCCGAGAGCTGAAATTAGGATTTCAGGCTCGTGCCCACGTCAAGAGGTATGAGACCTCCGACAAGTTTCTTAACCTGCAAACTAAGGGAGAAAAGCTCAATCATTGAGCATGTGCTCAGATTGTCTGAGTACTACAATCACTTGAATCGAGTGGGAGTTAATCTTCCAGATGAGATAGTGATGGTTCTCCATAGTCACTGCCACCAAGCTATTAGAGCTTCGTGATGAACTATAACATATCAGGGATAGACATGATGATCCTTGAGCAATTCACGATGTTTGACACCGTGAAAGTAGAAATCGAGTAGGAGCATCAATTGTTGATGGTTAGTAAAACCACTAGTTTCAAGAAGGGCAAGGGCAAGAAGGGATACTTCATGAGACGACAAATCGATTCTTTGCTCTAGTGAAGAAACCCAGGGTTGAACCCAAACCCGAGACTAAGTGCTTCTGTAATGAGGGAACGGTCATTGAAGCAGAACTACCCTAGATACTTGGTAGATGAGAAGGCTGGCAAGGTTGACATAAGTATATTGGATATACATTATATTAAACGTGTACTTTACTAGTACTCCTAGTAGCACCAGGGTATTAAGATACCGGTTCGGTTGCTAAGTGTTAGTAACTCGAAATAAAAGAGCTACGGAATAAACGGAGACTAGCTAAAGGTGAGATGACGATGTGTGTTGGAAGTGTTTCCAAGGTTGATATGATCAAGCATCGCCTGCTCCCTCTACCATCGAGATTGGTGTTAAACCTAAATAATTGTTACTTGGTGTTTGCGTTGAGCATAAACATGATTGGATTATGTTTATCGCAATACGGTTATTCATTTAAGGAGAATAATGGTTACTCTATTTATTTGAATAATACCTTCAATGGTCTTGCAACTAAAATGAATGGTTTATTGAATCTCGATCATAGTGATACACATGTTCGTGCCAAAAGATATAAGATAGTAATGATAGTACCACATACTTGTGGCACTGCCACTTAAGTCATATTGGTATAAAACGCATGAAGAAGCTCCATATTGATGGATCTTTGGACTCACTCGTTTTGAAAAGATTGAGACATGCAAACCATGTCTGTTGGTATATATGCATGAAGAAACTCCATACATATGGATCATTTGGACTCACTTGATTTTGAATCACTTGAGACATGCAAATCATACCACATGGGCAAGATGACTGAAAGGCCTCGTTTTTCAGTGAGATGAAACAAGAGAGCAACTTGTTGGAAGTAATACATTTGATGTGTGCAATCCAATGAGTCTTTGAGGCACACGATGAATATCTTATGCTCTTACTTCACGAGATGATTTGAGTAGATTTCGAGTATATTTACTTGATGAAACACAGTCTGAATTATTGAAAGGTTCAAGCAATTTCAGAGTGAAGTTGAAGATCATCGTGGCAAGAGGATAAAATGTCTATGATATGATCATAGAGATGAATATCTGAGTTACGAGTTTGGTACATAATTAAGACCTTGTGGAAATTGTTTCACAACTAATACCGCCTGGAACACCATAGTGTGATGGTGTGTCCGAACATCGTAACTGCACCCTATTGGATATGGTGCATACCATGATGTCTCTTATCGAATTAACACTATCGTTTATGGGTTAGGCATTAGACACAACCGCATTCACTTTAATAGGGCACCACACAATTCCATTAAGATGACACCGTATGAACTATGGTTTAGAGAAACCTAAGCTGTCATTTCTTATAAAGTTTGGGGCTGCGACGCTTATGTGAAAAAGTTTTAGGCTGATAAGCTCAAACCCAAAGCGGATAAATGCATCTTCATAGGACACCCAAAAATAGTTGGGTATACCTCCTGTCTCAGATCCGGAAGCAAAAGGGATTGTTTCTAGAATCGGGTCCTTTTTCGAGGAAAAGTTTCTCTCGAACAAACTGAGTGGGAGGATGGTGGAGACTTGATGATGTTATTGAACCGTCACTTCAACTAGTGTGTAGCAGGGCACAGGAAGTTGTTCTTGTGGCGCCTACACCAGTTGAAGTGGAAGCTGATGATAGTGATCATGAAACTTCGGATCAAGTCACTACCAAACCTCGTAGGTCGACAAGGACGCGTACTGCTTCAGAGTGGTGCGGTAATCCTGTCTTGAAGGTCATGTTGCTAGACAAAAATGAACCTACGAGCTATGGAGAAGCGATGGTGGGCCCGGATTCCGATGAATGGCTCGAGGCCATAAAATCCGAGAGAGGATCCATGTATGAAACCGAAGTATAGACTTTGAAGAACTACTTGATGGTCATAAGGCTGTTGGGTACATATGGATTTTAAAAGGAAGACGGACAATGATGGTAAGTATCACCATTAAGAAAGCTCGACTTGTCATTAAGATGTTTTCCGACAAGTTCAAGGAGTTGACTATGATGAGACTTTCTCACTCGTAGCGATGCTAAGAGTCTGTTGAAATTATATTAGCAGTTCCTGCATTATTTATGAAATCTTGCAGATAGGATGTCAAAACATTGTTTCCTCAACGATTTTCCTGAGGAAAGGTTGTATGTGATACAACCAGAAGGTTTTGTCAATCCTAAAAGATGCTAACAAGTATGCAAAGCTCCAGCAATCCTTCTAAGGATTGGAGTAAGCATCTCGAGTTGGAATATATGCTTTGATGAGATGATCAAAGATTTTGGGTTTATCTGAAGTTTATTGGAAACTCGTATTTCCAAAGAAGTGAGTGGGAGCACTATAGCATTTCTGATGAGTATATGTTGTTGACATATTGTTGATCAGAAATGATGTAGAATTTCTGGAAAGCATATAGGGTTATTTGAAAAGTGTTTTTCAATGGAAAACCTGGATTAAGATACTTGAACATTGAGCATCAAGATCTATAAGGATAGATCAAAAATCGCTTGATAGTACTTTCAAATGAATATGCACCGTGACAAGATTTTGAAGGAGTTCAAAATAGATCGGCAAAGAAGGAGTTCTTGGTTGTGTTATAAGGTGTGAGTATTGAGTAAGACTCAAGACCTGACCACGGCTGAAGAGAGAGAAAGGACGAAGGTCGTCCCCTATGCTTTAGACGTAGGCTCTCTTGTATGCTATCTTTGTGTAATCGACTGAAGTGTGCCTTGCCATGAGTCATCAAGGGTACAAGAGTGATCCAGAAATGGATCATAGGACAGCGGTCAAAGTTATCCTTAGTGACTAGTGGACTGCGTAATTTTTCTCGATTATGGAGGTGATAAAATAGTTCGTCGTAAAGGGTTACGTCGATGCAAACTTTGACACTAATCTGGATAACTCTGAATAGTAAACCAGATTCTTATAGTAGAACAGTTATTTGGAATAGTTCCAAATAGTGCGTGGTAGCTGCATCTACAAGATGACGTAGAGATTTGTAAAGCACACATGGATCTGAAAGGTTCAGACCCATTGACTAATAACCTCTCTCACAAGCGAGATATGATCAAACCCCATGGGTGTTGGATTCATTACGATCACATAGTGATGTGAACTAGATTATTGACTCTAGCGCAAGTGGGAGACTGTTGGAAATATGCCCTAGAGGCAATAATAAAATGGTTATTATTATATTTCCTTGTTCATGATAATTGTCTATTGTTCATGCTATAATTGTATTAACTGGAAACCGTAATACATGTGTGAATACATAGACCACAACATGTCCCTAGTGAGCCTCTAGTTGACTAGCTCGTTGATCAATAGATTGTTATGGTTTCCTGACCATGAACATTGGATGTCATTGATATTGGGATCACATCATTAGGAGAATGATGTGATGGACAAGACCCAATCCTAAGCATAGCACAAGATCGTGTAGTTCGTTTGCTAAAGCTTTTCTAATGTCAAGTATCATTTTCTTAGACCATGAGATTGTGTAACTCCCGGATACCGTAGGAGTGCTTTGGGTGTACCAAACGTCACAATGTAACTGGGTGACTATAAAGGTGCACTACAGGTATCTCCGAAAGTGTCTGTTGGGTTGGCACGAATCGAGACTGGGATTTGTCACTCCGTATGACGGAGAGGTATCTCTGGGCCCAATCGGTAATGCATCATCATAATGAGCTCAATGTGACTAAGTAGTTAGTCACGGGATCATGCATTACGGAACGAGTAAAGTGACTTTCCGATAACGAGATTGAACGAGGTATTGGGATACCGACGATCGAATCTCGGGC
Source organism: Aegilops speltoides (assembly GCA_021437245.1). Lineage (NCBI taxonomy): Eukaryota > Viridiplantae > Streptophyta > Magnoliopsida > Poales > Poaceae > Aegilops > Aegilops speltoides. The sequence continues at coordinate 434,264,052 of CM038146.1, forward strand.
AAGTAACGTACCGATTGACAAAGGGAATTGTATACGGGATTTCTTGAATCCTTGACATCGTGGTTCATCTGATGAGATCATCATGGAACATGTGGGAGCCAACATGGGTATCCAGATCCCGCTATTGGTTATTGGCCAGAGAGCTGTCTCGGTCATGTCTGCATGATTCCCGAACCCGTAGGGTCTACACACTTAAGGTTCGGTGACGCTAGAGTTGTTATGGGAATTAGTGTGCAGTTACGAATGTTGTTCGAGTCCGGATGAGATCCCGGACGTCACGAGGAGTTCCGGAATGGTCCGGAGGTAAAGATTTATATATGGGAAGTCCTATTTTGGCCACCGGAAAATGTTCGGGATTTTTCGGTATTGTACCGGGAAGGTTCTAGAAGGTTCTGGAGTGGGGCCCACCTGCATGGGGGGACCCACATGAACATGGGTAGTGGGGGCAAGGCCCCACACCCCTGATCAAGGCGCACCAAGATCCCCCCTTAGAAGGAATAAGATCATATCCCGAAGGGATAAGATCAAGATCCCTAAAAAAGGGGGATAACAATCGGTGGGGAACGAAATGATGGGATTTCTTTCCTCCCACCTTTGCCAACGCCCCAATGAACTTGGAGGGCAAGAAACCAGCCCCCTCCACCCCTATATATAGTGGGGAGGCGCATGGGAGCTTCATCCTTCCCCTGGCGCAGCCCTCTCCCTCCCCAACACCTCCCCCTCCGTAGTAGTGCTTGGCGAAGCTCTGCCGGAGAACTGCAAGTTCCACCACCACGCCGTCGTGCTGCCGGAGCTTTCCCTCAACTTCTCCTCTCCCCTTGCTGGATCAAGAAGGAGGAGACGTCCCCGGGCTGTACGTGTGTTGAACGCGGAGGCACCGTTGTTCGGTGCTTAGATCGGATTCGGTCGCGATCTGAATCGCTTAGTGAACGACTCCACCGACTGCGTTCTTGCAACGCTTCCGCATTGCGATCTTCAAGGGTATGAAGATGCACTCCCCTCTCTCTTGTTGCTAGTTACTCCATAGATTGATCTTGGTGATGCGTAGAAAATTTTGAATTTCTGCTACGTTCCCCAACAAGGCACGCCGCTCGCATCGCTGCCGGGCTGCCTCCAGACTCATCGGAGTCGGAGGAGGACGAGGGGCAGCAGCCAGAGGAGGAGGAGAGAGAGCAGCTGCCGGAGCCGATGGAGGTGGCAGATCCGGAGGAGGACGTGGCAGAGCAGCCTACTTCGGGGTTCAACCTGGAGGAGGCGGGGGCGAAGTTCGCCGTCGCCCAAGCCGCGAAGATTGCGGAGCAACATGTCATCCTAGAGTTCATCCAAGATGAGGCCTATGTGGAAGCCAACAGAGAGTTCCTCCGGCAGGAGCGGGCGGCGAGCGACGCGCTCTTCGCCGAACTCGACGCGGAGACAGAGGAGGAGGCCGAGCGGAGTAGCCGGAGGTGCCAGAGCTGCATCTGCCGCCCATGTACTCAAAGCCGGGCACGGAAATAGTCGACATCTCCGACGAGTAACTAGGTGATCTACATAGTACGTAGGTTGTTTTCTTTGCATGCTTTTGTTTGGATTTAAAAATCTAGTATGAGGTGTCCGGATATAGTTGTGCTAATTTGAGGCGTGACCGGTCATTGCCCGGACACGTCTGCGGGCGTTTGAGGGGTCTTATTTGTCATATGTGGTTATAGATGCTCTTAGTCCAAGACACCGTCGATCGGGGAGAAGATGACAACGACGCGGTGGGGGATACGTGCGTGCAGCGCGCGTACGGTACCGGTGGCGACACAGTGGATGGATGTGCGCGTACGTTGTTGCTAGGCCAAGGTTCATACTCCCTCCATCATCCATACATACATGGCCAATTTCGTTTTTTGAGGCTAATTTTGACCATATGTTAAAGCAATAATATATGACATGCAAGTTGCACAAAGTATACCGTCAAATTCGTACGTGAAATGAGCTTCTAATAATATAACTTTCACATTACACATCGCATATATTATTAATCTTAGCAATAGTTTAAGGCAGCCTCCAAACGGGGGCGATAAAGTGAGCCTGCGCGCAGGAAACTCTAATCATACTCTCGGACGCTAATTGCTCGTCGCTTGACAGGGGTAGCCGCTTCTATAACTAACCATGATAAAAGCACACAGATATATTGTAACAGAACTAATTCTCGTTACCCGGATGCCACACTTCGCACGTCCATCCCGTGGCTCTAATTGCTACGCATGGTAAAATAGTTGACTTATGTGGTAACGTGATGAAAGCCTTTACCGGCTCCACACATATGTATTAATTCCAGTAATGGTTCTTCCAAATTGTAGTAATGGGATGAAAACCATTACCATCGTGTGACCTGTCAACGTACTGGTAAATGCTAAAATAAGGGCCCTAAAATAATTAGGTAAAACTTTAATGGAGAATGTATTTGATGGTAGTATTGTATTATGACCAATGGTAAATTTTTAATGGAGAATATATTTGATGGTAATTGTGTGACGCCCAAGTACAATAGTAACATAAATTAAATCTTTACCATTGCACCCTCTCGTTCCTCGCTTAGTCGCTTTGCCTAATCAGACTCTTCTAATATTTTAGGGCCATAGTAATCAACAGAGAGTTGGATGGTAATCAGACCCCTCTAATATTTTGTGGACATGGTAATCAACAAGGGGTTGGATGGTAATCTATTTAGTGGGACTGGAATGTGGCATACACAGATAGAAGTTGGTTGATTATATTTTTTAATGGAGACATATGGTAACACCGTTACTACTAGGCCATAGCCACTCTCGATTAGTACTACTGTTCCTCACATACAACTCCTCGTAAAGTATCACTTCAGATTACCATAGATCGGTTTCCTAATTACGCACAGTTCGTGACCCAGGTGTTGAGCGGGCCGAACGTAACCGACAAGCATTACGCCGGTTGAACACGGCGTGGGTCGGAGCGCATTATAATTACATTACACTCCCGCTTAGTTTAGCAAGCCCATAGGGAGTACATAATTGGGCTATTATTTTAGCCGAAGTGATTGGGCTGCTCTTATTATTTCCCTCCCCTATAACGTGCGTCGAGCCCTACATTATGGGCCGGCCCACTAGTGCATATTTTCAAAATAGACGAGTTAAAAATCAGTGCGCGCGGGAGGGATCAATCCTGCGATCTCCTCCTTGCTCGGTGGCATCAATAACCACTACGCTAGGCTCGACTCTATGTACAATAGCTAAAACACCTATTAGAAGGGAAAGAGTCGGCTTTTACACATTTTCCTTTTTTTTTCTTCGGTTATTTTTCTTTCTTGGTTTTCAAAGCCTTTTTTGTTTTATTTTGTTTCCTTTTTCTCCATTTTTCATTTTGTTTCTTCGTTTTTATTTTCTTTTTTGTTCTCCATTTTTTTTGTTTGGGTTTCATTTTTCTTCTCCATTTTCTGTTTTTTTTCTTTTTCTTTGTTTCCTTTTGCTTTTCAATCTACATTCTCATATAAATGATGAACATTTTTTCAAATACTTGTTCAACATTTTTCAAATATTTGTTCATGATTTTTCAAACACTTATTCAACATTTGTATATACATGATCAACATTTTTCAAATATTTGTTCAACATTTTGAATGCTTGAATAAATTTTTAAAAGCCTTGTACACAAATTTTCAATACATATTCAAAACAATGTGAACACTTAATTAAAATTTAAAAAATACTTGTTCAACATTTCTTCAAAAATTTGTTTAACATTTTTCAAAATGCTTGATTAACATTTTTAACACTTGTTTAACATTTTTCAAATACTTGTTCAACATTTTTAATGCTTGATCAACAGTTTTCAAAAACTTGTTCAACATTTTTAAAATACTTGTTCAACATTTTTCAAATACCTATTCAACATTTTCCAAATGTTTTTCCTAGATATTTTTGTATATATATATATATATATATATATATATATATATATATATATATATATAGTATTTTAAAGTATAAACAAAAGTGGAAATAAAACAAAAAACGGAACCAGAAAACGTTGAATAAAACAGAAAAACAGGCTGTGGGCTGCCCCCTGCTCACTTAAAGCGACAAATAGGGGTGCCCCGAATAAACAGGCGGCGCTCGCTTCTGGGCTGGCCTGTCGGATGAGTTGGGCCTCAGAGGCTCAGATCATATACAAAGAAAATAGGGAAAGAATATAAACAAAAGAAAATTTAAAACATACATAACTTTTTTAGAAATATTCTGCATCTTACATTCTTAAGAAGTTGCTCCCCACTATAAGTCATTCTCTCAACATGCAGATAGTCCACCTCAGCATGCATGACATGTCATCGTTCAGTTACAGATAGCTATCTGCTCTCGTCATTTTCTCTCTCTCTCTCTCCTGAAACATCTGTTCCAGACTTCCCGTCTTCTCCACGGCAGCACCTCTAATCTTCTCCATGGTAATTACTCTCCCACCCATTAATTTTCCTCTTCCTATTTACCGTTTCCACCAAATCTTATTCCTCAGCCTCTCATATATTGTTTCCACAATCTTCTCCACGGTAATTACACAGCCACCTATTGATTTCCTTCTTCCTTTCACCTTCTACACCAAATATTATTCATCAACCTCCGGTTAATATTTTCCGGTAATAAGGAAGGAAACAGATCGATCCAGGAGTAACCGACGAAGGTGCTATATATTGCAGGTCCCCGGCCGGTCTGGCCTCACCAAGAAATGGTGCTAGAGGAGCAGGTTGGGAGGATTCCAGGTGAGCGATCACTGCCTCACCTGCTCACGGTTCCTGGAGGCAGCGACGAGCGAGTGCCCTTCATCCCCTCCCGTATTAACAGGGTGCGGCTGCTCAGCGGGCCGGCGGCTACTTCGGCGCAAGCTGGAGGCAGCAACGGGTGAGGCGGCAAGGAGGCAACCAGGGATCAGACGGCAAGCTGGAGACAATGATGAGCCAGGGGGCGACCAGGTTCCAGGCAGCAAGAAGGAGGCTACAGGACGACGAGTCCCAGCAGGTACATGCAAGCCATGTCTGTTCGTTTCCTGATTCAGTAGCACTAGCAAGTACAACACCATGTCAATCTTCAGTTCTTCACCAGTTCTGCTGTAGCGCATCTCACTTTCAGTCAACTTTGTTCCAGTAAACCTTTTTCCTACTGAAGATCCTCTGTTTTCCTATTGCAGATCCCCTATTTTTCTGATGAAAATGTTTTCCCGCTACATGTCTTAGGGGTTGCTATTGACCGCAATAGCTGCTGTTGTGTTTGAGATGAGCTACCGCGAAACGAGTAATCTAATTTCTCAACAATTCTCAGAACTTGAACACCCTCCAAGTTCGTTCTGCACCTACTAATTATTGATTCTGCGTGATAGGGTATTGACAATACCTCTATTAATGATTATTCTCTCCACAAATTCCCTTTTTTATTAGTACTTCAACCCTAATTAACGAACAACATTACTCTTCACCCGAGGATGGCATTCTAGCTCGGCCCACAAAAAAATGACACCAAAATCATGGAACGATGTTAGGGAAATTCTTAGATTGTTTGGCTGACCCAAGTTCACATACATATAATGGTGAAATTGTAAATATCAAGAATACTATGAAACAGCGTCCAGAAAAGGAATACTATGAAACAACAACAGCAGTATATTATCCAGTTTTAACTGATGATTGTACGTATGAGAAATGGAGTTACACATTTTCAACTAATTTCCAGGAAGGCACCGATCGTAATAGCTATTGAACTTTTAATCTGATTTTTAGAAAGAATGGATTCAGGTCTAACTCTCTTGGATGGGACCGTGTTTATGTTTAAACAATGAATTATTTATGAAAAGTTGTAACCTATATCTTAGTACAATATCCGTATTTTGCCTTGCATCTGTCATATTAGTTGAACTACTCTTCTTCACTACAGAAATATTGATCACATATATTTCTATGAATTCCGGCGGCAACGCGCCGGGTATTAGCTAGTTATTAAAACGTTCGTACAGAATAGAAACATGTTAACAAATTAATAAAGGTTCGTGGATTTTCAGAACTGTCCGTGAATTTTAAAATCAAATCATGAATGTAATAGAAGTTCACAAATTTGCAAAAATGTTCATAATTTTTAAAAAAATCTTTATGAATTAAAAAAATGTCGCCCATTTCAAGAAAAATAATATCTGTGAAAAATATTCATGAGTTAAAAAACTGTTCAGAAAATGTTTTTGAATACAAAAAAGTTAATGATTTTGTCGCCATGGAGTAGCATGACCACACTAGGCGTACTGGATGTTAGGTACAGTAGAAGAAAATGGGCTCCGCCAAAACAAATAATGATTACACTCGTTGAATGGTTCATTGACTCTTCCCGGTTGCATATGTTGAACATATGTCATGAACTCTAGACGGAAATTTTCATGCATGGACTAATAATCTGTACTTATCAGCACACACCTTGCATTAACCTGCTCCATGTCTTTTTTTTTCTC